>JANFOE010000109.1:2857500-3590000 GCA_025667525.1 Glebionis coronaria
AAACACAAATCATTTGAATACCATAAGTAACAAATCCCACCAATAAAAACACTAAATCAACAACTTTTTAAGATCAAACTTGAATCAACTAAGAAAACTTAAGAACTTGCAATAGAAGATGATGAAGAACAAGATAAATGAAAAGATGGAATTGAAAGATTGATGTAAAGGTAACAAGAGTAAGGATTAAACACTTACAAGATTGAAAGAAAAATGAAAAATCAACAAACACCCTAATGGTGTTGGTGAAGCTACGAACAAGGAACTGGAAAAAAGAAAAATGAAGCTCTCCCTAATTGTGTGAAGGAAAAGTCTATTTATAGTCCTAGTGGTTGGTTGGTGAGTGGGCTTTATCCCTTTCTTCTTGTCTTCTCGTCTTTTCAGAAAAGTTGACGTTTTCGATTCTGATTCGGGATTTGTCGTCGATTAAATTCAACTCGTCTTTTAATTTCTTCGTTAAATAGACTTGAGTTTCTTCGACATATGTAAATCTTCCATCTTTGGTCCTTTTCTTCGATAAATCTTCAAATAGGCCCATTGACTTCAAATCTTTTGCATCTCTTGGACAATAAACTTCGTCTTTAGTCTTTTTCCTTGATAAAACCCGTGCAGTCCCATGTTTTCTTTAATAATCATCCGGTTAGATCTGAAAACACAATAAACACAAAAACCACGCATAATTCCAAACTTCCGAGTCAGCAATCTCATTCGGAACTTAAAAAGTTCCGGATCAGAAAGGTTTCATTCGGAACTCAAAAAGTTCCGGATCAAGCAATTCATTCGGAACTTAAAAAGTTCCGGATCAGAGAGGGTTCATTCAGAACTTTAAAAGTTCCGAGTCAAGCAGTTCATTCGGAAGTCTCAAAAGTTCCGGATTAACTCGAAAGTTCCGAACCAAGGGCAAAGTTCCGGATCAAGAAGGCTTCATCCGGAAGTCTTCCGAATCAAGGAGTTCCGACTCAATTGTGTTCATTCGGAAGTTGAAAGTTCCGAGTCAAGCCAGTTCATTCGGAAGTTTTGAACTTCCGAATCAAGGTTTCTTTCATTTCTTTTTAGTCTTTCTTTTTAAATTTTTGTCTTTTATTTTTAAGCTTATTTTTCCCGACTTTTTATGTAATTGCACTTTAAGATTATTTGTCTTAGCTTTATTTTAGCCTTGCCTTAGTTTAAGTTTTAGGTGCGTTTTAAAATTGCCTTAGATAGATTTAAGTTTGCGTTATTTACTTTAGTGCCTTTTAATTTTAGTCACGCTTTTAAATACTTGCACCATTATTTTAATTAGACTTAGATTTACATTAATTGCACTTTTACTTTAAAGTTTTGCACTTTTATTTAAAAACAACCAAAAAGATTTGTTTTACCAAAATCAACTGAGTCATACTTTAAGCCGGAAATCAATTCGTTAAGATACCGAGAACAACAATTGAACCTAGCAAAATTCATACATTAAAATGGCGCCGCTGCCGGCTCTTTTCGTAAAGATTAACGGTTTTCTGTGAGAGACGCGTTGCTTTTTGGGATCCGTTCACTTGTGAACGTTATTTTTCGTGTCAAAAATTTTCCAAAAACCCCAAAAACATTTGAAAAATCATAAAAAGCATTTCTTTTCAAAAGTTTTGCACCAAAAATATTCCTCTTTATCCTCTAGTATGTTTAATTCTTTTCTTTACCCCTCTTATTCATAA
The DNA here is from genome assembly GCA_025667525.1 of Glebionis coronaria. Lineage (NCBI taxonomy): Eukaryota > Viridiplantae > Streptophyta > Magnoliopsida > Asterales > Asteraceae > Glebionis > Glebionis coronaria. Next base: position 2,859,186 of record JANFOE010000109.1, read on the forward strand.
TTCTTCATGGATCCGTCTTGCGGACGGTGTGGGCGACCTTGGCATGGTTTTCAAACATGTCAATGGTGTACTTGTGAGCGGTGTGGTTTTGATATCGATGATACACAATTTGGATTTTGTCCATTTTGCAATTCAACAAATTCATACTTCAACTCTTACAATACTTTCCCACCCTCTCCCTATGACAATCCCTATCCTCAAGACGCACCGGGTTTTTCTCCATACCCGTGGTGCTATATTTGTGGGGGCCCTCACGATGCTTCTTCTTGTGATCCATCGAAGATCTTTGAGAAAGTTCCGTGCTATCATCCTAGTGTTTATAACCGTGAGCCCCCACGTCACACCGTCAATCCTCAACCCTGTCGTGCATTTCCTCCTGATCTACTGGCCACACTGTTTGACAACTTTCAAAAAGTTCAAGAAATTGTCCACAGGATGATGGAGAAATGGCAAGCGGATCAACACCAAGAGCAGGTATCTAACCTTAATGCTTATACTCCTCCTCTTGTGCCTCCATATTATTATGACAGTGATGACGATGAGAGTCCTATTTCTTGGACCAATGAGAATGCTATTCCTTCTCCTGACTTGCCGGAGCCTAAGGATTCAACCATCTTAAGGGATGAGGATATCAGCACAATTCCTGCAAAGGAATCCGACGAATTCAATACGTCTAGTGCTGATAACCTGGTCTCAATTCCAAGTGAATCTGAGTTGACATCCGACAGTGACGATGAGTTTGGTGCACTTTCTTCTGATGATGTTCCTTCCACCAATACTTTGGAAGAGGATTCTATGGTTTTCTCTAATCCTCTTTTCGATCAAGATGATGATTTTACTTCTAGTGATGACGAGTCATTATCTGATGAAGACGTTCCGAAGGAAACTTTCAAGATTTATTCGAACCCTTTATTTGATTTTGATGACGATTACATATCTAGTAAGGTGAATCCTCTCTTTGACGAAAGGATTGAAGACATTGATAGCTATGACTATCTTGTTACTGATGAGCATACTTTGATAGCCATGACCCCTTCTATCGCAGAGGTGGAGAGTTCTGACTCTACTAGAAAGGTATCGCAGGTGGAAGGTAATTCTTCTCTTACTTCTCATACTATATTGCCCCCTCATCCTACTGAATGCACGCCCAATCGGGTGATGTATCAATTTCCCTCTCCGGGAAATGAGGATGAGTGTTTTGACCCGGGAGGTGACAATGACCATTTTATGATTGATAACCTTACGGCTTTGCCAGTTGGTTCTCGTCCATTGTCTTTGGAGGATGACAATGTGATTCCTATACCCACCCCACCTCCCGAGGATCAAGATTTCACATACTTCTCGTATGTTGAAAGAACCTTTCTACCGTTTAAGACTTATCCTCCTGCCTCTCCTTTGTTATATTCCTCCGGGAATGAGGATAAGGTCTTTGATCCTGGTATTACATTTGAGGCTTCCCCATGGACCATTTAATTCGGGGACGAGTCAGGCTCGTGACTCGGATAAAAAAACAAGCGCTTTTTGGGAGGCAACCCAATTATCTATCTATCTTTTTCTTTGTTTTTACCATAAGTGTAGGGGGGAGACCCGTTGGTTTGCTTTCCTCTCCTCACTTCTTAATCAGGGATTCGAGCTTCAATGATCCACTCTTGATGATTCTTGACGACCGGTGATTCCATGTTCTACTTCATCCCGGTTCTATCCTAAACTCTTTTCGATTCACTATTTTATATTTTCTCAATATTAAAATAGTAATCTCTTTAGTAGTCTTTTCCTTAGCGAGATTTAAACAAAGTGCACAATGTCCTAAGTGTAGGGGAGTTTACTCCCACATGCTTAAACATTGAGGACACTGTTTATCTTAAGTGTAGGGGGGACTTCTATCGAAGTTAAGTGGTCTTTTCCTTGTATTTGTCCTCATTTTAACCGGAAAATCAATTTTTCGACATTTTTCAAAATTTTTAATCTATTTTGGCCTATTAGTTTTGCCTTTTGTATAGTTATTTTCTTTCCTTATTAGAATAAATGTTTAAATAAGTGGTTTTAATTTTCAAACGTTGTGAATCTTTTGACTCAACCCGAGATTACTTATCTAAGTTACTCTAGCTAGTATCCTTAACGTGTATAAGTCAAGTTTTGCTAGGCTTTTATATAGGGAGCTATAAAACGCGAAAGTCTTAACTCTCACGGGTTAAGAACAAGAACTTTTCGCAAGTTCCTATAATTGATCCTAGAGAGTCGTTTATCAAGGGAACTTTAAAACGCGATTTCTAAATTTGAAAAAGTCTAAGAATTTGCAAGATCCTATAGGCGACTCGAAAACCCAAAACTTTGATTTAATAGGCTAAGCATCCACGAGTCTCATTACTTGAGATTTTAAACTGTGGAGAACGAGAGATGATAGAGCCAATTATAAGTTCGGTATTCTTTCGTGAATTTATGTGAGTTAATTATAAGCCTATTCTCCCATCGCTTGCTAATAAATTTATCTGCTAATAAATAAGGTTGTACGATTTGAAAAGTTACTTAGCTTCTAGCCCAAGATTGTTTAAAAGTTGCTCGGTATGGATTAGAGTTCATAGCCAAGGCATAACTTATTGAAGCGGGATGCGAAGATTGGCGAGTCCGAAAAGGCCCTAACAAGGCATGAGGGCTATATTTTGTTGCTAAAGATCCAAAGTGATGTGAAGAATCATTTATCTAAAATCAATATGAAGGATCGAGACACACGACGAAAAACAAATACTCCCCAAAAGTCATGGAGAAGTGTATCCGAAAAGACCCTAACAAGGTATGAGGATAAATAGATCCAAGTCATAAAAGGAGGCGGATCGTTGTATATCAAAGTCCAAAATAAAGATTGGAGAAAAATGAAGAAGTCGTGGTCCAAGTATGAATCTCTCAAAACTTCAAGTGAAGAAATTCTATTATGAAGAGAAGACCATTATTTCATGAACGTCTCTCAAGGTTTGAAGTATGAAGTCGCTGCCAAATATCGGTCCGAGAAAGGTCTCAAATCGCGAAGCGAGTTATGCCAAGATATGAACTTTATGAGGTCCCGAGAAACAGTTTTAAAAGATTTTGTCCTTTAGCTAACTATTGATTAAATCGTTCACTTTATTTTCGGCCTAAATAACTATCGAAATAAGTCAAACAATGCATCCTCGTGATCATTCAAGACAACAATAAAATATAAGAGATACACCTAGGAATAAGGGAGTCTAAGTGAATAATTGGCCCACATGAGTTCGTGTCAGTTTACTAACTTATAATAACAATGATCTCGTTTTTAAGCTTGGTTTGGAGAAAGTGAAAACTTGAGGATGATGATTATTCATAACATTTCCAAATACCAAGGTATGCTTTTGATTTCTTTATTCTGAATGTTTTTAATTTTCTATCTCTTTAATAAAGGCCACTATGGATTGATTATGATGAAAAGTGTAAACGTGCTTTGTAACTAATGCATTGCATGAGGACATTGCAATGGTCAAGTGTAGGGGATTTGATAGGTGTGTAAACACCCATCCTTTCTACCACTTAATTACAATAATAACCGAGCCAAAATGTGTATTTTATGTCTTTTATGTCAGAATTATGCGTGGTTTGTGTTTTTGTTGTGATTTAGGACGAAAAGGTGAAAAGTGGAGAAAACACGGGCATTCACGGGCATTTACGGGCTTTTATTGAAGAAAAAGATGAAAGACGAAGTCAAGAAGTCAAGAGTGCATAAAGAACGGAAGTCCAAGACCAATTCTGAAGATTTATCAAAGAAAAAGTCAAAAGACGGAAGTTTACTTAAAGCCGAGAAACTCAAGTCTAATTTATTGAAGAGATTAAAGACGAGTTCAAAGAAATCCCAAGCCAAAAAGTCCTTAAAATCCAAGTTTAAAGAACATTAGAAGAATAAAGGACTAATGATGCAATTAATGAAGATTAAAAGAAGGAGGGACTTAATCTCGCAATTAAGAAGAAATGAAGGAGGGGAGGAAGCTTCCTAATCCTTCCCTATATATAGTTTAGTTGTTAATCATTTTTAGTTGTTGGGTGGCTTGACAAACCATTTCTTCCATATTTACTTTCATGCACATTTAAATTTATGCACATTTAATTACCTTGTCCATTTAATTATCTTGTCTTGCACCTTAATTACCATTTAATTTCAAGTAAGTTTTTCTTTTAATTCTTGTTAATCTTTACTTTATCTTGTTAATCTCTCATCTACCTTTCTTAATCTTTGATTTTTGTGTTTATGTTTATGTTTATGTTCATGTTCTTATTTTGAACAAGTGGGTTTTTGATTATTGTGGTTAAATTTGTTTGTTTTGTTGATTTAAAGTGTTTGTTTATGATTGTTTGTTGATTCGTTATTAACTTGGTTAAATCGTTTGTTTGATTTTGTTTAATCTGTGGTAGATTAGTTTGTATTTTGATCCCTTGTTCTCCGGGGGAGTTTGTTTCTGTATCTTGTGATTCCCAGGAAAACTTCCGACTCAAGGGAAGGAGTTCTTTCATTCGGAACTTCAAAGTTCAGGATCAAGGGCTTCATCCGGAAGAGTTTCAGATCAGCCAAAACTTCCGAGTCAGCAATCTCATTCGGAACTTAAAAAGTTCCGGATCAGAAAGGTTTCATTCGGAACTCAAAAAGTTCCGGATCAAGCAATTCATTCGGAACTTAAAAAGTTCCGGATCAGAGAGGGTTCATTCGGAACTTTAAAAGTTCCGAGTCAAGCAGTTCATTCGGAAGTCTCAAAAGTTCCGGATCAACTCGAAAGTTCCGAACCAAGGGCAAAGTTCCGGATCATTATATAATGTATGATGTATACATATAATTAGTTGCTCAGTAAGTTTTGAGATATAATGCATGATATTATGAGAAATCTTATCGGTTCCGTTAATGAAATTAAAAAAAATGGTTTTCAAGTATTGTATGGTTGTAAATATGAATTCAGAAGTTTTACTCGTGTATAAGTTTACTTTTAAATTTGTTTTTTTTTGCTCATTTAATATTGTGAATTCTTAGTCAATTATTATATTAATTGTTACAATTAAAGTTATAAAAACATGGAGCGTCTAATTGTTTTGATAGACTAAGCTAACGTTTGAAACTGGCAATATGATTCTGTTTCATGATTGAGATTACATCTCATTAATTTATTATGGTCAGTATGACATTAAGTGCATTTAAATGTATTAATGTACTTTAGTTACGTTTCAAAATATTTTTTTATGATTATTGGTCAAATAAATTGAGAATCCTGATCATTCAATCGTCTAATGACTTTTATAACTAGTCATTTACTTATTGTTGTTAAATAATAGATTTACGTGTTATAAAAAATTGAAATATATTTTTGAAAACAGCTATGATTATGTTTGAAACATTTATATGGTTTAACATCTGCGTTGATTGTATTAAAGCTATTTAATTATTATATGACATTAAATGAGATTAGTTTGTTAGTCATCAAAGTGGCCAAGTTAATTTCAATTTTGTAGTCATAGAAATTATGTTGTCTTAAAGTTATTTATCATTTATATGACTGATAGGTGTGTAAACACCCATCCTTTCTACCACTTAATTACAATAATAACCGAGCCAAAACGTGTATTTTATGTCTTTTATGTCGGAATTATGCGTGGTTTGTGTTTTTGTTGTGATTTAGGACGAAAAGGTGAAAAGTGGAGAAAACACGGGCATTTACGGGCTTTTATTGAAGAAAAAGATGAAAGACGAAGTCAAGAAGTCAAGAGTGCATAAAGAACAGAAGTCCAAGAGCAATTCTGAAGATTTATCGAAGAAAAAGTCAAAAGACGGAAGTTTACTTAAAGCCGAGAAACTCAAGTCTAATTTATTGAAGAGATTAAAGACGAGTTCAAAGAAATCCCAAGCCAAAAAGTCCTTAAAATCCAAGTTTAAAAAAGATTAGAAGAATAAAGGACTAATGATGCAATTAATGAAGATTTAAAGAAGGAGGGACTTAATCTCGCAATTAAGAAGAAATGAAGGAGGGGAGGAAGCTTCCTAATCCTCCCCTATATATAGTTTAGTTGTTAATCATTTTTAGTTGTTGGGTGGCTTGACAAACCATTTCTTCCATATTTACTTTCATGCACATTTAAATTTATGCACATTTAATTACCTTGTCCATTTAATTATCTTGTCTTGCACCTTAATTACCATTTAATTTCAAGTAAGTTTTTCTTTTAATTCTTGTTAATCTTTACTTTATCTTGTTAATCTCTCATCTACCTTTCTTAATCTTTGATTTTTGTGTTTATGTTTATGTTTATGTTTATGTTCATGTTCTTATTTTGATCAAGTGGGTTTTTGATTATTGTGGTTAAATTTGTTTGTTTTGTTGATTTAAAGTGTTTGTTTATTATTGTTTGTTGATTCGTTATTAACTTGGTTAAATCGTTTGTTTGATTTTGTTTAATCTGTGGTAGATTAGTTTGTATTTTGATCCCTTGTTCTTCGGGGGAGTTTGTTTCTGTATCTTGTGATTCCCAGGAAAACTTCCGACTCAAGGGAAGGAGTTCTTTCATTCGGAACTTCAAAGTTCAGGATCAAGGGCTTCATCTGGAAGAGTTCCGGATCAACCAAAACTTCCGAGTCAGCAATCTCATTCGGAACTTAAAAAGTTCCGGATCAGAAAGGTTTCATTCGGAACTCAAAAAGTTCCGGATCAAGCAATTCATTCGGAACTTAAAAAGTTCCGGATCAGAGAGGGTTCATTCGGAACTTTAAAAGTTCCGAGTCAAGCAGTTCATTCGGAATTCTCAAAAGTTCCGGATCAACTCGAAAGTTCCGAACCAAGGGCAAAGTTCCGGATCAAGAAGGCTTCATCCGGAAGTCTTCCGAATCAAGGAGTTCCGACTCAATTGTGTTCATTCGGAAGTTGAAAGTTCCGAGTCAAGCCAGTTCATTCGGAAGTTTTGAACTTCCGAATCAAGGTTTCTTTCATTTCTTTTTAGTCTTTCTTTTTAATTTTTTGTCTTTTATTTTTAAGCTTATTTTTCCCGCCTTTTTATGTAATTGCACTTTAAGATTATTTGTCTTAGCTTTATTTTAGCCTTGCCTTAGTTTATGTTTTAGGTGCGTTTTAAAATTGCCTTAGATAGATTTAAGTTTGCGTTATTTACTTTAGTGCCTTTTAATTTTAGTCACGCTTTTAAATACTTGCACCATTATTTTAATTAGACTTAGATTTACTTTAATTGCACTTTTACTTTAAAGTTTTGCACTTTTATTTAAAAACAACCAAAAAGATTTGTTTTACCAAAATCAACTGAGTCATACTTTAAGCCGGAAATCAATTCGTTAAGATACCGAGAACAACAATTGAACCTAGCAAAATTCATACATTAAAATGGCGCCGCTGCCGGCTCTTTTCGTAAAGATTAACGGTTTTCTGTGAGAGACGCGTTGCTTTTTGGGATCCGTTCACTTGTGAACGTTATTTTTCGTGTCAAAAATTTTCCAAAAACCCCAAAAACATTTGAAAAATCATAAAAAGCATTTCTTTTCAAAAGTTTTGCACCAAAAATATTCCTCTTTATCCTCTAGTATGTTTAATTCTTTTCTTTACCCCTCTTATTCATAATTCTTCATGGATCCGTCTTACGGACGGTGTGGGCGACCTTGGCATGGTTTTCAAACATGTCAATGGTGTACTTGTGAGCGGTGTGGTTTTGATATCGACGATACACAATTTGGATTTTGTCCATTTTGCAATTCAACAAATTCATACTTCAACTCTTACAATACTTTCCCACCCTCTCCCTATGACAATCCCTATCCTCAAGACGCACCGGGTTTTTCTCCATACCCGTGGTGCTATATTTGTGGGGGCCCTCACGATGCTTCTTCTTGTGATCCGTCGAAGATCTTTGAGAAAGTTCCGTGCTATCATCCTAGTGTTTATAACCGTGAGCCCCCACGTCACACCGTCAATCCTCAACCATGTCGTGCATTTCCTCCTGATCTACTGGCCACACTGTTTGACAACTTTCAAAAAGTTCAAGAAATTGTCCACAGGATGATGGAGAAATGGCAAGCGGATCAGCACCAAGAGCAGGTATCTAACCTTAATGCTTATACTCCTCCTCTTGTGCCTCCATATTATTATGACAGTGATGACGATGAGAGTCCTATTTCTTGGACCAATGAGAATGCTATTCCTTCTCCTGACTTGCCGGAGCCTAAGGATTCAACCATCTTAAGGGATGAGGATATCAGCACAATTCCTGCAAAGGAATCCGACGAATTCAATACGTCTAGTGCTGATAACCTGGTCTCAATTCCAAGTGAATCTGAGTTGACATCCGACAGTGACGATGAGTTTGATGCACTTTCTTCTGATGATTTTCCTTCCACCAACACTTTGGAAGAGGATTCTATGGTTTTCTCTAATCCTCTTTTCGATCAAGATGATGATTTTACTTCTAGTGATGACGAGTCATTATCTGATGAAGACGTTCCGAAGGAAACTTTCAAGATTTAGTCGAACCCTTTATTTGATTTTGATGACGATTACATATCTAGTGAGGTGAATCCTCTCTTTGACGAAAGGATTGAAGACATTGATAGCTATGACTATCTTGTTACTGATGAGCATACTTTGATAGCCATGACCCCTTCTATCGCAGAGGTGGAGAATTCTGACTCTACTAGAAAGGTATCGCAGGTGGAAGGTAATTCTTCTCTTACTTCTCATACTATATTGCCCCCTCATCCTACTGAATGCACGCCCAATCGGGTGATGTATCAATTTCCTTCTCCGGGAAATGAGGATGAGTGTTTTGACCCGGGAGGTGACAATGAAAGTTTTATGATTGGTAACCTTACGGCTTTGCCAGTTGGTTCTCGTCCATTGTCTTTGGAGGATGACAATGTGATTCCTATACCCACCCCACCTCCTGAGGATCAAGATTTCACATACTTCTCGTATGTTGAAAGAACCTTTCTACCGTTTAAGACTTATCCTCCTGCCTCTCCTTTGTTATATTAATAGCTATTTATATATTACATGACATTAAGAGAGATTTATTTTATTAGTCACCAAAGTGGCCAAGTTAATTTCAAATATATTGTCATATAATTTTTTTTAGCTATTTGCTTACTACAGGACATTAAAAGAGATTAACTTTGTTAGTCACCAAAGTGGCCAAGTTAATTTCAATATTTGTAATGATGTAATTTATGTCGTGTTACGAATGCGCCTATGATTTTTTTATTAGTTGATAGATATTATGAATTTTTCCCATAGGAAAATTATTCTTCTATGGTTAATAATCTTAAAGACGAAAAATAGTAAACTTTTGTCGTATGTATATAGTTATCCAAAGATGCTTATACATTTGACTAAGTCTACTTTTTTTATTATAAAGTTTCTTTGCATTCTAATAATGATGATGATATATTTTTTGTGTTTTACCCAAATGAGACCAATAATATATATTTATATTATTTATATCGTATGTTTTTTAAGCATATACTATGCCAAGCACACCACAATAAAATGGTGTGGTAAAAAGGCGAAATAGAACTTTAATGGAGATGGTTAGGAGCATGATCAGTAAATCATCTTTACCCAAAATTTTGTGATGTAAGCATTTTATTAAGTGTAAATATTAGAATCAAAACATACATGAATAACACTTATACTATTATGTCACAAGATCTTAGAATACGATAATAATCACATCAATAAGACGAAACAAGAACAACATACCGGAAGCCGTAGTGGACGTTGACATGATGTAGGCAACACTTAAACACGACTACTTTCTCTCCCTTAACCCACTTGAGTGTAGAGAGTTTTGATGGATAACTATATGATTCTACTTGTGTGTGTTTTGGGTAGGGAGGGGACTAGTGTATATATAGGTCTTTAACATTAGTATCTCCATCGATACTAAACATGTAACGGTTAGACTTAATGTATCATCAAGTGCTAGTCATCATACCATTAAAACAATAGTAACATATGATTCAAACATATGTAACATATAATTTGAATTAAGGGACATTATGACATTTACAAAGTCTTACATTATCCCACTTGGCATGATGTTCCATTATGTCACTTAATGATTTACATAAGGCTAGCAAATCAAATCTTATTAACCGTTTATCATCATAAGTATCTATACATAACAAAAACACATAATGGCGGTCATATACAACATTCTAGTACACTTCCTTCCATATATCACAACATTATGAGCTCATCATGCTAGATTCATAAGTTATATACAAATAACATAAAGTCTACATAATTGTTATGAAAATACATAAATTTTCTTATTCCCACACAATTGCATGCTTAACATAATGAATAAGAAATAAAATGAGAAACAATTTTATTTGAGCTCAAGAGTGTTAAGAACATCATAATTAGTTACCAATACAATCAAGACCCAGCCTAGGAACATATTGTCAAAAATCCTTTGGTGGTAATCCCTTGGTTGGAGATACATACTAATATGTCCGAGATACACTTTGTTTCTGAATTTTCCTCTTTCACGATAAAGACTTTATAGTCACATGTTTTGCAACTATAGAGTATTTTGCGTTATTATAGAAGAATATTGTTGCGGTTTTATCACAATTCATTTTTAGCGGCTTGCTTACAGTGTCGACAACCCCAAGCCCTAAAATAATCCGCAACCATAATGCATGAATAGTAGCCTCATAACAAGTTACAAATTATTTTTTCATGATAGATAATTCTCTCAATAATTTTATCGATATATGCCTTTTGAGATAGTTCTAGTAAACCTTTAGATATGTTATGGAATATTAGAATCCTAATCACATAAGATGTGTCATCCATATCCTTAAAATTCTTAGAGAGATATTCTTTAGTTTTGGCAATAAACCAAAGTCATTAGTCACAAGCAAGATATCCTTAACAAAGAGAACCAAAAGTATAAACTTGCTCCCACTAATCTTGCGGTATACGCATCGATCAACGATGATTTCTTCACAATCGAAAGATGTACTAGTATCATTGAACTTAATATACTATTGTCTAGAAGCTTGTTTAAGTCCATATATTTATTTCTTTAATATACATACCATAATTTCTTCACAAATAAAATCCTAGGTGAGTTGGAAGAGACGTTGGCTGTTGAACTCGAGGTCGCAGGTTCGAGTCTCGTTGAAGACAGATTGATAATATTTAGCCATTATAAATATACATAAAAGTAATTAGTTTAATTGCAAGCAACATTTAGTCATCAAACTTTGATTTAAATGATTGATTATGTAAAATAATTAACACTTTTAAGCATACAAGATAATTAAAGCATGCATAAAATAATATTCACATTATAAACAATGAAATGACAAAGATATATACTAATCATGCAATTCAATGTTAAGTTTTCTTTAACGCGGAAACCCTTAAAAAAATCACCGATCAATTTATCAACCAATCTTATTATAAGGATTTTTTTTAAGTAATAAACAATATGATATTATCGCATATATACTACTAGTTGTCAAAAGGTTAAAAAAACAATATATCAACATGTCATGTTATATTCACTTATCACGTAGAAGTCATTCTCAATCTTTTAGTCCACTAATCATCTAAGCAACTTATATACCATCATGATATAAATATAATATATGTTGGCTTAGAGAGGTTATCAAGAACTTGCATGTATGTATATATATATTAAGCATATCATATTCGGCAATTTTCAAGCATACCAACTTAAACCAATTTCTAAGCCTAAGAAAAAATTACTAGTTTATAGTACGTATTTTGTTATGATCGATAAGCTAAGAATTATTATCTTATTCAAAACCTTGGCTCTAGATATCACATGTAAGCATTTTATTAAGTGTAAATATTAGAATCAAAACATACATGAATAACATTTATACTATTATGTCACAAGATCTTAGAATACGATAATAATCACATCAATAAGACGAAACAAGAACAACATACCGGAAACCGTAGTGGACATTGACATGATGTAGGCAACACTTAAACACGACTAGTTTCTCTCCCTTAACCCACTTGAGTGTAGAGAGTTTTGATGGATAACTATATGATTCTACTTGTATGTGTTTTGGGTAGGGAGGGGACTAGTGTATATATAGGTCTTTAACATTAGTATCTCCATCAATACTAAACTTGTAACAATCAAGATTTAATGTATCATCAAATGATATTGACCATGCTATTAAAGTAATAGTAACATATGATTTAAACATATGTAACATAAAATTGATTCATGGGACATAATGACATATTTCTTACATTCTCCCACTTGGCATGATGTTTCATTCCATCACTTAATGATTTACATAAGGCTAGCAAACTAAATCTTATTAACCGTTTGACATCATAAGTACTAAACACAACAAACCACATAATAGGGATTATGGCGGTCATACACAACATTTCTCGCATACTTCCTTCCATATATCACAACATTATGAGCTCGTCATGTTAGATTCATAAGTTATATACAAATAACATACAGTCCACATACTTGTTATGAAAATACATAAGTTTCTTATTCCAAACATAAATGCATGCTTAACGTAATGAATAAGAAACAACATTAGAAACATTTTATTGAGCTCAAGAGTGTTAGAACATCATAATTAGTTATCAATACAACCAAGACCCAACCTAGGAACATGTTGCATAAATGCCTTTGGTGGTAAACTCTTGGTAAGAGGATCCGCAATCATTAGATCCGTACTAATATGTTCGAGATACACTCTTTGTTTCTGAACTTCTTCTTTCACGATAAATAATTTTATATCCATGTGTTTTGCACCTTTAGAGTATTTATCGTTCTTAGAGAAGAAAATTGTTGCGGTATTATCACAATACATTTTCAGCGGCTTGCTTATAGTGTCGACAACCCCAAGCCCTAAAATACAGTTCCGCAACCATAATGCATGAATAGTAGCCTCATAAAAAGCTACAAATTCCGCTTCCATAGTAGATGCAGCAATGATAGATTGTTTGGCACTTTCCAGGAAATAGCTCCTTGAGCCAGTTGAAACACATATCCAAACGTTGACTTTCCACTATCCTTGCATCCAGCCTAATCAGAATCAGCATATCCAACCACTTCCAAGTGATTAGACCTCTTATAAGTAAGCATATAATCCTTTGTTCCTTGAAGATATCTCAGTACTTTCTTTGCAGCTTTCCAGTGATGAATACCGGGATTAGTTTGATATCTACAAAGCATTCCGATCGCAAAACTGATGTCGGGTCTAGTGAAAGTTTGTAGATACATTAAACTGCCCACAACCGAAGCATATGGAATATTTTCCATTTCCTTTTGTTCCAAGTCATTCTTTGGACATTGTTTAAGACTAAACGTGTCTCCCTTTTGAATAGGGACTATACCATCCGAGCATCTGCTCATATTGAATCTCTCAAGAATTTTATCGATATAGGCTTTTTGAGACAATCCTAATATACCTTGAGATCTATCATGAAATATTGAAATTCCAATCACATAGGATGCCTCACTCATATCTTTCATTTCAAAATTCTTAGAGAGATATTCTTTAGTCTTATGAAATAAACCAAAGTCATTAGTCGCAAGCAAGATATCATCAACATATAGAACCAAAAATATAAACTTGCTCCCACTGATCTTACGGTATATGCATCGATCAACGATGATTTCTTCAAAACTAAAAGATGTAATGGTATCATTAAAATTATTATACCATCGTCTAGAAGCTTGTTTAAGTCCATATATTGATTTCTTTAATTTACACACCATATTTTCTTTACCATCAATGGAAAACCCTTCAGGTTGCTCCATATAAACTTCCCCCTCAAGATTTCCATTCAAAAAGGCGGTTTTCACATCCATTTGATGTAGCTCTAAGTCAAAATGGGCCACTAATGCCAATATTATTCTCAAAGAATCCTTCTTTGAGACGGGTGAAAAAGTCTCATGGTAATCAACGCCGCTTTTCTGAGTACAACCTTTGGCTACAAGTCTAGCTTTATATCTTTCAACACTGCCTTTAGAGTCGCGTTTGGTCTTATAGACCCATTTACACCTAACGCGTTTAGAACCTTCTGGCAAGTTTACAAGATCCCAGACTTTATTTTGAGTCATTGATTCTAACTCTTCTTTCATAGCGTCAATCTATAATTCAGACTTATCACTTTTTATGGCTTGTGAAAACAATACAGGATCATTATCAATACCAATATCAAAATCTGTCTCTTGTAAGTAAACAATATAATCATCAGAAATAGCTGATTTCTAACCCTTGTAGGTTTGTTCAATGCTATTCCAACTGGTTCACTTGTTTGAGTTGGCAAGTTATTTTCTTCATGGGATGTTTGTTCATTATTCAAATGTTGTTCTTGATTTTGATACAGGAACAACATTTGGTGTAGGTGTGGATTTATAAACATTCATGGGAGATAGGTCATCATCCCTTATTTCATTAATATCCACAACTTGATTTTCAACACTCCCACTAACTTCACCATTTTCCAGAAATTTGGCATTGCCTGTTTCAACAATTCTAGAACTGTGGTTTAGACAATAAAACCTATACCTTTTGGACTTATCTGGGTAACCAATGAAGTAACCGCTAACGGTACGAGAATCCAATTTCTTTTCTTGTGGATTGTAAACCCGTGCCTCTGAAGGACAACCCCAAACATGCAGGTGTCTCAGACTAGGTTTCCTTCCATAATCCCATATATCACAACATTATGAGTTTTTGAAAATCAACTTGTGGATATTAACAAAATAAGGGATGATGACTCATCACCCATGAATGTTTATAAATCCACAATTGCACCAGATGTTGTTCCTGTATCTCAAAATCAAGAACACAATTTGAATAATGAACAAACACCCCATGAAGAGAATAACTTGCCTACTCAAACAAGTGAACCAGTTGGAATAGCATTGAACAAACCTACAAGGGTGAGAAAGTCAGCTATTCCTGATGATTATATTGTTTACTTGCAAGAGATAGATAGTGAAAAGTCTGAATTATGGATTGACGCTATCAAAGTGGCCAAGTTAATTTCAATTTTGTAGTCATAGAAATTATGTTGTCTTAAAGTTATTTATCACTTATATGACATTAAGTGGGGTTAATTTGTTAGTCACCAAAGTGACCAAGTTAATTTCAAATAAATAGTCATATACCTTTTTTTAATAGCTATTTATATATTACATGACATTAAGAGAGATTTATTTTGTTAGTCACCAAAGTGGCCAAGTTAATTTCAAATATATTGTCATATAATTTTTTTAGCTATTTGCTTACTACAAGACATTAAAAGAGATTAACTTTGTTAGTCACCAAAGTGGCCAAGTTAATTTCAATATTTGTAATGATGTAATTTATGTCATGTTACGAATGCGCCTATGATTTTTTTTATTAGTTGATAGATATTATGAATTTTTCCCAAAGGAACATTATTCTTCTATGGTTAATAATCTTAAAGACGAAAAATAGTAAACTTTTGTCGTATGTATATAGTTATCCAAAGATGCTTATACATTTGACTAAGTCTACTTTTTTTATTATAAAGTTTCTTTGCATTCTAATAATGATGATGATATATTTTTGTGTTTTACCCAAATGAGACCAATAATATATATTTATATTATTTATATAGTATGTTTTTTTAAGCATACACTATGCCAAGCACACCACAATAAAATGGTGTGGCAAAAAGGCGAAATAGAACTTTAATGGAGATGGTTACGAGCATGATCAGTAAATCATCTTTACCCAAAAGTTTGTGGATATATGCACTTAGAACCGCATTGTACCTACTAAATAGGGTTCCTAGTAATTCAGTTCCCAAAACTCTATTTTAGTTATGGCTAGAAGGAAACCTAGTCTGAGACACCTGCATGTTTGGGGTTGTCCATCAGAGGCACGGGTTTACAATCCACAAGAAAAGAAATTGGATTCTTGAACCGTTAGCGGTTACTTCATTGGTCACCCAGAAAAGTCCAAAGAGTATAGGTTTTATTGTCCCAACCATAGTTCTAGAATTGTTGAAACAGGCAATGCCAATTTTCTAGAAAATGGTGAAGTTAGTGGGAGTGTTTAAAATCAACATGTGGATATTAACAAAATAAGGGATGATGATTCATCACCCATGAATGTTTATAAATCCACAATTGCACCAGATGTTGTTCCTGTATCTCAAAATCAAGTACACAATTTGAATAATGAACAAACACCCCATGAAGAGAATAACTTGCCTACTCAAACAAGTGAACCAGTTGGAATAGCATTGAACAAACCTACAAGGGTGAGAAAGTCAACTATTCCTGATGATTATATTGTTTACTTGCAAGAGACAGATAGTGAAAAGTCTGAATTATGGATTGACGCTATGAAAGAAGAGTTCAAATCAATGGCTCAAAATAAAGTTTGGGATCTTGTAAACTTGCCAGAAGGTTCTAAACGAGTTGGGTGTAAATGGGTCTATAAGACCAAACTCCACTCTAAAGGCAATGTTGAAAGATATAAAGCTAGACTTGTAGCCAAAGTTTGTACTCAGAAATTCAACGTTTATTACCATGAGACTTTTTTACCCGTCTCAAAGAAGGATTCGTTGAGAATAATATTGGCATTACTGGCTCATTTTGACTTAGAGCTACATCAAATGAATGTGAAAACCGCCTTTCTGAATGGAAATCTTGATGAGAAATTTTATATGGAACAACCTGAAGGTTTTTTTTTCATTGATGGTAAAGAAATTATGGTGTGTATATTAAAGAAATCAATATATGGACTTAAACAAGCTTCTAAACAATATTATATTAAGTTCAATGATACTAGTACATCTTTCAGTTGTGAAGAAATCATCGTTGATCGATGCGTATACCGCAAGATTAGTGGGAGCAAGTTTATACTTTTGGTTTTATTTTTAAAGGATATCTTGCTTGTGACTAATGACTTTGGTTTATTGCCAAGACTAAAGAATATCTCTCTAAGAATTCTAAAGATATGGATGACACATCTTATGTGATTAGGATTTTAATATTCCATAACATATCTAAAGGTTTACTAGAACTATCTCAAAAGGCATATATCAATAAAATTCTTGAGAGATTTATCTATCATGAAAAAATAATTTGTAACTTGTTATGAGGCTACCATTCATGCATTATGGTTGCGGATTATTTTAGGGCTTGGGGTTGTCGACACTGTAAGCAAGCCGCTAAAAATGAATTGTGATAAAACCGTAACAATATTCTTCTATAATAACGCAAAATACTCTATAGTTGCAAAACATGTGACTATAAAGTCTTTATCGTGAAAGAGGAAAATTCAGAAACAAAGTGTATCTCGGACATATTAGTATGTATCTCCAACCAAGGGATTACCACCAAAGGATTTTTGACAATATGTTCTTAGGTTGGGTCTTGATAGTATTGGTAACTAATATGATGTTATTAACACTCTTGAGCTCAAATAAAATTGTTTCTCATTTTATTTCTTATTCATTATGTTAAGCATGCAATTGTGTGGGAATAAGAAAATTTATGTATTTTCATAACAATTATGTAGACTTTATGTTATTTGTATATAACTTATGAATCTAGCATGATGAGCTCATAATGTTGTGATATATGGAAGGAAGTGTACTAGTATGTTGTATATGACCGCCATAATCCCATTTTGTGTTTTTGTTATGTATAGATACTTATGATGATAAATGGTTAATAAGATTTTATTTGCTAGCCTTATGTAAATCATTAAGTGACATAATAGAACATCATGCCAAGTGGGAGAATGTAAGACTTTGTAAATGTCATAATGTCCCTTAATTCAAATTATATGTTACATATGTTTGAATCATATGTTACTATTGTTTTAATGGTATGATGACTAGCACTTGATGATACATTAAGTCTAACCGTTACATGTTTAGTATTGATGGAGATACTAAGATTAGGACCTATATATACAATAGTCCCCTCCCTACCAAAAACACACACAAGTAGTATAACATAAATATCCATCAAAGCACTCTACACTTAAGTTGGGTTAAGGGAGAGAAACTAGTAGTGTTTTAAGTGTTGCTTACATCATGTCAACAACCGCTGTGGCTTCTGGTATGTTATTCTTGTTTCATCGTGTTGATGTGGTTATTATCGTATTCTAAGATCTTGTGGCATAATAGTTTAAGTGTTCATCATGTATGTTTTGATGCTAATGTTTACACTTATAAATGGCTTACATGTGGTATCAAAGCCAAGGTTTTCAATAAGATAATGATCCGATGTTTTATTAAAATTTACTTGAGTATCGCAAACTATTAGTTTACTCGATAATAAAACTAAACTTGTGTGATATGGTTAAATAAGAAGCTTCTTTATTTCTCTCATAACTGTTTCTCTCAAATGCTGTTTGGTGTATGATGTTATACAATTTTATATGTTTAAATTAACGTTCGTTCGTATTCATGGCCCATTTTCTTTTAGAACATGATATTTTGATAAGTTATCATTCATGAAATAAATTTTCAGTACATTGTAGGATTTTATTTTCTTTCAAGAATGTACTTGATAAAGGGTATGGATGAATATATATTAAAACGAAAATAATTTTATTTTCATGTTCATCATTATATAATGTATGATGTATACATATAAGTAGTTGCTCAGTAAGTTTTGAGATATAATGCATGATATTATGAGAAAGCTTATCGATTCCGCTAATGAAATTAAAAAAAATGGTTTTCATGTATTGTATGGTTGTAAATATGAATTCAAAAGTTTTACTCGTGTATAAGTTTACTTTTAAATTTGTTTTTTTTCTCATTAAATATTGTGAATTCTTAGTCAATTATTATATTAATTGTTTTAATCAAAGTTATAAAAATATGGAGCGTCTAATTGTTTTGATAGACTAAGCTAACGTTTGAAACTGGCAATATGATTCTATTTCATGATTGAGATTACATCTCATTAATTTATTATGGTCAGTATGACATTAAGTGCATTTAAATGTATTAATGTACTTGAGTTACGTTTCAATTTTTTTTTATGTTTATTGGTCAAATAAATTTAGAATCATGATCATTTAATCGTCTAATGACTTTTATAACTAGTCATTTACTTATTGTTGTTAAATAATAGATTTAGGTGTTATAAAAAATTGAAATATATTTTTGAAAACACCAATGATTATGTTTGTATAACTTATATGGTTTAACATCTTCGTTGATTGTATTAAATCAATTTAATTATTATATGACATTAAATGAGATTATTTTGTTAGTCATCAAAGTGGCCAAGTTAATTTCAATTTTGTAGTCATAGAAATTATGTTGTCTTAAAGTTATTTATCACTTATATGACATTAAGTGGGGTTAATTTGTTAGTCACCAAAGTGACTAAGTTAATTTCAAATATATAGTCATATACCTTTTTTTAATAGCTATTTATATATTACATGACATTAAGAGAGAATTATTTTGTTAGTCACCAAAGTGGCCAAGTTAATTTCAAATATATTGTCATATAATTTTTTTAGCTATTTGCTTACTACAGGACATTAAAAGAGATTAACTTTGTTAGTCATCAAAGTGGCCAAGTTAATTTCAATATTTGTAATGATGTAATTTATGTCGTGTTACGAATGCGCCTATGATTTTTTTTATTAGTTGATAGATATTATGAATTTTTCCCAAAGGAAAATTATTCTTCTATGGTTAATAATCTTAAAGATGAAAATAGTAAACTTTTGTCGTATGTATATAGTTATCCAAAGATGCTTATACATTTGACTAAGCCTACTTTTTTTATTATAAAGTTTCTTTGCATTTTAATAATGATGATGATATATTTTTGTGTTTTACCCAAATGAGACCAATAATATATGTTTGTATTATTTATATCGTATGTTTTTTAAGCATATACTATGCCAAGCACACCACAATAAAATGGTGTGGCAAAAAGGCGAAATAGAACTTTAATGGAGATGGTTAGGAGCATGATCAGTAAATCATCTTTACCCAAAAGTTTGTGGATATATGCACTTAGAACCACATTGTACCTACTAAATAGGGTTCCTAGTAATTCAGTATATGGACTTAAACAAGCTTCTAGACAATAGTATATTAAGTTCAATGATACTAGTACATCTTTCGGTTGTGAAGAAATCATCGTTGATCGATGCTTATACCGCAAGATTAGTGGGAGCAAGTTTATACTTTTGGTTCTATTTGTTAAGGATATCTTGCTTGTGACTAATGACTTTGGTTTATTGCCAAGACTAAAGAATATCTCTCTAAGAATTTTAAAGATATGGATGCACATCTTATGTGATTAGGATTTTAATATTCCATAACATATCTACAGGTTTACTAGAACTATCTCAAAAGGCATATATCGATAAAATTCTTGAGAGATTTATCTATCATGAAAAAATAATTTGTAACTTGTTATGAGGCTACTATTCATGCATTATGGTTGCGGATTATTTTAGGGCTTGGGGTTGTCGACACTGTAAGCAAGCCGCTAAAAATGAATTGTGATAAAACCGCAACAATATTCTTCTATAATAACGCAAAATACTCTATAGTTGCAAAACATGTGACTATAAAGTCTTTATCGTGAAAGAGGAAAATTCAGAAACAAAGTGTATCTCGGACATATTAGTATGTATCTCCAACCAAGGGATTACCACCAAAGTATTTTTGACAATATGTTCTTAGGTTGGGTCTTGATTGTATTGGTAACTAATTATGATGTTCTTAACACTCTTGAGCTAAAATAAAATTGTTTCTCATTTTCTTTCTTATTCATTATGTTAAGCATGCAATTGAGTGGGAATAAGAAAATTTATGTATTTTCATAACAATTATGTAGACTTTATGTTATTTGTACATAACTTATGAATCTAGCATGATGAGCTCATAAAGTTGTGATATATGGAAGGAAGTGTAAGAGTATGTTGTATATGACCGCCATAATCCCATTATGTGTTTTTGTTATGTATAGATACTTATGATGATAAACGGTTAATAAGTTTTGATTTTCTAGCCTTATGTAAATCATTAAGTGACATAATGGAACATCATGCCAAGTGGGAGAATGTAAGACTTTGTAAATGTCATAATGTCCCTTAATTCAAATATATGTTACATATGTTTGAATCATATGTTACTATTGTTTTAATGGTATGATGACTAGCACTTGATGATACATTAAGTCTAACCGTTACATGTTTAGTATTGATGGAGATACTAAGATTAGGACCTATATATACACTAGTCCCCTGCTACCCAAAACACACACAATTAGTATAACATAGCTATCCATCAAAGCACTCTACACTTAAGTTGGGTTAAGGGAGAGAAACTAGTCGTGTTTTAAGTGTTGCTTACATCATGTCAACAACCGCTATGGCTTCCGGTATGTTATTCTTGTTTCATCTTATTGATGTGGTTATTATCGTATTCTAAGGTCTTGTGGCATAATAGTTTAAGTGTTCGTCATGTATGTTTTGATGCTAATGTTTACACTCATAAATGGCTTACACTCGCAACCAGGGGCGGACTTATGTAGAAGCTGCGGGGTGGCGGCGCCCCCCATAGCTCGACCAAAAAGACGATATTGTACTGTATTTTTTCTTCGATTTTGACAGTTTTTTAAATGCCCCCCATTCAAAACGCAAATTGCCCCCCACTCACACATAAAAATCCAACTTTTAACACTTTAAAACTTGAAAATTTTCATTTTTAAGTTAAAATATTCGTTTTTTATTTGAATTTTAGGTTTTTTTCCTTATTATTGCTAAAAGAAATATTTTACCCCCCACTCTCTAATTTTAGTTCCACCACTGCTCGCAACCCGATGACTCAACTCGATAAACCAGTGTAATTCAGCCGAATCCACTCGGTGTTTGATAAAGTTATAAACTCTTTACACTTTGAAAAAATAGCTACGGAGTATACAACTAGAGGTAATGTTGTAACAGATATAAAATTTTGGGGAGCAAAGTGTAAATAAACTAAAATCGTTAACTTCTTCGTTCGAACCTAAACGTTTACGGGACGTTACATGTCCTTTTCTTTTCATCATAACTTCTTGAAATTCATATAAAGATGTGTTTTCAATATACTTTTATCAATTTAACGCTAGAAATCAAAGCAAATCATCCTTAAGGTTTAAAATTGTGAGGCTTTTTTCGAATTTAAAGACCTTGTACGATCGATCACTCTACGCATGCTAAAAATCCAATCTTGCAACGGTTAATCGACCATGTATGTGCTTTTAAACACTATGAAGGGTGTTATTTTTGAAAGTTTATGGACTTAAAATTAATAGTCGTGAGATAGGATCGAACTCGGGATCACGGGATTGCACACATAACATAAAGGGTTAATTTATTTATTAAATATATTTTCTATATATTTATTAAATCAAACCAAAGCTTAACTAACGATCGTTAATAAGTAATAGTTAAGTTATAACGACCGTTATGGAATTAAATAGAAGCTAAAAAGAAGAAGGAAAAATTACACAAAACAACCCTTGTGGGGGTGTTAGCCGTCGGCTTATAGAGGGGGGCAAAGAGGAACTTTTGTTTCCTAATTTGTTTATGACTTGGAGCCCAAGGTTTGCTAAGCCTATATAAACAAATCCCTAGCTCATAATTTTTCAACCCCTCTCTCTTTTCTTGCTCTTTGATCGCCAGCCACCCCTCACCCACCTTAGGGTTTCGTTTGGTTTTCGATCAAGTCTATTTATCTAGTCCTAGCCCCTCTCTAGGGTTGTTTGGTAGATATTCCATAAGCGTTGAAGCTTGGTTTGTTCGTGCTAGACTCACGGTTAAGTCGCCGTATTACGTGTGTACAAGAACGTGATATAGTCTTGCTTTAGACTATATTCTTGGTGGTGTTCGTGATAAACCCTAGTTGCCGTTCGTTCCGTCGTCTTGTGGATCTTGCTAGGATAAAGGTATGTAACCCTAATCTTGATTAATATAATTGTGTTAAATTAATGATCTTGTTAATTGCTTCCGCTATGCGTTCTTTGATCCATATTAGGGTTTTTAAATAATTGTTATGAACAATATAAACCATCAGTGGCATCGAGAGCCGTTTTAACATGATTATAATTATCAAGATCTAAAGTTTTTAACTAATATTTATTTTGTAAAAATTTACATGTTGTTTTTTAGGTTTTATAAAAATTAGGGTTTTGTTTTTTTTTTTAAAAAATCGGCTATTGCCGAATTTTTTATAAAAAATTATTTTTTTTGTAAACCCTAAAATTACATGGTAATTAACTTTAGATGTTTTGCATGAATTAATTGTTATGTCATGTATGGTTACGATCCGTAGTTTTTTTAGTTGTTAAGAGAATGTGGGAGATCCGTAATTAAACATGCATGTTTTTTACAGATCATAATAATTTTGATTGCTATTTGATTTCTTTGATTCAAAGTTTTAAAATTAGGGAAGACTTTTTATGTTTATAAAAACCCTAGATTTGATGTTCTTTGAATAAATTGTTATGCATGTGGCTACTTGATTTTTTTTTTTGTACTACTTGTTTTCATGCGTTTATTATATTGTATGTTATAAACAAGGGTAATTTTTTCTAAGAAAAATAATATGGACTAAATCTTATCAAAATTAATGAATTGTTTTTATATGTAAATTACATATGGTTTGTGTTGATTAGAATTGCAATAAGCAACTTAACGGCCTACTCAATTTTGACAAACTATAAAGTGGGTATAACGCACTGCTGGTCATGTACCTGGTTAAGGAAGGAGGTGTTATGCTTAAGCGCTGATCAAATTCCCGGCTCGCCTGTGCGTCAAAATTGGAATTACCTACGGTTGTTATTGGTATAATTCTTTAAGGTTGATTTTAACTACATTAATTCATATCCGAAACACAATGAATAAGGTTATTGCTTTGTGCTTTAGCTAAGTTCTAGAAAAAGTACGGTGTGAATTTAGTTGTGTGTAAAATCTTTAATTGGTTTAACCAATACCTCAACTTGCAAATATATGATGAACTTTTAGTCTCACCAAAAAGTTTACTAATTTTTTTAAACTTATGTTATGGAGATGTATGCATGCTTCTCCATACATGATTTTGACACCAAAATCTATACCCTAAAATTTAAGTCATATTCCCTCTAATTGACGAACACTTGAAGTTACAATTGTCGTCATATAAGATATCGGACGATGTTGTAATGGAGAGAAAACTTCATGACTGAATAAGATTGCACATGAAGGTTTTACGTTCTTTAGATTAGTCGACTTAATTAAGTTACTCAGTGAGAACTGGAAACTTAAGGCATAAAGTAGGGATAAAACATGTTTACAATGCAAATGATTTTGGCAATGTAAATCCCTAACATATTGTTTGTCAATTATTGTTCGACAAGTTACTGTGTTGAATACATTTGTCACTAGCAGATCAACTGATGTGATGAATCTATGTCAATATGGATTCTAGTTTCAAGGAAAATACTATGGTTTTATTACCGGGGTAATTTTATTTTCTTGAATTGTATTATCAAAAATATTAATGTTTGAACTTATTTCTGTAGAAATGGCTCAACCCGAAAGCAATCTGACAATAAGCTCGGCGTTCAAAGCTTTCTTTGAACGGCTTGAACTTACTGGCCCTAATTTCAATGACTGGTATCGCTCACTAAGAATTGTTTTGAGAGCAGCGGGTACTATCAATATCTTGGAAACTCCTTTTTCGGAGGATCTTGCTGAAGGAGCATCTGATACGGAAAGGCTTCAACACGCTACTAACGTTAAGAAGCACCATGAGGTGGCTGCTGTAATGTTAGGGAGAATGGCTCCATCACTTCAAAGGAAGTATGAGCTATATCGACCCCAGCCAATGCTTGAAGAACTCAAGGCTATGTATGAAACGCCGCAAGCTGTAGAGATCTATGATCTGGTTGATGCTCTACATAGTTGCAAGCAAGCTCCTGGAAAGTCCGTAAGTGCTCATTATATGGAGAGGAGGGGTTATATGGAACAACTCATCGCACTAGGACAACCCTTTGATCATGCAATGGCTATTAACTTGATCAATAGGTCCCTTAATAAGGACTTCAATGATTTCGTTCGTAACTTTAATATGCATTGCACGGGGAAGACAGTTA
The DNA here is from genome assembly GCA_025667525.1 of Glebionis coronaria. NCBI lineage: Eukaryota > Viridiplantae > Streptophyta > Magnoliopsida > Asterales > Asteraceae > Glebionis > Glebionis coronaria. The sequence continues at coordinate 2,884,347 of JANFOE010000109.1, forward strand.
ATGATTTGCATGCAATGCTCATTGACTTCGAAAAGGGTTTGAAAGATAAGGCATCCACTGCTACTCCTCCAGTACTTTATGTGCAAAAGGGTAGAGTGACTAAACCTAAACCGCAAGTGAATAAGAAGCAGAAAGGCAAAGGCAAGGTTGATAAGAGCAAACAAGTTGCAACTACATCAAAACCGAAGCAAGAATTTGCTAAGAAATCTCAGAAAGATGAGACTTGTCACTACTGCAAGATCACTGGACACTGAAAGAGGAATTACTCTCTCTATCTCCATGAAATGGCAGAACATAAGAAGAAGGCTGAGCTAGCTGCTGCAGCACCATCTTCAGGTAACTTATTTATGATAGAGTTATTTAATCTTTCATACAAATCAAACTCCTGGGTATATGATACGGGATGTGGTATTAACATTTGTAATACCCTGCAGGGATTTGAGTCGAAGAGGAGGCTTACCTATGGGGAACAATTTCTACAAGTGGGCAATGGCGCACAAGCAGCGGTTGAAGCTATAGGAATATTTAAATTAGTTTTACCTTCGGGTTTAGTACTGTTTTTAAATAATTGTCATTATGCACCTACAATTGTTAGGGGTGTCATTTCCTTTTCTTGTATGTTGGATCTTGGATTTAATCACACGATTGGTAATAATAGAATTTCTGTTTTTAAAGATGGTTTATTCTATTTTGATGCAATTTCTGTGAATGGTGTTTTTGAAATTAACATGCATGATAAAAATTCCAAGAGGAAAAATAATTCTGTTTTTAGCATGAATAAGAAGAGTAAGTTAGACAAGAACTCTTCTTATCTTTGGCATTGTAGGCTTGCCCATATTGGGAAGACTCGCATACAAAAGCTTCAACGTGATGGGCTTTTGGAAAGTATCAATGATGAATCATTTGATAAATGTGAATCTTGTATCTCTGGAAAGATGACCAAGAAACCTTTTAATAGCAATATTGAAAGGGCTACTGAACTACTTGGTTTGATACATACTGATGTGTGTGGACCACTTAGACATGTGTCAAGGAAAGGTGCTAGCTGCTTCTTGACATTTACGGATGATTATAGCCGTTATGGTTATGTTTATTTACTTAAGCATAAATATGAGGTATTTGAAACATTCAAAACGTTTAAAGCAGAAGTAGAGTTACAACTAAGAAAGAAGATTAAAGCTCTTCGTTCTGATCGTGGTGGTGAATACTTACGTCAAGAGCTTAAAGATTTTTTAAGTGAGAATGGAATTGTTCAGAAACTTACTTCTCCATATACTCCACAACAAAATGGTGTATTTGAAAGGAGAAATCGTACATTGTTAGATATGGTACGATCTATGTTTAATCTTACAACTTTACCATTATCCTTTTGGGATTATGCTCTTGAATCCGCTGTTCATATTCTGAATATGGTTCCCACAAAGAAGGTTGATAATACACCATATGAATTATGGCATGGCAAGAAGCTATATTTGTCTTATTTGAAAGTCTGGGTTGTGAGGCGTATGTGAAACGTGACTCTGGAGATAAACTCCAACAACGCTTAGTAAAATGTATCTTTGTAGGTTATCCGAAGGAAACTATGGTTTACTACTTTTATTATCCGGCTGAGAACAAAATAGTTGTGGCTCGGTATGGAGACTTCCTTGAAAATGATCTTGTAAATCAAGAATTCAGTGGGAGAAATTATGATCTTGAAGAAATTCAAGAAGATACATTGCCTTCTGAGAATACTAGCGAAGAAATTCCTGTAGAACCAGAAAGTCTGAGTGTTACACCGGAATTAATTCCTCCACGTAGGTCTCAAAGAACCATACGTGCGCCAGACAAACTATGTCTTTACATAGAGGATGATGAGGAGGAAGTAGGGGATCTTGGTGAACCTGCTAACTATCGGTCCGCAATGTCTGATCCAGAAAAGTCAAAATGGATAGTTGCGATGAATGAGGAAATGAAATCCATGGAAATCAATGATGTTTGGATTCTTGTAGACGCGCCTAAAAATGCTAAAGTAGTGAAAAATAGGTGGATCTTTAAAAAAAAACCCGACATGGATGGTGAAATACAATCTTATAAAGCACGTTTAGTAGCTAAAGGTTTTACTCAAACTTTTGGCATAGACTACGAGGAGACATTTTCTCCTGTAGCAGACTTACGAGCTATTAGGATTCTCATAGCTATAGCAGCATACTATGACTATGAGATATGGCAAATGGATGTTAAAATTGCCTTATTGAACGGTCGCTTAGATGAAGACATCTATATGCAACAACCGGAAGGGTACGTTGATCCTAAATATCCAAAGCGCGTGTGCAAACTTCAAAGATCTATTTATGGTTTGAAGCAAGCATCACGTCAATGGAATAAGCGATTTGATGAAGAAATAAAAAAGTTCGGATTTATTCAAAATCGTGATGAACCATGTGTATATCATAAAGCTAGTGGGAGTAATGTAGTGTTCCTAATTTTATATGTCGATGACATATTAATCATGGGAAGTAACATTCCAAGACTTAAGGAAGTTAAGGATTATCTTGGTAAATGTTTTTCTATGAAAGATTTGGGAGATGCTACGTATATTCTGGGAATTAAAATCTATCGAGATAGGAGTAGACGGTTAATTGGTCTTAGTCAAGATGCTTATATTGATAAGATATTGATGAAGTATAACATGCATAACTCTAAGAAAGGTTTTTTACCGATGGAGGTTAAGCATGAGTTAAGTCATGAGAAAGATGCATCATTACCTGAAGAGGTGGCTTACATGAAGAAGGTGCTTTATGCTTCAGTTGTAGGATCTATTATGTATGCTGTAAGATGCACAAGGCCTAATGTGGCGTTTGCTCAGAACTTGGTCAGTAGATACCAACAGAATCCAAGAAAGTTCCATTGGACTGCTGTTAAGCATATTCTAAAGTATTTGAGGAGTACGAAAGATATGTTTTTTGTATTCGGGGGTAAACCAGACACATAATTGAATGTAACAGGATTCTGTGATGCGTAATGGTAATGTGATAAAGACGATACAAAGTCTCAGACGGGTTACGTGTTTGTCATCAATGGAGGAGCAGTTGACTGGAAGAGCAGTAAGCAGAAAACCATTGCTATGCATGCGACTCAATCTGAGTACATGGCCGCTTCAGAAGCTGCAATGGAAGCTGTTTAGATTAGGAAGTTTATTGGAGATCTTGGAGTGATGCCTTCAATTAAAGAACCTATTGATATATATTGTGACAACTCTGTTTCAATAATATTCGCCAATGACCCTGGAGTCATGAAGGGCGCCAGACACTTTAAACGTAGATATCACTATGTTCGAGAACAAGTGGAAGCTCGAGAAATAAAATTAATAAAAGTTTACACAGATGATAACGTAGCTGATCCTTTTACTAAGGATTTATCTAGGCCAAAGGTAATTAAGCATGCCAAGGTAATTGGGCTGCAACTAGCTAGCGAATTCATGCAATAAATCTGTTGATTAGTATTTGGATAAAGGATGTAAGACATTATTGAATTGATGAAATAAAGAATGGATTTCGTTTATTTTTCTGTTATTTGATTTTGTATTCTATTTTACCTGTTTTAATCCATGAGCATTATGATGTTTCTAAATGTCCGTTGTCGATTAATAATATGAGAGTATTATTAAACTAAGACAAATCAAAATAGTGACAAAGTATACTTGAAAGTGTATTGGTCAATTTTGGATGATATTTGATGGATCAAATATTGGACTTATCCCAACTATATGATTTGACTTTATGGATCTTTGTCATTAAGTAAATCATAAATAGTTATCCTTAGACCTGAGATACCAGAAAACTACATTGAATGTAGTGCATTTCTGTAAGGTAACCTAACGCTAAACGTAACTGGTAGTTATAAGGTTTATTTTCAGAAGTGTTGCAAAGTTCATGTGTATTGCTTGTAGTCAAAATGGGATTTGTTTCCTTCAAATCATTTTGAATTATAAATACAGCTGGGCCCCTCGGGGGAGTAGTAAGATGTTTTTGTGGCCACACCCAAATGTGTTTTGGTAATCTTGCTATATCCGTAAACGAGAAACAGAATAGTTAATGAAGGAATGACTAAGATCCATATCCTTATTAGCGATGTATTTGAAATGAAAGGATAATAATAATAATATAATCATTAAAAGGTTCTTGTCCGGAGACCTTACCCGGTTTGTACTAGTGACATTGCTAGTGTAACTAGACGCTAGTCAATGTGATCACGATATTAGAATTTTGTCCAAGTGGGAGCTGAAAGTTTATGGACTTAAAATTAATAGTCGTGAGATAGGATCGAACCCGGGATCACGGGATTGCACACATAACGTAAAGGGTTAATTTATTTATTAAATATATTATATATATATTTATTAATTCAAACCAAAGCTTAACTAACGATCGTTAATAAGTAATAGTTAAGTTATAACGACCGTTATGGAATTAAATAGAAGCTAAAAAGAAGAAGGAAAAATTACACAAAATACCCCTTGTGGGGGTGTTAGCCGTCGGCTTATAGAGGGGGGCAAAGGGGAACTTTTGTTTCCTGATTTGTTTATGACTTGGAGCCCAATGTTTGCTAAGCCTATATAAACAAATCCCTAGCTCATAATTTTTCAATCCCTCTCTCTTTTCTTGCTCTTTGATCGCCGGCCACCCCTCACCCACCTTAGGGTTTTGTTTGGTTTTCGATCAAGTCTATTTATCTAGTCCTAACCCCTCTCTAGGGTTGTTGGGTAGATATTCCATAAGCGTTGAAGCTCGGTTTGTTCGTGCAAGACTCACGGTTAACTCGCCGTATTACGTGTGTATAAGAACGTGATATAGTCTTGCTTTAGACTATATTCTTGGTGGTGTTCGTGATAAACCCTAGTTTCCGTTCGTTCCGTCGTCTTGTGGATCTTGCTAGGTGATATTGAGTTTTTGCTAGTAAAAAGTCCGTTTTCTCAGTGTCTAATCGAATGATTTCCGGTTCAAAATGCGACTCAGTTATTTTTGGTGAAACAAATATTTTGGTTGTTTTAAAATAAAAGTGCAAAACAATTAAAGTAAAAGGCAAGTAATTTAAATCTAAGTCTAACTTAAAGTAAAGGGGCAAGTATTAAAAAGCGTGACGAAAAGTAAAAGGCACTAAACGTAAATAACGCAAACTTAAATCTATCTAAGGCAAACTTAAAACGCAACTAAAACTTAAAACTAAGGCAAGGCTAAAATAAATCTAAGGCAAGTAATCTTAAAGTGCGACTAAGGAAAAAGGCGGGAAAAATAAAGCTTAAAAATTAAAAACAGAAAATTAAAGACAGAAATTAAAAGAACCTGAAAATTAGCTCATCTGGAATAATACCCTTATTCGGAATAAACACTCATCCGGAATGTCACCTTTGTTCGGAATGCTATTCTTCACTCGGAATATTTCCCCAAAACTTTGATCCGAAATAAATGGCTTACTCGGAATATGTCACCTATCCGGAATAAACACCTCTATTCGGAATAATGGTCTTGATCCGGAATGTTGCTGTTGATCCGAAATAATCCTTGATCCGGAATAATATTCCGAATAGAACCCTTGATCCGGAATGTTGCTGTTGATCCGAAATAATCCTTGATCTGGAATAATCCTTGATCCGGAATAATATTCCGAATAGAACCCTTGATCCGGAATGTATGGTTGATCCGGAACTTTTGGTTGATCCGGAATATTATTCCGAATAAAGCACCTTGATTCAGAATGTTTTAATATTCCGAATAAAGCACCTTGATGCGGAATAAATTTTATTCCGAATAAACTCAACTGATCCGGAATATCCAATATTCCGGATGAACAACCTTTGAACTCCTTCGTTCGGAATATCTGGGAAGATCAGAACCTGGGAATATAGAAACACACACCCCGAAGAACAAGGAAACCTAAAGATATACGGATCTAATAAAAACAAAGCAAAATCAACAAAAAGATTAAATCAAACTAATAACAAAACATCTACTAATGATAATCAAACAATTCAAAACAACAAAACTAGCAATAATGATCAAGATAATCAAAACCCACTTAAAAAATTTATCAAAAAACTCAAGAACATGAACATGAATAATAAACATATAAATCAAAGATTAAAGAAAGGTAGAATGATATCAAACAATAAAGATAAAGATTAACAAGAATTAAAAGAACACTTACTTGAAATTAAATGGTAATTAAGGTGCAAGACAAGTATTTAAATTTGACAAGTAATTAAATGACAAGGTAATTAAAAGTAGAAGAACTAATTGTCACTATTAGCCAACAAAGAAAAATGATTAACATCCTAAACTATATATAGGGGAGGATTAAGGAGTGCTTAGGAAGCTTCCTCCCCTCTTTCCTTTATCCTTAATTGCATGCTTAGTCCTTCTCTTCTTAATCTTTTATTAATTGCACCATTGGTCCTTAAGCCTTTTAATCTTCTTTAATCTTGGACTTTAATGACTTTTGGCTCGGGATTTCTTTGGACTCGTCTTTTAATTCTTCAATAAATAAGACTTGAGTTCTTCGGCTTTTTGTAAACTTCCGTCTTTTGACTTTTTCTTCGATAAATCTTCAGAATTGGTCTTGGACTTCTGTTCTTTTTGCACTCTTGACTTCTTGACTTCATCTTTCGTCTTTTTCTTCGATAAAAGCCCGTGAATGCCCGTGTTTTCTCCACTTTTCACAATTTCGTCTTAAATCACAACAAAAACACAAACCACGCATAATTCCGACATAAATGACATAAATTACATGTTTTGGCTCGGTTATTAATGTAATCAAGTGGTAAAAAGGATGGGTGCTTACACACCTATCAAATCCCCTACACTTGACCATTGCAATGTCCTCATGCAATGCATTAGTTACAAAGCACGTTTACATTTTTCATCAAAATCAATCCACGTTGGCCTTTATTAAAGAAGTAGAAAATTATAAACATTCAAAGTAAAGAAATCAAAAGCAGACCTTGGGTTTTGAAAATGTCATGAATAATCATCATCCTCAAGTTTTCACTTTCTCCAAACCAAGCTTAAAAACGAGATCATTGTTATTATAAGTTATCAAACTAACACGAACTCATATGGGCCAATTACTCACTTAGACTCCCTTATTCCTAGGTGTATCTCTTATATTTTATTGTTGTCTTGAATGATCACGAGGATGCATTGTTGACTTATTTCGATAGTTATTTAGGCCGAAAATAAAGTGAACGATTTAATCAATAGTTAGCTAAAGGACAAAATCTTTTAAAACTGCTTCTCGGGACCTCAAAAAGTTCATATCTTGGCATAACTCGCTTCACGATTTGAGACCTTTCTCGGACCGATATTTGGCAGCGACTTCATACTTCAAACCTTGAGAGACGTTCATGAAATTATGGTATTCTCTTCATATAGAGATTTCTTCACTTGAATTTTTGAGAGATTCATACTTGGACCACGACTTCTTCATTTTTCTCCAATCTTAATTTTGGATTTTGATGTACAACGATCCGCCTCCTTTTATGACTTGGATCTATTTATCCTCATACCTTGTTAGGGCCTTTTCGGATAGACTTCTCCATGACTTTTGGGGAGTTTTTGCTTTTCATCGTGTGTCTCGATCCTTCATATTGATTTTCGATAAATGATTCTTCACATCACTTAGGATCTTTAGCAACAAAATATAGCCCTCATGTCTTGTTAGGACCTTTTTGGACTCGCCAATCTTCGCATCCCGCTTCAATAAGTTATGCCTTGGCTATGAACTCTAATCCATACCGAGCAACTTTTAAACGATCTTGGGCTAGAAGCTAAGTAACTTTTCAAATCGTACAACCTTATTTATTGCAGATAAATTTATTAACAAGCGATGGGAGAATAGGCTCATAATTAACTCACATAAATTCACGAAAGAATACCAAACTTATAATTGGCTCTATCATCTCTCGTTCTCCACAGTTTAAAATCTCAAGGAATGAGACTCGTGGATGCTTAGCTTATTAAATCAAAGTTTTGGGTTTTCGAGTCGCTTATAGGATCTTGCAAACTCTTAGACTTTTTCAAGTTTAGAAATCGCGTTTTAAAGTTTCCTTGATAAACGACTCTCTAGGATCAATTATAGGAACTTGCGAAAAGTTCTTGTTCTTAACCCGTGAGAGTTAAGACTTTCGCGTTTTATAGCTCCCTATATAAAAGCCTAGCAAAACTTGACTTAAACACGTTAAGGATACTAGCTAGAGTAAACTTAGATAAGTAAACTCGGGTTGAGTCAAAAGATTCACAACGTTCTAAAATTAAAACCACTTTATTAAACATTTATTCTAATAAGGAAAGAAAATAACTATACAAAGGTAAAAACTAATAGGCCAAAATAGATCAAAAATTTTGAAAAATGTCGAAAATTGATTTTCCGGTTAAAATGAGGACAAATACAAGGAAAAGGCCACTTAACTTCGATAGAAAACCCAAGGACAAATTTGGCAGCGACTTCATACTTCAAACCTTGAGAGACGTTCATGAAATTATGGTATTCTCTTCATATAGAAATTTCTTCACTTGAATTTTTGAGAGATTCATACTTGGACCACGACTTCTTCATTTTTCTCCAATCTTAATTTTGGATTTTGATGTACAACGATCCACCTCCTTTTATGACTTGGATCTATTTATCCTCATACCTTGTTAGGGCCTTTTCGGATAGACTTCTCCATGACTTTTGGGGAGTTTTTGCTTTTCATCGTGTGTCTCGATCCTTCATATTGATTTTCGATAAATGATTCTTCACATCACTTAGGATCTTTAGCAACAAAATATAGCCCTCATGTCTTGTTAGGACCTTTTTGGACTCGCCAATCTTCGCATCCCGCTTCAATAAGTTATGCCTTGGCTATGAACTCTAATCCATACCGAGCAACTTTTAAACGATCTTGGGCTAGAAGCTAAGTAACTTTTCAAATCGTACAACCTTATTTATTGCAGATAAATTTATTAACAAGCGATGGGAGAATAGGCTCATAATTAACTCACATAAATTCACGAAAGAATACCAAACTTATAATTGGCTCTATCATCTCTCGTTCTCCACAGTTTAAAATCTCAAGGAATGAGACTCGTGGATGCTTAGCTTATTAAATCAAAGTTTTGGGTTTTCGAGTCGCTTATAGGATCTTGCAAACTCTTAGACTTTTTCAAGTTTAGAAATCGCGTTTTAAAGTTTCCTTGATAAACGACTCTCTAGGATCAATTATAGGAACTTGCGAAAAGTTCTTGTTCTTAACCCGTGAGAGTTAAGACTTTCGCGTTTTATAGCTCCCTATATAAAAGCCTAGCAAAACTTGACTTAAACACGTTAAGGATACTAGCTAGAGTAAACTTAGATAAGTAAACTCGGGTTGAGTCAAAAGATTCACAACGTTCTAAAATTAAAACCACTTTATTAAACATTTATTCTAATAAGGAAAGAAAATAACTATACAAAGGTAAAAACTAATAGGCCAAAATAGATCAAAAATTTTGAAAAATATCGAAATTTGATTTTCCGGTTAAAATGAGGACAAATACAAGGAAAAGGCCACTTAACTTCGATAGAAGTCCCCCTACACTTAATATAAACATTATCCTCAATGTTTAAGCATGTGGGAGTAAACTCCCCTACACTTAGGACATTGTGCACTTTGTTTAAATCTCGCTAAGGAAAAGACAACTAAAGAGATTCCTATTTTAATATTGGAAAATATAAAATAGTGAATCGAAAAGAGTTTAGGATAGAACCGGGAAAATGGAACACGGAATCACGGGTCGTCAAGAATCATCAAGAGTGGATCATTGAGCGCTCGAATCCCTGATTATAAGAGGAGAGGAGAGGAAATAGCAAACCAACGGGTCTCCCCTACACTTAGGATAAAGAAAGCTAAAAGATAGATAGATAATTGGGTTGCCTCCCAAAAAGCGCTTGTTTTTGTTAACCGAGTCGTGAGCCTGACTCGACCTTGATCATCATAGGAAGAAGCATGAAATATATCCACCGGGATCAAAGACATAGTTTTCGTCCATCATATAGCACAAGCTTAAGGCGAACAAGGCAAGCCAAAGAAGAATAGGCAAGGTTCCCTTAAGCAACGTTGGAGCACGGTGGAAGCAAGTATGGTGAGGTGCAAGCATGTCTTCAATAGTTCCAAAGATTTTTCCTTTTATTTCATCAGACGGATACTGAGATGGCTTAAGAATACCGATACCGGGGTCGAACACCTTTTCCTTTAGGGGAAAATAGCACTCAGGCTCAGCAGAATGTGAAGAAGATCCGCGAAGAAGATGCACAACCTCGTCCTCAGAAGGTGGACAAAGAGGTGTTAAATCATATGTGCTGCGAATATTGGTGTCGACCGGTTTCTTCTCCTTTGAAAGTATTTTCTTCAAATCCAAAGTAGGATCAAGACGATAATCTTCGAAGTCCAAAGGAGGTGCATCACTCTCATAAGGGAAGTAAGTATTGAGAAAAGTTGAAAAGTCTTCCTCAAATGAGTAGTCGTCCAAAGTAGGATTGAGTGATGGCGGAGGATCTTCATCATGAGAAGAATCACTCGAAAGAGTATCGGCCTCATCAAAATCATCATAAGTAGGCAGGTCGGGATACTCGGAAGTACAATCATCAAAATCATCCGAATCTGAGCTAGAATCATCATCATAAGCATCAAAGACCGGTGGAGAATCATAAATAGGAAAAGCGTCCAAATTGGATAGAGAATCATCCACATCATCATGAAAAAGTGGATTATCAATGCAAGACTCGAATAGAGGATTGTTGTAGATGGTAAAATCATCGAGCACATTAATCATATTCACAGATTCTCGTCCAAAGGATTTGCTTGTAAGCTTCCCCATTTTAAAAACTTATGAATCATTCCCGACTCTTAAGATTAACTCACCTTCGGCAACATCAACTAGAGCTCGTCCGGTTCTCAAGAATGGCCGACCAAGTATTAAAGGAATACGAGGGTCCATTTCATAATCAACAACGACAAAGTCGACCGGGAAAGTAAATGTGCCAACTTTAATGAACACGTCTTCGGCAATACCAACGGGGTAAGCGAGAGTGCGATTTGCAAGTTCAAGAGTCATCTTTGTTGGAGTAAGGTCGGGTAATGATAGTGTTTTCCAAACACTCAAAGGCATCAAATTAATACTGGCCCCGAGATCAGCAAGGACAGTAAATTCTTCAGTTTTGTTGAAAATGCAAGGCAACACAAAACGACCGGGATCTCCAAGCTTTTCCGGAAGTTCTTTAAGAATAACTGTAGAATAGTTTTCATTTAAGCGTGTGTTGGCGAGCTCAATCAACTTCTCCTTCTTGTTTAGCAATTCCTTGAATGCTTTGACAAATTTCGGCATGTGGACAAGTGCTTCAACAAGGCTAATGTTGATGTTCATTTGAGAAAGCATCTTCACATAGCTCGACACTTGACAGTCATTCTTGCTTAGCTCGTTGGTCTTGCCCAAGCGAGAAGGATATGGGATATTGGGTTTGGGTGGTGAAGGTGAAGGCGTAGCAGGTAAAGGTTGAGATGTTGAAGGTTCCTTCCTAGGTACATCGTCATGACGAGGCGGAGACGGTAATGGTGCACTAATACTAGGTGTAGGAGGAGTAGGGATAAATGGTGGTGGAGGAGGTGTAGATGATGGCGGTGGGATTGGTGGTCCTACTATGGTTACTCCACTACGGGTAGTAATATCACTCACATTCGCTCGCGGATTGGTAACGGTGTTAGAAGGTAGAGAACTTGCAGTAGAAGGTTGAGCTGTGGGCAAGAAACTAGCCAGCATATTCTTTATATCATTCGTTAGAGTGCTGAAGGAAGATTGAATATTATCTCGAAGCTCGGATCTTATCTCATTCCCTTGCTTGGTGATATCCCCTTTCAGATTGATAATTTGGCTCTGAAGATTCTTGATTTGCTAACCTTGGGTTCTCATGATGGCTTCAACATCGGAGTTAATGGGTGGGGCTTGTTGAGTGGGTGGGTGATAAGGATTAGAAGCTCTTGGTGGGATTTGGTTGCTTCTATTGTAGTTGTTGGCGGGGTTTTGGTTTTGAGGAGAAAAACCGGATGAAAGGTAGTTGTTTGATCGGTAACTCAGCAAGTTTCGATCCCCTTGAGGTCGAGCTTGGTAATTTTGCAGTGAATAATTACCATAAGCTGCATACATATTTTCTGGATTTCCTTGAGTTGAAGGACAATCGGTGTATGAGTGAGGACCGCCGCATGTTTCACAAGGATTAGCAACCGCTTTAACTTGTTGTTGTTGTTGTTGGTTTGAAGCGAGAAGCAAGATACTTTTGTTCATTTCAGTCATCATGCGGGTGAATTCGGTCATATCAGGGCTTGCTGAGGTAGAAGAAACATTGACTCTCGGGTTGTTCCTTGAAGAAGCGAAGGAATCCCAGTTTTTGTGGTGAGTAGTCATGTTCTCAATAAGCTCTCTACACTCCTCGGGTCTCCTTTTCATAAATGTGCCACCGGCGGCTGCATTAATCGTATCACGATCTCGAAAAGTCAAACCGTTGTAGAAAGTATCAATCAAGGTGACGGGAAGCATGTTGTGGTTTGGACAACGATCAATCAAGACATTATATCTTTCCCAAGCATCAAAGAGAGATTCATCGGGTTCTTGCATGAAACCGCTGATTTGATTGCGAAGGCTCGTGACCATGGATGGTGGAAAGTAGCGTGACAAAAAGCGTTGAGTCATGTCATCCCAAGTGTGAATAGAATTCTTTGGAAGACGATCAAACCATTTCTCGGCGTGATGTGATAAAGCATGTGGGAAGAGTTGAAGGCGAAGAACATCCATTGTGGCACCAGGCAACTTCATGCTTTGAGTGATTGTAATGAACTTGTCAAGGTGTTTGTTGGCATCATCATCAGGCATTCCTCTAAAAGGATTTGTTTGCACTTGCTGAATCATGTGGTGCTTCAACGAAAACTCCAGAGCCGTGATTTGCATCGGCGCAATCGGTCCTCCTCGTCCAAACATGGTAGGTTGACAAAGCTCCTCCATTGTCCGAAGATCGGGCTGTGGAAGAACATTGTTGTTGTTATTATTGAGGTGCGGTGGATTATTGTTGTTGTTAACACCTGGCATACTTAAATCTTCTCGAGTCTCGGGCTCTTGATAATTAGAAGATCTAGTACGCATACACCTACAAAGACAAAAGAAAACAATACCAAACGCAAAGACAATATATATACACAATAAAAATAAAATCTTTTTGAATTTTTGAAAATTTTAATTTTTATGGATTTTTTACAATTTTTTAATTTTTATGGTTTTTTTGCATTTTTTAAGCAAGAAAATAACGCTCACGAATGAACGGATCCCAAAAAGCAACGCGTCTCTCACTGAAAACCGTTAATCTTTACGAAAAGAGCCGACAACGGCGCCATTTGATATTAAGTTTTTGCTAGTAAAAAGTTCGTTTTCTCGGTGTCTAATCGAATTGATTTCCGGTTCAAAATGCGACTCAGTTGTTTTTGGTGAAACAAATATTTTGGTTGTTTTAAAATAAAAGTGCAAAACAATTAAAGTAAAAGGCAAGTAATTTAAATTTAAGTCTAACTTAAAGTAAAGGGGCAAGTATTAAAAAGCGTGACGAAAAGTAAAAGGCACTAAACGTAAATAACGCAAACTTAAATCTATCTAAGGCAAAGTTAAAACGCAACTAAAACTTAAAACTAAGGCAAGGCTAAAATAAATCTAAGGCAAGTAATCTTAAAGTGCGACTAAGGAAAAAGGCGGGAAAAATAAAGCTTGAAAATTAAAAACAGAAAATTAAAGACAGAAATTAAAAGAACCTGAAAATTAGCTCATCCAGAATAATACCCTTATTCGGAATAAACACTCATCCGGAATGTCACCTTCATTCGGAATGTTATTCTTCACTCGGAATATTTCCCCAAAACTTTGATCCGGAATAAATGGCTTACTCGGAATATGTCACCTATCCGGAATAAACACCTCTATTAGGAATAATGGTCTTGATCCGGAATGTTGCTGTTGATCCGGAATAATCCTTGATCCCGAATAATATTCCGAATAGAACCCTTGATCCGTAATGTTGCTGTTGATCCGGAATAATCCTTGATCCGGAATAATATTCCGAATAGAACCCTTGATCCGGAATGTATGGTTGATCCGGAACTTTTGGTTGATCCGGAATATTATTCCGAATAAAGCACCTTGATTCGGAATGTTTTAATATTCCGAATAAAGCACCTTGATGTGGAATAAATTTTATTCCGAATAAACTCAACTGATCCGGAATATCCAATATTCCGGATGAACAACCTTTGAAATCCTTCGTTCGGAATATCTGGGAAGATCAGAACATGGGAATACAGAAACAAACACCCCGAAGAACAAGGAAACACAAAGATATACGGATCTAATAAAAACTAAGCAAAATCAACAAAAAGATTAAATCAAACTAATAACAAAACATCTACTAATGATAATGAAACAACTCAAAACAACAAAACTAGCAATAATGATCAAGATAATCAAAACCCACTTAATAAATTTATCAAAAAACTCAAGAACATGAACATGAATAATAAACATATAAATCAAAGATTAAAGAAAGGTAGAATGATATCAAACAATAAAGATAAAGATTAACAAGAATTAAAAGAACACTTACTTGAAATTAAATGGTAATTAAGGTGCAAGACAAGTATTTAAATTTGACAAGTAATTAAATGACAAGGTAATTAAAAGTGGAAGAACTAATTGTCACTATTAGCCAACAAAGAAAAATGATTAACATCCTAAACTATATATAGGGGAGGATTAAGGAGTGCTTAGGAAGCTTCCTCCCCTCTTTCCTTTCTCCTTAATTGCATGCTTAGTCCTTCCCTACTTAATCTTTTGTTAATTGCACCATTGGTCCTTAAGCCTTTTAATCTTCTTTAATCTTGGACTTTAATGACTTTTGGCTCGGGATTTCTTTGGACTCGTCTTTTAATTCTTCAATAAATAAGACTTGAGTTCTTCGGCTTTTAGTAAACTTCCGTCTTTTGACTTTTTCTTCGATAATTCTTCAGAATTGGTCTTGGACTTCCGTTCTTTTTGCACTCTTGACTTCTTGACTTCATCTTTCGTCTTTTTCTTCGATAAAAGCCCGTGAATGCCCGTGTTTTCTCCACTTTTCACAATTTCGTCCTAAATCACAACAAAAACACAAACCACGCATAATTCCGACATAAATGACATAAATTACACGTTTTGGCTCGGTTATTAATGTAATTAAGTGGTAAAAAGGATGAGTGTTTACACACCTATCACTAGGATAAAGGTATGTAACCCTAATCTTGATTAATATAATTGTGTTAAATTAATGATCTTATTAATTGCTTCCGCTATGCGTTCTTTGATCCATATTAAGGTTTTTAAATAATTGTTATGAACTATATAAACCATTAATTTTAACCAAAACACACGAATGAACAATGTGATTTATTCAAACAGAACGAGTGACATTTGTCGTTTTGTATGTAAGAATCTTTTGATAAATGTAAATGTTCTCTCTTCATAACATACAGCTACTATGGTAATATATGGTTTTAGCTACATTCCGTAAAAGTGTTCAAAAAAAGCTACATTCCGTAAAAAACAAATACATATTTTTAAGAGCAGGGGGAGTCCAGTGCCATGGCTAATGGCTTGGCGTCATGGTCACCACGTAGAAAAAGACGACCGTGGAGGGCTCTGTCCCTCTGCGTCGTCGGCTTGGGTCCATGGCCACCAGCTCTCGCCATGGTGTTTTTTTTTAATTCTTTTTTTAATTATTAAAGTGGGTATATATGGACCCCTTATACCACTTTTTACTCCTATGACACCACTTTTCTCACGGCTCAAAGTTACCAGTGAAAACTGGTACCGTGAGAAATATGCTGACGTGGCAGTATTTGTTGTGCCATGACACCAAGCCATGGCACAAGGACTCCCTGTGCTCTAAGATATGGGGTGTACAAAAATTCACGATTACGTGAAAGTAATAAATTTAAAGCCAAATAAATGTACTTTGCTTAAACACACATGCTAAACGTACCACTGATAACATATACAGCTGTTTGAATTTTCGTTCAAGTTTATCGGTTTATGCAAAAATGATCAACTTTTAAAAAAAAATTATCTTGCACAAATGCACTTAGGTTAAATATTTTGCGCAACATGCGGGTGTGTAATATAACATTTCAAACGTAAAAAAGAATAAAATAAAAACCAATTCCGACCAACCGGATTCGAACCAGTGACCTAAGGATTTCAGCAATACTAAAGTCCTCCGCTCTACCAACTGATCTATGGTCGGTTTTAGTTTTTGCTCTAAAGATTCCATTTCAACCTATGCTTAATTTGACAATATCGATATCTTCTTTTGACACTTCTAGGCTTCTACTTTTTGTACCTATCAATCAACACACGTGTGAAAAAGATCCCCATAAACCCTTAGTTTAGCATATACTCAACCAACCAATCACAACCATCATCATGTAACAAAAAAACTCATTTTTTAAAAATTAAATATCTCACAAACCGTTCATCGTTACGTAAAACAAAATATATCATCGCGACGAGCATTAAATCATCTATCTATCGAGGGGCACATGTATATACTTTCGACGAACTTTTTTTTCGACTTTTTTTCTTAAGTCACGCCTGGAGAGAATCATATATGATTCGTCATGAAACATATATGATTCTCAGAAAATCATATATGATTCATATCACGAATCATATATGATTTTCTGAAAATCATATATGATTCGTGACGAATCATATATGATTCATGACAAATCATATATGATTCTCTTCAGACGTGACTTAAGAAAAAAAGTCGAAAAAAAGTTCGTCGAAAGTATATACATGTGCCCCTCGATAGACAGATGATTTAATTCTCGTCACAATTGTGTATTTTTTTTTCGTTTGACGATTTACCGTTTGTAAGATATTTAATTTTTTTAAAAAATGGTGGGAAGTGGGTTTTTTAAAAATAGGTGATTATGATTGTTTGGATAGGTCTATGCTAATTTAAGTGTCTATATAGATCTTAACTCGTGAGTGGTAACAAAAAATTGTGGTTCACCTTGTATTTTGTGAATTGTGTGAACCACTCAGTTATACTATTATAATTTTTTCTATTAGTTTGTGAATATTGATGGGTATTTAATAGGATATATTTTATATAATCTCAGTATTTTAATTAATGGTTAAATATGAGTTTGGAAGAGTGGTATTAAGGTTGAAAAGCGAGTTTGAATGAGTTGTGTAAATAAAGAAAGAGAGTTGATGTGGTGCTAAGGTGGTTGTGAGTTTGGGTGAGCCATACCCTCTAGCCTTAGCACTCGCTACAGATGCACACTTGAACAATTTCACCTTTTTTAACAATATAGAAATTCACATGAACGTGTTTTCTCTCATTTTTTAAATATTACATTCCATACTTTTTTCATTATGATAGTTCATACATACGTTTATAAAGTTATGAAAAGGATTAAAAATTTATGAATCATAATGAACCTCTTAATAATTTTCTTGTGAATTATGTGAAAGGCTTATGAATTTTGATAAAATCATAGTGAAAATAAGTTTATAAAACAAAAAGTTTATAAATGATGCTATACACACTTGTAAATTTATAAAAAAAATTATCATAGTAAATACTTTTGTGTTTTTACTTTGTCCTAAATTAATAGTCCAAGTGTTTCTTTTTTATTATTTTTTATTTATTTGTTTGCTACTAAAAGTAGATAAGATAGTTTGATCTTGTAAAACCCGCATTAAAATACCATGAACAATACACCACGTAAACATACGGACCAATTAAAACATTCCATTTATGTCATGTACACGTTTCACGAACATTAAATCCAGAAATTACGTACGTGTTAGTACACGATAATTATTAAGTACGTGATAATAAACGATAATTATTAAGCATAATAAATATAATTACGAACACATGATCACGAATATTTATAAATATGATAATTATTAAGTATAATAATTATTACACGACTATTTGAACACGGTATATGTACGTAATATTAAAACACGAACCAATACGAACATTTAATCATACAAACGAATACGTAAATATGTAAACACGAATAAAGCCCGGTTTGCCCTTGTGGGCTTATGGTGGCCACGGACAAGGAAACAAGAGGGGGCCCAAGCCCATTAATTGGTTAACTAAGTAAAGTAAAACACACAGTTTTCATTCACATAATTTTTACAAAAAAATTAAAACCCTAGCTTTCTTTTCTCTTTCCCGGCTACAAGGACACCAAAGGGGGTGTTTTGCTGATTTTTGATTGTTGATTTTGGGATTGATTGTGTTTGGTTCTTAGTTCTTTTCAAGCACATGTTCGGTATCATCAAAAACCTTCATCTTTTATTGTTATTTTCTTTTAATTATGTTCATGTAACTAATGATAATAACATAATTAAAAACATGTGAAACCAATTCAAGAATCAAGAATAGTGGGGGTTTTGTTCGGCCGACACACGAACCGAGAGCCATGGGCTCTCGATAGTCTTTTAACACCAACTACCGAGACCACCATGGTATCGGTGTGGTTTTTGTCTTCGGCCGCAAGGACAAGGGACCCCGACGTGAGTCGGGGTGTTTTTTGGTTTGTGTTTGGGTCTCGACGCAGTAACAGCAGCACCGCCGGCTTAAGCCGATGGCTGTTTTGTTTGATCAGGGGAAACACAGCCGAGCAGAGGGAACCACCGACTAACAGTCGGTGGGAATTTTACTCGGACAGTGGAAACCGGGTAGCCACTGTCAAGGGGTTGTTTGGTTCGGCTTATATGTAAAACCATGAAACGGGCACGGTATAATTTTTACAAGTTATATATTTTATTTGCAAGTATACTTTTTTTCAAGGTTAGTTAAACTAAATTAAACATGCATAATTAATTTAATTTAATCATGGACTTAGGTTATATTTATTTTTAATAAATAATACATGTATAAGCCTAAGTATGTTATCATTAATTTATGCTATAATTATTAATTAATTATTAAAACATGACTTATAATTAATTAATAAAACATGAATTAGGTTATAATTATTAAATTTAATATTTCATGACTAACATAAGTATTTATTTCGCCTTGTTTAATTAAAACATGTTTATTTTAATTAAATGATATAACCTATAGTTTATTAGTTAATCATGACTTTTAATTAATAAGCTATACTATTTAATCCATGACTTATACATTTTAACCAATAAGCTTTAACTTATATTTTAGCTTAATAATCTAGCTTATTTGTAATTATGGAAACTTACTATATTTGGAAACTTTCTATTTTTGGAAACTTACCATTTTTGGAAACTTTTTATTATAGGAAACTTGCTATTTTTAGAAATTTACTTAGTATTACAATACAAGTATTATAATACCTTATTACATGAATAATACACAACAGAACACAAGAATAACTGATAATACAGTAAACAGTAAAACATGACAGAATATGTATAACACGCTAAGAACAAACAGAACCAGTAAAATACATGTATCTCAGACAACTCATACACGTCCCTATTTCTTATGTAGTATTATCCGTCAGGGCGGAGTAGGTTCTTCATCGGTTCTGTTACCTTCTGCTGGACATAAGGTACGGATATTCTGTTCTTCAACAAGAACAACTCTCTTCCTTATTAGGATTCCCCGTTTGCAGCCAACTGTTTTCCCAGTAGTTACAAAACTTAAATGCTTATGTTAATTAGTTTCTTAGCCATATACATGCATGCCAGTTTCACCTAGTTATGGAGGTACCATAACCATAACACTGGAGGCACCAGTGTTATGACTTCACCACGGCGGAGTGATAGCTCGTGGCGTCCCTTCAGTTTATTTAGCCATTATTATATTTATGTTATCATGTGGGGCGTATGGGTGCATCCTAGTTACATGTTTTTGTCAGGATTTCAAGTGAATGAGGTGTGTGCCTTGCATCCTTCACAAGGAGCTGATCCCTCCTACCCAGACCATTTTAATTAGAGGCATCCCCTCTAATAGCATGACGAGGTCACCCCTCTATGTATTTATGTACATTGTTGACCTCATGACCTATATGCGCTATTACTATATTAAACTAATACCGATTTTTCATAAGTAAACATAAGCTATTTCTCAAAACTAAAATCAGTTAACATGTTATACGCCTAGGTTTACCAAGACTTATTCATTTCCACTACCATTCATGATTATTATGCTCTTTTATGCTTTCATTA
Source organism: Glebionis coronaria (assembly GCA_025667525.1). NCBI lineage: Eukaryota > Viridiplantae > Streptophyta > Magnoliopsida > Asterales > Asteraceae > Glebionis > Glebionis coronaria. The sequence continues at coordinate 2,904,647 of JANFOE010000109.1, forward strand.
TTCTATGTCTTCATGTTATGCTATACATCCGTTCACTGAGTGTATTGCTCAACCGTTACTTTCTTTCCATGTCCCAAAACGACAGGTACCCAAGGTTAGACTTGAGCATTTGAAGGTCATGCATAGGAAGGGAGCTGCCTTAGACTTCTTCTCCTTTGCCTTCATATATTTATCCTTGTTTAGTCTTCCTTTTGTTCATTTATTTTATTTATGTTTTAGGCTTATGTTTGGGAACCGATGTTTGATTCCGGTTACCCCTTTGGTCATGTATGTTTATGACATATTACATTGCATGCTTTGATGACACGCCATAATTATCGTGTGATATTCTATTTATCAAAATGGGGTGTTACAATTATGGTATCAGATCCCAAGGTTTCGACCTGTAGGCTCTCAAGTTGACCTGTGACTAGTGGGTAGTCACCAGGTTCTTCCCAAGCATACGTCTGATACCTCTCGTACTGATATTTTCCGCACCAAGCCGAGGTCTGATTTTCATGTATCGATATTTTCAGAACCTCGTTGTTTAACCATGATGTTTCCTTCGAAATTGTTTTACTAATATCGATTGAACACCCGTCATCCATACTTAGTTCCATGTCATTGTTTTCTTGTGAATTTAACTAGGTGGACTGAACCATAGTAGTTCATACCTAGTCACACGTTTTCCATTATGTTTAGACAGTTGGTTTGCATTCATTCATTCCATGTATTTATTTCACGCATTCATATCATCGTCGCAGGGATTATGACTAAGTAATGGTTGGTACAGGATTGGCCCTATTTAGTCGCATGTGCTTTTATCAAAACTTTTAACTTTGGACCGACCCATTGGCTTCTACTTCGCTATGTTTTTATTTTCTGAACCGACCCACATGGGGTCACTGTTGCTCATATAAAGTTTTACAAACTGCATCATGCATTTTAACTTTTTCATGCATTATAAACTATTTCATTACGTTACACACTGTTCATGCATATTCTATGTTCACTGCATACTTTATTGTACTTATCTTTTATGTTGCATTTATTACATTGTGAAACGACTTATAGTCGTCCACACTAGTAACTTTTAAAAATTTATTTCATACAAGTCATAACTTTCCATGTACTCTCATTTATTATTACGTTTCCTTATGTCAATTATGTTGCCATATTATCATGGTTAACCTTGTCTTCATGTTGATTATGTTTTCATACTCCTTTATGTTAATTTTGTCACATGGTTCCTCATGTTGTTTATGCTTTCATACTAGACATGGATGGATTATATTTAATCATGTCTTCATGATAGCCATGGTTGGTTTTCATTGATCATGTTTTCATGCTGGCCTTCATTCGATTCCATTTAATCGTGTTTTGTACCTGTTGATCCCTTTGGTTGGATCTATATTCTGTTAAGAATTAGTATAATAGTTTGTAATCAAACTAAACACTTTGAGCACTCTTACTAACACTAAATAAGTTATGCGGAATCTAACTTATAAAGCACAGAAGAACAGAATGACTTTTAACTATTCGATTCTCTTATTAATCGACTTGAATGAGGTACATGAAAGACATTGTACCTATGTTCCTTTTATAGAGTAAGGAACCCTAGAAACCCTAGAATATTCTATAAAGATAACTATATCACAGACGATATATTATCAATATTCTAACTATTTAGGTATATCACATAAGATATACTCTAACTATAACTATGACATATCTTATACAAAGATATATTCGTCCTAATCATCATAGCAGTACTTACTTTATAAGTACCAGTACTTACTATGTACCGCGTTAACACTAACGGTACTTACATAACACTAATAGTACTTAGAATATACTAACGGTACTTGACACTTAACAAATAATTCCCAACAATCCTCCCCTAAACAAGAAATGATAACTTGTTGTCTTCTTGTTTCTCTTGTACTGGATGTATTAAAAATACATGTCTTCAGTCTTTCCTTCATCCTCGGATTGAACTTGGTAATTTGTATTTGTATCCCACTGAATGTAGCCAAACACTTCAAATGTAGATCTTCTTCTGATAAGACAATCTTCAAACATTATGAGTATCATCTTTGTCTTCAAACTATGATCTTCTTGTGTCTTCTAAACATTCGTTCATCTTTGCAACATCAGTTATTGTCTTCTTGAGTTTAGTCCTTGAACTCTTAATCATAAATCTTTGTCTTGATTTGATGATAACAAAACCTTCTAAGTATTATTTAAATAGTTCTTTGCCTGCAATCTTCATAACTGAAATAAAACAGTTAACAACAAACACCAATCTGTATTGGCTTCATGATTTTTAGCAAATCACCAGCTATCAACGGATTTGATAAATTCTTTACCAGTTAGCCGTACAATCTGGAATAGCCAATACTTTATTCACAAAGAATAAGGTGTAATGAAAACCTTACAATTTTTGGTAAATTGTCAACCATCAACGCATTTGATGAAGTCTTTACCTAGTACCGTTTGTCTAGGACTAGCCAACTCTTTGTCTCGAAACAGGGTGAGTTAGAACCATATAGTTTTTAGCAAACTATCAGCTGTCAACGGATTTGATAAGTCTTTACCACAAACCGTTTGCTTATGGACTAACCAGTTCTTATGTGTGTTAGACATGGTAAACTGAAAACCATTTGTGAAGTGTGACTGAAAGTCAAACACTTAAGATTCTTTCTCAGCTTCTTCCTCATCTTTCAAATCCTTGATTTGTTGTTTAACCATTCTGATCAACTCCAAAGCATCAGCAGACTCTTCTGTAACTTCCAATGGTTGTTCTAACATCCTTTCCAACAATTTTCTTTTGAAGGGGTAAGTTTTCTCTTGTAGCATATAGTATGTAACATCATCTACATCCAAAATATGCAATCCACATGACCTGTAATATCTCCAGTAACTAGGAACCTGATTCTCTAATTCCTTCAACATTTCCTGATCATAATTGTGTGGCTCATACATAAAGAGAAATTCCTAGTATAATAGTGACACTTCAGTTTTACCTGCACTCCCTTCTTGAACTAACCTTGAAAGATCTTGAATATCTTGTCTGTCAAGAATGTGAAGAATATCCTCCAAAAGTCTGAATACTCTTGTTGTGCCATCAGTTCTCTGAATTCCATGAGCTTCAAGTCCTTGATCTTTAGAGTAAATCCACTTAGCAATGGATGCTTTCTTTTTCAAAAATCTCTGTATCAATACATTGATCTTCAAATTTCACAATCCTCAAGTACTTCTTTAAGCTCTCATCATCATCACTATCCTCTGCTGTTGTTTTAGCTTTCTTCTTTAGCTTTGTTGACCTTTTCTTTTTAACACTCTTGGAAATTCCCACAAGTTCTGTTGAACCCTCTTCCAAGTTTGTATGTACCGTCTCCTCAGTATGTACTGTTGTATGTACTGTTGACTGTGTATGTACTGCTTGTACATTTTCAGTCTGAGCAATACTTTGAGTTTCAACTCCTGTATTCATTCTTTGAGCAGTCTCTTCCTCCCTTGAACTTACTTTCTCCTTTCTATTCTTCCTCACATAAGTGGTCTTGATAGGTGGAGATGTATTTGTAGGTTCAGCAGTACTTGGCTCAATTCTAGGAGTACTACCAAATTGTCTTTGTTGTTGCAGATGTTTCTTGAATTCTTCAACAGCTTTCTTATCTGCTTCAGATCCAATCTCAAAAAAATTCAATTCAGTACTCTTACTTTGCTCATAAAAAGTCATGATTTCTTCAAAATTCTTCTTGACCAGCTGAATATGAGTAAATCCTTTAACTTTCTTTAGAAAGTTTATCATCTGATTTCTAATCTGCATAGTATTTGGAGGCTTAATCTTTTCTTTCCTTCTCTTTTCAGCAAAGAATCTTTGTTGCTCCCTTAACAGATCATCAATCAATTTTGATTTTTCTTCTTCATCATATGCATCTTTCTCTTCAGCTATCAATGAGTCTGCAAGAAGCTCACTTGCATGTATCTCAGCTTGAATCCTGTCATACTCTTGTATGTTCCATTCTTGCTGTATTCTTTTAGCTTATAGCAAATCTTGCTTTGCTGCAAGTTCTTCCTGTAATTTATTTTCATGAATTTGTGCTTGCATTCTATAAGCAAATTCCTCATCATAGTCTATTTGATTAAATTTGTACATGACTTTGTTTATATCATCATCTGAATCACTTTCATCTTCAGATTCTGATAATAACTGCTTCTTCCCCTTATCCTTTGGATTAATCTTAGGTAGCTTCTTCTTCAGCTTGGTAGCTGATTCTTCATTAGCTTGCTGTTGAATAACTATACCTTTAGTAGGGTGTGAAGCTTGAACTTTCTTACCTTAAATTTGATCCTTTTTGGCAAGAACTTCTTGTTGTGTCTTTTTCTCTACTTCTGCTTGTTTAGTTTTCTCAACTAAATTCTTCTTCAAATCAAGCAGCAATTGGGCTAAAGTCTCATTTTCTCCAAAAGAAGTTTGACTTTCTAGTGAAGGATGATCACCAGCGGTACTTGCAATCGGCTTAGTTGGCTTAGCAGTACTTAGGTCTTCAACAATGTCAGCAGTACTTGAAGTCGGCTTAGTTGGCTTAGCAGTACTTGGATCTTCAACAATGTTGACTTCACCAGTATTAGACACACTTGTTTCTTCAATCACTTGTGTATCCCCAGATACTCTTTCTTCCATAGAAGCCATCATATCAACTTGCACTTCTTCTGTCTTATATGATTTATTGCTTTGTGGTGATGGAGCAGGAAACTGAACATCAATTTCCTCCAACTTCTCATAAAAATCACTCCAATTAGCTTGAAGTGGTGATTGAGTTAATGGTTCTGGCTGAGTTGCCAATGTTTCTGCAACTTGTGGCTCCTCTGGCTGATTTACCAACTTTTCTTGAACTTGTGGTTCCTCTGGCTGAGTCACCAACATTTCTTGAACTTGTGGTTCCTCTGGAGTAGGTTGTGGTTCTTGCTGTTGAATCTCCATATCTGAAGGTCCATCCACACCAGTCTCTAAACCAGTTCCATCTTTATAAGTCCCCATGACATCTTCATCCAATTCAAAATTGATGTCATTTCCAGAGATCCTTGTCTGATTATCAGAAGAAGGTGAATGTTCTTCATTATTCCTCCCCTGTTTGGTTGCATTCAGTTGCCTTTTCTTGTGGTTCCTGAATCTTTGCTTCTTAATTGCAGATTTCTGAACAGATCTATATTGCCTCATCCAAGGTGACACTTTGTTCCTTAACTTGAGTAGGCTAGCTTCCAATTCAGCAATTCTCTTATCTTGAACAAGCTTTTCTTTCTGCAATACTTGTACCTATTGGGACAAACTTGTACACAAAATAGTTAAATTTCCAACATCCATCACCTCTGGTGCTTGTGCTTGTGGTGAACCACTAGCAACAATAGAAGCAGCAGGTGTGTGGATCATCTCATCCATGTTTCATGGAACACAAACATTGTGAGAAGAAGATTGTGAATCTTCTAGGGAGTAGGAACTCTGGTGAGAAGGAGTTTGCTGAGAAGCACTAGCATTGCTAGGTTCCTCACCTTCTTGATTGGCAGGTTGGGCTAACATATGATCAAACAATGGTGTTACTGTTCCTGAAAAGGCATTGACTTGTTTGGTCAAGAAAGAGAAAGTTCTCTTAGTGAATGAAGGAACATCCCATGTATCAGTTAACTCTGGTAGGCTAGGTATTTGGTCACTAACTAAAGTCTAAATGAATCTAGGATACATTAAAAACTTCTTAGTCCCTTCCAAATTCCTAGTCATGCCTTCAAAAATTAATTTTGAAAAATTAAAAACCCCGTTATTTGCTAGACAAATACCAGCAGATGCCAATGCAACATGTATTTGATCAAAAGATGTACTTTTTGAACTTAAACAGTGAATAATTGCATGAAAAAGAAATTTCCATTAAGGTGAAAATAATGCTTTAAAGAAAGTAAGACTTTCCCTACCACCTCCATAGCCCATGGCTGCAAGGCCATCATGAATCTTAGTGTTATTAAGCATACTAAGTCCATTTTCGTCATTTAATCTCAAACTTGGTCGTAGCAGTACCTCAGTGACATATATATTCCTATGATTTACCCTAGCCTTAATGCAAGGTTGACCAAAACGAGTATCTAATACAACAATATCCCAAAATTGTTCAACAATGGGTATAGAGACAACTGGACTTACAGTGAGTGCGAAACGAACATGACTTCGAGATAGGAAACCAAGAATCTCATGGAAACCAAAAGAGTCATCATTCGTAGCAAGATTCGCAACCAAATTGTGCTTAGAGATTACTTGTAAAGCAGCCATTAGTATTTTTGATGATCGAAAGATTAGAAAGAAGGTTATAGAATCAAGAGATAAAAATAAAAGATTAGGTGAATCAATTGTGTAATTGGGGTAAGTATTTAAGTAAATAACAAACCCAAGCGCGAAGAAACCGCCAAATTTACAAAAGAGACCCTTAACGGTACAACGGACATGTAGCGGTACATGGAACATAAGCGGTACTTGGTTGTGTGCTAGCGGTACTTGGAGTGACAACCGTACCTCACAATTTTTGTTAGAAATACGTTTTTACGTATATTAGAAGTATCGGTCACTCCACAATATTATTAATGTTGTAATAGCTCGTAGTTAGTGTTACTTATTAAGTTAAGTAAGAAACCGACCCATGGGCTTGTCATGGGTCGGCCCAAGCCCAAATAAAGACCTTGGATATAAATACCCCTTTCCACCATGGAAAGGGGTTGGTTGTTGTTCATTCCATACTTTCATTTGAATAAAATACACATAGTTTCTCTCTCACTTTCTCTCACTAGTTTCTCTCTCTAGGAATCTTCAACCCACTTCATAGATTCATAGGTTATCAATATTCTACATTTGGTATCAGAGCTATGGAGTGATTTACGGTAATGATTTGTGTTGTTTTTTAGTTTTTGATTGTATTAGTGTTCTTTAAGAAGATCCATCTTGATTCTTGGAGTTTTTGGTGTTTTTGTGATTGGGATTAGTAGATAAGTATTAGTTTTTACTTATTATCGTAGAAATCATAAAACTTTTTGGGTCATTTGGTAAAAATCTGGGTTTATTTCATCATTTTTTGATCGACTGTTCCTACGAATCAAGTTTCTGTTTACCCAGTAAAGTTCCGAACCAAAAACATCCGGATCAAAAAGTTCCAGATCAACAAAAGTTCCGGATCAAAAAGTTCTGAACCAAAAGTTCCGGATAAAGGAAAGTTCCGAACCAAAAGTTCTGGATCAAGGAAAGTTCCAGATGAAGGAAAGTTCCGGATCAAGGTAAAGTTCCGGATCAAGGAAAGTTCCGGATCAAGGTAAAGTTCCGGATCAAGGGAAAGTTCCGGATCAAGGAAAGTTCCGGATCAAAGGAAAGTTCCGGATCAAGGAAAGTTCCGGATCAAATCTTCCGAACCAAAAGTTCCGGATCAAGGAGTTCCGAGCCAAAATCTTCCGAATCAACACTTCCGAATCAACAAAAGTTCCGAATCAAGGGATATTTTACATGTTTTTTCGACGATTTTTTAGAGGATTTAATCTTGGTTTCTTACAACAAAAACTCAACACAACTCACAAACTTTACTTCACTGCTCGATCAACCGATAATCTTTGTCTCTTTGAAGTGAACAAAATGAATCCGAATTCATTAATGCCTCAGATGACATCACTTACGGACATTTCCGTCATTACAGGAACGGATAATCGCCCTCCAATGCTCATTAAAGAAGTCTTTGAAGCATGGCAAGGCCGTATGATGTCATACCTTAAGGGGAAACTGATATATGGGAGGCTTATGGTTAAGTCAATTCTAAATGGTCCACTTGACTATGGTACCATCGTGGTTAACAATGTGACTCGACCAAGAGAGTTTGAAGAACTTACACCAGCTCAACAACTTGTTGCTGATGCAGACGAAAAGGCTCTTCAAACCATTTTCCAAGCTCTTCCACATGACATCTATCGAATGGTAAGTTAGTATACGATGACAAAGGATTTATGGGAACGTCTAAAGGTGTTGCTACAAGGTACGTCTCTTACCAAACAGGAAAGGGAATGTCAGTTGTATGATCTTTTTGATAGATTCACGTACAACCCAGGGGAAACGCTTCACGACTATTACTTCAGATTCACTACTCTCATGAATGATCTGAATGTATACAATCTCGTGATTGCTGCATTCCAGGTTAACACCAAATTTTTGAATACTTTACCTCAAGCTGAATGGGGTGAGTATATTACCGATGTTAAGTTAACCAGGGATTTGCATAAGTGCAATTTGGATCAACTATATGCTTTTCTTCAGCAGCATGAGAAACATGTGATCATACACCGTTCGCCTCGAGGTATGTACCCTGATTCCTTAGCTTTGATGGCGAATCAACCAAGCTTGTCACACAACAACACTCCTTATATCTTGGGACATCAAGCCTATCATCCATCACCTTACATGACACCAACCTTCCCCCAATACTCGATTCTACCGCAACCACCCACCTCACATCAGCAACAATATCGGTTTAATGCACCTTCATCACAATATGCTTCACAACCTCACCCAGCAAGTATTGCACCTTATGCTCAATCTTCATATTCTTCTTATCAAGAGAATGCAGCATATCCATCAAGCTACTCTGACCACATGAGTGTTCCTTCTAGTGCTTATATAGCTCAACAAGACCAAGCACTGTATTGTGATAATGATGAAGTCCCCATTCCTGAATTCAAACAAGGAACTGACCCAGTTGAAGTGTTAGCCACTATGTTTGCTTATCTCACAAGGACTTTAAGCAAACGAGGATTTAGAGGACCAGCTCCTACTAACAATCAGCTGAGGAATTCATCCAATTCTCGCCAACAAGCTACTATTGAGAATGGCAGGGTAATGGTTCAACCCATTTAACCATATCAGGGGAGACCTACTACATCAACCAACAATGCACGCACAGTCAATCCTGCCCCAATGGTCAACACTCCTCCACGGGCTAATTCCACAGGCAAGTTGAGAATGATTACATGCTACAATTGTAAGGAAGAAGGTCACATGTCCAGGGATTGCAAAAAACCCAAGAGGAGAAGGGATGGTCAATGGTTTGCAGAGAAGATTTATCTGGTAAACGCTCAGGCACAAGGAAGGGAACTTGATGAAGAGGAGCTTGCATTTCTTGCTGATCCAGGGATTGCTGAACAAGACGTTGTCACCACACAGAATGCATCATACCAAGCAGATGATCTTGATGCGTATGATTCAGACTGTGATGAACTTCAATCTGCACAAGCAGCTCTTATGGCAACTATCTCCAGCTTAGGGCCAGAAAAAAGATCTGAGGTACTTATTAATACCACTGATAATACCACTGATACTAGTATTCAACCACATCAAGTTGTGCAAGAGAGTGCTGATTCGAATGAGTCTTCGGTGGTGAGTCTTTCAAACGAGGAGACAATCAATGATAGTAATATCAATGTGAGTCCCCAGACTTTGAGTGAATCACAACCGGGAGCCATTTCGCATACGCATACTCCAGCTCAACAAGATTTGGTCATGGTTCCTGCTACATTACTTAGCCAAATGAATGCTGTACTTTTAGAAACCTTAGCTAAGAATAAGAATTTGTCTGATGAGCTTGCCTTATGCAACGAGAAAGTTCAAACTTTGGAATTAGTTCCTTCGTCTAGTGTTCTAACAAATCCCGAATATGATCATTTTCGAAACAAACAAATGGGTCATTTGCAAGAAATTGAAACCTTAAGAGAAGATCTTTCTAACGAACTTAAAGAAAAAGAGTTAGTGGTCACTAATTTTCAAAAACTTCAAACGGATTTTGAATTACTCGAGTCTAAGAAGAATGAAATGGAAATTAATGCAGCTAATAAGATTAGAAGTCTAGATTATTTGCTTTTAAGACAATACGCTGCCTCTCAACTAGTGCACTTATTTGATGCTTCGTTTAGAGAATTTAACTTATCACGTCAAAAAGGCCTTCCCCCTAACCCACGGTATGCAAAACAAGCCTTAAGCCATAGTCCAAGACTTTATAATGCAACCCAATTAGGATTGGTCTTAGACCCGATTGTTATTTTCGATGATCGCACAAGTAAGGATCTAGTTGATGAGGATCGGTCATACAACTTTGTAAAATATCCCGAGTGTGATTATTTTAAAATGAATCAGGAGCTTGCAAAAACGGATTTTAGAATTTGCTTCCATATGGATAAAGATCTCATCACGGCACCAACCTACATGTTAAATGAAGAAAACCCTAGTACACTTCCTACACTTGTCAAAATGGAAGGACCTATGGAAATTCCAAAGGATCTTCCACCTGTTAGCACTGTATGGTTAAACTTGCAAGAGATTAATCAATACTTTGCTAGTTTTGACAAGGTCATTTTGGAATGTACGACTTCAAATGGCCTAAACGCCGGAGAATGGGCTTTCGAACACATGAACGAGGTGTTTAAGAATGAGATCAATCCGTTTGTCGAAAGTCTAAAAGGAAGTTTTGCATCTCTTAAGGAAAATCTTGAGTTTGAAATTGGAGAAGTTCAAAAAGTGTTTTATGAAATGGACACCGCTTACGAACTACAATTAATTGAAAAGGAAAAGATTTTATCCGAATATGACCGATTCTTGTCCCAAGTAATTTCGTGTGATGTGCTCACTACTGTAAATGTCAATTATTCGAATGAGCTTACATCTGCTATGATTAAATGTGATGATGTGAATATTTGTGATGATGTGTGTGATCTCTCTGTAAATGTTGCTGATACAGTAAATGAGGTAGATAATCATTCTTGTCACGAATCTAACGCTGAATTTTTAAAGCTACAAGATTCTTACAATTTACTTTCAAAACGCTTTAATCAACTTGAACAACATTGTGTATCTTTAGAATTAAAACAACAAACTTAAAATGAGGATCTTTTGATAACAAATGGTTGTGAAAACGGTGACAAGATGATTGCAATAGTTAAGGAATTAGAGGAAGAGATTATGAGATTGAAGAGAGATGTGTCATCAAATGAAACACTAAAATTGGAACTAGAGGCTGCAGAGTCGAAAAACCAGGACTTAGAAATTAGACTTTCGTCTATTCTAGGGGAAATGGATCGGGCAAGACAGGGACTATCCGCTCTTTATGGTTCAATAGAAGAACACTTAGCTTTTAATGCTACACAGCAACAATCTTATGTTGAACAACTGAACCAAAAGTGTGAGGAAATCTCTGACTTAAACATCCTGCTCATTGATAAAAACATGGTTTTGGCCGAGTTAAAGGAGACACTTCTTCTCACCCGACAAGAAGCTGTTAATAACTTAGCTACGAACTCTGCACCGTCCTCTAGTGCTCCAACAACCAAGTCAGTAGTGCTTTATAAGAACCCGCTCCATAAGAAAAACCCGGTTACCTACGATGATTATATGAGGAATGCAATTAAGCATGTAGATCTTGTTAGGGATATTTTAGACGATCTTTATGCCTTAGATCCCTCAAGTAGCTACTATTATTCAGCCCATGAATATATTAAGCGTGTTCAATATTGCTTAGCCTACTTGCAATACATAGGTAAACCAGGTTTTGCACTACTCCCCAATCGACCCATTGTTGTAACTCCATTCAATAAGACCCCAGGAGCAAAACCGTCATTGGCACCATCAAGTAAGGCACCTTTAAAATCTGTTGCTAATATTCCCACTTTGCCTTCTACAGGATTAAAAGAGACTACTAAGGCTAAAGGATCGCCACTCAAGAAAGATAAGATCAAGCCCTCCACTAGTAGTACCAAAAAAAAGAAAGTAGAAGCTCACCATAGAAATATCAGTTCAGATTTAAATAAAAAGAATCATGTTAAGACTAAAAGCTCTGCGCCTGTGCAGAAGCCTAAACCATTTGTGAATTCTGATTTGAAATGTTGGAATTGTAATGAATGTATGTTTTCCCAACGTCATGATTTGTGTCTTATTGATCATGTGAATGAAATGAATGCCATTAGGAATGATCTTGAATGGAAGCCAACTGGGCGAACTCGTACCCAAGTTGGATGGCAATGGCGTCCCACTGGTAGGACCTTTACATTAGATGGAAACATGTGCCCTTTAACTAGGAATGCATCCATTGAAGTTAGGTCCCAACGTCCTTTAGTTAGGAACACTAGCACTAAAGTATGGAAACAGCGCCCTTTAATTAGGTCAGCCCCCACTATAGTGCCTATCAGTGAAGAAATACCTCAGGATTTAAGCCAACTAGAATCTACACCACCAACTAGGAAGAAGGCTAGGAAATCTAAGAAACCTAAAGTTAGCAAATCTAAGATTATTAAATCTGTACCTGCTAATAACAAGGAACATTCAGATTCCGATACCTCTACATTGTCCTCGTCTGGTGATATTTTCAGGTGGTCCAAATCATCCTCTGGTATTTGGACTCCGGTTGTTCAAAGCATATGACCGGAGATCGCTCGATGCTCCGAAATTTCGTCAGCAAGTTTCTTGGAACGGTTAAATTCGGTAATGATCATATTGCAAAGATAATGGGTTATGGTGAATATCAGATTGGAAACGTTACGATTTCAAGGGTATACTATGTAGAAGGTCTTGGTCATAATTTATTTTCGGTAGGACAGTTTTGTGATTCCAACCTAGAGGTTGCTTTTCGACAACATACTTGTTTCATCCGCAACTTGGAAGGAAAAGATTTGTTGAAGGGGTCTCGTGGTGAAAATCTTTATACTTTGTCCTTACAAGACATGATGGCCGCCTCTCCAGTATGTCTTCTCTCTAAAGCATCTAAGACCAAGTCATGGTTATGGCATCGCAGATTATATCATCTCAACTTTGATGCTATTAATCATCTGGCTAAAAACGACTTAGTTCGTGGTCTTCCAAAGCTCAAATTTCACAAGGACCATTTATGTTCCGCGTGTTCAAGGGGGAAAAGTACCAAGAAATCATACAAGCCCAAAGCTGAAGACACCAATCAAGAAAAACTTCATCTTTTGCATATGGATATTTGTGGGCCAATGAGAACTGAAAGTGTGAGCGGTAAGAAATTCATTCTTGTTATTGTGGATGATTTCTCCAGGTTTACATGGGTTAGATTTCTACGTACAAAGAATGAAGCACCGAAGGCTATCATCACTTTTCTGAAATTCATCCAGGTACGTTTAAATACTACTGTCCGCCGTATTCGTACAGATAATGGAACAGAGTTCGTCAACCAGACTCTTCGTGCTTACTATGAAGATGTTGGTATCTCACATGAAACATCCGCTGCACGCACTCCACAAAAAAACGGTGTCGTTGAAAGACGGAATAGTACGCTTATGGAAGCTGCTAGGACTATGCTGATTTATACGAACGCTCCATTGTTCTTGTGGGCAGAAGCTATATCTACTGCATGTTTCACCCAAAACCGTTCTATCATTCGGAAACGCCATGGAAAAACACCTTACGAGCTTCTACATGATCGTAAACCCGATGTTTCATTCTTTCATGTGTTTGGTTCTCTTTGTTATCCAAACATTAATAGTGAGAACTTGGGCAAGCTTCAACCGAAAGCCGATATAGGTATTTTCATTGGTTACTCACCCTCCAAGAAAGCATACCGAATTTACAACCGTCGTCTTGGTAAGATTGTAGAAACTATAGACACAGATTTCGATGAGCTGACAGCGATGGCTTCTGAGCAACGCAGCTCTGAACCCGCGCTTCATGAGATGGGAACCGGTGCTATTAGTTCCAGATTAGTTCCCAATAATCCTACTTCTACATCATTTTTACCACCTACAAGGCCCGAGTGGGATAAACGGTTTCAACCGTTGTTTGATGAATTCTTTGATCCCCCAAATGATGAAGTTCCAGCACCTATAGTGATAGCTCCAATCCCTGAAGTTTTTGCTCAAGCAAATGAAGCTTTATCTAATGCATCTTCAATTAACATTGAACCGGATGCACCTTTACCAAGTGATTCTCAAACTACACCTGAATCGTCACCCTTACTTGTGCCTAATGATGTTGAAGAGGATTCTATTGATCACGACTTGGAATATGCTCACCTACAAGAGCTTCCTTTCTTTGGTGTACCGATACCTGAAAACCCTTCAGCCGCGTCTACCTCAGAAGAAGCTCCTTCAATTGTTCATTCCAGACCACCACGGATTGAAAATCATAGCACCAAATGGACAAAAGATCACCCAATTAGGAATTTCATTGGAGATCTAGATCGACCAGTCTCTACTCGCCATCAATTACAAGAGAGTGCACTCTATTGCTATTTTGATGCATTTCTCTCCGAAGTTGAACCTAAAAATTGGCAACAGGCTATGACTCAATCATCTTGGATTGAAGCCATGCAGGAGGAACTAAATGAATTCCAAAGACTTGAAGTATGGGAATTAGTTCCTCTCCCTGACAAGGTTAACATCCTTACTTTGTTGTGGGTTTATAAGGTTAAACTCGATGAGATGGGTGCAGTATTGAAGAATAAGGCTAGATTGGTCGTTAGAGGATACAAACAAGCCTTGGGTATAGACTTTGAAGAATCTTTTGCTCCTGTTGCAAGATTGGAGGCTATTAGACTATTCCTTGCGTATGCTGCTCATATGAATATGATCGTCTATCAAATGGATGTGAAGACGTCATTTTTGAACGGTGAACTAAGGGAAGAAGTCTATGTTAGTCAGCCGGATGGGTTCGTTAGCACGGAGTTTCCTAATAATGTGTACAAGCTTAAGAAGGCTCTCTATGGGTTGAAACAAGCTCCACGCGCGTGGTATGATCTCCTTTCAACATATCTCATTTCGGAAGGCTGCTCCAAAGGCAAGGTGGACCCCACTCTATTCACTCTCAAGGAGGACAACGACATGATTCTGGTACAAATTTATGTTGATGATATAATATTTGCTGCCTCTAACATAGAATTGTCCAAACGTTTTGAGAAGATAATGTCCACACGCTTTCAGATGTCAATGATGGGAAAAATTTCATTTTTCTTAGGATTACAAATTTCTCAGAATCCTAGAGGCATCTTTATTAATCAATCCAAATATGCTCTAGAATATTTAAAGAAATATAACTTTGAAAATTGTGACCCCGTGGACACTCCAATGGTGGAGAAATCCAAGTTAGATGAAGATAGGAATGGGACTATTGTCGATCAAAAACTTTACCGTGGGATGATCGGCACCCTTCTCTATCTGACTGCTAGCAGGCCTGATTTGCAATTTGCCGTATGCATGTGTGCCCGGTATCAGGCTCGGCCTACCGAAAAGCACCTACATGTTGTTAAAAGGATCTTTCGGTATCTAAAAGGAACACTTCATCGTGGTCTATGGTATCCGAAAGATTCCTCTATTGCTTTAATATCATACACAGATGCCGATCATGCTGGGTGTCAAGAAACGAGGCGTAATACTTCTGGATCTGTGCAACTCCTTGGAGACAGATTGATTAGTTGGTCTTCAAAAAGGCAGAAAAGCGCTGCAATTTCTAGCACGGAGGCTGAATACATCGCCATGTCCGGTTGTTGTGCTCAAGTCCTTTGGATGAGATCACAATTAACTGACTACGGT
This sequence comes from Glebionis coronaria, assembly GCA_025667525.1. Classification (NCBI taxonomy): domain Eukaryota; kingdom Viridiplantae; phylum Streptophyta; class Magnoliopsida; order Asterales; family Asteraceae; genus Glebionis; species Glebionis coronaria. The sequence goes on from JANFOE010000109.1 coordinate 2,920,229, forward strand.
TTATCCCGATGTATTGTGACAACAACAGCGCCATTGCCCTTTGCTGCAACTATGTTCAACACTCCCGGGCCAAGCACATAGACATTCGCTACCATTTCATTAAAGAGCAGGTGGAGAACGGAGTGATCGAGCTGTATTTTGTCACTACTGAGTATCAGCTGGCAGATATGTTCACCAAAGCCTTAGATCGAGGACGAATCGAGTTTTTGATCGACAAGCTTGGCATGAAATCATTCACTCCAGCGACTCTCAAAGAATTGGCAGAAGAATCAGCTGAATAGTGGTGGTAAACTATTCAGGCGTATCCTTTGTTCGTGATCATGTATATTATCGTATATATATAAACCACAAAAAGAAAAATACAAAAATATAAAACCAAGAAAAACCATAAAAAAAATATAAAACCTACAAAAACTATAAAAATTATAAAATCAAGAAAAACCAAAAATATTTTTCGTTTTTTAAAATCGGGCATGCCTTTTAGTACGGTAATATTTACGGCCTTAGAAATGTCGATCAATATTGACACAGTGCCATAAATAGAGTCCGTATAAAAGTTGTACATTTTTAAAACATGCCCATTATGGCTTGTAGTTATTTCAGACTGCAACCCGGTTTTCATATTAAAGTCACGTATTTCCTTGGAAAACGTTGGCTCACAACGGGAATTAATTTTCTCGGGCATGATTTACAAGCCAAATCATGCAAAGGGATCAAGTTTACTTTATAACTTGGTCTAACACGAGTTAGTGTACGTCTCAGTGCATTAATTTGTCTAAATAAGAGAAATCTTATTTGCCACCACGAATCAATCTTTTCAAGACATTAATTGGAAATGTTTTCATCAATATTTGACTCTTTAAACAATGACTACAGCTCTTTAAAAAGAAAACGGGTCATCGTTTAAGGGGGAGAAAATATTAAATCATCTTCGTCATCAAAACGATTTTCAAAAGTGTTTGTGGAAAATTAATTGGCTAAATGGTTTATGAGTGGTCTTGCTTTAGAATACGAATTGTGCTCGTTTAATGTGATAGGAGTTGCTTTAAGGTCTTGGAGATTTGCTAATAGGTTGCGATGCTTAAGTTGTGTGAAGGTTAAGTTAGCAAAATTTAACAATGGTTAGGGTAACTAGAAAAGAAAAGGAGTTAGTATCTAAAAAGGATAAGAAAAGAAAAGTATAGGGGATTTAAGTGACAGTTTGTGAAATTTGTCAAAAATTGACCTAAGTCAAACCAACCCCCCCCCCCCCCCCCCCCCCGTCTTCCATAGTCACTGTTTCTGCTTTACCTTTTCCCTCATCCATTAATACACACACAAGCTCTCAAAACTCTCGTTATTAATCATCCAATCTGTTTCATTCGATTTAAAAGGTACAAACATCAATCTTTTGATTCTTAATTCGTCTAATTCATCTAAATTCACTTAATTAATTCGTTTGAATTAAGTTAATCAAGATTAGGGTTTCTGCCTTAATTTAGGATTAATTAATTAGGGGTTTTTGATGGGTTTTGCTCGGAATATCATTAGAATGTGTGTAGTTGCTTTAGAATGCCTTAGAACTCACAAACGCGACTAGAATAATCATTTATAGGGTGCGTTTAGAAGTTCCGGATGAACATGGCTAGCAAACTTCCGAATGAAGGAAGTTCTGAACAAACTTCCGAATGAAGGAAGTTCTGAACAAACTTCCGAATGAAGGAAGTTCCGAACGAACTTCCGAATGAAGGAAGTTCTGAACAAACTTCCGAATGAAGGAAGTTCCGAAAAACTTCCGAATGAAGGAAGTTCCGAACGAACTTCCGAATGAAGGAAGTTCCGGATGAACTTCCGAATGAAAGAAGTTTCGGATGAACTTCCGAATGAAGAAGTTCCGGATGAACTTCCGAATGAAGAAGTTCCGAGTGAACTTCCGAATGAAGAAGTTCCGAGTGAACTTCCGAATGAAGAAGTTCCGAATGAACTTCCGAATGAAGAAGTTCTGAATGAAGGACTTCCGAATGAAGAAGTCCGAATGAAGGACTTCCGAATGAAGAAGTTCAGAATGAACTTCCGAATGAAGAAGTTCCGAATGAAGGACTTCCGAATGAAGAAGTTTCGAACGAACTTCCGAATGAAGAGTTCCGAATGAAGGACTTCCGAATGAAGAGTTCCGAATGAAGGACTTCCGAATGAAGGGTTCCGAATGAAGGACTTCCGAATGAAGAGTTCCGAATGAAGGACTTCCGAATGAAGAGTTCCGAATGAAGGACTTCCGAATGAAGAGTTCCGAATGAAGAGTTCCGAATGAAGAGTTCTGAATGAAGAGTTCCGAATGAAGAGTTCCGGATGAAGGGTTATTTGATTGATAGTTGTTTGCCTGTTATAAGTACTTGTTGAAATGTATTATGCTTAGAAGTCATAATGATACATATCTATATATTTTTTGTGCATCAACCTTTTATGTCTTATCTTAAGCAGATACGATGACTAATCCAACAGTACAAGCACTCCAAGATGCTAGAGCAGCCGAAATTGCTGAAGCAAGAGCCCTCAAGTTCATACCAAACAATTACCGGCTGAAGCAACTCTCAAAATCCACTCACCATGGATTTAAAGTAGCCATAGCAATCCTTGATCACTCTCACTTTAAGAATGCTTTAAGGAGTACTGCCTCGGTGCCATATGATTACATGTATGAGTTCTGGGCTACCAAGGAGAGTACTTCAAACAAGATCACATTCACTCTCGACAACAAGGAGCAGACACTTACTGTTTCAGACTTCCGTAAGATATTTGGCATTCGGGATACACCCAAAGGTATGGCATTTTCGAGGGATCCTACTAAAGACGAACTCATGGAGATGTTCGATGCTCTTGGATGTCCTGACATACGAGTTGTGTCTGAGTTTACCACTGCTAAAGTAGGTCAACCTTGGAGAGCAATCTTGGGTATTCTCAGTAGATGTCTTACACCTAAAACTAGTGGGCATGATGCTTTGCGTAGTCCAATTATGAACATCTTCCATGGAATGTACACAGGTTCTAATGCAGATTATGCATTATTGTTATGGGAAGAATTCACCTTTCAACTCTTCCAAAACAAGAAGCTGAAGACTAAATTCTTTCCTTACCCTCGGTTTATCAAGCTTATTATTAATTATTTTATGAAGAATGATGTTACTATTGATAGGCGTGCAGCAAGTCGTCATCACACTAAAGAGGCTGATCACACTGTGGATCTAAGGCATGAAGGACCATCTGGTGGTGTTATTCCTGGTCCTATTCCCGATTATCTTCTGACGGATAAAATTAAAGCTTCTGCTGATTACAAACTACTGCTACTAGAAATCAAGAAGCTAAAAGCAAGTCTTCAGACAGGAGAAGACTCGTCTACTACGGTCAAGAGTAAAGGTAAACGTAAGCAACCAGCTGCCTTATCTGAACCCGAAACCAAGAAGAAGAAGACTGAGGTTAAGAAGGGAAAGGGTACGGCTGATGAGTTAGTTCTCCGTGACGAAGAAGATGTTGATGATCCTACTCTTGACAAGGCTGAGAGAAAATTAATGAAGATAGCTATTGAAAGGAGTAGGAAAGACAGGGAAGGTAGTGGTTCGGGTGCACAGATAAATATTGAAGAAGAGTACGAGGAGCCAGAGGATGTTTATGCGTTTGGATCACCTGAAAGGTATTCTACTTCGAAGGAGACATCCATCCCTGTATCAGCAAGTGTTGAAAAGGAGTCCGGTGCTCCTACAATCATGGTACCTACTCAACCTTTAGTAACTCAACCTCCACCAATACAGCCCTTACCAACCCGACCGGTTCCAACACCATTTCCTCCACCTCCAATAACTTCCATCCTTAGTACGGTAGTCACAACCGAGCCTCTTCAACCAACCCAGAGTAGCTCTACATCGTCTTCAATGGCTGCATTTGTAATGGCAGAGATGTTGGATAAACACACAGATAATCAAAGAAGAGAGATGAATGAACTTCGAGAAGAGCTACTTAGAAGAGTGCAAAGTGAAGAAGCCTCAAAGAAAGCACAAGAAGAGATGCTTGCTAAGTTCGCTGCAGAGATGGAGACGACACGTAAAGCTCTTGTAGAAGAACTTGCTCAGGTCAAAAAGGCTGAAGCTGATAAGTATGCTACACGTATCATGAGACTTCAAGCCATGAGGGATAAATACAAGGAGCAGAAAGAAACACTTGAAGCTTCTGTTGAAGAGAGAGTGAAAGAATCCGTTGAGTCCATTATGCCAAAACTGCGTGATGAGTTGAAGACACTCGTGGCTGATAATTTGATGATCAAGTCATCCAATCCTTCTGAATCCGCCTACAAAATTGCCTATGATTTAGCGGATTTTGAATTGAAGAAGATCCTCAAAGCTCGTATGAGGGAACTTGGATCTTCTGATAAATCTAAGATTCAACGGACACTCTACAAGTCACTCAATGACGCTATTATGGAGGATGATCGGCTATTTAAAGTGTTTGGAAGTGTGGTACCTTACCACATTCTGCCTGAGGAGGAAAGGGAAGAAAGTGAACAAGAAGAGGTTGACGGTGAAGAAGAATAAGAAGAAGAAGAAGAAGAAGATGATGATGATGGTGACGATGATGGTGATGGTGATGATGATGAGGATGATGATGATGATGATGATGGTGGTGATGGAAATGAGGAGAGTGCTAAGGGAAGCAACGAGGGTGACGATGAGGATGATGATGGTAAACAGCCTGAAACAGGGGATAAGGTTGCCAGCACAAAGAAACCTTCTAAGTCTGGAACCAAGTCTAAGAAAGATGCTGCGGCAAAGGAAAAATCCACTTCAACGGAATCAAGACGATCTAAGTGGCGCCATGATGTGAATGCTACTACGGCGTCATCGATTCCCGGTACATCTATTGCTGTGTCTATACCTGTTACCACTAACCCTGTTAGTTCTGTTGTTGCTCCTGTGATTGCAGAGTCAGTAACTGAACCTGAAGCAGCACAACACTCGCCTGTTCTTGACACCGCCGAGATGCCTGAATCAGAACCAGCACGTGTTCATGTCTCTACTCCTCTACAACAAGAACCACAATCTACTGTTCCTGAGTCAAGCACACGGGACTGGGCAGACACGTTGGAGATTGACGAGACTGCACCGCCACAAGCTTGATCACGGCAGCGGCTCAATATGATCCAATCACAGACGCTGACAGAGATGTTCTATATCTCCGTATCCGTAGTCCGATTGACTTGTGCGCATTTCTGGCTCATGAGTATAAATCTTCGGTCACTCCGTCATTGGTAAAGAGAGCGCTAAAGGATAAGAGAATTCGCGCCAAAACCAGGTTAACCCGAATGGAGTTCGAGTATTATGCTGACGAGGTCCTGAAAGCTCTTAACACCGTTCAAAGGCCAGGCCTCCATGAATCAAAAAGAGCTCCACCTCCACTTGATCCTTCTCAAGATAATCAAATTGCTCTCGACTTCTTCGTCACCTATGATCTTGATTATCTCCTCAAGGGTTCATCAAAGTACGCAACCTCCCTGACCTTGCCGAAAGCTGCCAACTGGGGGACAATACCCTGGATCGAGGAAAAGGTAAACCGACTCTGGTTCCCACAGGTAACTCGTAATTATGATATGTATGCTGTTATAGGTGCATGTCATTGGGACGAACGAGTCCGAAGGGCGTACAGGGGTTGCTGCTTAGCCAATTCAAGAAGTAACGTTAGATCCGATATCCGCATCTCCAGTATTTTAGGGCTGAAAACTGAAGCCAAGAATGGCTATTATCATGTGACGGAGATTCGTCTAAAAAGGGAGGATGACAGAGAATACAAAATCCAACAGGGAGATTTTTCTATCATTCGCCTTGAGGATATCGAAGATATGTTACTTATGATGACCCGGGATCAACTCACCCATATTGCTCGTGAAGACATCATTGCCTTGAATACAACACTTTGTATGTTCACACGAAGCATTGTTATCAAGAAACGAGTTGAAGATCTTCAATTGGGAGTCGAAAGCTACCAAAGGAAGCTTAACTTAACCCGTCCAGTGGATCAAGTGTTACCTCAACATGTCAACAGATGTCCCTATACTGGCATTTCTGTTCCGAGTTACGGGATTTTCTACTTGAACAGTCGAGGGTTAATGAAGTTTATGAGGGTGGGTGAGCTTTATAAGTACAGTGATGGGACTCTCATCTACGTCAGAGGAAAGTTAGATCATCTCAATTCGGGTGGGTCTTTACCAGAGATGACTGAGGATTGGCATCAGGGTTATCGGCAAATGGAGAAGTACGTGATCAAGAAGATTGATCAAAAGCTCCGTGAACGTAGATTGATGAGGAGCTTAGAAAGATTTGTTGGTGGAAGACCATATGGAGTGCACCACAAGTTACTGCAACGATCCATCTAATGGGTCGTACATTTCAGGTCCACTTTATATTGGTTTTTAATTGTGACTATGTAAATTTGTGAATATTGTGCTTTTACGGCTTGATGCAGTGTTAAGGTATGATAATTTTTCAAGAATTTCTCACGAGATTCTAAATCTTTCAAAATATATCATACTAAAGCACTACAACTATCCCTTATTAATTTAAGGTGGAGCATTAACATGTTCTATGGCCAAACATCGATTTCATTTTTACCCAAAGACCGGTTAATCCATTTAATATCCCAAATATTAATGGTTAACATTTTGGATAAGGGGAGAAAATGGGATTAAGGAGACTTAAATGATACTTGGCTAAAAGATGAAAAAGACTTAACGATTATCCAACTTAATATGTGTAAAGCACGTGTTAAGGGGGAGCGTTTTTGATGAACAAAACACCTAAGGTACAAAACTTTTGATTTCAATATCACAAGTACCTTAAGTGATTTTCAATGATTTTTCATGGTGGCTATACTTTCCTAAAACACGCTTAATTCACGACGGATGTGGTGACAAAAGGGTGGTAGGAATAGGTTTTAGTCCAATGATTCATCAGAGCCGATGGAATCTTCCCAAGGACAATTCACTAGATAGAATTAGAAGTCCTAGGAAAGTTGGAGAAAGATTGTGAACGTAGATGAATGCCGACCAAGTACTTAAGCTAGCACTAGAACAATCACAACAAGGTGCTAGTTATGACGTATTGGTAAACATTGAAGGGGTTGAAGAATGAAAAAGAATTGTAAAGATAAAGGGTGTAAAGAAAGAAGCCCTCCTTACAACTTTAGGCAGAAACCGGGTCAATACATATGCTATCGAGATCATTTTTGTTAATGATTCTCGATATTGAAGAAAGACATCATGGACCCAGCGATGCAATGCACAACCCTTCCCAGCTAACTCAAATATCTCTCAAAAGGTATTTGTTTTAATCACACGGAGATCAACACGTTATCTATGTGATACCCTAGAACCGAGGTCACTAACATTACCCTAAATTACGCTTATTTTTGAAATTTTTAATAAATTTTAATTGCTATATATTTTAGTATTTTGGTTGAAACCGATGTTCGAGGTTATAATTTTGACGATTGACGATTTAAGAAGGACGATGACGAATACGATCCCGATGGATGCCCAAATTTCTATAATTATTGTCGTTTTATCGATATTGTAATTTTTCGAGAATTTTACTTACGGTTCGTGTTAAGTCGAGTCGGGTGAGTTTTATTTGCTTTCCGAGTACATTTAAAGTGTCCTAAAAGTATTTTGGAGTGGTTGGGATGATTCCCGACTACCGTAAAATTTTCCAAAATGTCTAATGAGCCAATCCCGTAAAGTTTTAGAGTCGTTTTTACTTAAGGCCAAAAGAAAGCTTAAATTGCACATTTGGTCCCTCCCATTTCACAAAAGGGGAACAAACACTCACACACAAAACATTTCAAGAAAAAAAAAGATCAAACCCTCTCCCTTTTGCTCTCTAGGCCGACGGCCAAACACCAAAACACCACCACCACTTCAATTTTTTTTGGGTTTTGATTAATTCTAATCAAAGACCACCTTCTAAAATCCTTTAGTAAGTGTTAATCCATGGTTATTTCAAACATGCATTAACAAAAATTCTTCCAAAAATTCAAGATTTTTCAAAAGTCCATTTGGATGTTAATTGGGCATTTGCATGTCTAATTCATGTTAGAATGATGCTAGAACACCAAACAAATCAACCAAAATCAATTTGGTTGATGGGTTTTGATCACCCAAACCCCACGGCTCAAAGGGGGGTGTTTGGGGATCATGGTGATCAATGTTTTGATGTTTGATTTTGTGTTTAATCTTATGTTTACATGTTTTTAGATGGGTATATTCACTTGCATGTATATTTTTATGATTTGGGTTTTATGAGGATGTTGATCAATAGGGGATTAGGACTGAAAATGATGTTTGGTTATGATTAGGAGTACTTAGGATGATGTCTAGTGTTGGTAAATTGGTTTGAAAACGAGCGTTGGTATGATTTTGGTATAGGTAATTTTAGGCAGAAAGTTTAAGGTGTTTTCGTAAAACTTATTTTTAAAACAGGTCTTGTGAGTAGGATAGAGTTGTAGAGCATCTTCTTAGCTTCGATTTGGCATAAGATAGAGCTTACGACTCCTAACGAGTCAAAAGTTACGACGTTTTGAAATTCGTGTACCGGGAGATGAAAACCGTCATAATCCGAAATTATGCTTGGTTTTAGGTCAAATCCCGGGGACTATAGGTTTAGTTTGGTAAATGGTCAAGGGTTGATTTTTGGTCTCAAACCTGCACATTTGAGTCTATTATAGGACTTAGGTGTCAAATGGGTCAATGGAGTATTTTAAACGGGTCAAATGAGTCTGACTTGGTCAAAGTACAATTTCAGTCCGAAAAACGTAGTTTTGGAAAAGTGTTGAGTAACGGGTCGTAGAAGTGAAAACTTTTGTTGGCATTAAATATATGATTTCTACAGGTCTTAAAGTATTTTTGAGAATTTTCTCAAATTTTATAAAAAGGGTTAAGTATAGTAAAACAATCCGTACTTTTGGTAAGTATCGACGAAAACGAGTAAAAATGAATAACGTTAATAATAAGGACAAATGGTATAAAACGAGTAACACTTGTCGTTTTGTTTTGGCGTGAGTTGTAATTGTCACAAGTGACTAATATGTATGTATTTTATACAGTACCATAAGGTTTTTAAAATGAGATTACTCATTACGCGTTATTTGGTTTGATAGGTGTTTATTTACCCGGGCATCCGTATCGTCGTCAGTGACCGTCACTCGAACTATCGACTACTTGTTATATAAGGTGTGAATTTATAGCCTCACTATTATTTCAAACTGTTTTACCCGCGAGGGAAATGCATGCTAGTTTTCAAAATGAACATATGTCATGAATGATTGTTGGACCCGAATGTTGCCTTTGAAATTGTGTTGAGTACCTAGTTGCAAAAGGCCCTAAATTCATGAACTATTAACTATTGTTTAGTCCTAGAGTGGATTAGAAATAGCCACTTATACAAAGTGATAGTACTATGGGGTTGACTACCCTATCCGAGACGAGGGCTAGTACGTTGATACCCCCTGCGGACGGATAATTTGTGATAAGAGATAAGGTATAATTGCAACTGATGCCTTAGTAGGGGCACTGGTTTCATCTGAACCACGCCGGTAATTATTACGCGGGTGATTGAGTTAACGGTTTAGTGTCATGAGCTTAAACACAATTGTCAGTATCTTGAATATAGATTGTTTGATCGACAAGTCTATGAATGATCGTGAATGGTTTTTATTTCACATATGTTCAAAATGAATTGTAAAACCTATGAATTCCACTCAACGTTTTTGTTGACCAAATTTAGCATGTGTTTCAGGTAACCGCTGAAGTGTAGCATGGAGCGTGCATTGGATGGATGTTGTGTGTGGAGCTTGGAGTCTACTTGTTTTTCCTCTCGTTATTACTTAAACAATTTTAACTCTATGTCATGTTGTTGTGAAAACTGTAACTTTTGGGGTTGAGATTCATGGGGACCGAAACGCAAAAACTCTGTTGTATCATTTGGGGTTGGAAAACCGTAGACATGTAACTTTTCAACAATTTTTAATTTAAGTTTGAATTTGACGTCTCTTTGGAGTCGTTCGATATATCTTGTGTGCGATGATAACTGCCTAGCACCCAAATGTTGTAGTTCCGCTGCGCATAGCATTTGGTGGGGTGTTAGAGATTGGTAATCAGAGCCATGAGTTATAGAGAACTAGGTCGTTTTGAAAATTCCTAAACTATAACTTTTGGTGTCGTAAGAAATTGTCCAAGCGCACACAACTATCCTGCATGGCTCCGGTAAGGTTTATTTTTGTATTCATGGCATTTGACGTATACTTTTGAGTTGAAGTATATATGTGGGTATTTATTACGTAAATATGGAAATTACTATATGTAAACGTTGAAATTATACGTGGAATACCCGACACCGTAATTCTTGTATTAATCATGCATGAGCATCATATTATCGCATTTTGGGCATGTGTACCACCTTTGCATTGCATTTGCATGCATGTATTTATAAATATTGTATAGTTATCTTACGTACCATCCAAAATTCTCTGTTATTGCAGGAATGGCCGAGGTACCGCCTAATGGTAATGGAAACGATTACGTCATGGGTCACGAAGGGGGAAATGTTGGAACAGCTGCTGAAGGACAGACCGAGGCGAACAATGTGCAAGCCCAGGACCTTGACCAAAGGAGAACTATTTACCCACAACGTACTTCTCATCTGGTTGGTGTACCAGGTATCCCCAGGAGATCCGAAGGTGCAGCGAGCGCAAATTTTCTTCATCAGGGCATCTCAAGAGTTTGCTGCCCCGGACCAAGAGCTTATCATGACGTACGGCGTGTTGTGAGAAGATTGGATGAATCGATGTTCGAGCGGTACATAGTGGAATCAAGGGTAATCGACAGATTCGACGAGAATGAATGAGCACACCAAAGATTATTGGCAAGAACTTCAAGGATTGAGTATGATGGAAATGCAAACAAGAGTGATATCAACAGCCTAAGATCGATGATCACGAACTTGAGCGCCAGTCTTGATCGAGTTAGGGAAGATCAAGCGAGATTGTCTAGGATGTAGAGTTGGGAGCATCGAGTGAGAGCATCATTGCCCCCAAATTGGAGATTTATGGACGATCTGGAAATGGAAGCTAATGACTTCATGATCCAGCCACCTGCCAGAGGTGCTTGTATCACTGTGGGAAATCATGTAGCGGTTGAGTGTGGGTCTACGTCAGGGACGAAGAAGGCGACTGAATGTGGGTCGAACGACAAAGGAAAGAGGAAGATGGATGAAGTGGACGAGGAAGATAGCGACGAGGAACCCGAGGAAGATGATGATGAACAGCCATCCAAGAGGCCGTGTGGATCACCACATGCCTAGTTGCTTGTCTTGTATTTTATATTTGATCGTTGTAATAGAACTGTTTTAGACTTTTGTATGATGGCATTGTGACGAAAAACTTGAGGACTTAAGTTTTATGGTGAATGGTTGTAGTGGCAATACTTGTCACAATTTTGGTTGATTATCAATACAATCCATGTTTACCTTTCATGATCTGTGATATGTCTTTAATTTGATCTTTTCTGATGTGAATTGATGAATATTAGTAACTCTGTAGTGATGTGTCGTTGTATTTATATTATGTCTTGAAAGAGAAATCCATCTTAATCTTGATGTGTATACTTACATTGTTTTTCTATTTTCCCTGTCTTTGCAGAGAGGTGTATTTGATAACGCACCATGCCTCCAAAACTAACCGCCGACCGTGTAAACACGATGATTCAGGAAGCCATTGCGAATGCGCTAGAAGCAGATCGAGCAGGGAGGAACCCAGACCAGGGCAGAAATGCGGGGAGACAGCAAGCCCCAAGAGAGTGTACTTACTCTAGTTTCATAAAATGTGGTCCCACGCAATTTCGTGGAACTGGTGGAGCTCTAGAACTCAGGAGATGGTTAGAAAAGGTCGAAAGTACTTTCGAGATTAGTGGTTGCTCAGAAGCGAACAAGGTCAAGTTTGCGGCTGCTACTTTTCTTGACGATGCATTGAGTTGGTGGAACACCCAAGTAGCCACTGTTGGATTAGCAGTAGCGAATGCAAGAACATGTACTGCAACTAAAGCTCTTTTGACCAAGAAGTTCTGTCTTGAAGAGGAGTTAGGTCAATTGGAAGATGAGTTGAGGCACCTGACTTTGAAAAATAATGATATCACTGCTTACACCAGGAGGTTTAATGAACTAAGCCTTTTGTGTCCAGACACCTTTGTCGATGATAACAAGAAGATGAAACAGTACATCAAAGGTCTATCCAGTAATATCAAGGGTGAGACGACTTCGTCTAAACCTGGGTCGTTTGATGAAGCGGTCCAGATGGCTCACGCGTTGATGGATGTCAAACTCCAAGACAAGAAGAACTTCATTGCTGAAGGAAATAAGAGGAAGTGGGAGGCGGCGCAGAGCAACCAATCCCAGGGTCAAAGCCGAGGTGGAAACCGAAACAACAATGGTCAGAACCGCAATCAGCAGTTCAACCAGCGAAGGAATGAAGGGATGAGAGCTGTGACAAACCCCAGAGGAGCGAAGGTGAATCCCCACTGTGGTCGATGCAACTTGTACCATGTAGGGAGTTGCCTGCCTGCTTGCGGCAAATGTGGAAAAGCGGGTCACAGGATGTCTGATTGCCGAACAAAGGGGGTAGCCACTGGGCGAATGCGACGAGAGTGATGGGTTGTTTTGGATGTGGAGAAAGAGGCCATAAGCAAGGAAATTGCCCGAAGGCAGGAAACAAGCAAGGAGGTAACAATGCTGCTGCCGTGTATCAAGTAGGGACGGCTGATAAACCACAGGGTCCTAACGTGGTTACCGGTACGTTTTTGCTAGAAACTTGTTATGCTAGTATTTTGTTTGATTCTGGTTCCGACAAGAGTTTCGTAGATGTTAAATTTAGTCGTCATATCGATAGAAAACCGGTATTGTTAGCGACTAGTTATAACGTGGAGTTAGCCAATGGGAAAATTGTTAGTACGAATTCTATACTAAAAGGATGTACCTTGAAGTTAGGATATTACGCTTTTGAAATCGACTTGATGCCTATAGAGCTAGGATCGTTTGATATGATCGTGGGAATGGATTGGCTGATGGCGCACAGTGCTGTGATCGTCTGTGGTGAGAGATTAGTTCAGATCCCGTTGAGGAATAAAGTCTTGACTGTGAAGGGAGACGAATGCACTTCTCGTTTGAAAGTGATTTCTTGTTTGAAAATGATGAAGTATGTAGAAAATGGATGCGATGTGTTTTTGGCACAAGTTTTGAGTGATGGTGATTTAGAGGCGAGGATTGAAGAGGTACCTGTAATCTGCGACTATCCGGAAGTTTTTACAGACGAGTTTCCGGGTTTACCACCCACCCGTGAGGTCGAGTTTCGAATCGATTTGGTGTCGGGAGCTGCGCCGGTTGCGCGTGCACCCTATCGATTAGCACCATCCGAGTTAAAGGAGTTATCGGATCAACAGAAGGAGTTGATGGACAAGGGATTTATTAGGCCGAGCTCATCACCATGGGGAGCGCCAGTGTTGTTTGTGAAGAAGAAAGATGGGTCATTTCGGATGTGTATTGACTATAGAGAACTCAACAAGCTGACGGTTAAGAATCGGTATCCATTGCCGAGGATTGACGATTTGTTTGATCAATTGCAAGGTTCCTGTGTATACTCAAAGATCGACTTGAGATTAGGGTATCATCAACTGCGTGTAAGAGAGGAGGATATTCCTGTAACCGCCTTTTGTACGCGGTATGGACACTTCGAATTTCGAGTGATGCCGTTTGGGTTGACAAACGCGCCTGCTGTATTCATGGACCTTATGAATCGCGTATGCAAGCCGTATCTAGATAAGTTTGTCATTGTTTTTATTGATGATATTCTTATTTACTCTAAGAGTAAGGAGGAACACGAGAAGCACCTGAGAAAGATATTGGATCTGCTGAAGAGAGAGAAGCTGTATGCGAAGTTCTCGAAGTGTGAGTTTTGGTTAGAGTCTGTGCAATTCCTTGGTCACGTAATTGATTGCAAAGGAGTTCGCGTGGATCCTGCCAAGGTCGAAGCGATCAGGGAATGGTCGGCACCGACAACGCCGACTGAAGTTCGACAATTCCTTGGTTTAGCTGGGTATTATCGGAGATTCATTGAAGGATTTTCGTTGATTGCGAAGCCATTAACAAAGCTTACCGAAAATAATTGGGTGTATGAATGGGGAGATGAGGAAGAATTCGCTTTCAAAACGCTCAAGGACAAGTTATGTTCCGCACCGATATTGTCATTACCTGAAGGAACCGAAGACTTTGTAGTGTATTGTGACGCATCTCGTAAGGGTTATGGAGCGATGTTGATGCAGCGCGAGAAGGTGATAGCTTACGCGTCGAGACAACTGAGGAAGAATGAGGAGAACTACACGACGCACGATTTGGAATTAGGAGCTGTAGTCTTTGCGTTGAAATTGTGGAGACATTATTTGTATGGGACGAAGTGTGTTGTATTCACTGACCACAAGAGTTTGCAGCACATTTTAGATCAAAAGGAGTTGAACATGCGACAGAGACGATGGGTAGAATTACTGAGCGACTATGACTGTGAAATTCGCTACCATCCTGGCAAGGCGAATGTTGTAGCGGATGCACTTAGTAGGAAGGATCGAGAGAAACCTTTGAGAGTCAGAGCATTGGTGATGACTGAGAGTGTTGACTTAATCGAAACTATACTGAAGGCTCAAGAGAGGGGATTAATGAAAGAGAATGTTGATGCTGAGAACTTGGGAAGAATGTTGAAACCTCTTTTTGTGATTAGGTCAGACGGACTGAGATATTTCGAGAATCGGATTTGGCTACCATTGTGTCCATCCGAGGAAGGAAAGCCTGGAGTACGAGATTTGGTTATGAACGAGTCTCATAAGTCGAAGTACTCGATACATCCTGGATCGGATAAAATGTATCATGACCTGAAGAAAGTTTATTGGTGGCCGAATATGAAGGCGGATATTGCTCGTTACGTTAGTAAGTGTTTGACTTCCGCGAAGATTAAAGCAGAACATAAGAAGCCGTCTGGGTTGTTGGTACAACCAGAGATCCCAGAATAGAAATGGGAGAGAATCGCTATGGATTTCGTGACGGGTTTACCCAGAACTCCTAGTGGATGTGATATGATTTGGGTAATAGTGGATAGATTGACGAAATCTGCTCATTTCTTACCTATGAGGAAGACGGACAGTATGGAAAAGCTGGCCAGTGTGTACGTGAAGGAGATCGTTTGCAGACATGGAGTACCGTTATCGATCATTTCGGATCGCGATAGTAGGTTTACTTCGGAATTTTGGAAATCGCTTCAACATGCGATGGGCACTGAATTGAATTTAAGTACGGCTTATCACCCGAAGACTGACGGCCAGAGTGAACGAACTATTCAGACGATGGAGGATATGCTCCGAGCATGCGTGATTGATTTTGGAGGAAGTTGGGAACGCCACTTGCCTTTAGTGGAGTTTTCATATAATAATAGTTACCATGCGAGCATCAAGGCTGCACCGTTCGAAGCATTGTATGGAAGGAAGTGTAGATCGCCTGTGTGTTGGAGTGAAGTAGGAGAAAGTCAATTGAATGGACCCGAAATGGTTTTAGAGACTACCGAGAAGATTGTGCAAATCAAGAACCGACTACTTGCTGCGAGAAGCCGACAGAAGAGTTATGCCGATAACAGAAGAAAACCGTTGGAATTTGAAGTCGGAGATATGGTTATGCTTAAGGTTTCGCCGTGGAAGGGTGTCATTCGTTTTGGGAAGAAAGGAAAGTTGAGTCCGAGGTATATTGGACCATTTAAGATCGTTAAACGAATTGGACCAGTAGCGTATAAGTTAGAGTTGCCGAGCGAGCTTAGTGCTATTCACGACACGTTTCACGTATCGAACTTGAAGAAGAGTTTGGCGGATAAGGAATTGGTGATTCCTTTGGACGAGATTCAACTGGACGACAAAATGCATTTTGTGGAAGAACCCGTGGAAATTATGGACCGAGAGGTCAAGAGGCTGAAGCGTAGTAGAATTCCCATTGTGAAGGTTCGATGGAATTCTAGGCGTAGACCGGAATACACTTGGGAACGTGAGGACTTTTTCAAGGAAAGGTATCCTCATCTGTTCCAGCGGCACGAAATGAGAGTATAAGAAGAGGCGAGCGCCGGGACGTCGCTCTCTTTAAGGAGGGGTGGATGTGATACCCTAGAACCGAGGTCACTAACATTACCCTAAATTACGCTTATTTTTGAAAATTTTAATTAATTTTAATTGCTATATATTTTAGTATTTTGGTTGAAACCGATGTTCAGGGTTATAATTTCGACGATTGACGATTTAAGAAGGACGATGACGAATACGATCCCGATGGATGCCCAAATTTCTATAATTATTGTCGTTTTATCGATATTGTAATTTTTCGAGAATTTTACTTACGGTTCGTGTTAAGTCGAGTCGGGTGAGTTTTATTTGCTTTCCGAGTACATTTAAAGTGTCCTAAAAGTATTTTGGAGTGGTTGGGATGATTCCTGACTCCCGTAAAATTTTCCAAAATGTCTAATGAGCCAATCCCGTAAAGTTTTAGAGTCGTTTTTACTTAAGGCCAAAAGAAAGCTTAAATTGCACATTTGGTCCCTCCCATTTCACAAAAGGGGAACAAACACTCACACACAAAACATTTCAAGAAAAAAAAGATCAAACCCTCTCCCTTTTGCTCTCTAGGCCGACGGCCAAACACCCAAACACCACCACCACTTCAATTTTTTTTTGGGTTTTGATTAATTCTAATCAAAGACCACATTCTAAAATCCTTTAGTAAGTGTTAATCCATGGTTATTTCAAACATGCATTAACAAAAATTCTTCCAAAAATTCAAGATTTTTCAAAAGTCCATTTGGATGTTAATTGGGCATTTGCATGTCTAATTCATGTTAGAATGATGCTAGAACACCAAAAAAATCAACCAAAATCAATTTGGTTGATGAGTTTTGATCACCCAAACCCCACGCTTAAAGGGGGGGGGGGGGGTGTTTGGGGATCATGGTGATCAATGTTTTGATGTTTGATTTTGTGTTTAATCTTATGTTTACATGTTTTTAGATGGATATATTCACTTGCATGTATATTTTTATGATTTAGGTTTTATGAGGATGTTGATAAATAGGGGATTAGGACTGAAAATGATGTTTGGTTATGATTAGGAGTACTTAGGATGATGTCTAGTGTTGGTAAATGGGTTTGAAAACGAGCGTTGGTATGATTTTGGTATAGGTAATTTTAGGCAGAAAGTTTAAGGTGTTTTCGTAAAAATTATTTTTAAAACAGGTCTTGTGAGTAGGATAGAGTTGTAGAGCATCTTCTTAGCTTCGATTTGGTATAAGATAGAGCTTACGACTCCTAACGAGTCAAAAGTTACGACGTTTTGAAATTCGTGTACCGGGAGATGAAAACCGTCATAATCCGAAATTATGCTTGGTTTTAGGTCAAATCCCGGAGACTATAGGTTTAGTTTGGTAAACGTTCAAGGGTTGATTTTTGGTCTCAAACCTGCACATTTGAGTCTATTATCGGACTTAGGTGTCAAATGGGTCAATGGAGTATTTTAAACGGGTCAAATGAGTCCGACTTGCTCAAAGTACAATTTCA
This sequence comes from Glebionis coronaria, assembly GCA_025667525.1. Taxonomy (NCBI): domain Eukaryota; kingdom Viridiplantae; phylum Streptophyta; class Magnoliopsida; order Asterales; family Asteraceae; genus Glebionis; species Glebionis coronaria. Next base: position 2,937,921 of record JANFOE010000109.1, read on the forward strand.
GTCCGAAAAACGTAGTTTTGGAAAAGTGTTGAGTAACGGGTCGTAGAAGTGAAAACTTTTATTGGGATTAAATATGTGATTTCTACAGGTCTTAAAGTATTTTTGAGAATTTTCTCAAATTTTATAAAAAGGGTTAAGTATAGATAAAACAATCCGTACTTTTGGTAAGTATCGGCGAAAACGAGTAAAAATGAATAACGTTAATAATAAGGACAAATGGTATAAAACGAGTAACACTTGTCGTTTTGTTTTGGCGTGAGTTGTAATTGTCACAAGTGACTAATATGTATGTATTTTATACAGTACCATAAGGTTTTTAAAATGAGATTACTCATTACGCGTTATTTGGTTTGATAGGTGTTGATTTACCCGGGCATCCGTATCGTCGTCAGTGACCGTCACTCGAACTATCGACTACTTGTTATATAAGGTGTGAATTTATAGCCTCGCTTATTATTATTTCAAACTTTTTTACCCGCGACGGAAATGCATGCTAGTTTTCAAAATGAACATATGTCATGAATGATTGTTGGACCCGAATGTTGCCTTTGAAATTGTGTTGAGTACCTAGTTGCAAAAGGCCCTAAATTCATGAACTATTAACTATTGTTTAGTCCTAGCGTGGATTAGAAATAGCCGCTTATACAAAGTGATAGTACTATGGGGTTGACTACCCTATCCGAGACGAGGGCTAGTACGTTGATACCCCCTGCGGACGGATAATTTGTGATAAGAGATAAGGTATAATTGCAACTGATGCCTTAGTAGGGGCACTGGTTTCATCTGAATCACGCCGGTAATTATTACGCGGGTGATTGAGTTAACGGTTTAGTGTCATGAGCTTAAACATAATTGTCAGTATCTTGAATATAGATTGTTTGATTGACAAGTCTATGAATGATCGTGAATGGTTTTTATTTCACATATGTTCAAAATGAATTGTAAAACCTCTGAATTCCACTCAATGTTTTCATTGACCAAATTTAGCATGTGTTTCAGGTAACCGCTGAAGTGTAGCATGGAGCATGCATTGGTTGGATGTTGTGTGTGGAGCTTGGAGTCTACTTGTTTTTCCTCCTGTTATTACTTAAACAGTTTTAACTCTATGTCATGTTGTTGTGAAAACTGTAACTTTTGGGGTTGAGATTCATGGGGACCGAAACGCAAAAACTCTGTTGTATCATTTGGGGTTGGAAAACCGTAGACATGTAACTTTTCAACAATTTTTAATTTAAGTTTGAATTTGACGTCTCTTTGGAGTCGTTCGATATATCTTGTGTGCGATGTTAACTGCCTAGCACCCAAATGTTGTAGTTCCGCTGCGCATAGCATTTGGTGGGGTGTTAGAATCTACTGGTTTATTCACTCCGAATAGACTGATATTGAAAAGGTGGCACTCCTCTCCAGCCATCGCTCACTAAATCAAAACGCACTATCGAGTCTAGAGCCACGAGATCATCAAAAGTCTCATTAGGACACTTTCCATTTATTCCTTGCTTTCTCACACATTGTGAAAAGTAAGAGATTTTCATGAGTCCTACGCAGTATTCTTGTAATATTGCCAGAACATCCGAGTAATACGTAAGTATTACAATGAAGATGGAAATCCTGCTTGAGCCAACATCAAACAAGCTCATGGTAGGTTACACGTGCGGTTCCTTTAGAACCAATCTTGTGATAAACTGGAAAGAAACAGTGGTTTAATTCTTAATTGAACTTAAACTCGTTCCAGGCCTCTACACATTATCATATGATCTTGCCAGAACACTCAGAGTGACTCTTTATTGATCACAGTGACGAGTGGAAATCCTTCTAGTGTTAACATCAAATAGCACTTGGTAGGTGACGTGCAAGATTCCTTATGAATTGAGCTCGTGATAACTGGAAAGCAACAATGGTGAAAATCTTAATTGAAATTCACTTGTTCCAGGTTTCATGAATTGACGGCTTCAAATCACAAGGATAATTTATCCAAGTGATTCACTCTTTATGTTCGCAGTCAGCTTTGGACGGTCGAATAAAGAGAACGGGTTTACCCGCGAAATCCTGTCAGGAAGTTACTTAATTGAAACTATCCGTCACGGGTACGATATCTATTATCGTCCAACGGTCTTCACCGACCGGAGGTAAAATGCTACCGAATTAGAATAAAATGTCAAAGCTATTTTATTCATGTCGTTGTTGTGTACCTGTTAAAGACGGTGGCGTTGCTGTGTACCTATTGAAGACGGTGGCGTTGCTGGGTACCAGTTGAAGACGGTGGTGTTGCGGTGTACATGTAGAAGTCGTTCCCACATGCTTATGTTTTTCTGCATCAAAGTTCAGCAAAATTCAAGAAAGTGCAAAATGAAGTCTTCCGCTGTACCAAACTCTGAAGCTTACGAGAATTAAACAAAAAGACATAAGTGTGTGGAACATGGAGTCACGAGGAGGCAAGTTTCACAAGAAGGCAAAGATCGTACGTGGTTGGTCAAAAGAACAATGCTCTCAAGCCAAAGCCTAAAAGATCAAATCAAAATATTCACAACAAAAAGAAAGAAGAAAAGACTACGAGCTGAAGAACGAAGACTTAGTATAGTATGCTAGGTTTAGAACTTTGTAAACGTGGAGTGACCTCCCTTAGGGGGAGATTGTTAGAAATACGTTTTTACGTATATTAGAAGTATCGGTCACTCCACAATATTATTAATGTTGTAATAGCTCGTAGTTAGTGTTACTTATTAAGTTAAGTAAGAAACCGACCCATGGGCTTGTCATGGGTCGACCCAAGCCCAAATAAAAGCCTTGGATATAAATACCCCTTTCCACCATGGAAAGGGGTTGGTTGTTGTTCATTCCATACTTTCATTTGAATAAAATACACATAGTTTCTCTCTCACTTTCTCTCACTAGTTTCTCTCTCTAGGAATCTTCAACCCACTTCATAGATTCATAGGTTATCAATATTCTACAATTTTGACCAGTTCATGCTTTCCACTAGACATGTAACCTCTTTTATCTTTTTCTATAAACCTGCAATAACATCAAAAACACAAAACATAGACTATAAAGTAAAAATTATAAAAATTTGTACAACCATTACCTCCCCTCAACATATGCAGCATGTTATTGGTTGAGCATACCAATGTGTGTCACCAAGAATTCGAATCTTTTTGCATCAAATGCCTTGGTCAACAAATCAGCTACATTGTTGTCTATATGAATCTTCAAGACTTGAATAAGCTTTTTGTCATAAGCATCTCTTATAAAGTGATGTCTTATTTTAATATGCTTGATCTTGGAGTGAAATACTGGATTCTTGACAATGCGTATAGTACTTTCATTATCAATGTAAATCTTGGTGTTCATGAAGTTAAACCCATAGTCCAACAATTGATTTTGAATCCAAAGTACTTGTCCACAGCAATGAGCAGCAGCTACATATTCAGCTTCAGTTGTAGAAGTAGCAACAATGGTTTGCTTCTTACACTGCCATGATATGAGTCTTCTGCCTAGGAATTGACAACCTCCTGTTTTGGATTTCCTATCATGATTTGCTCCAGCATAATCACTATCTGAGTAAGCTTCCAATTCAAAGGTGGAATCTCTAGGATACCATAATCCTAAATTGGGTTGACTTTTAAGATATTTAAAAATCTTCTTCACAGCATGTAGATGTGACACCTTTGGATGAACTTGGAACCTTGAACAGGAACACACAACAAACATTATATCTGGTCTTGAAGCAGTAAGATACATAAATGAACTAATCATTGACCTATATAGATGAATGTCAACATCTTCTCCATGTTCATCATTTGATAAAGATTTCATGGCTTCAAAAGGTGTGCTTGTACTCCTTGTATCCATACATGAAAATTTCTTTAAGATTTTAGCAACATATTTATCTTGGCTGATAAATATTCCATCTTTCCTTTATTTGACTTACAGTCCCAAAAAGAAAGTTATTTCTCCCATAGAACTCATTTGAAATCTTCCTTTCATCAAAGCTTCAAACTCTTTACACCATGTCTTTTTGGTAGAACCAAAAATGATGTCATCAACATAGACTTGAACTAGAATGATGTCCTTGGCATTTTTCTTGATGAACATAGTTTTGTCAATGGTTCCTCTCCTATATCCATGTTCTAGCAGAAAGTTGGATAAAGTTGCATACCAGGCTCTTGGAGCTTGATGCAGACCATAAAGTGCTTTGATAACTTTGTAGACTCTATTGGGGAATTTAGGATCTACAAAACCTGAAGGCTGTGAGACATATACCTCCTCTGAAATAGTACCATATAGAAAGGCACTTTTCACATCCATCTGATAGACTATAAATCCCATATATGATGCAAAGGCCAAAAATAACCTAATGGCTTCTATCCTTGCCATTGGTGCAAAAACCTCATCATAGTCTATCCCTTCTTCCTGTCTATAGCGTTGAACAACAAGTATTTCCTTGTTCCTCACAACAACCCCTCTTTCATCCTTCTTGTTCCTGAAGACCCATCTAGTACCAATTACTCTTTTACCTGAGGGAAGATCCACAAGAATCTAAACCTTTTGTAGCTCAAATTGTGTTGATTCTTCTTACATGGCATCTACCTAACTTTCTTCATCAAGAGCCTGAGAGATGTTTTTGGGCTCTACTTGAGATAAGAAACAGGCAAACAAACAATGCTGAGTATCTTTATGATTTGTTCTCTGCTGTTGTTTGACATAACTCACTAGTGCATGAGTTTCAATATTGGTTTGCAGTTGTCTTCTGGTTTGTACAACAGATTTTGGATCACCAATAATCTGTGTAGTAGGATGGTTGTTGTTGACTTTGTGAGTGGGAATAGAACTGACTTGGATTTCTGTTTCCAAATTTTTGAAATCAGTTACTGCACCCTGCTCATAATAGGAAGCTTTGGAGAAGATTCCTTCAGTTGGACTGGCATATAAGTCTTCATCGTCCAATGCTCGTAAAATCTCTTCTAGTGAGTCAACAGATTTGGCAGATTTTGACTTAGCAGCACTTGCAGATGAAGTACCGCTTGGTATAGTATGTACTGCTGAGTGTTGTGACTCAAAAGACTCTTCTCTTGAATGCTTATTGGCAGATGTAGCATTCTTTTCTTGATCTTGAAGCCTCTGTAGCTCGTGGGAGGTTTGATCATTATTTGATGGCATGGTTTGCTTCTTGGGAGTTGCAGACATGGGAGTAACAGTAGGCATGTTGGGCACATAGATATGAACATCATCATCTGATGAAGAAACATCTTCTTGAGTACCTGCATTAGTTGCACTTGACTCCTCACCTGCATTGTTAGTTTGACAATCCTTTTGCAAAGAGTAGTAATCCATGGAGTTAGTTAGATAATCTAAATCAAACATCCAAGCATAACCTATTCCTGGAACATTGGAATTATTTTCTAAGAAATTTACATGAGCATTTTCTTCAACTTTCTTAGTTTCCAAATTGTAAACCCTATATGCTTTACTTTGCAATGAATATCCTACAAGATATCCTGGATCAGACTTTCCATCAAACTTTCCCAAATAATCAGAGTATTTAGTATAGACACATGACACCCAAAAGGTTTTAAATGACTTATGTTAGGCTTTACATTAGTCAAGAGTTCATAAGGTGTTTTGTTTTGAGGCTTAGTTACTAGGACTCTATTTAACACATAACCTGCAATATTGATTGCTTCTGCCCAAAAGGTATTTGGCAAAAGTGAATCAGCAAGCATAGTTCTAGCAGTCTCAATTAATGTCCTATTCTTCCTTTCAGCTACTCCATTCTTTTGTGGAGTTCTAGGATTACTAAATTGTCTCTTAATTCCTTTAGACCTACAGAATTCATCCAAATCAACATTCTTAAATTTTGTTCCATTATCAGTCCTAATGATTAATACCAGTTTAGTGAACTGCCTTTCAACTAGAATGATAAAATCCTTTAGTAATTCACTTGTTTCACTTTTAAGAGCTAAAAAGAAAACCCAACTGATTCTACTATAATCATCAGTTATGACTAGACAAAAGGTCTTATGACTAATGCTTCTGATAGAAACTGGACCAAATAAATCCATATGCAAAAGATGTAAAGGTTTTGTCACAGTTTTTACAGTCTTGGTCTTACAAGAGGCTCTATGTTGTTTACCTTTTTGACAAGCAGCACATGTGAAATCATTTTGAAAAGATTTGTTAGATAGACCTCTAACCAAATTCCTTTTCACCAATCTATTGAGGTTTTTGAAATTCACATGACCTAACCTTCTATGCCATAAGTTTGACTCATCTAAAGAAGCCTTAGCTAGCAAACATATAATACGACCTGTTGGAGTAATAGTATGAAGATTAAAGGTGTACATATTTGGGTACTTTAAGCAGTATTTGAGATTCCTTTGGCATCTCAAAGTCTTTGGACAACACCAAGCAGTCTTTGTTTGTGAATAGCACCTTGTTCTTCTTATCACACATTTGTGATACAGAAAAGAGATTGAACTCATTCAATTATTTTACAAAGAAAACATCTTCAAATTCCAACTTTCCTGTGTTGATTTTCCCTTTGCCAGTGATTCTACCTTTGCTACCTCCAAAGGCTACTGGACCTCCTCTGAATTCTTCAAATTCAGCAAGAAAATCTTTGTTTCCTGTCATGTGTCTTGAGCATCCACTATCTACAATTCCTTTATCTTTTAATTCATCAATAAGATGCCCCTGCACATAAATAAAACTCATTAGTTTTTAACAGGGACCCAAGCCACATTTGGCTCGGATCTTGTGGGACCTAAACATTTAAGAGTTTGTACTGAAGCATTTCCAGTAATGCTACTTTTACTCTTATGCTTCATGGTTTCATGTATGTAGTCAAAGTCATAGGGTGACTCTATGTGCTCTGACTTCTTTGAATTAAGTACCACTTTAGCGGTACTTGCTTTAACACATGGTATATCTCTTTTAGGAACCCACATTTGCACTGGTTTGTTCTTGACCTTACTTCTAGATGTTTTAACTTTTTCAAAAACTTTCTTAGAAGTCTTGGAGAACATTAGTTTTACAGACTTTAAACCAACAGTACTTGAGTTTGGTCTAGCAGTACTTGCATGTGTAGACTTGCCGGTACTTGGTTTACCAGACTTGCCGGTACTTGATTATTTTTAACCTGTTTAACTACCTTTGTGTGATCAAACTTAGGTTTGTCATTTTTAGTTTTCTGATTCCTATAAACCTGTGCATTTTTCTCATTACTGTTTTTCATGACCCTTTGTGTAGCCTTCTGTTTCACAATTTTATCTTCATGTAGTGTACAGTCTTTGATAAAATGATTCAGACTACCACAAACATAACATCCTTTTCTTCTTAAAGAAGACCCAAAAGGTTGTTTTGACTTAACTTTTTCAAAACCTAGCCCACCCCTTTTGACTTTAGTATGTTGTACATTGTTTTCCAATATCTTACTAGGAGTTTTTACCTATTTGGGAGTAGAACTAGTCCTAGATTCCTCAGAAACAAAGTTGTTCATTAAAGGTGGATAAATAATATTCTTGGTCACATCAGTCATTTCTTGGGACAAAGTACTAGAGTTAAAGACATTATTAATCTTAGGTTCTTCTAACTCTATACTAGTATCATTACAAGTGGGCATGAAAATTCCTGATACTGGTGGAGGAACTGCCTTCATTCCTTCAACATATCTATCATTTTCAGGTGTATCATCTACCTCACTAGAACTATCAAAAATCCCTTTTGATAAGTCTTTGTTAGTTAAGGTTATCCCAGGTTGATCCTCAATATACCCTAGGCCTGTTTTATCATAATACCCCATTTGTGAATTAATCAATTTTCCCAATCCCTTAGAGGATTGTTGCCAATGACTAATCACTTTCCTCTCATTACAAAGACTGGTTTTTAAATCTTCATTTTCTGAATTTATTTTTAAAAGTTGTCTTTCAAAAGCTTTTATTTCCACATATTTTTCCCTTATTTGAAGAGTTAAAATACTTATTTTCTCTTCATAGTTTTGTTGAGCCTTTTTATACAAAACTATATTTTCTTCTAATTTAACAACACCCTGTTTGAAAGCTTTTACTTCTATAGTGCATGTTTTAACCTTTTGATACTGTTCCTCTAGTTCTACTTTTAGACTATTAAATTTAAGAATACAATCTTTAGAACAAGGATGTACCTCAGTATCTTCATGTGAGAGAGCCATTAATCCAAGCTCTTCTTCTTCTTCTTCTTCTTCTTCTTCTGCCCAATTCACCACTCCATCTAAGTAACCAATGCTTTGGTTCCTTTAGGACTCCTGCTGTTTCCTTTTAGAAAGCTTTCCGTTATTCTTGGACTGGTTCTATAGCTGTTCTTGAACTTCTGATTGCTAGTCTCAGCTTTATCTCTAGAGAATTCTCTTGCAAAGTGTCCATTCCTTCCATAGTTATAGCATTCAACTTTGGACTTGTCATATTCTAATGGCTCATTAGGATCAACAGTCATTTTTCTTCCAGTCTTCTTGAAGAACCTATTAGATCTCACTGAAACCATGGCAGCTTGCCATTTAAGATCCATCTCTTCAACATCAGCATCATCCATTTGGAACAAGTCATTGAGAGTTAATCTTGGCCTTTTGGCTTGTCCAGCAAAGAATGTGAAGGCATCATTGTCACTAAACAATGGTGAAGACCTTCCATGTGGATTTTGAGAGACTATTGGACTGCTTTCAATACTTTGTGGGTAAGTACTGCTTGTAAGTCCTCCAGCGGTATTTGTGAAGTAAGTACCGCTGCTAGATCCACTAGCGGTATTTTGAAAGTAAGTACCGCTATTCCCATCTGACACAAAAGCCAAGTTAGCCTTTCAAGTAGTTGCTGTCTTTACTTCAGTGCCTTTCACATCCATCTCATATGCTCTAAGATTGTTGTAGAGATGATCAAAAGGAATTGTTTCCAAATCATCTCTTGTGATGAAGTGCATAGCCATTGCTTTCCACTCTGGTGGAACACTTCTTAAGAATTTTAGATTGGCTTCTTCATTAGGAATTACTTGTCCATAAACTGCTAACTGAATAAGCAATTTGCTGAACCTTCCATATCCACCATGTATTCCCTCTATACTAGTAATTGAGAAGTTATCAAATTCTTGCTTAAGAACAATCTTCTTTATTTTCTTAGATTTGTCATTGCCTCCAAATCTAAGTTTTATAGCATCCCACATAGGTTTGGCATCTTTATAATGATGAAAGCTTGGTAGAATGTCTTCAGAAAGAGCCATAGCCAAAGCAGTTCTGGCTTTTCTTTCTTTGATCTCTGGTTGTATCTCCTCAGCAGTCACAACAGGTAGAGCATAGCATGTACCGTCTGGCAACCAATGTAGCTTCTTTGGTGTGTTCCCATTCTTGATAACTTGCCACACAGTGTGATATGTGTGATTCAAGTAATGTTCCATCTGCATAGCCCATGTCTCATAATTGTCACCTTTGAGAACTGGGAGTTTAACAGCAGACAGAGTATGAGAAGGTGTTGGTGTAGAGGTAGCTACAACATTCACGACTTGAGCACCTTGTTCTGGTGCAGGATGCACAACTTGTGGTTGTCCCTGTGGAATAGGATCAAGGATCTGAGCATCATGCAAGTGAGCATCATCACCTTCTGGTTGAGACATTAAGTTTTGGGATGTGTGGAGTGTTTGGGGTCGTGTTCTTCTTTTTCAGAGTTTCTCAACAAGCTCTGATACCACTTGTTGATCCCTTTGGTTGGATCTATATTCTGTTAAGAATTAGTATAATAGTTTGTAATCAAACTAAAACACTTTGAGCACTCTTACTAACACTAAATAAGTTATGCGGAATCTAACTTATAAAGCACAGAAGAACATAATGACTTTTAACTATTCGATTCTCTTATTAATCGACTTGAATGAGGTACATGAAAGACATTGTACCTATGTTCCTTTTATAGAGTAAGGAACCCTAGAAACCTTAGAATATTCTATAAAGATAACTATATCACAGGCGATATATTATCAATATTCTAACTATTTAGGTATATCACATAAGATATACTCTAACTATAACTATGACATATCTTATACAAAGATATATTCGTCCTAATCATCATAACAGTACTTACTTTATAAGTAGAAGTACTTACTATGTACCGCGTTAACACTAACGGTACTTACATAACACTAACAGTACTTAGAATATACTAACGGTACTTGACACTTAACAAATAATTCCCAACAGTGCCTCTTATGAAACTAGAATTACGTCTACGCTAAATCAGCTAGGCTATTACGTGTTCCTTGATCATGTCAGATGGTTGATACCGTATCGATCATCTCATGTGAATCCCATGTGTACTTAATGTACCATGTTCCATGTTTTCTTCGTGTACCATACTTCAGACGTATTCCAGTTACCGCACTCCATGTGTGATACTAGGCCATTTTCAATTTTCTCAAACATTTCTCACCAATGTTATTTAAAAGATGATACCGCTCTCAGATTGGGATTTTACCAAACAAGGACGAAGGCGATAGATTAGAGAAACCTGACTAGAATTATATTTAAACTACCAGACGTACCGTTTCATTCCATATTCTTACCTTTTCAGATTGTATGTCAAGTGTTATTCAGTGGTCTTTTCCAACATATGAGTGAGAACCGGTACCAGCCGGCCACTGAGCTGAAAAGTTACATGAATCACGGTCATGATAAAGACCATCGTTGGACTAACAGTCAAAGAGGTAGTGACAACTACCGTGACAGCAAAAAATCTGACAATAACGATAGAAACTTCGGTTACGGACGCGATCAGAAATACAAATGGTTAGCAGTCCAACTGATCCGACAAAATTTTGGCATGATGAACTAAGATATTAAATTTCATTGTTTCACATCTCAAGACTCATGTCAAGACATCCGTCAAGACACATGTCATACACATATCTTCTCAAGACACGAGTCAAGACACATGACTTACGTTTATCATCTGAAACAGCCCTACGTAATCCAGAATACCCTCAAATGGGTATAACCATTCTGTTGTGCCATGAATGAATTTGGCCATATGAATTTCAGCCTCGTCGCCGGAGTGTTGTTCACATTTGAACATGCAGTGTTCGTTCTGCGAGAGGCAGGCGAAGCACATTCAGCAGAAGTTGCAACGTTTTACTCCACGTATTAGCATGGCACTTTCATTTCTTGATTTCATACTCCATATATCCATGACCATAAAGACGATTTTCGTATCATCCATGTGTACGAACACATTCATTTTAGTATGATGATAAGATTCAATCTGCTAACACAACAACTAAATATGAAGTTGTCTATAGATAATGAACAGCAGCCCATTCTGCGATAAGGCATCAGTCATATCAGACTATGTACAACGATGTTCAGGCTCCTGAATACATTCAACATGGCTTTCCATCAGGAAAATATGAACAAGTAATTTATGTGTTACAAGCATATGATCGTCATTCCATGGCTGCGAAGATTTCAAATTTCTAGATGTATTTCCAGAATCAGCCAAATATTTCAAATTTCTAGATGTATTTCCAGAAAAACCTCCGAATATACTTTTTATCTGCAAAGTGGAACATAACATCAAGCAGGTTAGGGAGCAGAACCAGTTTCCAAGGCTCTTCATAGCATGGATTTCTTGAGTTAAAGAGTTGAAGGTTCAACTGCAGAGATGCCTAAACAAGGTTCATCCATCAGGTACATCACCCTGATGTGCATCGGTCCTGCTTATTAAGGAGAAGGATGGTAACATGAGATTATGTGTCGACTACCGTCGATGTAAATAAATCACCGTTCATGACTGTTATCTTCCTCCACGTATTGACAACGTATACGATCGACTACAGGGTTCTAAGCACTTCTCCAATAACAACTTGTTGGGATTTTGAAACTAGTTAAACTATTAACTACGAGTGCGCAGCGGAATAGATCTAGTATAACATACATGATTAAGTACATAACAAAAACAATTTAAAACCAACCTTAAATTAATTGAATAAATCAGTTAATGAGTCATTATCTTGATCTTGAACATTAACGGTTAAATTGCCGTCTCCATCGTTTGCTCACACGACACGTCAAACGAACACACCACGATGCTAGTGGTAACTTCACTTCTCGAACAACTAGTGTATAATGCTTGATTTAAATTCGATCCAAATACCAAGTGTTATGCGTTTGAATCGAACTAAAACAAAAGACAACACCAAGAAAATTGATCACTATAGGATTCCAACCTAGATCAAATTGTGTCACAAGTAAATAACCTTGCGAGTTTAACAAAGGTAAAAGGGATCCTTAGATGCAATTTTTCATTGCATGTTAATAATATAGTTAAGCATGCATACATTAATAATTGCATCATACTAAACGTATCTTCCTTTTTTCCATATTACATATAGAACAAAAGATGTAAGAAGTTTAGATAATTATGGTTGGCGTTATTATGAGTGGGGAATTAACCGAAATCGGTTTTTAGGAGGTAAGATGGAACAAATATTATGTAAGGGGAGTGGGGTTTATATAGCCTTCACACCTCCTTAGATTTCTTGTTCTCTACTCTAAGGTAAACTAATTAAGGTAAATATTTAGCTTAATAGTTAATAAAAAATCTTCTAGAATCTCCATAGGATTTATTCGGCCGACTACGGCCCTAGGATTTTCTAGAGTTGATTTTTTGTCCCTCAAATTTTAATAACGCGCTCACGATAAATTAATTAAACACGTAATTAATTTAACCACCGTTAATTAAATAAATAAGTGAAGTTTTTATTAAACGTCTAATTATAATAATAAAACGTATAATAAAAGTGTGTTCTCCCTATTGAGTGTGTGCCCCCGATAGGCTCAGGCATTTTCGATGGCTAAACGATCGCATATCTCAACAACTCCCACTTGTGAGAGTTTAGACATACAACGTCCATAATGAAGTATCTAGCAACACTTCATTATAACCGGCAAATGTTGAGGTATAGTTTCAAGAAATATATCTCAAAAGTATTAATGGTATACGATTATGTGACTCTCTAATAATCATCCCTTTGTTACTAGTATCATTAAACCATGGATATGGATCCTAACTCATTCCATATAGTTTAACTTTTAGTTTCTCGTTATAGAAGTTAATTCAGATATACCAAATGTAAACAAGTATCATCTTAATTTACTCTTTGGGCATGTCCACATAATTATCTGATTAATTTAGGAGAGAGCCCAATGGTACTAATCTGCACTGTATCAAGTGGAAGAACAAATTCTATATTGACTGCAAAGTATCTGTGGATGCTGCTTCACAACACTTCCAATTAAAGTCTTTATAACTAGGTCTGGCGAACTAGTGTTGGACATAGAATCAAGAAGCGATATTCACACATGCACAAACTTGTTTGCATCTCAAGTCTAAGGATGACTTAATCACCATTTTCGAAATCTTACTCATGACAAGGATCCAAAAGTAACGATTTGAAAGTTCGGGGTGTCCAATATGCATTCCTTATGAATAACACATGAGTTTGGCGGGAACCGTCCATATATTCAAAGAATATAACCAACACTCACATTTGTCTTAATGTAGACAATATTCTCATATTTCAAACCGACAATGGACATACTTAGAATAATCAAATATTTGAGGATTAAACATACAAATATAGGACAACAATAATTATATGAATGAATAACAAATACCAAGTATCTTTATTTATCAGAAAATAATAATTGTCTTACCATCCCAATTATCCAAATACTAAAATAGATATGCATGAAACTAATTTAGCAAGTTGAAATCAAATGTTTCTAACATTCTCAACTTTTCTTGAAAAGAAAGCTAAATAGTCATCGAAGTAAACCTTCCGAATACTTGTTTCAAATTTCAAAAATTGTGAGAGATTTGAATAACAAGATGAGTGTCTTATCTTACATGCTCATACTATTGCAAGTATCATAGTAGGGGATATCGTCAAACCTTGTATAAGGTATTTAAAATCAACGATATTCGGACAGTCATCTTTACAGTTTCTTAAAATGTTAAGTATTCTTATTCCAATGTGTAATGCAATAATACTTTTGATTGAGCATATCTATCTAGTAGATTTATCATAAATGATAACATCTCACTTTACTAGATTAATTATCCTCTAGCATCAGTGTACACATACATCACTGTGCTTTATAATTAGTAAATATTTGTATTAACAATAATCTAAATACTCTCAATATATTGTTGTTATCATCTCACTTTGCTCTTGTGAAAAAGTGATAACAAATCATATACACAGTATAATATATACATAATGAATCCTTAGTTAAAAATATAAGTTTTTCACTCATCTAATAAATTATGTCAAGTGGAATAGATAATTTAAGACTTGCTTCAATGATGTATTGCATTATGTTGGACTTAATTACCGCACATGTTTATATTCCAACATCATTTGTTTTATTGCATAAATTCTTAAATGAAATTTCATTCCAATCTTAAGGATTATCATCTAGCTTAGATGGAATGATATCTTCAATATGTTATACAACATATGAATTTTAAGGAAAAACATAGTGCTCCCACTTAATGTCAAGTGTACTCCAAACTATCTAAATTTAACCAAAATCATATTGAATTAAATTCTAGATTTAGTTTCTAGATGCATGATTTAATTCATATTTGGATTATCTATCTTGTATACTTAATAAAGATTTTATAGACTCATAAACCCTTTTGACTATACACCATCCTTGCTAAAAGGTAATCATAAAGGAGAACTATAAAGTTTAATTGACATATTCCATATTCATAGAAACGTATATGACAATCAATTATTTTTATTTAATCAATGCGTGTATAGAAGAATGATTTAATCATAGTCAATTATTGAATATAATTAAAAGCTTCCTATTATTAGCCATGCATTAATTATGTATATCATTTTGTCCTTGTGAGTCTTTCTTCTAAAGAAACTCCTTCCAACCTCATAGGTTTATAATTAGAAGAAACATCAATCAAATTTAAGAGATTGATTTTCCCTTTAAGGACTACATCTTATCATTCGTCGTTCTAAGACATTTATTATATTCAAGATATGATAATATTCATTAGCAATTAGTAGATTATAAATATCTCTTAACTTATATTCCTCAGAATTGATATTAAATTATCAAGCAAGTGATGAGGTATCCTTGCGGATTATGAATGAGAGTAACTTTCACTTTGGTTTGACATTTTCATGTTTAACCAAATATGACATCAACAAGTATATTTCGAAGGTTATGTATTTTTCTCTTGAATATCTTCAAGATTTGTTATAACTCTCACTTACTTTTGTAAGTAGAGATGATTCTCTAAATACTAAGTACTTAAGCAACAATAAGTTGTTCTTAATAGAGAGACTACAAAACACATTTTAAATTCTTATTTCATATTTGTTAATAGTATGCTTCATAAGATATCAACAAATTAAAGAACTTTAATCAAGACATATTGGGATTCCTCCCAAGAACCCTTGTAAAACCCGCATGCTTTTACCATGAATAGTACCCTTTAGATCGTACGTACATGATTAGAAATTTCCTTTTATAGCACGTTTAAGTTCACGTATAAGAATTTAAAGTATTACGTACGTGTTAGAACACGATAAGTATTTATTACGTATGAACACACGATAATTATTCAAGTAATAATTATAATCACGAACATGCGATCATGAAAACGTGAACGTAATTTAATCACGAGATAATATTATTTACGTATATATATATATATTACGAACACGAATAAATATATTAGGTCACGATTAATAATTAATTAGAACACGTAAATCACGAACACGATAAAACACGAGAACAAACTATAATATTTAGACTCGAGAAAAGTACGGGTTACCCCAAGTGGGCCCCCTTACCTGCGGCTACGCCAAAGACATGGGCCAAGCCCATGCAAAATTTACTAATTAAGAGGTTAAGGTAAAAACATGTTTTATTATTTACAAAACAAGAAAATAATTAAAACCCTAAAAAGTTCTTCCTTCTTCCTTCTCTCCCTTGGCCGTCGGATTCACAACACCACAAGGGGTGTTCTGGTTGATTTTTGATCTTGTAATTTTGCAAGGATTCGTGTTTGTGTTCATCCTTAATTGATCCATGTATTCGGTATAACTTTTTAACCCTTTTCTTTTATGTTTTTGATTTAATGAATCACATAAAATCATGGTGTTTTTAATTAAACTAATTAAAAACAATTATTCTAAACATGTTAAGGATCATGGGGTAAATCAAACAAGGGTTTTAGGGGTGTTGTGGTCTAGCCGACGCCTAACCGAGCCCTTAAGGGGTCTCAGCTTGGCTTATTTAACACCACCGAGACCATATGGTCTCAGTATGGTGGTCCCACGGCAACAGCAAAACCAAGGGGAAACCCGACGTGGTTTGGGTTACGGTGTTAGTTACGGGTCCGGTTCATGGTTTTTAGTCACGGGTCCGGTTCATAAATTATTTTTGTTAAAGGTTTATGATTTTTATGTTTTAGACTTGAATTAATTTAATAAAACATGACATGATTAATTTAATGTACATGACTTAGGTTATAAATTTAATTATTTGATCATGAATTTTAACCTAAGTATTTATATTTTATTAGACTTTATAATTAATTAATTATTAAAACCATGAATATAATTAATTAATTAACATGACTTAGGTTATATTATTAATAGTTAATAATACATGTTTTAACCTAAGTATTTTACCTTATTTAATTAAAATCATGATATATTTAATTGAATACTTTTAACCTATAGTTTATTTATTTTACATGTAATAATTAATAAACTATACTTTATAATTACATGACTTAGAATAATAATTAGAAAACACTTAAGCTTATATAATTAGCTTATTTTTCCAGTTTATATCTATTTATGGAAACTTTCTATTTTTAGAAACTTATTTAATTAAGGCAGCTAATCTATTTATGGAAACTTTCTATTTTTAGAAACTTATCTATTATAAGCAGTAATTCTATTTTTTGAAACTTTCTATTTTTGGAAACTTTCTATTTTTGGTAACTTTCTATTTTTGGAAACTTTCTATTTTAGGAAACCTGCTATTTTTAGAAAGTTACTTATTATTACACAACAAGTATAATAATACATGAAATACAAGTAATACTTAATCAGAATAGACAAAATATAAGATAAACACAGTATAAAGCTTAAAACAGTAAAACATGACATGAATGTATAAAACAAGCTAAGAAAGGATTTAAAACCAGTTACGTATTTAGTAATCAGATACTTATACACGTATGTATTTATGTAGCATTAGTGATACCGAAGTAGGACTCTCTTCCGTTCGTCTTCTTCGTTCACTGGACATAAGGTACGGATTCCCGTCCTTTCAGTATGGACATTCTTTCCTTATTAGCATTCCCCGTATGCAGCCAACTGTTTTCCCATAGTATAAGTTTATATGTTTGATTGCTTATGTTTAATTAGAATACCTAAAGCCATATACATGCATGACCAGTTTCACCTAGTTATGGAGGTACCATAACCATAACACTAGAGGCACTGGTGTTATGACTTCCCCATGGCGGAGTGATTGCTCGTGGCATCCCTTCAGATTTTGGCCATATTATTATATTTACCATGTGGGGCGTATGGGTGCATCCTAGTTACATGTTTTTTAGCAGATTACTCAGTGTGAATGTGGTGTGTGCCTTGCATCCTTCACAAGGAGCTGATCCCTCCTACCTAAAAACCAGTATATTAAATTAGAGGCAACCCCTCTAATTTGCATGATGAGGTCACCCCTCCAAGTATTCATGCACGGTGGATTTTCATGACCTATATTGACTAATGGTAAAATATGTTAAAAATTTTTTACAAGATAAACATAAGGCTTTTCAAAGTATAAAACCAGTTTCATTAAGATTTAATCGGGTTATTCAGGACTTAGTTTCTTCCGCTGGTATATGCTTATATGCTTATATTATTCATGCTTTATTGTACATCCGTGCACTGAGCGTATTACTCAGCCGTTTTCCTTTTCATGTTCCCAAAACGGTAGGTACTCAGGGACGCTCGTAGACTTTAAGTGTACGTGCATATGGACTGGAAGCTTTCTAGCCTTTCTTTACTTTCTGCATTATCTATACTTTGATACTCTTTCCATGGACATTGTTTAGTCCTTTCATTTACAGTACTTATGTTTGTGTGTGATGAGCTTTACTTTTGGACTACCGATGTTTGATTCCGGGATTTCCTTTTATGGTCATGTAATGTATTAGACATTTATCCTTGTATGATTTGATGACACGCCATAATTACGCGTGACATTCCATTTATCAAAATGGGGTGTTACAATTATGGTATTAGAGCTGAGGCTTCGACCTGTAGGCTCTTAAAACATGACATGTGATTAGTGGGTAGTCACTATGGTCTTCCTAGAACTAACAGTCGGTTTTCATGCATTCATCATTTTCATGCATACATATATATGTCATTGTCGCAGGTTTATGACTAAGTAACGGTTGGTACAGGACTGGCCCTATTTAGTCGCATGTGTTTTATCGAAACTTTTATATTTGGGAACGACCCATAGGCGTCCCCTCGCCATGTCTTTTATTTTTGGTGAACTGACCATAGGCGTTCACTCTCGAGCATACAAAAGTTTTCATAAAACTGCATCATGCATTCATGTACAAATTTTCTTGCATAAAATTTTTCTCGTGATTTATTGGTATAATTTTTTTTCATATATATATTTTATGTTTGATCAGTTTAATCATGTGTTTTATGTTATACTGTCAGATGGTTCTCACACGCGAGCATGCACAACTCAATGCAGCAAACCAAGCTGCAATGTAAGCTTTGCTTCCTCAACTGAGGAATGACATCAGGGCCGAGGTTCAGACTGCTAACAATCAGAAGCAAAACCAAGCACCTCCTCCTCCTCCTCCTTCAATGACATTGGCAATATGGCTGGAGAGATTCAACAAGCTCCTTCCTCGAGCTTTCGAGAGAACAGATAGCCCTAATGAAGCTGAAAGCTGGTTGGCTCACATTGAGAAGATCTTCGATGCCATGGGTTGTGACCCCGTGTTCAAGGCGAGGTTGGCATGATACCGGTTCGAAGGCGACGTGTTAAATTGGTGGTTAGCATTGAAGCAGTCTGAGGGAGGTATAATTGGGTGGCTGGTTTGACATGGGCTCAGTTTAGAGATAGGGTGATGGATCAGTTCTTTCCCAAGGATGAGCAAGACAAGCTTAAGAGGGAGTACCATGGGATCCGACAGAGAGCTGGGGAGAATAGCAACGAGTTCATGCAGCGCTTTCTTCGCTTAGCTGGTTTCCTTGGTGCAGCGGCAGGTACTCCTGAAGAGCAGGCACACCACTTTAGGTGGGCTCTTCGCACATCGGTCGCAAACAACTTGGTGTGTGCTACGTTCAACACGGTAGCACAAGTGGCCGATGCGGCACGTAAGTAGAGATGCTGCATAAGAGAGATGAGTTCGGGGAAGCTGAGAAACCCGACAAGAGGTAAACATTCGTATTCAAGCGGTGACCAATCCGTATTCTTTCTATATATGTCAATTATTCATCTCTTTAAATTGTATCTTCCAGGCAGAAAACTGGGGACCGGTCTCAGCCGGCTACTCAGCAGCAGCCTAATCAGCCCAAGGGAAACGGTCAGACTAACGACCGTTTTGATACGGATAGGCGTGGCGGTAATGATAATTACCGTAACAACGCTGGACACTCCAACGACAGCAGGTCCTAATACTTATGCACTTATGATTTCATGTTATAACTCATAATTCTAACACTTTATCAAATCTTCTACCAGGAACCATGGAAACGGTAGGGACCAGAACCAGAGAGGTTCACAGCCTAGCCGTCCAGCTATCACTGGTATTCAATCTTACGATTATTCGCATTGTCCTTTGTACCCTATTATCATGTCTCAAGTAAAATGTTTTATCAGGTCCTCAGCCAGCCAGAGCACCTGCTGGAGGATATACTCATCCTCTTTTCTCTACTTGCCACCGTAGGCACCCAGGGCCATGTCGTCGCGACACTGACGCATGCTTCAAGTGTGGTCTTCCTGACCATCGCATGAAGGACTGCCGTAAGGGCTAGATGGAGGGCATATCGGGACATGCTGATACCAAGCCGCCTCCTACCACTGGACGTGTCTACACGAAATCTCGAGATCAGGCCAACAAGTCTACATGTACCATCATGGAATCTTGTATATGTATGGTCAGGCTGCGTGTGTTCTATTTGATACGGGTGCTACTCACTCGGTCATTTCTACTGCTTATGCCAAGAACATTAGGATGCTCCCCATGCCACTAGATAATATAATGAGTATTTCCAAGCCTTTGAGAGACTCTGTACGCATAACCCATGTATACTAGAGTCTTCCCCTAGAGTTTGATGATAAGGTTCGTCCTATTGACGCGCTTCCGCTGGACATGAATGACTTTGACATGATTTTGGGCATGGATTGGCTATCCAAGCATCATGCTACCATAGACTTCCATTCATATCGAGTCATCTTCGGTGACGTTAATGCACCAGAGTACATTCACAACAGGTTCGTACCCGGAAGGTCTGTACAAATCATATCTACCCTGCAAGCACGTGCACTACTGTCACATGGCTGCGAGGGTTATCTAGCTACGGTTCACGACATGGATGCTGAATCTCCATCAATTCAGGATCAGCCAATAGTGTCGGAATTCAAAGATGTATTTCCGTAAGAACTTCCGGGCATACCACCTGCACGAGAAGTGGAATTCAATATTGAGCTCATCCCAGGAGCTGAACCAATTTCCAAGGCTCCTTATCGCATGGCTCCCATAGAGTTGAAGGAGCTGAAGGATCAACTACAAGAACTTCTAGAACAAGGTTTCATTCGACCGAGCGCATCTCCATGGGGCGCACCGGTCTTATTTATTAAGAAGAAGGACGGCAGTATGCGTCTTTGCATAGACTATCGCGAGCTCAACAAAATTACTATCAGGAACAGGTATCCACTGCCGCGTATAGACGATCTGTTTGACCAACTCCAAGGGGCCAAAAACTTCTCCAAGATTGATCTTAGGTCATGCTATCATCAACTACGGGTTAAGGAGCAGGACATCGCTAAGACTACTTTTCGTACCCGCTATGGCCACTACAAATTTGTAGTCATGCCATTCGGCCTGACCAATGCTCCAACAGTGTTCATGGATTTGATGAACATAATCGTCCATGAATGTTGATCCCAAACTCAGATCTTAAACCTTAATAGTTTGTTTAAGGGTTGTGATAGAAAGAAAGTATTCAATCTAACAGTAGAGAAACTTTGCAAAGTAGAGTAACTAAACAAGATGCGGAATATAATGTTTAGCACAAGAACAATATGATTAAAGCAAACGTTGAACTTTAATATATCAATAATATACAAATACACTAAAACGGTATTAGGGTTTACAAAACCTTAAAGTATGATAATGAAAGACAATAGAGAAAGACACACTTTGCATGCTAACCTAGTGAGTCCTTTTATAGGCATAAGGACTCACGTACAAGATCACTACTAACAAACTTGGAAAGTATTAAGGAGTAGTAACAGAAACGCGTAAAAATCTATTCCAAGTTTTTCTCTAACGGCAGGGCCTTTGACTTCAGCAGGGGAACCAATCCCCCTGCCTTTGTTATTTGGCAGGGGGAACTTACTCTAGCAGGGGTACGGATAATCAACTAGCAGGGGTAACAAGTATGCATAGATTTATTCCCAACAATCCTCCCCTAAACTTGTGCTTTCCCCAAAAGACAAGTTTCTGAATAAATCCTAGTTGATGAGGATGCTTACAAACTTTCTAGCCAAATCTGACTATGCATCATTCTTACCAGATCATAAGCAACAGGCGTTTTAACATCTACAATCAGGTTAGCCTGTGCTAGTTTCTTCAAGGTCTCCTGAGTGAAGGGATAATAACAATGATTGATCAAGTACACACTTACTCCTTCCATTACTACCTCATAGGCCCCAAAATTGGTAAACAGCTTCCAATACAACTAATCTCCTTTATTCACTGCATCAAATATAGGATCAAATAACTCATGCTCATACATCCTGTGCATGCACTCCCAGATTACCCAATCCTTCTCCACACCATCGATGGTAGGAGGTTTTGCAACAAAAGTCTTTTTCAAATTTTTCCACAGATCTTCTAAGTCCTCACTATCCAAGGTTTGAAACATGACATCTAGACATAGAAATGTCTGTGCTGTATTGTCAGCTCTTGTAAGCTTCCACCAAGTCCTCCCTTTGTGTTCATAAACAACATACTCTATGATAGCAAACTTCTTTCCAAGTTCACTAGGTGAGATATCATCACTTTCCTGCAGAATTAGCTGTTTATCAATTTCATCATTTGAAGGCCGTTGAGATTCCTTAGTAACTGTGCCAACCTTCTCCATTCTCTTGAGTCTTTTGGCTGCTCTTTGTACATTAAGTACAGACTTCTCAATCCCTGGAAAACTTTCACCTGCTTGATGTAATGCCCCTGCTTGTGATGATGCACCTGCTTGGGATGATGCACCTGCTTGTGTAGTTTCCAAAGTTGTTCATTCAGCCTTTCTTTTCTTGGATTACCTAGCTTTCTGTAACATTTCACTTTGTCTCCTAAGATACTCAGCTTCCTCAGGAGAATTCATAGTCATCTAATCTTCCACATCATATTCTCTTAAGACTGGTCTGACTGCTCTTCTTATAGCTTCAAAACTCATATTTGTGAAGTCCCTATCCTTCCACTTCTTATGTCTCTTGAGCAAAACTTTGTAGTGTTCAAGTTGTCCTTTCTCAGAAGTTAAATACTTCTCTCTCTGAATTTGATTTGCCCTCCTTTCCAGATACTCAGTTTGATATTTGTAAACAAGGCAAGTCAACTCATACCTGTCTTCCAAAGGAGCATTTATTAACTCCTTCTCCCATTGATCAAGAAATTCTCCAACATGAGGCACCCTGTCATCCAACTCTCTATGCATAATCTCAACCTGCTTGAGCATATCTTTAGGCCTCATTGATAGGTGTGTAAACACCCATCCTTTTTACCACTTAATTACAATAATAACCGAGCCAAAACGTGTATTTTATGTCATTTATGTCAGAATTATGCGTGGTTTGTGTTTTTGTTGTGATTTAGGACAAAAAGGTGAAAAGTGGTGAAAACACGGGATTTCACGGGATTTTATTGAATAAAAAGACAAAAGACGAAGTCAAGAGATCAAGAGTGGAAAAAGAACGGAAGTCCAAGACCAATTCTGAAGATTTATCAAAGAAAATGTCAAAAGACGGAAGTTTACTAAAAGCCGAAGAACTCAAGTCTAATTTACTGAAGAATTACAAGACGAGTTCAAAGAAATCCCGAGGCAAAGTCATTTAAGTCCAAGTATTAAGAAGATTAACAAAGGATTAAGAAGATCAAGGACCTAAGCTTGCAATTAAGGAAAAGAAGAAAGAGGGAGGAAGCTTCCTAAGCTCCTCCCTAATCTCCCTATATATAGAAAATTATGTATTCATTTTCAAGTGGTTGGGTGGCTTGACAACCCACACTTCCACCATTTTTCATACCTTGTTATTTAATTTCATGCAATTTAATTTCTTGTATTGCACCTTTAATTTCTTACCTTTAATTCAAGTAAGTGTTCTTAATCTTGTTGTTTTAATCTTCTTTACCTTTGATCAAGCTTTCTATCTTTCATCTCTTTCTACCTTTCTTTGATTTTAGTTTACTTTTGGTGCGAAATCTATTTGATCCGTGTTGTTCTTAATGTTTTCGTGCCTAAAAGTTAATCTTTTTATGCCTACTTAAGTTTTTCATACGAATAATGTAAAACCCGAATGCTTTTACCATGAATAGTGCCCTTAAGATCGTACGTCCTAGATTAAAACTTACCTTATTTAGTATTGATCACATTCATGTGCTAATAATCAAGCAAGTGCATACGTGTATGACATGATAAGTATCGATTACGTACGAACTCATGATAAACAGTTAATAAATATGTCACGTGAACATAATTAAATCATGATCACCATTTAAAATACGAACTAAAATAATTACGTAAATACATATAATATAATTACGAGCGTTAAGATTACGATAAACTACATGATAAAATAAACAGAAACACTTTAAACAGAACACGTTTAACCACGAACGAACACGAAACATCGGGACACGAGAAAAGGTACGGGTACCCCATGTGGGGCCCCCATACCCACGGCACACATAACCATAATGGGCTTAGCCCATTGACTTTTACATGAAAGGGGGGTATGGTAACTTTTCATTTCATTTTTACATTTCATGAAAAATATTCATTTAACCTAAAAAAGTTTCTCTCCTCCTCCTTGCCCTCTTTTTGTGCCGCCACCCCTAATACCACCATAGGTGGTTGTTGGTTGATTTTGATCATAAAAATAAGTGCTATAAACCGTGTTTTTTCATCCTCTTTCAAGCTACGTATTGGTATATCATTCTAAACCTTTCTTTTTAATTCTTTTTAAATCTTTGATTATTGTCATGAACATGTTATTAATATTCTTATTAAAACATGATAATTAAACATAGATCTAACATGTTTTGGGGTAAATTAAAATCAAAGGTTGTTATAAGAGGGGGTTTGTTTTTGGCCGCCTAGTATAACCAACCCGGGGGGGTTCGGTTTGCTTTTTGCCGCCACCACCAAGACCATTTTGGTCTTGGTTGGTGCATGTGGGACCCACGGCAGCAAGGGGACACAAGTACCCCAAGATGGCTCGGGGTACGGTGTCGAGTTCATGCCCGATTCATGGTTCGTTGGTTAAATCATGATTTATGCTACATGTTAAAATTATGAATTATGAACTTAGGATATAAATTAATTAATAACATGAGATATTAATTAAACCATGACTTAGGTTATTTTAGTTATTAATTTAGCATGATATTAATTTAACCTAAGTATTTTATGTTATAAGTTATAATTAATTAATTATTTAAAACATGCCTATAATTAATTAATTTAGACATGACTTAGGTTATGTTATTAATACATAATAATACACATTTTAACCTAAGTATTTTATTCCATTTTAATTAAAACATGTTATACTTTAATTAAAATGCTTAACCTATAGTTTAATTAAAATACATGAAATAATAATTAAACTATACACTATATCATATGACTTAAGAAACAAGCTTATAAACACTTAGACTTATATGTTAGCTTATGTAACCAGCTTAATTCTAATTATAGAAACTTCTATTTATAAAAACTTAATTAAATAAGGCAACTAATCTATTAATGGAAACCTTCTATATATGGAAATCTATCTATTTCAGGCAACAAATCTAATCATGGAAACCTTCTATATATGGAAACTTATTTAATTAAGGCAGCTGATCTATTTTTGGAAACTTTCTATTTTTAGAAACTAATCTATTTTAAGCAGTAAATTCTATTTTTGGAAACTTTTTATTTTTGGAAACTTTCTATTTTTGGAAACTTTCTATTTTTGGTAACTTTCTATTTTTGGAAATTTTCTATTTTTGGAAACTTTCTATTTTTGGAAACCTGCTATTTTTGGAAAGTTACTTATTATTACACAGTAAGTATAATAATACATGAATTACCAGTAATACTTTATCAGATTAAATAGAGTACAAGGTAAACACAGTTTAAGGCTTTAAACAGTAAACCATGACCTAAAACATACAAGTAAGCTAAGATGAGACATAAAACCCAGTACGTAATCAGTGATTCGATACTTATACACGTGTGTATTCATGTAGCGTTAGTGATCCAGAAGTAGGAGTCTTTCTTCCGTTCATTCACTGGACATGAGGTACGGATTCCCGTCCTTTCAGTATGGACATTCTTTCCTTATTAGGATTTCCCCGTATGCAGCCAACTGTTTTCCCAGTATTTGTTTTATTGTTTTGAACTGCTTATGTTTAATTAGCATAATCTATAGCCATATACAATCATGACCAGTTTCACCTAGTTATGGAGGTACCATAACCATAACATTGGAGGCACCAATGTTATGACTTCCCCACGGCGGAGTGATTGCTCGTGGCGTCCCTTTCAGTTTTGGCCATATTATTATATCATGTGGGGCGTATTACATGTTTTATTCAGTATTTCATGGTGAATGTGGTGTGTGCCTTGCATCCTTCACAAGGAGTTGATCCCTCCTACCCAAACCAGTATATTAATTAGAGGCATCCCCTCTAATCAGCATGATGATGTCACCCCTCTAAGTATTCATGCACGTGACCTTTTCATGACCTATATGGGCTATGGTATATGTATGTTAAAACAGTTTTCATAAGATAAACATAAGGCTTTTCAAACTATAAAACCAGTTTTCTCAATACTTAACCAGTCTACTCAGAACTTAGTCTTCCGCTGTTATATGTTACATGCTTATCCTATTTCATGCTATATTGTATATCCGTGCACTGAGCGTTTTGCTCAGCCGTTACTTTCCTTTCCATGTCCCAAAATGGCAGGTACCCAAGACTCGAGCATTTGGAGGACGTGCATAGGATGGAAGCTGCCATAGACTTCTTCTCCTTTTGCCTTCATATATTTATGCTTGTTTAGTCTTTCTTTCAGTTCATTTACTTTGTTATGTTTTGGGCTTATGTTTGGGAACCGATGTTTGATTCCGGTTTTCCCTATGGTCGTGTATGTTTTATTACATATTACCTTGCATGCTTTGATGACACGCCATAATTACGCGTGACATTCCATTTATCAAAATGGGGTGTTACAATTATGGTATCAGAGCCAAGGCTTCGACCTGTAGGCTCTAAAAACTCGACCTGTGACTAGTGGGTAGTCACCAGGAGCTTCCTAAGCCAACGATTGTTATTCCACGTATTGATGTTTCAGCGCGTTGTTGTTTTAACCATTATGTTTTCAGCACCTTTTTGTTTTAGCCATGACGTTTTCAGCACCTTGTTGTTTTCACCATGATGTTTTCACCAGTATCGTCTTACTAATATGGAATGAACAACCGTCATCCATACTTAGTTATGTGTCATTGTCTATGCATGATGTTCCTCGTGAACTGTGACGATGTGGACTGACCCCAGTAGTTCATAATTTTCACATTAAATTTTTTCTGTTAAGTTTTGACAATGACTTTTAATTATTATGTTTCATGCATTCATGCAATTATATCATATGTCATCTGTTGCAGGAATTTTGACTAAGTAATGGTTGGTACAGGACTGGCCCTATTTAGTCGCATGTGCTTTTATCGAAACTTTTAACTTTGGGACCGACCCATAGGCGTCCCCTCGCGATGTCTTTTGTTTTGGAACCGACCCATAGGCGTTCCCTCGCACATATAAAGGTTTTATAAACTACATTACGCATTCATGCACTGTTTTTCTTGCATAAAATTTTTCTCATGATTTAAATTGGCATAAAAATTTTTTCATGTCCCATCATAAGTTATTATGTTTTTATGTCAAGTATGCCTTCATACTGTCATGGTTAACTTCAGTTTCATGCTGATTATGTTATACACTTCTTCGTAATAGATGGTTTCATATTTCCTCATGATAATTCCGTCTTCATGTTGATTATGCTTCACGCCTCTTTTGTTATTTATGTTGTCCTGCAAGACATTGTTAGATTTCTTAAATCATGCTTTCATGATAGTCATGGTTGGTTTCCATTGATCATGCTGTCAGGCAAATCATCGTTGAATTTTGTGTAACCACACTTTAGCGTTTCTCTATGCAACCAGAATGATGTCTATGCTAATACTGCCAGGTTATCATGATGGTTTTCCTAACCGTTTAACCGGTTTACTTTCCTTAAATCATGACAAATGACCGAGCCCATACCGATCATTTCATGTGCATTCCATGTGTACTCCACGTACCGTATTTCATGTGTATTACATGTACCTTAATCCATGTGTATTCCACTTGCAATACTTCACGAGTATTCGCTAGTCGATTCTAAATCATCTCAGGCGTATGTTCACTTGCTGATATTCTACAAGATTGTCGATGCCGCTCATAGCTTGGAGATGTTACTGAAGGTTGATGCTGCTGATGTTGGGAGACGCTACGAGATGCTGATGCTGATGCTGTTCACAACCTGGAGATCCTAAAAGACGAAAACAAAGGCGTCAGAGCAAAGCAATTAGACGAGAAGATGCTTCACCATCAGACAATTCCCATCAATCATTATCCCAAATTCATAGTTACATGTCACATGTCGTTCGGTTGTCATTTCAGCTATATGAGTGCAAACCAGTACCAACCGGCCACTCAGCTGAATAGTTACATGAGTCACGGTCATGAGAATGACCGTCATGGAACCGACAGACAAGATGATAGTAACCACTACTATGACATCAACTATCCTAGAAATCGCAACCGAGGCTCCGGCCACGGACGTGATCAGACATACAAATGATCAGTAGTCCAACCGATCCGCCAATTCTGGCATATTAACCTAATATTTGTAGTTCTAATTGTTTCACATCTCGAAACACATGTCAAGACATCAGTCAAGACACATGTCTCACGTATACTTTCTGAGGACACATGTCAAGATACCAGTCAACACATATGTCACGCTTACATTTCTCAAGACACGAGTCAAGACACATGACTCACGTCTAATTATGGAACATTTCTAAGAAATTCAGGGTACCCTTCAAGGGTATATCTATGTTGTTGTGCCATGTATTAATCAGGCCACAAGAATTTCAATACCATTATCGGCGCATCAGTGAGAACTGTCACGTTGCCGATGTCACTTTCATTTCTTTCACCATAGTTCATATATTCATAACCATGAAGGACGCCTTTCGTATTCCCACGCATACGAAGGTTTTCCTTCAGCTTAATGATAAGATCCAAGCTGCTAACGCATTTCCTCGGACATACACGAGATGAATTTTATCCTAATTATGTACTATGAACACCACACCATGCTATGATTCATAATTATGTACAGTAATGTTCAGGCTCCTGAATACATTCAGCTTGATTTTCCATCAGGAAAATCTGTACAAATTATCTATGCTTTTCAAGCACGTGCTTTGTTAGCCATAATTGCTAAAATTTTCTAGCTGTCAGTAACACATGACTACTAAGGTCCTTTTACGCATAACCAACGGATTATTCCAAAATTGTTCCTTACACTCCAGAAGAACCTTCAAGATGAAGGACGGTAACATAAGATTATGTGTCAACTGCCGTCGATTTTAAACAAATCACCATTCATGACCGTTATTTACCTCCACGTATTGACGACATGTCCAATCAACCGTATAGTGTTAATCACTTTTACAAGATCGAACTCATGCTGCCAACAGTGACGAGTGAAAAAGCAGGACATGTCCATGACTGCTATTCGTACACGACTCGGTCTACTAGATTTATTATTTTGAATTAGTCTCATCAATGCTCCAACCGCATTATGGACTTAATAAATTGAGTTTCCATGAACTCCTAAACAAATTCATCAGCGTTTTCATTGAGGATAACCTGATTTCCTCTAAGCCTAGAGAAGAACAGGAAGACCATATCTGCACTATGTTGCAAATTCTATGACAAGAGAAATTCTACCCTGGAATTTTTTTCCAATATCAATTCTGTTTGATTACAGTGACACACTGAATCACATGGGTTTCTATGGTTAATCTTACCATGACTCAGCTTATGCGTAAAGGAGAGAACCCTACACTACATTAGGTGTTCTAGAAAATTTTACGCTAGGAGAAGTCTGATTCAAAGACTCAGAGTTTCGCAACCTTCTATGTATCAAGTTTCTACGAAGCAGGATACAGCTACGTCCATATCTATGTACCTGACATACCAACAGGCTAAGATAGGACACCAACAAACTGGGATTTTTCATCATCTGTAATTGTGAACTAAAATGGGACAAGATCTACACGGATTTTGGTTACCAGATTAATGCAAACTTAGAAGAAGCATGATGCTATCTGGGTTATTGCAAACAGTTTGATCAAGTCTGCAGAATCATTACATCCGCAAGGATTGTAGAACCGACAGATTGATCGGACATGTTCCAGCCAAGGCTCATCCGACCACTTGGTAATCCCGCAGCTATCGGGTCAGACAAAGATTCCCAATTGTACTCCTAAATTACTTCACGTCTTCATTCTGATTTCACGACTTGCTTTCGCGCTCACGTTCATGACACTATTCACGTTCATGATCGTATTTTGGCTTACGATTTTATGTTCATTTCTTTCCTCATTCTGGGAAGTTTGCAAGAACTTGTGAGACCAGACCTAAGTTTAGTATAACTCTCCATCATCAGATAGACGTTTCACGTCATATTCCACGTCTCACCTTGTAGCGTTTAGCGTTACCGCCATTATATTTTATGATCACGATATGTCTCAAAGTCATGTTCATTCCACGTTCCTCATATCATGATCAAAATAGGTTACACGTATCATGGATCACGATATGTTTACTCATACTACACTCGCCATATCTCCACGTAGCACGTTCAAAATTTTTCACGTATCACGTTCAAAATTTTTCATGTACTACGTTTCTTTATGTCTCGCGCATCGTTTCTAATTATCAGTTAAGTCAGATTGTCTTGCATCGTAACGTTTCAGTTACCCTTGCACGTTAACTCTTATTTTTCCACGATCGAATTTAGGGGATCTACCTTTCGTTGATAACCAAGAATTTCTTCGTATTCCAAGTCAAGGTCAGGAGGACCAAGATTTATCATTAGTGTCAGGATCTTCTGAAGGAACCGTTCCAAGAGGGAGGCCACCTGGAAACGGACAAGTTCATCCGGACTTCTTATCCATTTTTCTCTTATCGATTAGATATTTCCTTTCAGTCACGTCACGTTCCATGTCTTTTCAGGACATGTCACGTTCCACGTTCCCTTCTACCATGTCACCTTCATTTCCGTTATTTTGCATACCTTTCTAGTTTGATTCGGGTATGTTACTTCTTTCCAGTTTGCTTTATCTATAATTCGGGGACGAATTATTCTTTTTAGGGGGGAAGAATTGTAAAACCCGCATGCTTTTACCATGAATAGTGCCCTTAAGATCGTACGTCCTAGATTAAAACTTACCTTATTTAGTATTGATCACATTCATGTGCTAATAATCAAGCAAGTGCATACGTGTATGACATGATAAGTATCGATTACGTACGAACTCATGATAAACAGTTAATAAATATGTCACGTGAACATAATTAAATCATGATCACCATTTAAAATACGAACTAAAATAATTACGTAAATACATATAATATAATTACGAGCGTTAAGATTACGATAAACTACATGATAAAATAAACAGAAACACTTTAAACACGAACACGTTTAACCACGAACGAACACGAAACATCGGGACACGAGAAAAGGTACGGGTACCCCATGTGGGGCCCCCATACCCACGGCACACATAACCATAATGGGCTTAGCCCATTGACTTTTACATGAAAGGGGGGGTATGGTAACTTTTCATTTCATTTTTACATTTCATGAAAAATATTCATTTAACCTAAAAACGTTTCTCTCCTCCTCCTTTCCCTCTTTTTGTGCCGCCACCCCTAAGACCACCATAGGTGGTTGTTGGTTGATTTTGATCATAAAAATAAGTGCTATAAACCGTGTTTGTTCATCCTCTTTCAAGCTACGTATTGGTATATCATTCTAAACCTTTCTTTTTAATTCTTTTTAAATCTTTGATTATTGTCATGAACATGTTATTAATATTCTTATTAAAACATGATAATTAAACATAGATCTAACATGTTTTGGGGTAAATTAAAATCAAAGGTTGTTATAAGAGGGGGTTTGTTTTTGGCCGCCTAGTATAACCAACCCGAGGGGGGGTTCGGTTTGCTTTTTGCCGCCACCACCAAGACCATTTTGGTCTTGGTTGGTGCATGTGGGACCCACGGCAGCAAGGGGACACAAGTACCCCGAGATGGCTCGGGGTACGGTGTCGAGTTCATGCCCGATTCATGGTTCGTTGGTTAAATCATGATTTATGCTACATGTTAAAATTATGAATTATGAACTTAGGATATAAATTAATTAATAACATGAGATATTAATTAAACCATGACTTAGGTTATTTTAGTTATTAATTTAGCATGATATTAATTTAACCTAAGTATTTTATGTTATAAGTTATAATTAATTAATTATTTAAAACATGCCTATAATTAATTAATTTAGACATGACTTAGGTTATGTTATTAATACATAATAATACACATTTTAACCTAAGTATTTTATTCCATTTTAATTAAAACATGTTATACTTTAATTAAAATGCTTAACCTATAGTTTAATTAAAATACATGAAATAATAATTAAACTATACACTATATCATATGACATAAGAAACAAGCTTATAAACACTTAGACTTATATGTTAGCTTATGTAACCAGCTTAATTCTAATTATGGAAACTTCTATTTATAGAAACTTAATTAAATAAGGCAACTTATCTATTAATGGAAACCTTCTATATATGGAAATCTATCTATTTCAGGCAGCAAATCTAATCATGGAAACCTTCTATATATGGAAACTTATTTAATTAAGGCAGCTGATCTATTTTTGGAAACTTTCTATTTTTAGAAACTAATCTATTTTAAGCAGTAAATTCTATTTTTGGAAACTTTCTATTTTTGGAAACTTTCTATTTTTGGAAACTTTCTATTTTTGGAAACTTTCTATTTTTGCTAACTTTCTATTTTTGGAAACTTTCTATTTTTGAAAACTTTCTATTTTTGGAAACCTGCTATTTTTGGAAAGTTACTTATTATTACACAGTAAGTATAATAATACATGAATTACCAGTAATACTTTATCAGATTAATCAGAGTACAAGGTAAACACAGTTTAAGGCTTTAAACAGTAAACCATGACCTAAAACATACAAGTAAGCTAAGATGAGACATAAAACCCAGTACGTAATCAGTGATTCGATACTTATACACGTGTGTATTCATGTAGCGTTAGTGATCCAGAAGTAGGAGTCTTTCTTCCGTTCATTCACTGGACATGACGTACAGATTCCCGTCCTTTCAATATGGACATTCTTTCCTTATTAGGATTTCCCCGTATGCAGCCAACTGTTTTCCCAGTATTTGTTTTATTGTTTTGAACTGCTTATGTTTAATTAGCATAATCTATAGCCATATACAATCATGACCAGTTTCACCTAGTTATGGAGGTACCATAACCATAACATTGGAGGCACCAATGTTATGACTTCCCCACGGTGGAGTGATTGCTCGTGGCGTCCCTTTCAGTTTTGGCCATATTATTATATCATGTGGGGCGTATGGGTGCATCCTAGTTACATGTTTTATTCAGTATTTCATGGTGAATGTGGTGTGTGCCTTGCATCCTTCACAAGGAGTTGATCCCTCCTACCCAAACCAGTATATTAATTAGAGGCATCCCCTCTAATCAGCATGATGAGGTCACCCCTCCAAGTTTTCATGCACGTGACCTTTTCATGACCTATATGGGCTATGGTATATGTATGTTAAAACAGTTTTCATAAGATAAACATAAGGCTTTTCAAACTATAAAACCAGTTTTCTCAATACTTAACCAGTCTACTCAGAACTTAGTCTTCCGCTGTTATATGTTACATGCTTATCCTATTTCATGCTATATTGTATATCCGTGCACTGAGCGTTTTGCTCAGCCGTTACTTTCCTTTCCATGTCCCAAAACGGCAGGTACCCAAGACTCGAGCATTTGGAGGACGTGCATAGGATGGAAGCTGCCATAGACTTCTTCTCCTTTTGCCTTCATATATTTATGCTTGTTTAGTCTTTCTTTCAGTTCATTTACTTTGTTATGTTTTGGGCTTATGTTTGGGAACCGATGTTTGATTCCGGTTTTCCCTATGGTCATATATGTTTTATTACATATTACCTTGCATGCTTTGATGACACGTCATAATTACGCGTGACATTCCATTTATCAAAATGGGGTGTTACAAATAAGCTTTAAGATCTTTGTGCTTATTGGCTTGTTTATGTGTTTAGCTTATTTACTTTTTAAAAGTTTTCTTAAAAAGTTCATCTTTTTATAGTTTGATTTAAAGATTGCTTATTTTAAGTTTGGATAAGTTGTTATTTGTGCTTATTTAGTCTTTTTCATATTGGATTCGTTCAAGTTTTGGGTGTTAGCTTATCTTAATAGCTTATAGCCTTGCTTATTTTTCGGATCAAAAGGGAAATCGGAAAGGGTAAACCCCTTTCCGATCTAACATTCCGATCAGCCCCCCCCCTTATTCCGATCGTTTGATCGGAAAAGAGTTTTATATTATTCCGATTGGTGTGTTTTTGTAACATTCCGATTGGACTTGGTTCTTAAACATTATGATTAGCTTGTTTCAATATTCCGATTAGACTTATTTTCCTAGCATTCCGATTAACACTGTTTTCCATATATTTCGATTGTACCATTTTTTCTATATTCCGATTATGTCCTTTTTACTCATTCCGATTACAACATTCCGATGGGGATACATTCCGATCGGATCCCTATGGATTCCGATCAAGTGTATTTCGACGGGTTGTTTTGTTTTGTTTTAATATTAAGCTTGTTTTTCCGCCATTTTACTTTAGTGTTATTTTAATCATTTTTCTCGTTTTGTTTTCAATCTATTTTAATTTCGTTTTGCATTTTTATTTGATTGTTAATTTACTTCTCGTTAAGTTTTAATTTTACGTCATTTAATTTCTCGTGATTTACTTTTAAAGTTTTAAATATTGCACCGTTTACGTTTCAACTAGTTTTAGTTTTAATTACCCGTCATTTATTTTAAAGTCTTGCACATTTATTTTACCACAACCAAAAATATTATTTTTTACCAAAAACAACTGAGTCGCACATTTAACCGGAAATCAATTCGAGAAGATACCAAGAAACGAACAATTGAACCAAGCAAAATACATTCATTACTTATCTTTTGCATTCTTTGATCCTGCATATCCATCTCCTCTTGTTGTAGCCTGAGAGCTACTTGTGCATCATGTGCTTCTTGAGCCCTTTTCTGTTCAGGAGTTCTATGCTTGTATTGTCTCTTGGGCTGTTCAATCATGATCCCTTTTCCTTTGTCTTTTGGATCCACTGCTGGTGCTGGTTTAACTTTAAATGCCGGTTCTTTGATAGTAATTCCCTTCTGAGCTGGTTGCTTTCTGTTCTTTCTAACAAAAGTTTGAGTAATAGGCTTAGCAGGGGAACGACTTACAGCAGTGGGATCAGCAATGGCAGGGGAAACTTTTGAAGCAGGGGCTTCTTCTTGATTGCCCATAGTTAGCAATGTTTGAGCAATCTCTATAGTTGCACTCCCTTTATCACTTCCCTTATCAGCACTTCCTTTCTCAATCCCTTTCTCAGCACTTGCTATCTTTCCATGTACACCACCAGGATATGAATAGTACTGAGTAGACTCTTCTCTATTTTGAACTTCCTCCCCTTTGGAAGCATCCTCATTTGTGGATATGATAAGTCTGGGCTTTCTCCTCCCCTGAAGAGTAGCAAGTCTGGTTTCCAAGTGATTGATAACCAGACCTTGCTTTTTGACATTTTGTACAAGTTGTGCATTCTGTCTTTTCAGACTCATGCACATTTTCGTCAATTCCAAATTAGTCATAGGTTTCATGCTGCTCTCAACCCTAGAAGGGGATTTCTCCCCTTTTTGGATATCATGGAGTAAGAGAGGAATTACTGATGGTGTCACTATCCTACTCACCCCTTGAGGATGAGACAGTAGTGGCAGCCAAACCCTCAGTTTGCTCCAAACCCTTGGAGACTCTCCTATCTGCTTCTTGTGAAGATTCTCCAGGCAAGGGAGACCTGGCAAACCTGGATTTAGATCGCCTTTCATGTTGTGGATCAGCAGGGGGTAGAGGACTGGCAGGGTGTAGTTTCTTGGCAGGGGAATTAGAAGGTTTGTGTTTAGCTGTTTGATTCTTGGCTTCTTCCTGTCTGATTTGTTTCATCATAATTGAAGTGAGTGGAATGGACCTGCCAGAAAACTGTGGTGATGGTGCAAGAAGGGTGGTGAATAGTTTAGTGGTATGCTTGGTTGCTGAAAAATAGTTTTTGTGTTTAATTGGACCATGATCACTCATATTCAGCAGAAGTTCTATAAACCTTGGGTACATACAAAACTTTGAATTGCTTGAAACATTTTTAACCATTCCTTTGAAAATCATTTGAGAAAAACAATACTTCCTCCCTGTTGCTAAGCAGATCAGGGCTGAAGCCATCTCACTACCTAATTCATTAAAAGCAGTGGTTTTGGGTGACAAACATTGCAAAATTGTATGAATCAAATACTTCCAATGTGGGGCAAACTGACCTTTAGCAAACTAACATTTTTGATCTTTGGAAAGAGTGTACCCCAATTTAACAAGACCCTCAAAGATTTCAGCCTCAGATAGGTTGGTTATACCATCCTCATCATCAAGAAGAAGATTGTCCCTGATGGAGGCAATGTAATCACCTTGGGATGACCATCTACAGTGCTTTGAATTGTAACCTCTCCATTCATTGTTTTGGTCATGGATTTAGACCAGAACTGCTGAATGTGTGAGGTATAAATTCTAGGGTTGATGAGAAGGGCCACTCTAAAATACGAGGACTTTAGAGGCCACAACATCAACAAACTCTACTGGTTCATCATGTAATAAAGCGATTTGATTATGATTAGCAGCAATTTTGAGAGGCATGATAAAGTTTGAAAATATTTTGAAGGTTTATAAATGTGTGAGGTAGGTGGGATTAAGTCGAAAGAGAGAGATGGACCTGCGTGTGAAGGGAATTAAGTTTTTATAGGCGAATTGAAGAGCCGTGATTGGACCAAATTTTCAAATTGCAAAACTATCAAAGATAAATCTTGATAAAAAAGTAATTTATTTGAAATAATAAAGTA
Organism: Glebionis coronaria; assembly: GCA_025667525.1. Lineage (NCBI taxonomy): Eukaryota > Viridiplantae > Streptophyta > Magnoliopsida > Asterales > Asteraceae > Glebionis > Glebionis coronaria. The sequence goes on from JANFOE010000109.1 coordinate 2,974,918, forward strand.
AAGGTTACCAATCAGCGAAGAAAGCGCCTTAAATATCTTTTAAAAACAATAAAATATTCCCTAACCAAAATTTGTGCAAGTAGGCCCAATAGCTATGAACAGGGTAACGATATTGTCGGTCAATGGTCAAACATGGGAATGATATGAAAGCAGGGGAAGCAAAAGGTGAAAGCAGGGGAAACTTTCCTAGGGGTATTAGACTAGTCATGGAGAGACCAATGCTAACTAGCTCTGCTCTAATGCACACACTCGTATACACAAGATAGATACATAGAAACTCAAGAGTCCTCTATTCAGCAAGGTCTAAGCACAAAAAGTCAAAACATAAGTCACCCTGCACCTGGTCAACCCAAGAAAATATGCATACCCTAGTCACCATCCCTACCTTTTCCTTTACATATGGTCAGTTAGTCTTGGCAATGTGTACCACACATCTGTACCTGAACAGCAAGCTGTTTTGATAGAGAAGTGTAAGTACCCATTACAGTGCCTCAAGGCTTCAGAGTTCTGACAAGCTTTGCAGCAAGTCCTCATCACCTGAACCCTTACTCACCAATGGATATGATCTAAGATCATATATGAGCATCCGAAGGATACCCTGAGTCCTAAAGGTGTGACCTAACCTCCCCTTAAACATAGAGCATATACCTGATTCACCAATGAGAATAGTATGCACCATATGGAACTCTGCATTGTTAGTCTAAAACCACATATAACCACTTTGTAAAAAGAACAAACCCAGTTTAAAGAGAAAAACTCTCTTAGCAGGGGAATGAACCCCCAACAGGGGAATCTGTGTTCAAAAGCAGTGGAACAAAAGTGATGGAAAAATTGACTAACAGCTATACAACAATAGCAATAAAGCAACCCTGAATAGACATCAATTTTTAGGGAGTAACCATTCTAATACCTGCAACCAGGTACTGAAACCTCCCCACTTCAAAAGCTTTTGTTAAAAGATCAGAAACATTAAGTTCTGTATCAATTTTCTCAGGGACAATTAGTCCTTTCTCAAAACAATCTCTGATAAAGTGATGTCTAATTTCAATATGTTTAGTTTTGCTATGAAAAACAGGGTTCTTAATAATGCAAATGGTGCTATTGTTTTCAATGAATATCTTGGTTTTAAGAAAGTTATACCCATAATCAAGCAGTTGATTTTGAACCCAAAGTACTTGACCACAGCATGCAACAGCTGCTACATACTCAGCTTTAGTTGTGGATGTGGCCATAATAGTCTGCTTCTTACATTGCCAAGATATAAGTCTGCTTCCCAAAAATTGGCATCCCCCTGTTGTAGACTTTCTATCATTGTTGTCACCAGCATAGTCACTATCTGAGTAAGATATCAACTCAAATGGTGACTCTTTGGGATACCAAAGTCCTAAGGTTGGATGGCACTTTAGATACCTAAAAATTCTTTTTACAGCAAATAAGTGACACTCTGTTGGTGCCACCTGGTATCTTGCACATAAGCAAACTGCAAACATGATGTCAGGTCTTGAAGCTGTGAGATACATGAGAGACCCAATCATAGACCTGTAGTTCCTGACATCTATAAGCTTTCCAGGACCATCTCTACCACATGGATGATCCTTGTCCATTGGTGTGGACACCTTCTTTCCATCAGACATGCCAAACTTCTTCACAATCTCAGCCATATATTTGTCTTGTGAGATAAATATCCCATCTTTCCGCTGCTGAACTTGTAACCCCAAAAAGAAGTTTAGCTCTCCCATGGCACTCATTTGAAATTTATCCTGCATCAATTTGGCAAACTCTTTGCTAAGCATAGAGTTAGTGGATCCAAAGATGATGTCATCGACATAGACTTGTACTAGCAGAAGGTCACCCTTTTGTTTCTTGGTGAACAGGGTCTGATCAATCTTCCCCCTGTTAAAGCCATTATCTAAGAGATATTTAGAGAGAGTACCATACCAGGCCCTGGGAGCTTGGTGAAGTCCATACATAGCCATTTTCACCTTGTAAACTTTGTCTGGATGTTCTGGGTCTTCAAACCCTGGAGGTTGCATAACATAGACTTCTTCATCAATGGTTCCATATAGAAAGGCACTTTTTACATCCATTTGGAAAACAGTGAAATCCATAAATGAAGCATAAGCAAGGAATAATCTAATGGCTTCAATCCTGGTAACTAGAGCAAATACCTCCTCATATTTAATTCCTTCTTCCTGTGTATACCCTAGTGCCACCAGTCTTGCTTTGTTTCTGACAACTATCCCCCTTTCATCCTTTTTGTTCATGAGTACCCACTTTGTCCCAATAGGCCTTGCCCATTTGGGAAAATCTACCAGAATCCAAACCTCTTGTATGTCAAACTGTAAGAGCTCCTCTTGCATGGCTTCAACCCAGCTTGGGTCATTTAAAGCCTGAAAAATCTTCTTTGGCTCTTCTTGTGACAAAAATGCAGTAAACAGACAACACTGCATGTTGTCATGATTGAAGTTCATGGTGATGTTAGCAATGAAGCTGTGCTCCTTTGCTGTATACCTTGTATGTCTAGGGGCTTCAGGATCACCAATGATTTGAGAGATAGGGTGATCCTTATTGATTCTGTAGGTAGGCTGCATGATTACTTCTGTTTCATCTTCTACCAAATCAGAATTGATGGGGCTATTTTGATTGGGAAAGAAGTCCTCAAAGGAACTTCCAAAAGATACAGCATGACCTAGAGATGGGTGCTGATGAGCTGAATGTAGCTCTGAGTAACTTGGGCCTCCACTCTTGATTATTCTGCTTCCACTACTGGATATAATAGGACCATCAGATATGGGTGTAGATGATGAAATGAGTGGGGATTCTCTTTCTTCATCATTAGTATCATTAGCAACAAGATCCTTTGTGGCAGGGGAAGCAGTTGATCTAGCAGGGGAATCCTGGATTCCATTGCCTTCAGCCATTTCGCTGCTTTCAGAAGGGGATATAGCAGGGGATAAGGTTGGATGTTCTTTTCCTAGAGAAGGATTATCTTCTTCACCAGCAGTTTCAATAGGAAATAGTGAGGGTACATTCATGTACCTCAGGGGTGACTTCTCTGCACCAGTTGGTTCTTGTGTACCTATAATGTTAGTATTCTGCAATGCAACAGGTACATAATTCATAGATTTTGAAAGAACTTCTATATCAAAGAACTAATCAGGACCTGTTTGAACATCTTCAGTCTTGTCTTCAAGAAAATCCACATGAATATTTTCTGTGATTTTGCTTGTCTTCTTGTTGAAGACCCTATATCCCTTGTTGTTTAATGAATAACCCAAAAAATATCCATCATCTCCATTTTCACTAAACTTGCCCAGGTTGTCAATAGTGTTCAAGATGATCACATGACATCCAAAAGGTCTGAAGAAGTCAATTAAAGGAGGTCTTCCATTGAACAGCTGATAGGGGGTCTTGTTGTGTGCCTTAACCACCAAGGCCCTGTTTTGTACAGAACAAGCAGTGGATACAGCTTCAGCCCAAAAGATAACTGGAAGTTTGGAATCAGACAGCATAGTTCTTGCAGCTTCAATGAGTGTCCTATTCCTTCTTTCTGCAACTCCATTCTGTTGAGGTGTTCTTACAATGCTGAATTCCCTCTTGATTCCTTTGTTTATGCAGAAAGAGTCTAGTTTCTGATTCCTAAACTCACCACCATTATCTGATCTCATTGTTACTACCTTTATGTTTTTTGATAATTCAATCTGATTGATGAATCCAATGAGTACATCAGCTGTGTCACTCTTTTCAAATAGAAAGAATGTCCATGTGAACCTTGAAAAATCATCAGTAATCACTAGGCAGTACCATTTCTTCTTTATGCTTGCCACAGAAGTAGGACCAAAAAGGTCCATATGTAGTAGTTCCAATGGCTTGGTGGTGGACATACTTGTTTTTGATTTGGAAGATGCTCTGTGTTGCTTCCCTTTCAGACAGGCAGCACAAGTATGATTATTGACAAAAGACTTGGAAGGAAGACCATGAACCAGATTATATTTCACCAGTCTGTTCATGTTCTTGAAATTCAGATGACCAAGTCTTCTATGCCATTTCTTACACTCATCAGCTGAGGCTTTGGCAATGAGACATGTTTCATTATCTTGAAGAGAGATGTCTTTGAGGTCAATTGTGTACATGTTCTTTTGTCTTGGTGTTCTGAGTACAATAGGAGTGTCTGGTGGTAAGACAAACTCCTTTCCTAACACCAGACATTCAGTGTCAGTAAACAAGACAAAGTTCTTGTTATCAGTCATTTGTGACACACTGAAGAGATTGTACTTGAGTTCTTTCACCAAGTAGACATTGTCAAAGGTCATCCCATTGGTGACAATAGTTCCCTTTCCTGTTATTGTTCCATTCCCATCTCCAAAAGAAACACCATCATTGTCATGCAGGGGCACAAAGTTAGACAGATAAGATTTTTGTCCAGTTATGCTTCTTGAGCATCCACTGTCCCAATATGCTCTATCATCCCTTGTCTTCTTTTTCACCTGCAAAAAGAAAAACAAATTAGTTTTTCTTGGGGACCCAAGCCATTACAGACTTGGATCTACCTCGTGTATCAATGTAGGATAGCTTATCAAAAACTAGAGATACACCATTAGACTGAGTACCCCTTTTGGGTACCCAAACCCAACGAGCTAAGGCTTTCGCAGCTTTTCCCCATCTACCCATGTTCCTAGAAGGCAAAACTTTGTTAGTAGGGGATACCCCAGATTTAGCATGGGAATTCCTATGCTTAGCAGAGGGAACCTATCTTTTGTTTTGGCCTCTATTCATGTGTTGGTAAGGTCTAGGGCCAGATCTATATGCATAATAAGGTGTTGGGTTGGTCACAAAAGTGTTGGGCTTGGTATGAACATCATTCACCTTTCTAAGTGCAGGAACAACATATTTGTCAGTCACCCTGTTTCTCAAGGCAGGGGCAACATATTTGGCTGGGGAAAAGGATTTTGCCCTTGCATTTAGAAGAATGGCTTTAGGTTGCATATCCTTTAAAGGATTTGCAGCCACCACTTCCATTGGTGCCTTACACTCTTGATAAGTGTGATCAAAACTGCCACATGTGAAGCAGGGCTTTGTATTTATCACAAAGTCTTCTCCTAATTGATGAGACTTTTGGTCATTCTAGTTTCTTTGATTACCTCTGACAGGCCTGTACATACCAGCATATTTAATGGTGGACTTAGGGGACTGAGATTTGGTTTTATATTTGGGTGAACTACTCTTAGAACTAGAATCACTACCAAAGAGTCCTCCTCTTGAACATAGAACAGGGTTATCAATTTTCCATTGTTTTAAAGCAATCTGTTCCTTTTCAAAGTCCCTAATAACACTAGTTTTCACTAGTGGCTCTTCAGTATCAAGACTATTAGGTATGTAAGCACTCAAGTCAAACTCAATATCATCCTGTTTTTGAAAACAAGAGAGACCAGTCCAAGACAGGTCTTTTCTAAGAAAAGGTGCATGAATGTTGGCAGGGGGTGGTGGTATGGTAGCATGCTCATTTTTAATCCCAAACCCTGTTTTGTCCCTAGGAGATTGACCAATTTCAACTGCTTTAGTTAAATCCTTTGAAGCTTTTCCAAATTTTTCAACAGTTTCATCATCAATCTTTTTGTTAGATTTAAAAATTTCAAGTTCAGCAGTCAACTCCTTAATGGATTTGTTATTCTCCTTAGCATCTCTTTCTAGAATCACAATGTGATCCCTATAATCACTTTCTCTTTGCTTAAACTCTCTTATGATGGACTCTAACTGTTCTAAAGCACGTCTATAATTATCAAGGTCATTGTCACAATTGATATAGTCAGCTTTTACCTTTCTGATTTGATCATTCAATGACTCAGTATTTTTCCTACAAGCTTTAGTACAATATGAATCGTCATATACCTCATTGTCAGAGCTGGAACTTGACATGGCCATAAGTGCAAAATCTTCTTTTTCCTCAGCAACCAAAGGTTGATTTCTTTCCACATTCTCTGTCATGGCACTCCAATCCCATCCACCTGCTCCATCTATCCCCTGCATGGCTACCATGGCTTTAGCACCAGAATCATCATCTCTGGTTTCCTTCCTATAGCTGTTCCCAGTCTTAGGTCCTCTGCATTCCCTAGCAAAATGACCCTTCTTGCCACAGTTGTAGCATTCAACCTTTGTTTTGTCAAACCCAGCCACATCAGAGGGATTGATTGAGATCTTCTTCCCATACTTTTTGTAAAACATGTTGGCTCTCATGCTAAGCAGAGCCATGTTTCACTTGATATCCATCTCCTCCAGTCCTTGCTTACTGATTTGACTTAGATCCTCATGCAACACAGTAGATCCTTGTGGCCCTTGGGATGCTATGAAAGCACAAGCAGTGTCAAGACTGAATGTTGCAGGCCTTTCTTCATCATAAGATGATCCAGATCTGGTAGCAGGGGAATAAGTAGCAGGGCCTACTTCGATTCCACTGCATTTGGAGATTCCACTGCTTCGAGATATGAATGCCATGTTGGTAGGGGAATCAGTAGATCCACTTGAGTTGGTGGGAATCGTTCCTTTTGACTTCATCTCATTGACAATAGGTTCAAAAACTTTTAAGTTATTGTATATGTCATCAATGTTCTTGTTATATAGGTCATCCTTATTCTGCCAAATTGCCTTGTAGACAAACCATTCTTTCTGGAGGCTGTTAAGGAACCTGGTATTCACCTGCTCTCTTGTCACCTCAATATCAAAGAACTCCAACTGGGCCACCATATCTTGAAGCCTATTGTAAATAGCTCCAATTGATTCATCACCAATTGCTTTGAAAGAAGAAAATCATCAAGCATTTGATTCTTCTTCTTCTTCTTTGTGGCTTCATTTCCTCCAAAGGTTGTGCCTATGGCTTCCCATAGTTCCTTGACTGTTTTGTATTTTCTGAATCTTAGTTGATGTCTGTCAGGTAGAGCCAACAACAATGAGCTGTGAGCCCTGACATCATGCCTTCTGGCCAGTATTTCCTTATCACAAAGAGAAGCCGATTTCTTCTTGTCCTTACGTTTGGAACTTTCACCTTTCTCTTCTTCCTTGCCCTCTTCAATTCCTATAATTCAAAGTTTTCAGGATCCAACATGGGTAATTTGAGGTTATTGTGGTTGTTGCTGTTTGAGGAAGAGTCTGAAGACATGGTTGTTATGAGGGTTTTGTTCTTGGTTTAGACATAGTTTCTCAACAAGCTCTAATACCACTTGTTGAATCCAAGATCGTTAGACTCAAACAGTCGAAACCGCTTTATCTAGGATGATAATTGAACATGTGATGAACACAGCGGAATTGCACAATTAACATGAACAAGATGTTTAACAAGATGAATAATTCCCAAAAGGATTTGTATTATTGATGATTAACACAAACCACTCTAGGCATGTATACATTGAATCCCATGCCTAGAGATCAAAGACTCTGTAGGTTACATTTGAGTAGTATGAATAAATGAATAAAACCTACGGTTTGGTGTTCCTTTTATAACTTAAGGAACACAGGGATACATGGAAACTAAATAAGATAATAATGACTAAATCAAAACAGAATTATTCATTCTTATCACTACTTGACCAAATCTCCATGTTTTTAGTACATAGCAGGGGAATCTTCACAGCAGTGGAAAGTGTTGTAGCAGGGGAAACTTTCTTGTATTTTGTCCACCAGCTTGAAGTTTCACCTAATGCCATATTTGGTCCTTCTTGTTTCCATAGTGATTTGACTCATCAACTTTTGACCCAACAATCTTCCCCTAGTTGATGATGTCAAAACACTTCCCCTTAAGCATATAACACCAAAGATCAACAAGCTGAACATTTTATGTAGACAACTTCCCTTTTTTGACATGATCAAATATGGGGTCTTCTATATGAACAACCTTGATTTTTAACTACTACTAACCAATATCATACATCAAACAGTATTCCACTTTTCAAAATACCCTCCATGAAGCACAGTAGAACCACCCACCTAATAAAAATGATCTTGACCAGTAGATACTCACATTAGTTGTAGTAATACCAATGAGCAGTAGCAAAAATCTTCACCTTGACATCATATGTGAATGACTAACACTGTATCAAATGAGCTTCCCCTTAAAGTGTGCTAGTCATTGATGAATCTTCAATTCTATAGGCTTTATGTAATGATTACATATGAATAATATGAATTATAACTTACTTGATGATGAAGAAGAATAACCTGAACTTGCATTCTATAACTTGCACTAACCACGTGACAAAGTGACCTTGTATACAAAAATCCTCGTTTACCTTTGAAATGAGACACTGAGCACGATAATGTAACTCCTTCAAGTGATAGAAAATATGTGCATAGAGTACCATAAGAGAAATCACATATTCCTAGATCTTGTATCACTTTGTCACTAAGCGTGTAAGCATAAAACCCATACCCGCGGAAATCTCCTTCATTTTCAAATAAATGATAAGAACTTTTCTTCGTAATCAATAAAATTAAAACGAGCCTTTATACCTTTAAACCAGTTGCTGTGAATAACCAAACACCAAAACCTTGCTGTCCCAAAACTCCTATCTGACAGCAGGGGGAACTTTCAAAAACAGTGGGAATCTATTAATGAAAGCAGGGGGATCTATTGAAGGCAGGGGGATCGTAGCAGAGAAACATTTAATGAAAGCATGGAAACTTTTTCAAAAGCAGTGGGAACTTTTAATGCCATTGTTTTTGTTATTGACTGCGCCAAACCCACACAAAGTAGGAATGATTTTATAACAGTGAAATAAATAACATAAACAAAGGCAATTAAAAATTATATCCGACTATAAAAAATATACCATTGTTTTGTGCAGACACTCCATCTCAGCCCACTTTCTGCCCCCTGTAATTCATATGCGTCCAAGACTTTAAGTGCATCATTTAATGAATATCGTGTCAACATAAACTGCTCATTTACTTCACGTAACAAATATCATCAACACCATAATGCAATTTCCTCGTGTGAACACACTTTATTACCCATCCCCTTTCTTCACAGTAATGCCTCTTGTTAAATTATTATTATGCTCTCATCAGTCCCTTTCATGCTTTTGTTGGAAGCATAAAAAAAACGTCACATAAGACCATAATTGTATAAAATAATCATCCCACTTGAGCTGCTTGCTTTATGTCTTTTGAAATATTGTACATTACTTTCAATTCGTCCCATGTAAGTCACAAGTATGAATGAATTTTATTCTAATTCACGTGACGACAACGAATCACACCCATCCAAATAGATTTGGGAACCAATCTTTCTTTAGCCGAATAAAACAGCTTCATTGTCCCCACCTTGAATTTCTTTTTATCCAAACTCTCACGTGAATACAACAATTGCACTTCCAAGAAGAGAATGCTTTTTGCATTCTTGAGATCCAATCACAGCCCCACATCTCTTTCTGATCCCACGTGACTTCTTGTTACATTAAAATAACATTCACTAGTCCAATGTTCACTTTAATCAAACAATAGCTTTCACGTAATATCAATTTCCTTTTTTTTTGCCTGGGCCCACGCGATCCCTCATTGATGTTTGTCTCGTCTAAATATAAAGATCAATTTAATGATCATGTGTGTGACCATTAAACATCCGAAACAAACAAACCAAGCGCCAATTGTTGCTTCTGACCCTACGAAGTTTTAATCATTCGAACATTAATCAACATCCGAACATTTATTAATGAACGAATAATTAGTCCAACGGCAACAGTATTATTTCCCCACAGCAACGAAAGCATAATTATTTAGGGTTTCAGCATAAACCCTAAATCTTCACAGCAACGAAATCAAACATCTTGATTCTCCTAGATATCGAGCCACCCGCTCTGATACCACTTGTTGATCCCAAACTCAGATCTTAAACCTTAATAGCTTGTTTAAGTGTTATGATAGAAAGAAAGTATTCAATCTAACACTAGAGAAACTTTGCAAAGCAAAGTAACTAAACAAGATGCGGAATATAATGTTTAGCACAAGAACAATATGATTGAAGCAAACGTTGAACTTTAATATATCAATGATATACGAATACCCTAAAATGGTATTAGGGTTTACAAAACCTTAAAGTATGATAATGAAAGACAATAGAGAAAGACACACTTTGCATGCTAACCTAGTTAGTCCTTTTATAGGCATAAGGACTCACGTACAAGATCACTACTAACAAACTTGGAAAATATTAAGGAGTAGTAACAGAAACGCGTAAAAATCTATTCCAAGTTTAACTCTGATGGCAGGGCCTTTGACTTCAGCAGGGGAACCAATCCCCCTGCCTTTGTTATTTGGCAGAGGGAACTTACTCTAGCAGGGGTACGGATAATCAACTAGCAGGGGTAACAAGTATGCATAGATTTATTCCCAACAATGAATTTCTGGACAACTTCGTTATTGTCTTCATCGATGACATCCTGATTTTCCCACAGTCCAAGGAGGAACACGAAGACCATCTTCGTACAGTACTACAGATTCTTCGCCAGAAGCAACTGTATGCTAAATTCTCCAAGTGTGAGTTCTGGTTAGACAAGGTGGCATTCTTAGGTCACATTGTATTAGCAGAAGGAATCGATATGGATTCAGCGAAGGTTGAGGCTATTACTAAGTGGCCGAGGCTGACATCAACGACTGAAGTCCGCAGTTTCTTAGGCTTAGCTGGCTATTACCGTAGGTTCATGGAGAACGTTTCCCGGTTAGCACTACCATTGACCAAACTGATGCGAAAAGGGGAGAAATTCGTCTGGACTGAAGAACGAGAGAAGAGCTTTGAAGACCTGATGCAGAAGCTAGTATCTACACCTATTCTTACTCTCCCATCTGGTACGGGTGGATTTCAAATCAACAGTGATGCATCGGGGAAGGGACTTGGCTGTGTTCTCATGCAACATGGGAAAGTGATCGCGTACGCTTCACGGAAGCTTAAGCCTTATGAAGAAAATTACCCTACGCATGACTTGGAACTTGTTGCAGTCGTGTTTGCATTAAATATATGGAGGCACTACTTATATGGAGAATCATGTGACATTTTAACGGACCACAAGAGATTGAAGTATATCTTCACTCAGCTTGAATTGAACATGAGGCAGAGGAGATGGTTAGAGCTGTTGAAGGATTATGACATTAATCTGCAGTATCATCCCGGAAAGGAGAATGTAGTAGCAGATGCACTTAGCAGGAAGTCCGGAATGATCAACGGCATTAAGGTTGAGGAAGAAATCATAAGAGACTTGGAGCGACTAGACATAGAGATCATGGTACGTGGACAACACAGTTACTGGGCTAATCTTAGAGTGGAACCCGAGTTACTCTCTAAGATCAAGGAAGCTCATAAAGATGATGGAGAAATCTGGGCGATAGTTTAGAATTTGGAGAAGCAGATGGAATTCAGAGTAGATGTAGATGGTATCGTATGGCAGGACACGAGACTTTGTGTTCATGATGATCAAGAACTCCGGGAAGCATTGTTGGCTGAAGCTCATAGCTCCCCATTCTCTATACATCCTGGTTCGACTAAGATGTACCATGACATCAAGCAGTACTTTTGGTGGAGTGGTATGAAACAGGATGTTGCCACTTACGTCTCTAAATGTCTTACCTGCCAGCATGTTAAGATCGAGCATCAGCGATCTGGCGGTCTCCTTCAACCGTTAGATATTCCAGAGTGGAAGTGGGACAAAATCACAATGGATTTTGTTACTGTTCTTTCGCCAACCAAGAGGAAGCACGATGCAATTTGGGTTATCGTAGATCGACTTACCAAATCAGCTCATTTCTTACCGATCCGCAAGGAAGATTCGGTCAGTAAACTCGCCGATACATATAGAAGAGAGATCATGAGACTCCACGGTGCTCCATACAGTATCGTCTCAGACAGAGATTCTCGATTCACTTCGCGATTTTGGAAAAGTCTGCAGAAAGCTTGGGGTACACAACTTAAGCTTAGCATAGCTTTTCATCCTCAAACAGACGGGCAGTTGGAGCGAACGATTCAGAAATTGGAGGACATGTTGAGGTCATGTGCGTTGGAATGGACGGGTGATTGGGACGATTATATTTGTTTGGTGAAGTTTGCATACAACAACAGTTGGCACGCAAGTATCAAGTGTACTCCTTTCGAGATGTTGTATGGCAGAAAGTGTCGCGCCCCAATCTGCTGGGATCAGGTTGGCGAGAGAACACTTGAAGGACCAGAGATCATAGAAATGACTAATGAGCGGGTCGCAGTAGCTAAGCAGAAACTTCAAGAAGCACGGTCACGTCAGAAGAGTTACGCCGATAAGCATCGTAGGGACATACATTTTAACGTAGGAGATCACGTCTTTCTTAAGGTTTTGCCGGCACGTGGTGTTAGACGCTTCGGGGTTAAAGGGAAGCTCAGTCCTCGTTTCATCAGACCGTTTGATATCATTGAACGAGTCGGTGAAGTATCTTACCGTTTAGCGTTACCTCCGCAGCTTTCGCATGTACACAATGTGTTTCATGTGTCCTTACTCAGAGGGTACCAGTATCATCCCCTTCACATGGTTCAGTATCCACTGGAACAGATACATGAAGATCTCACTTTCATAGAAGAACCCGAACGAGTTCTTGACAGACAAGAACGATTCATGAGAAGGAAGACGATTCCATTCGTCAAAATCCTTTGGAGGGATCATACCGAGCGGGAAGACACTTGGGAAACAGAGGAGTCTATCCGGGCTTCTTACCCTCATTTCATATTTTGAATTCGGGTATGTTCTTTTTTTCCAGTTTACTTTATCTATAATTCAGGGACGAATTATTCTTTTTAGGGGGGAAGAGTTGTAAAACCCGCATGCTTTTACCATTAATAGTACCCTTTAGATCGTACGTACATGATTAGAACTTTCTTTTTATTGCATGTTTACGTTCACGTATAAGAATTTTAAGTATTACGTACGTGTTAGAACACGATAAGTATTTATTACGTATGAACACACGATAATTATTTAAATAATAATTATAATCACGAACATGTGATCATGAAAACATGAACGTAATTTAATCACGAGATAATATTATTTACGTATATATATTTATTACAAACACGAATAAATATATTAGGTCACGATTAATAATTAATTAGAACACGTAAATCACGAACACGATAAAACACGAGAACACACTATAATATTTAGACTCGAGAAAAGTACGGGTTACCCTAAGTGGGGCCCCCTACCCGCGGCTACACCAAAGACATGGGCCAAGCCCATGCAAAATTTACTAATTAAGGGGTTAAGGTAAAAACATGTTTTATTATTTACAAAACAAGAAAATAATTAAAACCCTAAAAAGTTCTTCCTTCTTCCTTCTCTTCTTTGGCCGCCGGATTCACAAAACCACAAGGGGTGTTCGAGTTGATTTTTGATCTTGGAATTTTGCAAGGATTCGTGTGTGTGTTCATCCTTAATTGATCCACGTATTCGGTATAACTTTTTAACCCTTTTCTTTTATGTTTTGATTTAATGAATCACATAAAATCATGGTGTTTTTAATTAAACTAACTAAAAAAATTATTCTAAACATGTTAAGGATCATGGGGTAAATCAAACGAGGGTTTTAGGGGTGTTGTGGTCTAGCAGACGCCTAACCGAGCCCTTAAGGGGTCTCGGCTTGGCTTATTTAACACCACCGAGACCATATGGTCTCGGTATGGTGATGGTGGTCCCACGGCAGCAGCAAAACCAAGGGGAAACCCGACGTGGTTCGGGTTATGGTGTTAGTTACGGGTCCGGTTCATGGTTTTTAGTCACGGGTCCGGTTCATAAATTATTTTTGTTAAAGGTTTATGATTTTTATGTTTTAGACTTAAATTAAATTAATAAAACATGACATGATTAATTTAATGTACATGACTTAGGTTATAAATTTAATTATTAGATCATGAATTTTAACCTAAGTATTTATATTTTATTAGACTTTATAATTAATTAATTATTAAAACCATGACTATAATTAATTAATTAACATGACTTAGGTTATATTATTAATAGTTAATAATACATGTTTTAACCTAAGTATTTTACCTTATTTAATTAAAATCATGACATATTTAATTAAATACTTTTAACCTATAGTTTATTTAATTTACATGTAATAATTAATAAACTATACTTTATAACTACATGACTTAGAATAATAATTAGAAAACACTTAATCTTATATAATTAGCTTATTTAACCAGCTTATATATATTTATAGAAACTTAATATTTTTAGAAACTTATTTAATTAAGGCAACTAATTTATTTATGCGAACTTTCTATTTCTAGAAACTTATCTATTTTAAGCACTAATTCTAGTTTTGGAAACTTTCTATTTTTGGAAACTTTTTATTTTTGGAAACTTTCTACTTTTGGAAACTTTCTATTTTTGGTAATTTTCTATTTTTAGAAACTTTCTATTTTAGGAAACCTACTATTTTTAGAAAGTTACTTATTATTACACAACAAGTATAATAATACATGAAATACAAGTAATACTTAATCAGAATAGACAGAATATAAGATAAACACAGTATAAAGCTTAAAACAATAAAACATGACATGAACGTATAAAACAAGCTAAGACAGGATATAAAACCAGTTATGTATTTAGTAATCAGATACTTATACACGTATGTATTTATGTAGCATTAGTGATACCGAAGTAGTACTCTCTTCCGTTTGTCTTCTTCGATCACTGGACATAAGGTACGGATTCCCGTCCTTTCAGTATGGACATTCTTTCCTTATTAGGATTCTCCGTATGCAGCCAACTGTTTTCCCATATTATAAGTTTATATGTTTGATTGCATGTGTTTAATTAGAATACCTAAAGCCATATACATGCATGACCAGTTTCACCTAGTTATGGAGGTACCATAACCATAACACTAGAGGCACTGGTGTCATGACTTCCACATGGCGGAGTGATTACTCGTGGCGTCCCTTCAGCTTTTGGCCATATTATTATATTTATCATGTGGGGCGTATGGGTGCATCTCAGTTACATGTTTTTCAGCAGATTACTCAGTGTGAATGTGGTGTGTGCCTTGCATCCTTCACAAGGAGCTGATCCCTCCTACCCAAAAACCAGTATATTAAATTAGAGGCAGCCCCTCTAATTTGCATGATGAGGTCACCCCTCCAAGTATTCATGCACGGTGGATTTTCATGACCTATATTGGCTAATGGTAAAATATGTTAAACAATTTTTACAAGATAAACATAAGGCTTATCAAACTATAAAACCAGTTTTATTAAGATTTAACCGGGTTATTCGGGACTTAGTTTCTTCCGCTGTTATATGCTTATATGCTCATATTATTCATGCTTTATTGTATATCCGTGCACTGAGCGTATTGCTCAGCCGTTTTCCTTTTCATGTTCCCAAAAAGGAAGGTACTCAGGGACGCTCGTAGACTTTAAGCGTACGTGCATATGGACTGGAAGCTTTCTAGCCTTTCTTTACTTTATGCATTATCTATACTTTGATACTCTTTCCATGGACATTGTTTAGTCCTTTCATTTACAGTACTTATGTTTGTGTGTGATGAGCTTTACTTTTGGACTACTAATGTTTGATTCCGGTATTTCCTTTTATGGTCATGTAATGTTTTAGTCATTTATCCTTGTATGCTTTGATGACACGCCATAATTACGCGTGACATTCCATTTATCAAAATGGGGTGTTACAACCCTAATTAGGGTTTGTAGTATAAACCCTAAATCTTGCATATTCTTTTAACCAATAACCTTAGAAAAGGTTTGTGTTACGTCAAGCTAGGAGGAACACCAAAACTACAATCGTCAAGCTAGGAAGTGTAGAAAATCAAAAAACCCCAAGAGATTTTAATATTAGATTGGTTTGAGTGGAACAACCGAAAATCCCTAATGGTTTAGGATTTTTAGTCGTGGGTTGTCTTGAATACCTTCTAGGTTTGAACTATATTGAGTGTATCAAGGACACACACAATTTTCTAACCTTGATAGATCAAGGAGGTAGAATAATTAAACCTATCATAAATCAAACTATACGAATATAGTTCGTTTCAACTCTGTAGACATACCATAATATTTTGGTATTCTATAAGTATTGGAATTGTGAGACTACATCAATATTCCATAGATAATTTTCTTTGGATTAAATACTTTGTCAATTTGATCGTGTACCAAATTACAATATCAGTATTTTAAAACCAAGTGCATGCTATAATGTATATTTCTTGAACAATGCGAGAACCATGTGTTTACAAGAAGACATAGCAGTTCAAGAATTATATGTTCGTGCGTTTACAAGAAAACAGAACATATCAAGTATACATTATAAGTCTTTGAATAATTCAAAGATCTTATGTTTATGTGTTAACAAGAAGACATAACTATTTACTACATACTTTATGTTATAAATCGGTGAGTAATTCAAGAACTTTATAATTATGTGTTATCAAGAAAACATAATTATACTAACTAAAGTAATCATGAACGCAAACTCTTGAGTTCAATAGTAATTTCAAGTTAATTTTAATACTTTAAAATTATGATTATTATATCTTAACCGTAACTGTATTTACTAAACATGTAATAAAAATGTTGAAGTATCTTTTCACTATATCATGACATTTGAATGTAGTAGGGCAACAATCATCTTGTGTGTTCAAGTCCTAGTAGAATTATAAGCTTTCTTACCTTTATAGCAAGTGAAACCAATATATGTTGTTCCTTGCACACACTTTATGATTTCTCCCACTTGTGTAAGGCACAACATCATATTATGAAGACAAGCAATACAACATGTGGTTGATTGTGTTAACAGTATGATAATATCATTTGTAACACCCCCAAATTTATACAACTCAATACAGCGGAAGACTAGTTGGTGTTACGGGATAGCACATTACTCACATCATAGACAACGCATAAAAATCGCGCCGTTTAATAATAAATCATTTCCATTCATGAATATCAAGTTACATCGGTCCCAAGTCATTACATTTCATACAAAGTTTTACAAAATATTTGAATGGAAAATATTGTTTAAGTGCGGGCCATGAATTCTTGTCGTCTTCCCGAGAATTACCTTCAAGTACCTGAGATAAAACATGTTAAAAGAAAAGTTCAGCGATAACGCCGAGTGAATTCATAGAGTTTAATAAATTCCATCAATATAATATCAGTATAAAATTATTACTGAAAATCATTTTGTACAAATCATTTTAATAGGCCATAAAATAGCCAAAGTCATTTTATATAAATCTTCATCCAAATCATAATATAGGCATTTGCCTTAAAAATCATTATACGAGCCAATGTCGTAAAAACATCATACAATACGTCTTATGACGTTGTATAAAAATGAAAACCGTTATATGAATATGGTTATGAAAACCAAAACACAAACATAATATCAATAGTATGACCCTGTATTGCTAGTCAGGCAATACGTCGTAATTCTGAGCGTCTAATAGTATTTATCTAGTCGGATTATTATAAGCCACATGACATTGTTACCTTACTAAACCAACAACGGGTAGCTAACCCGATACCAAATTTGCCCATCTAAAGTAGCGTGTCGTCACAAAGGTCACGCTATGGAAATCTTCTCATACATAAATTCGCTTACCAATCAATGTGGCACGACGGGGATCAACCGTCAAGGCGCGAACTGGGGTGATCGTCCCCAAATAGTACTATTATATGCATAAGCGTCTACCAACTCCCGGTAGTTCACAATTCATGCTAATGGGACTTTTAGTGACATAAGCTAA
Organism: Glebionis coronaria; assembly: GCA_025667525.1. Lineage (NCBI taxonomy): Eukaryota > Viridiplantae > Streptophyta > Magnoliopsida > Asterales > Asteraceae > Glebionis > Glebionis coronaria. The sequence goes on from JANFOE010000109.1 coordinate 2,992,696, forward strand.
CTTTAATAATCCATTTTTATTTCATCTATCGGGTCCTTTAATCATTTATCGGGTCATACAATCGGGTCATTCAATCATTCGGGTCCAAAATCAATAAACAAACAATCGGGACAAATAGTGTCCTATTTTATAAAAACTAACATGTTATCTCCCTCGCGGGTTTATAAAATATTTATAAAAACATTTAAAAGAGTGCGAGGCTATGAACTCACGTTGATGTGGGAAGGCGGGTTATCGGCAATTCGGTCGTACGGTACGTGCTTCAATCACGGAAACCTAGACAAATAATAATCGGTCTTAGACGTTTGTCCAATGACTTTATAAAATATCAATTATGTATACATATGATGATTATATATATATGATGATTAAGTGGGTTTACATATCCTCATTTACTCATTTTTGTGTTATGTGTCGATAACTTTTATACTAGTTTTCTCGTTTTACCTATTTACGTGTTTTAGGTCCAATAAGCCTATTATAAGTTCTTAACTTGTATTAATCCTTTTTGTACTTATATTATCAGTACATATACTTTCAAGTCGGGCCTAAATGGGTTAAATCCAATAATAAGTTTATAAGTGTTCTAGTCCATTTTTGTTGTATTATTAGTCCAATAACGTTAATCTAGTCCGTTAACGTCCGTATTTCTTATAGTTCGGGTTTTATCGTTTTTCACTTGTATTAGTTACTTAAAAATCAGAATATGACTTTTATAAACTTTACATTAGACGGGTTTGGTCGTCTAAGTTTTATTTGGCGAAAAACATTAATTTCACGGCGATAGCCGAAAAAGTCGTAAAAATCAAGTTTATAGTTTTTATTACTTATAAATATTATTTTACCACCATTTATATAATTTACCCATTTAATTAACCTTTTATACATTTATATAAATAAGTTTTATAAGTTAGTGGGTTTATATTTTTACATTTTATACATTATAATGTGAGTGCTTATATAATAATAATAAACATTATTTCCAAAAATCTGATTTTTAACTTCATGTTCACCATTTTTAACATATCTAGAGTTCTATAATGAATTAGAAGCTCAAATTTTTATCACATAAACTACATGATATGTGCTACATTTAACTATTTTATGGCTACTGTTGAATCATCTTCTAAATATTTTATAAAAATCGTCCAAAACAGTAACCTCAGATTTATACCTTAAACTTGTTTTGATCATATCTCACTCATTACAATGATTCCATTGCATGGCCAACTCTCACATGTATACAAGACTCATAGCTTACTGTAAATGGATTCTACTTCATCATTTTATCAGTTTACCATATGGTTCTTTGCTGTTTTTATACAGCCTATCATTTAAACAAGATTTACCCATTTTTACTTATAGTTTTTCATCTTTTTATCCATGATTATCAACACCAAATCCCCACACAATATTTTTATCATCATATAATCATCATATACATATACAATAGGAAATAAAATACATGTTTACATAATCAAAATAACAAGAGGATGGGGAGAACAATCTTTATACCACCAAAGTGATGAAATGATGAGCTTTTGGATGAACAAGACATGGTTTTGGGTAACCAATCTTATGAGATATAAACACCACTTCTAGGATCACCAAGTATTTGTAGATTCCTCCAAAAATCAGTCCTTGTTCTTCATGAAAACTCCTTGAGAAATCAGCCCCAAGACTCCATAGAAACTTCTCCTTGGATGTTAAAACTTGCACCAATCTTCATCTCTTTGGAAGGAGATTAACATATGTAAGTTATAACAATAGTTTGTGGTTAAATTTAGATCAAATGGGGTGTTTTGTGTGAGAGTGGGACGAAATCATAGAGAGAGGAAGAGAGGATTTTGGTTGTTTTGCATGGAGGAAATGGTTTTGAGAAATGGTTTTGGGGAGTTATAAGACAAGTGTCTTAGCTTCCTTGTGAAGTTTTTGACAACACATGGGTTATGTGGCTAAGTCTAGCCATGGGTTTGTGGGGGTGGGGCAAGTGTCCCACTTGTCTCATCCCCATTTAATTACGGGTACTCCTCGATTCTAGTTTCCTCGATTTGCGTGCCCTCGGGTCGTTTTACGAAAAACGTTTTTATAAATTATGAATCAACGTCACAAAATGAATCCAATAAAAATTGTCTCATCAAAAACGGAGTTCGAAAACGTAAATACGTAATCCTAAGGTTTCCGGTTTAGTCGTAAAGGACGTTAAAATAAAATCGTAAGTCCTAATCTCTTCTCGTAAATTCATGAGTTTATGAACCAACACAAATTTAAAACTCCAAAATAATATTCATGGACAAATTTATTTTCTGAAATGTCGGACTGTCACCAAAGATGGTGTATGTAAACGTAAGCACGTAACGTTGAATCCTCCAGTTTAGATGTAGTCGATGCTACTCCAAGACGTAAATCCAAATTTCTTCCCAAAAATATGTGAGTTCATATTGTAACATTAAAATAATGTTTTTAAATAATATTCGAGAATAAAATATCAATCATAAATTGACGGATTGTCACAACATTTACCCCTAAACAGGATCTTTGTCCTCAAAGATCATCTTACTACTCGCTTCTTATAGAGTTAAAGCCATGTGGGTATTTCCTCCACATTCGGTCTTTTCTCACAAGTGCAATTCGTTACAATACGCGAGTTTCATCAAACATAACTACGGGAATAAGATCAGGCTAAATGTTGACTTACTTTCTCTATCCATGATGTTCACGGGTTTCTGATGAATGCAACTTTTCGCCGATCTAAGCTTTACTAAGAACAATCAGATTTTCACTTGATAGATATTCCATCAAGTTCGATTTACGAAACATAATTCACGCAGTTCTTGAAGTCCTAGGGTAGATCCAGCTTATATGCCTTTCAATCCCAACTTTTACATCATTTCAATGGTCCCATACAACGGGGACTTATATCCCATGATTTGTCAGATCATGAATTAATTTTTCCAAGTTTAAAATTTTTGGCATAACTTCGCTACCCATTTGGTACTTCAAGATCTACATTTCACATTCACATAACCTCCTGCCCACTATCGGCAGTTAATAATCAAATCCTAATTTCAACAGTCATTTCAGATCTCGCGGGTCGGGTATTTTGCAAGGATAGGTTCGCCATCATAGGAAACCTTAAGCCTAAAAGACATGTCCAACTCACGATGGGTGTATGTCGGATGTCTCCCTCTCAACTCATGCTTACAGATGCTCTAATTTCTAAATCTTTAACAAGATTCGATCTCGATCCTAATATGATGATTATCAATGATAATCTCTCCAAAGGAAAACGATCATACGGTCTATTACCACAGGTCAATCATTCAAACATAGAACGGCGCTTATAGTATTTTGTATCGTTACTTTACCTCGTCCCTTCGATTGGGGTGGTACATAGTACTCTCATCAAGGTTCATTCTTAATGACTTCTGAGCAAATCTCTAGAAATTCAATGCGAAGCGAGGATCTTGATATATAGATGATCGATACAGGCACACTATGTTTATATAACTTCCTTTAAATAAAAGAGTCTATTTCTTCATCAAGATTCTATCATTAACGAGAATGATATTAGCAGATTTGGTCAGTCTGTCGACGATGGCCCAAATCGAATCAAATTCAGATGATGACCTTTGCAATAGCTAAACGCTTACTAATGTATGAGGCGATGTCTGCCTTCATAATTGCCATCAGTACAACTTCTTCAGACAAAGATACATTTAGTCGTAAAATGACTTAAATAGAATACTTATACTTACAAATTCCAACAAAACTATATCTCACAATCTTCCACATTCAGACAATCATAAGTGGTCTTTAAAATATTTAACGTTATCAGCTTCTCAATTTTTAATGGTTCACATTAGCCGCGAACCTCTTTTATAATCTATATTATCCTTTTTACAAACATCGTTTATTTTTATATTGGTCGGCAATTTATTTTGCACCTTCATTATTAAGGAACATGTCCTAATTGATTCTTTTATCCTTTATACATAATGTGTCGGTATTTATATTCACTTCTCATGATGATATAAGTATCATGTCCACAATTTACTCAGATATTCTTTCTATATTAAGCGTCAGTAATTACGTTCACTTTCTCCTGATGAAATAAATATCATAACTTTATTTATTCAAAATTCTTTCTTCATATCTTCTATGTTTTAGTTTCGTCCTTACTATCCTTTTTATCCGTTTTACTCAATCCGTCGTCTAAAGCGTCGAAAATTATTATAATTAATTAATTATTTATTAGTTAATTTTTATTAAGCGTAAACGTAAAAGTTTTAAATTTCTTAGTTCGACCAATTATATAAAATGTTCAAAATAAATTTGAGTTTAATTAACAAGATTTTTGTTGATTTATCGAAAATAAGATTTCGTAAATATTCGAAAAACCATTGTTTATACTTTGGTCAAAGTTTTCTTATTTGAAAAGCAAAAATTGTCGTTTCAAATTTCAAGTTATGGTTTTAATGGGTTTTCTCAATCTTCTTAAGTTGTCTAACAGTATACACAAACATTTACCCCTAAACAGAAGTTTAGTTAAATGGTTTGTGTATAAGGGAATAATCCCTTTAAAAATCCTTTGTTAAAACATTTGTCAAAACATATTTCCATTTCTTTTGGTAAAATCCAAAGTCTTAAAAGGGCTCTTAATTTTTGAAGAGTCAATTTATATTCAATTATCTATTAATCACATGGTCAAATCATGTAAAGAATTTAGTCTTAAGTCTTATGTTAAGTATTTAAGGTACATGTTCTCATTGTTCGGCCAATTCAGGGTAATCTATAAATAATTATTAACTCATTCTTATCCTTACAAATAAATGGTCCTTAATGATCACGAGCATGAATTTATCAAATTACAGCCTACACACGTGATTCACCAAATTTATGAATGCTACATGTGCATTGGTCAATCCAAACGACATCACGTGAAACTCATAATGTTCATTACAAGTACCAGATGTAGTGATTGGAATACATAATCTCTTTCGCAGATGCGAAGTTGATGATAACCATGCTATGGATCAAATTTGCTAGAACCTTGTAAATGATCGAACAATTCTTCCATTTCGAGTTATGGATATTGTTTTCGATTGTCAATTTACTCAGTCACAATAATCTATAAATATAAAGAAAGATAACACCATAGCTCTTCAGGATGACAGGCTTGGTATAATAAAATCTTTCTCCGACAACTCTCTCAGTTGTACGGTAATTCCTTTAATTTATATGGTGCTGACGTATAGTGTACAAATCACAAGTGCAACACCAGGAATATAATCAATACCAATTTCAACTTGCCTTAATGGCGAAAGTCTAGGTAATTCACCAATAAATACCTCCTAAAGTTTCAGATATCATAAACATCTTTTAATAAATTCATATTAGGTTCTTCTAGATTACAATATCTATAACTAGTTCACAACCATTCACGGTATAAATTTAAGTCTAAATACAGGATATCGTCATCCACCAAGAATTATTTAGATCACTTTTGATAATCTACATCTTATCTTTTTAGGGGATTTCTACTCGAGTTCTCATCAATTAAGACAATGTTGTTATGTCATAATCAATCAATCCATTCTACTGGCACTATCAACTTTCCAGTTTTATTGCCGTCGATAAGATGTGAACTTCTCAAAAGTCTAATAATAACTCATAATCCTTCACAAATTCAAGGATATATGGAGACATAACTAACTTTAAAAGAGTAAGGTTAACGCATAATCTACACGGGAGAATTTCAAATCAGATACAGACGAAAACATTTAACAAATATGAAATATTCCATGTTTTCATAATTCGAGTACGCATTCGAAAGCTCCTCGGATCGTTACCCAGGTCATTCAAATGAAATCAAATCATAAGAATTGATAAGAACGTCAATACATCCTGTCGGGTATTGATATTTGGTTTTTGCTATGGTGAAAAAGTTCGATTTCTCGGAATCCTCTCGAATTGATCTCAGTTAAAAGTGGAATGATTTGTTCTTGGTGACAAAAAGTGGATTTGGTTTTCTATTCTACTAAACAGGTAAGTAAATAAAATGGTAATGAAGTAAACTTAAAACAATCAACAATTAATAAGCTAAACTGGAAAAATATTCTAATGAGAAAATACCCTATTCGGAAAAAGTCCTATGCGGAATAACAGGCCATTCGGAATAAATTGTCTATGCGGAAAATACTCCTTTATGCGGAAAGTAGGGACCATTCGGAAAGATGGCTTATGCGGAACATTTGCTTCATTCGGAAAAATGACATCATTCGGAATAAAATGCTCTACTCGGAAAAACTAGTCTATGCGGAAAGACAAGGCTATTCGGAAAATATTCCGAATAAGGAAAAATTAAAATTGCTATGCGGAATATAATGCCTATTCGGAAAATGTTCCGAATAGGGAAACGAAAATTTTCTATGCGGAATGTTGGAAAGTTCCGAATAAGGGAACAAAGAAATTGGCTATGCGGAAAGTTATAAAAGTTCCGAATAAGGGAACACAAAATGGTCTATTTGGAAAACCTGGGGTTGAAGAACAGTAACAGCAGACACAAACGGGGAACTTAATCAAAAATCCAAAATCAAATCAAATACTTAAAAAGGTTTAACCAAACTAACCAATAATCATTAACATACCATAAAGAACAAATCCCACCAATAAAAACATTAATTCAACAACTTTTTAAGATCAAACTAGAATCAAAGAAGAAACTTAGAAACTTGCAATAGAAATAATGAAGAACAAGATGAATAGAAAGATGAAATGGATTGATTAATGAAAGAGTAACAAGGTTAATGATCAATGATTACAAGATTGAAAAAGAAAAATGAAAATCACCAAACTCCCTAATGGAGTTGGTGAAGGGACGAACTACAAAGAACTGGGGAAAGAAAATAATGAAAAAACTAACTCCCTAATGTGTGAAGGGAGTATCTATTTATACTCCTAGTGGTTGGTTGGTGAGTGGGCTTTCTCCCTTTCTTCTTGTCTTCTCGTCTTTTCAGAAAAGTTGACGTTTTCGATTCTGATTCGGGATTTGTTGTCGATTAAATCCAACTCGTCTTTTAATTTCTTCGTTAAATAGACTCGAGTTTCTTCGACTTATGATAATCTTCCGTCTTTAGTCCTTTTCTTCGATAAATCTTCGAATAGGCCTAGTGACTTCAAATCTTTTGCACGTCTTGGACAATAGACTTTATCTTGAGTCTTTTTCCTTGATAAATCCCGTGCAATCCCATGTTTTCTTTAATATTCATCCGGTTAGCTCTGAAAACACAATAAACACAAAAACCACGCATAATTCCAAACAAATGATATTAATTACGTGTTTTGGTCTTGTTTTAGCCAGAATTAAGTGGTAAAAGGATGGGTGTTTACACACCTATCAAATCCCCTACACTTAACCATTGCCATGCCCTCATGCAATGCTTAATGATAAAGCAATTTTACATTTTTCTCATAATTAATCAACCTTGGCCTTATTTAAATTCTACTAAACAATAATTAAAATACTAAGAGAATTTAAAACTTTAAAATAAAGAAAAGGATGGAGATAACTTGTAAAGAAATCAAAGACTTACATTAGGGCTTTGGTGTTGCGAAGATTTATCACCCTCAAGTTTCACGTTCCCCAAACCAAGCTTAAAAACGAGATCAATGTTATTATAAGTTAGTAAATCAAACACTTACACACATGGCTTAATTAAATGCTTAAACTCCCTTATTCCTAATTGTATCTCTTATATTTTATTTTTGTCTTAGAATGATCATGAAGATGCATTTTTGGACTTATTTCGATAGTTTATTAAGGCTGAAAGCAAAGTAGGACGATTTGATCAATAGTTAGCTAAAGGACAAAATCTCTTAAAACTGCTTCTCAGGATATCAAAAAGTTCATATCTTGGCATAACTTGGTTCACGATTTGAGACCTTTCTCGGGCCGATATTTGGCATGTACTTCATACTTCATATCTTCGAGAGACGTTCTTGAGATAATGGTCTTCTCATCATAATAGAGTTTCTTCACTTGGAGACTTTTGAGGGGTACTCCAACTTTGTTGACCACGACTTCATTATTATTTCTTCAATCTCTAATTGGGATTTTGAGATACAACGATCCGCCTCCTTTTCGGACTTGGATCTATTTATCCTCATACCTTGTTAGGGTCTTTTCGGATAGACTTCTCCATGATCTTTACGGGGGTTGATTGCTTTTCGTCGTGAGTCTTGATCCTTCATATTGACTTTAGGAATAATGCTTTTCACATCACTTTTGATCTTCAGCAATAAAATTGAGTCCTCATGCCTTGTTAGGGCCTTTTCGGACTCGCCAATCTTCGCGCCCCGCTTCATAAGTTATGCCTTGGCTATGAACTCTTATCATTACCGAGCAACTTTTAAACGATCTTGGGCTAGAAGCTAAGTAACTTTTCAAATCGTAAGACCTTACTTATTGCAGATAAATTATTAGCAAGTGATGGGAGAATAGGCAAATAATTACACCAAGTGAGCTTGCGCAAGAATACCGACTTATAATTGACTCTATCATTTCTCGTCCTCCACAATTTAAAATCTCAAGTAATGAGACTCGTGGACACTTAGCCTAATAAACCAATTAAGGTCTACATGGTTAAGGATACTAGCTAGAATAGACTAGGGTAAGTCTATTCGGGTTGAGTCAAAATAAACGCAACGGGCCTAATATGTCAAAGACTTCTAAACTAGCTACACTACTTTATTAATATTTTTGACTTTATTGCGGGATATATATTCATGAGAAAGCACGATAAAAATTTAAAAATTACGACTAAATGGCCAAAGTTAATAAAAAATTTGAAAAATGCTGAAAAATAGGATTTTCCGGTTAATTGAAGGCATTTTTATGGAAAAGTCCACTTAAAACTTCGATAGAAGTCTCCCCTACACTTAAGATAAACATTGTCCTCAATGTTTAAGCATGTGGGAAAAATCTCCCCTACACTTATGACATTGTGCACGTTGGTTAACTCGAGTTAAGGAAGAGACGACTAAAGTGATCAATTTCAAATGTGAGTATGAAGAAAATTGAATCACGATAGTTGAGAGATAGAACCGGGTTTCGGATAACACGGGAGCACGGTTCTTCAAAGATTCCAAGATTGCAGTTATACCTGTAAGCACATCACCAAACAAACACAAATGACCAAAATAGGTCCTCCCCTACACGTAGGGGGTTAAAGGGATAGATACTCGGGCTGCCTCCCGAGGAGCGCTTGTTTTTGATAACCGAGTCACGAGCCTGACTCGACCCAAATTTAGTTCATGGGGAACGTGGTGAGGGATGGAATCACCTCGTGAGAGGTGTCCTCACCAAAGTACAACTTCACTCGTTGGCCATTCACCTTAAAATTTGGTCCATTAGGTTGAGCGAGCTCGAGAGTACCATATGGAAAAATTTGGGCGATGGTGAATGGGCCGGACCAACGAGATTTAAGCTTGCCCGAAAAGATTTTCAACCGAGAGTTAAAAAGTAAGACTTTGTCTCCAACATGGAACTCTCGGTTTTTGATCTTGGAGTCGTGGATGAGCTTAGTTCTTGCCTTATAGATCAAAGAGTTTTCATAAGCCTCATTCCGAAGTTCATTCAGCTCATTGAGTTGGATCTTGCGTAGGTCACCGGCTTTGTTTATATCAAAATTAGCCCACTTCAAGGCCCAATAAGCCTTGTGCTCCAACTCAATGGGGAGGTGGCACGCTTTCCCGTACACAAGACGATAAGGCGTACAGCCGATGGGGGTCTTGTAAGCAGTACGGAAAGCCCACAAAGCATCATCGAGTTTATCAGCCCATGCGGCACGATGCTCTCCCACAGTTCTTTCCAAAATTCGCTTTAGTCCTCGGTTGGATATTTCGGCCTGGCCATTAGTTTGTGGGTGGTAGGCTGTGGAAAGACGATGATTTACACCGTACTTAGCCATGACTCGAGCAAATTGGTCATTGCAGAAATGAGTCCCACGATCACTAATAATGGCGCGAGGCACACCGAATCTAGCGAATAGAGCTTTCAAAAAGTTACAAACCACCCTTGCGTCATTAGTAGGCAAAGCGTTGGCTTCAACCCACTTTGAAACGTAGTCAACGGCTACAAGGATGTATTTGTTTCCTTTAGACGAAGGGAATGGCCCCATAAAGTCGATACCCCAAACATCAAAAATTTCACACTCTTGAATGAAATTCTGAGGCATCTCGTCTTTATGTGTGATTTTGCCTTGCTTTTGGCAAACATCACATCGCTTGACCATATCGTGAGCGTCACGGTATATGGAGGGCCAATAAAATCCCGAATCAAACACTTTCTTAGCGGTGTAGTTGGGACCAAAGTGACCACCGGTGGGTCCTTTGTGGCAAGCATCAAGGATGTCCGACGCTGCCGGTCCATCAACACATCGGCGAATAATCAGGTCAGCACATTGTTTGAATAGGTAAGGGTCGTCCCAAAAGTAAGTCTTAATGTCGGTGAAGAACTTCTTCTTTTGCTGGGACGTCAACCCTTCCTTGAGAATTCCACCCGCCAAGTAGTTTGCAAAGTCCGCAAACCACGGGGTTTCATTCGGCTTCGAGTTTACAGAGAATAAGGTCTCCAAGGGAAAAGAATCATTGATTTCTTTGGTCGGATGATCCCCTTGGTATGGATCCTCAAGTCTACTAAGATGGTCCGCGGCTAGGTTTTCTGCTCCTTTTTTATCGCGAATGTCGATTTTAAATTCCTGGAGCAGCAAAACCCAGCGAAGAAGTCTTGGTTTGGAATCTTGCTTTGTCAACAAGTACTTCAGCGCGGAATGATCAGTGTACACAATGGTGGTGGAAAGGACAAGATAGGGGCGGAATTTTTCAAAAGCATAGACAACAGCTAAAAGCTCCTTTTCGGTTGTCGTATAATGCAATTGTGCCCCTGTCATTGTCTTGCTAGCATAATGGATCGGTTGGAAGTGTTTGTTCACTCTTTGTCCAAGAACCGCTCCAATAGCAAAATCGCTAGCATCGCACATCAACTCAAAGGGCAGCTCCCAATTAGGGGTAACCAAGACGGGTGCCTTAGTTAGCTTATCCTTAAGCGAGTTGAAGGCTTCAAGGCACTCTTTGGAAAAGATAAAAGGAGTATCTTTTTCCAAGAGGTGGGTCATCGGGCGAGCGATTTGAGAAAAATCTTTGATGAATCGACGATAGAAGCCCGCATGACCCAAGAAACTTCTCACACCCTTCACAGTGGAAGGTGGAGGCAACTTTGCTATAACATCAACTTTAGCACGGTCTACTTCAAGACCGGCTTTCGAAATCTTATGTCCAAGCACGACGCCTTCTTTTACCATAAAATGGCATTTTTCCCAATTTAGAACAAGGCGAGTGTCTTCGCACCGCTTTAGCATACGTTCTAAATTGGCAAGGCAAGCAGAGAAGGAATCCCCGAAGACCGAGAAATCATCCATGAAGACTTCCATGGTTTGTTCAACCATATCATGGAAGATAGCTAACATGCACCTTTGGAAAGTCCCGGGCGCATTACATAAGCCAAAAGGCATTCTTTTGTAAGCGAAAGTGCCATAGGGACAAGTGAATGTAGTCTTCTCTTGATCTTGGGGATCGATGGGTATTTGAAAATAACCCGAGAAACCATCAAGAAAGCAGTAATATTCATTACCGGCTAATCGTTCAAGCATTTGGTCCATGAAAGGTAGAGGGAAATGATCCTTTCTCGTGGCATCATTGAGTTTGCGGTAGTCTATACAAACTCTCCACCCAGTAACGAGACGAGTGGGAATCAACTCGTTGTGTTCATTGGGAACAACGGTAATTCCGCCCTTCTTGGGCACACAATGGATTGGACTAACCCATGGTGAATCCGAAATAGGGTAAATCATACCCGCATCAAGAAGTTTAATGACTTCTGTTTTGATGACTTCATGGATTTTTGGATTCACCCTTCGTTGGCTTTGAATAGTGGGCTTATAGTCGTCCTCCATGAGAATTTTGTGCGTGCAGAAGTGAGGATCAATTCCACGAATGTCCGAAATCTTCCAAGCAATAGCCTTCTTGTGATCTTTCAACACAGCGACAAGTCGGGCTTTCTCTTCATCCTTCAAATCCTTAGCAATGATGACTGGCGACTTCTTCTCTTCTTCGAGGAATGCATACTCAAGATGGGGTGGCAATTCCTTAAGTTCCAAATCCGGAGGATTGTCGACGGGAGGCGTGTTCGAAGTCGGAGTCTCGATAGCAATAATAGTGGGAGATGGAGGGGAAGGATTGTCTTCTTTGAGGAGGTTTGCAATGAAACTGAGGTCTTCATCCCAAGTGGCAGTAGAATCGTCATTGTCTTGCTTCACATCTCCTAAGCTGGCTTCCAAATCTTTCCAAAGGAAATCACTCTCTCCAAATAGAGATAGTGATGAGTCGATAGAGGAAACGGTCTCAACATTGGGAAGAGAGGTAGGAATGTTTTTACAAGCATCCTTGAAGTGTTCTTCACAAGCCTCATCAAGAACGTCAATACAATTAACATTCTCGTAAGAAGAAGGTTGTTTAGATAACTTTCCCATGTTGAAGACTACTTTATCGTCACCCACTCTCATGATAAGCTCACCGGCTTCAACATCAATGAGAGTGCGACCGGTCCTCAAGAATGGACGACCAACAATGAGTGGCACACGTGGGTCCATTTCGTAGTCGACGACAACAAAATCAGCAGGGAAGGTGAATTTGTCGACTCCTACGATGACATCTTCGGCTATCCCCACTGGATAAGCAACCGTACGGTTGGCCAATTCCAAAGTCATTTTAGTGGGGACTAGCTCTGGGAGAGATAATTGCTTCCAAACACTTAGAGGCATGAGATTAATACTGGCACCTAGATCGGCTAGGGCCATGCAATTCTCTACTCCCGGGAAATTGCAAGGGATAAGAAAACGACCCGGATCACCAAGCTTGATTGGCAATTTCCTTAAGAGCACTGCCGAGCAGTTCTCATTAAGTTGGGTGTTGGCGAGATCGAGGAGCTTTTCCTTGTCGCTCAGAAGATCTTTAAACATTTTGGCATACTTGGGCATGTGAGCGAGAGCCTCAGCGAAGAAGATATTGAAATTCAGTTTCTTGAACATTTTAAGGAAATTCGAAACCTGAATATCATCCTTGCTCTTTTGCTTCTCTTTCCTCAACCTAGAAGGATAAGGTATATTGGAAGAAGAGGAAGGCTTTAGGGGAATAGGATCACTCACAAGCACGGGTGGAGGAGGGGTAGAAAGAAGAGGTGGAGAAATTGGGGAAGGAGAAGGATGAGGAACATGAGCAGGTGACTCGTTCTCCTTAGTCACAACCACCGGTGGAGGTATAGGAAGCTCGGGTTCCGTAGTGCCTTTGCCACTTCGAGTGGTGATTGCTTTCATCTCCCCTCTTGGGTTCGCAACGGTGTTACTCGGAAGAGTACCCGAAGAAGAGGGTTGACTACTTTGGAAAAAACTAGCCATCATGTTCCTCAGATCATTAGTCTGGCTATCCAACGTATTTCTCATGTCAGCTCGCAAATCATTTCCTTGCTTGACCAAGTCTGCCTTCAAATTGCGCACTTCCTCTTGGAGATTTCCCACTATCACATCATTGGTCCTCATATAGGTGGCGACCTCTTGGTGTAGTGCAGTGTTGGTTTGGCTGGAAGGAGCATTGTATGCAGGTGGTTGGTAAGCAGGTTGTTGGTATACTTGATTGTTACGTTGAGGTGGTTGTTGCTGCTTGTGAGGTGGGATGTATGGTTGTCGAGGTTGTTGTTGTTGTTGAGAAGGGCGGTTAAGGTTTTGTTGTTGGTTTGGGTTGGTTGGAGGAAAGCCAGGTGGTGAAAGATAGTTGTTGCTGCGGTAGCTAAGCAAGTTACGGTCACCTTGAGGTCTAGCTTGATAAGCAGGTTGTTGGTAGGTGCCATATGCCGCATTCACATTCTCAGCAGGGTAATCTTGGGTGGCGGTACAAGTTGTGTAAGAGTGGGGACCACCGCATATCTCACAAGGTTGGCTGACAGCGTTCACTTGTGCATTTTTGGCGTTGTTGCTGTTGTTGTTGCTGACGGTGTGGGTGACAAGCGATTCAAGAAGCGTAGTGATTTTGTCTAATCGCTTGTCGCTGTCATTAGTGCTAGCACTAGCAACATTGGTCCTAATGCTCTTGGTTTGCACACGAGACTTGTTCTCAATAATATCCCAAGCAGCATTGGAAGTCTTAGCCAAGAGATTACCCCCCGAAGCACTATTCAGTGAATCTTGGTCATTTATGCTTAAACCGTTGTAAAAAGTATTTATTTGATGAACTTTGGTAAAACCATGTTGTGGGCATTTTCTTAAAAGATCTTTAAAGCGATCCCAAGATTCACTGAATGACTCGTCGTACTTTTGTTCAAAGGTTATAATCTCATTCCGCAAAGCGGTAGTACGAGAGGGTGGAAAAAAGTAGTTGATAAACTTTGTTTCCAAATCCGTCCACGAGAGAATACTCTGTGGCGGTTCTTTAGCAAGCCAATGCCGGGCTTGTCCCTCTAAAGAAAAGGGAAAAAGTTGTAACCTTATCACTTCTTGTGGAACGCCATTGAACTTGACCGTGTTCGTGAGTTGTAGAAATCTCTTGATGTGATCGTGTGGGTCATCAATGGTTCGTCCAAAGAATGGTTGAGCTGAGACCATCTGGATAAAGCCTGACTTTAGCTCGAAATTGTTGGCGGCAATTGGTGGAATAACAATTGGATCCATGTTGCCATCGACATGAGCTTGCAGCAATTCAATCATTGGGCGATTATCCGGAAGGTGCTCATTGTTGTTATTGTTCATGTTGTTGAAAGGCGGGTTGTTGTTGTTATTATTGTTGTTCGGAGGTGGTATGTTATTGTTGTTTTGTACACCAGCCATGTCTAAGTTATCGAGAGGCTCGGGCTCTTGATAGGACGTGGATCGAGTGCGCATACACCTGCAAAAGAACGAACAAAGAAAAACAAAGCAAAAATATTTTTGGTTTTTATTGTTTTTTAATTTTTAGGATTTTTGAAAATTTTATATTTTTTAGTTGTTTTTGAAAATTTTCTTGAAAAAGTAACGTTCACGGGGAACGGATCCCAAAATCCAAATTCTACAAAAAACTTTTGATCTTAACGAGAGGAGCCGGCAGCGGCGCCATTTGATATTTGGTTTTTGCTATGGTGAAAAAGTTCGATTTCTCGGAATCCTCTCGAATTGATCTCAGTTAAAAGTGGAATGATTTGTTCTTGGTGACAAAAAGTGGATTTGGTTTTCTATTCTACTAAACAGGTAAGTAAATAAAATGGTAATGAAGTAAACTTAAAACAATCAACAATTAATAAGCTAAACTGGAAAAATATTCTAATGAGAAAATACCCTATTCGGAAAAAGTCCTATGCGGAATAACAGGCCATTCGGAATAAATTATCTATGCGGAAAATACTCCTTTATGCGGAAAGTAGGGACCATTCGGAAAGATGGCTTATGCGGAACATTTGCTTCATTCGGAAAAATGACATCATTCGGAATAAAATGCTCTACTCGGAAAAACTAGTCTATGCGGAAAGACAAGGCTATTCGGAAAATATTCCGAATAAGGAAAAATTAAAATTGCTATGCGGAATATAATGCCTATTCGGAAAATGTTCCGAATAGGGAAACGAAAATTTTCTATGCGGAATGTTGGAAAGTTCCGAATAAGGGAACAAAGAAATTGGCTATGCGGAAAGTTATAAAAGTTCCGAATAAGGGAACACAAAATGGTCTATTCGGAAAACCTGGGGTTGAAGAACAGTAACAGCAGACACAAACGGGGAACTTAATCAAAAATCCAAAATCAAATCAAATACTTAAAAAGGTTTAACCAAACTAACCAATAATCATTAACATACCATAAAGAACAAATCCCACCAATAAAAACATTAATTCAACAACTTTTTAAGATCAAACTAGAATCAAAGAAGAAACTTAGAAACTTGCAATAGAAATAATGAAGAACAAGATGAATAGAAAGATGAAATGGATTGATTAATGAAAGAGTAACAAGGTTAATGATCAATGATTACAAGATTGAAAAAGAAAAATGAAAATCACCAAACTCCCTAATGGAGTTGGTGAAGGGACGAACTACAAAGAACTGGGGAAAGAAAATAATGAAAAAACTAACTCCCTAATGTGTGAAGGGAGTATCTATTTATACTCCTAGTGGTTGGTTGGTGAGTGGGCTTTCTCCCTTTCTTCTTGTCTTCTCGTCTTTTCAGAAAAGTTGACGTTTTCGATTCTGATTCGGGATTTGTTGTCGATTAAATCCAACTCGTCTTTTAATTTCTTCGTTAAATAGACTCGAGTTTCTTCGACTTATGATAATCTTCCGTCTTTAGTCCTTTTCTTCGATAAATCTTCGAATAGGCCTAGTGACTTCAAATCTTTTGCACGTCTTGGACAATAGACTTTATCTTGAGTCTTTTTCCTTGATAAATCCCGTGCAATCCCATGTTTTCTTTAATATTCATCCGGTTAGCTCTGAAAACACAATAAACACAAAAACCACGCATAATTCCAAACAAATGATATTAATTACGTGTTTTGGTCTTGTTTTAGCCAGAATTAAGTGGTAAAAGGATGGGTGTTTACACACCTATCAGGTATCAACACTCGGTAATCAAATACTTTTCCTAAGAATCTTACTACGGGAGAATTGGACAAGAAAGAATTGTCAATTGTCAAATAAGACAATTTCCACAGATGAGTAAATTCAACTCATAAGAATAGATGCTATAGGCACATATGTAGGTGTCCCTAACACTATGTCCTTATTTTTCACTTCTTGCAGATCTCATAAAATTTAATCTTTCACAACTTCAACGAAAATGTAGTGTTTATTCATTAGTTTTATGGTGACTACTAATCAGTCTTGCATGGTCCATTCCCAATTGTATGTAGGCACGCAACTATATACAATTTCAAGATTAACGATGCAATACTCAGTTCGTCAAAATTTTATCATCATGTTTATAATAAAAACATTTTCATGCTTAATTCTTAAATAAGAATTCAAAATAAATTTACAAAAATTTTCTTTGTTATGAAAACAATTAGGTTTTTCCAGGATGTTTTATGAACAACTTCATTTCGATAACAATCACTTATAAATCTTACTTTGAATAACCCTTATAGTAATGGAAATTCAATTTTTCTCAAAGGATACCGTTTTAACTTTATAAAAACAATGTGTGATCTGCAAAAGAGTGATGAAAGCTTGTTCACCAAGAATTAACTACAATATGATAGGAAATGAGCTTAGCCAAATAATCATGAGGTTCATGATCTCGATGGCACTCTAAAAGAATAATTCACAACGTAACTCAAATCAAGATGAGTATTTGTTCAATGGTTGCATCACTAATGCGAACATTAGGAAGAAGCAAGAAAATATAGATAACATCGATACATGTAGAATTTAGTAATCAAAGGTAGTCTTTTTCATTAATCACAAACAAGTCAAAATTGTACCGTAACACATTACATGTCACTATGTCATACAATTCTCGGAACTCATCCTACCAACTGATGTCTCAGTTAAGTTAGGGATTATTTTTAATATATACCACAATGAATACTAATCTACAAGAGTCATTAGGTGTCCTGCCTGTCCCGGAAGATCCATCGGTCCCAATTCAGAAGAAGATTTCTTCTATTTATTTCTCGGACACTGGGCATCCTCATTAGTGGACAATGGCCTAGGAACAACCTTTAACACGAATCAACAATCAATTAAAACCTTATAATCCAATCACAAAACTTAACGACTTCTATTAATAATCTCATATTCCATATGGGTTAAATTTTTACTTCATTCAAATTTTCAACCAATTTTATACTCAATGCGATATTCTACCTCATTTTCCAATAGTTTCAACCACAATTATCAAATGAGTCATTAATATGAAATGACTTGATCATTAAACTAGACTTCTCGGAAAGGTATTAGTGGCATGAGGCTTTTGGGTAATGGTTCCAATAACAGCCTCAAGTGCAACATTCACCCTTTCGATTTCAATTTAAGAATTATATGACAACGAATCAGATGACATCTTCCTAGGTGGTAACGTTTTGTCAAACTCCACTCTATAAGGAAAGATCGTCATAACATCGATATCAGATTTAATCTCGCCAATTCTTCTTTCAATTTCACAATCAACTAATATCTACATTTCTACGAATATCAACCATTTGTCGGGATCATAAATATCCGCAACTTGGTTTAGATCTAGGATAGCTAGAATTCCTACGAGAATAGCTTCGATTAATTTACTAGGGGATTTAGGGTTACTTGTGACAATCTACGTCGTATAAATACCTCGTATAAATATCAAAATAATCATCAAACATTCATGTAATAAAATTACATCATATATATATATAATCCAAGTTATATATATATATTAAAATAACACTTCTCAGTCTGGCCTTGTCGGTAACTCGGGAATTCCTCGGCACCGTTATAGTCAAAAGATTTTTAGACATTTTTAGAAAAATGTTTATAGTTGAAAGATTTTGAAATGTTTTATTCAAAACCTTAGTTTTAAAAATCTTTCGTTCTCTATAACGAGAGCTCTGGTACCAAACTGTAACACCCCCAAATTTATACAACTCAATACAGCGGAAGACTAGTTGGTGTTACGGGATAGCACATTACTCACATCATAGACAACGCATAAAAATCGCGTCGTTTAATAATAAATCATTTCCATTCATGAATATCAAGTTACATCGGTCCCAAGTCATTACATTTCATACAAAGTTTTACAAAATATTTGAATGTAAAATATTGTTTAAGTGCGGGCCATGAATTCTTGTCGTCTTCCCGAGAATTACCTTCAAGTACCTGAGATAAAACATGTTAAAAGAAAAGTTCAGCGATAACGCCGAGTGAATTCATAGAGTTTAATAAATTCCATCAATATAATATCAGTATAAAATTATTACTGAAAATCATTTTGTACAAATCATTTTAATAGGCCATAAAATAGCCAAAGTCATTTTATATAAATCTTCATCCAAATCATAATATAGGCATTTGCCTTAAAAATCATTATACGAGCCAATGTCGTAAAAACATCATACAATACGTCTTATGACGTTGTATAAAAATGAAAACCGTTATATGAATATGGTTATGAAAACCAAAACACAAACATAATATCAATAGTATGACCCTGTATTGCTAGTCAGGCAATACGTCGTAATTCTGAGCGTCTAATAGTATTTCTTTAGTCGGATTATTATAAGCCGCATGACATTGTTACCTTACTAAACCAACAACGGGTAGCTAATCCGATACTAAATTTGCCCATCTAAAGTAGCGTGTCGTCACAAAGGTCACGCTATGGAAATCTTCTCATACATAAATTCGCTTACCAATCAATGTGGCACGACGGGGATCAACCGTCAAGGCGCGAACTGGGGTGATCGTCCCCAAATAGTACTATTATATGTGTAGAATATTGATAATCAATGAATCTATGAAGGGGTTTGTTAATTTCTAGAGAGAGAAAGTTAGAGAGAGAAAGTGAGAGAAACTATGTGAATTTTATTAAGTGGAAATTAAGAAATGATAACAACCAACCCCTTTCCTTAGTGGAAAGGGGTATTTATAGTTCCAAGTCATAAGTGGACTTGGGCCGGTCCATGACAAGCCCATGGACCGGTTCTTACTTAAGTTAATAAGCAAATAATAACTAAATACTAACTACGAGCTATTACAACATAAATCATATTGTGGAGTGACCGATACTTCTAATATACGTTAAAACGTATTTCTAACAATCTCCCCCTAAGGGAGGTCACTCCACGTTACAAAGTTCTAAACCTAGCATACTATACTAAGTCTTCGTTCTTTAGCTCGTAGTCTTTTCTTCTTTTCTTTCTTTTGTTGTGAATATGTTGATTTGATCTTTTTGGCTTTGACTTGAGAGCATTGTTCTTTGGCCTTTCACGTGCGATCTTTGCCTTTCTTGTGAACTTTGCCTCCTCGTGACTTCATGTTCCACACACTTATGTCTTTTTGTTGAATTCTCGAAAGCTTCAGAGTTTGGTACAGCGGAAGACTTCATCTTGTACTTTCTTGAATTTTTGTTGCAAAAGACATAAGCATGTGGGAACGACTTTTTCAGGTACACCGCAACACCACCGTCTTTACTGGTACTCAGCAACGCCATCGTCTTCAACAGGTACACAGCAACGCCACCGTCTTTAGCAGGTACACAGCAACGACACGAATAAAATGGCTTTGAACATTTTATTCTAATTCGGTAGCATTTTACCTCCGGTCGGTGAAGACCGTTGGACGATATTAGATATCGTACCCGTGACGGATAGTTTCAATTAAGTAACTTCCTGACAGGATTTCGCGGGTAAACCCGTTCTCTTTACTCGACCGTCCAAAGCTGACTGCGAACATAAAGAGTGAATCACTTGGATAAATTATCCTTGTGATTAAAAGCCGTCAATTCATGAAACCTGGAACAAGTGAATTTCAATTAAGATTTTCACCATCGTTGCTTTCCAGTTGTCACGAGCTCGATTCATAAAGAATCTTGCACGTTACCTACCAAGTGCTGTTTGATGTTGACACTAGAAGGATTTCCACTCGTCACTGTGGTCAATAAAGAGTCACTCTGAGTGTTCTGGCAAGATCATATGATAATGCGAAGAGGCCTGGAACGAGTTTAAGTTCAATTAAGAATTAAACCACTGTTACCTTCCAGTTTTTCACAAGATTGGTTCTAAAAGAACCGCACGTGTAACCTACCATGAGCTTGTTTGATGTTGGCTCAAGCAGGATTTCCATCTTCATTGTAATACTTGCGTATTACTCGGATGTTCTGGCAATATTACAGGAATATTGCGTAGGACTCATGAAAAATCTCTTACTTTTCACAGTGTGTGAGAAAGCAAGGAATAAATGGAAAGTGTCCTAATGAGACTTTTGATGATCTCTTGGCTCTAGACTTAATTGTGCGTTTTGATTTAGTGAGCGATGGCTGGAGAGGAGTGCCACCTTTTCAATACCAGTTTATTCGGAGTGAATAAACCAATAGATAACGTGTTGATCTCCGTGTGATTAAAACAAATACCTTTTGAGAGATATTTGAGTTAGCTGGGGAAGGGTTGTGCATTGCATCACTGGGTCCATGATGTCTTTCTTCAATACCGAGAATCATTAACAAAAATGACCTCAATAGCATATGTATTGACCCGGTTTCTGCCTAAAGTTGTAAGGAGGGCTTCTTTCTTTACACCCTTTATCTTTACATTTCTTTTTCATTCTTCAACCCCTTCAATGCTTACCAATACGTCATCACTAGCACCTTGTTGTGATTGTTCCAGTGCTAGCTTAAGTACTTGGTCGGCATTCAGCTACGTTCACATTCTTTCTCCATCTTTCCTAGGACTTCTAATTCTAACTAGGGAATTGTCCTTGGGAAGATTCCATCGGCTCTGATGAATCATTGGACTTAACCTATTCCTACCACCCTTTTGTCACCACCTCCGTCGTGAATTAAGCGTGTTTTGAAAAGGAATTGCCACCATGAAAACATCATTGAAAATCACCTAAGGTACTTGTGATATTGAAATCAAAAGTTTTGTACCTTAGGTGTTTTGATCATCAAAAACGCTCCCCCTTAACACGTGCTTAACACATATTAAGTTGGATTATCATTAAGTCATTTTCATCTTTTAGCCAAGTAACACTTACGTCTCCTTAATCCCATTTTCTCCCCTTATCCAAAATGTTAACCATTAATATTTGGGATATTGAATGGATTAACCGGTCTTTGGGTAAAAATGAAATCAATGTTTGGCCGTAGAACAAGTTATTGCTCCCCCTTAAGTTAATAAGGGATAGTTGTAGTGCTTTGGTATGATATATTTTGAAAGATTTAGAATCTCGTGAGAAATTCTTGAAAAATTATCATACCTTAACACTACAACAAGCCATTCAAGCACATTATTCACAAATTTACATATTCACAATTGAAAACCAATATAAAGTGACCTGAGATGTACGACCCATCAGATGGATCGTTGCAGTAGCTTGTGGTGCACTAAATACGGTCTTCCACCCACGAATCTTTCCAAGCTCCTCATCAATCTACGTTCACGGAGCTTTTGATCGATCTTTTTGATCACATACTTTGCCATCTGCCGGTAACCCGGATGCCAATCCTCCGTCATCTCTGGCAAAGTCCCTCCCGAGTTCAGATGCTCCAACTTATCTCTGACTTGTATAAGAGTGCCATCGCTATACTTGTGGAGCTCCCCCACCCTCATAAACTTCATCAAACCTCGACTGTTCAAGTAGAAAATTCCAGAATTCGGGACAGAAATGCCGGTGTAGGGACATCTTTCTACATGTTGAGGTAGCACTTGATTCACAGGGCGAGTTAAATTGAGCCTCCTCTGATAGCTTTCGACTCCCAACTGAAGATCTTCCACTCTTGACTTGATGACAACGCTTCGTGTAAACATACGAAGTGCTGTATTTAGAGCAATCAGGTCTTCACGAGGAATGTGAGTAAGTTGATCTCGGGTCATTAGAAGCAGCATATCTTCGATATCCTCCAGGCGAATGATGGAAAAATCTCCTTGCTGGATTTTGTATTCCCGGTCATCCTCCCTTTTCAACCGAATCTCCGTCACATGATAATAGCCGTTCTTGGCTTCTGTTTTCAACCCTAAAATGCTGGAGATACGGATATCGGATCTAACATTGCTTCCAGATTTGACCAAGCAGCAACCCCTGTACGCCCTTCGGACTCTTTCGTCCCAATGAGATGCACCTATGACAGCATACATATCATAATTACGATTCATTTTAGGGACCCAGAGTCGATTTACCTTTTCCTCGATGAAGGGTATTGTCCCCCAGTTGGCAGCTTTCAGCAAAGTCAGGGATGTTGCATACTTTGATGATCCCTTCAGTAGATACTCAAGATCGTTGGTGACGAAGAAGTCAAGAGCAATCTGATTATCTTGAGCAGGATCCATTGGAGGTGGAGCTCTGTCTGATTCATGAAGTCCTGGCCTTTGAACGGTTTTCAAAGCCTTTATGATCTCATCGGCATAATACTCGAACTCCATTCGGGGTAATCGGGTTTTGGCACGCATTCTTTTATCTTTCATCGCTTTCTTGACCAAGGATGGAGTAACCGAAGTCTTATACTCATGAGCAAGAAATGCACATAAGTCAATCGGACTTCGGATACGCAGATACAGCACATCTTTGTCAGCATCTGTGATCGGATCATATTGAGCTGCTGCCGTGATCCAAGCTTGTGGTGGTGCAGACTCGTCTATCTCCAACGTGTCTTCCCAGGCACGAATGCTTGGTTCAGGAACCGTAGATTGTTGAACCTGTTGTTGAGAAGTGGAAGTGCGAACATCTACTGGTTCAGTTTCAGGCATTTCAGCAGTGTCTTGAACTGGAGAGTGTTGTGCAGCTTCGGGTTCTGTCACTGATTCTGCAATCACAGGAGGAACAACAGCAGAACTAATGGGGTTAGTTGTAATAGGTACAGACACAGCGATAGAGATACCAGGAGCCGAAGACGCTGTAGTGGCATTCACATCGTGGCGCCACTTAGTTCGTCTTGATTCCGAGGATGTCGATTTGTCCTTCGGTGCTGCATCTTTTGTGGACTTGGTTCCAGTCTTTGTAGCAGTCTTCTTGGAGCTGGTAACCTTGTCCCCCTGTGGTTGTTCACCCCCATCATCATCCTGATTGTCGTCCCCGTTACTACCCCTTGCACTCTCCTGATTCTCATCACCACCATCATCGCCATCATCATCATCTTCATCCTCGTCATCATCCTCATCATCCTCATCATCATCACCACCTTCTTCATCGTCTTTCTCCTTTTCACCTTCCTCTTCTTCTTCTTCCTCTTCTTCACCCGTACCCTCTTCTTCACTCTCTTCCCTTTCTTCCTCATGTAAGATGTGATATGGTACCACACTTCCAAACATTTTGAATAATCTATCATCCTCCATGATAGCATCATTCAGGGATTTAAATAGAGCCCGTTGAATCCTCGATTTATCATGCGACCCAAGTTCCACCATTCGAGCCTTAAGGATTTTCTTCAATTCAAAATCCGTCAGGTCATAAGCAATCTTATAGGCGGCTTCGGAAGGGTTGGATGATTTGACCATCAAGTTGTCAGCAGCAAGTGTCTTCAACTCGTCACGAAGCTTAGGCATTAAGGATTCAACGGATTCTTGCACTCTTTCTTTCACAGATACTTCGAGTGCTTCTTTTTGTTCCTTATATTTATCCCTCATTGCTTGAAGTCTGGTAATGCGTGCAGCATGTTTATTAGCCTCAGCCTGCTTAACCTGAGCAATTTCATCTGCATGAGCCTTTCGTGTAGCTTCCAAGTCTGCAGCGAACTTGGCAATCAACTCTTCTTGAGCTTTCCTTGATGCTTCTTCACTTTGAGCTCTTCTATTTAACTCTTGGCGAAGTTCATTCATTTCTCTCTTGTGAGCATCCGTATGTTTATCCAACATCTCGCCCAACACTATTGCTGCCATTGCAGAAGTTGCAGATGTTGCAGATGTTGATGGAATAGGCTCGGTTGTAACTGCTGTACTAAGGGTAGGGATTATGGGTGGTGGAAGAACTGGTGTGGAAGCCGGTCGGGTTGGTCGGGTAGTTAAGGGTTGGATTGGTGGTGGTAGAGTTGCCAAAGGTTGAGTTGTCACCATGATCGTAGAAGCAACAGGTTCCTTTTCCACACTTGTTGAAATAGGGATTGATGGCTCCTTCGAAGTGGAATAGTTTTCAGGTGACCCAAACTCATCAACATCATGCGGTTCCTCGTACTCATCCTCGATATCTACCCTCGCACCTGAACCACTACCGCCTGTATCTTTCCTACTCCTTTGAATAGCAATCTTCATCAGTTGTTGCTCGGTTTTACCAAGAGTAGGATCAACAATATCTGCTTCATCACGTAGACGCATCAAATCCTTACCCTTTCCCTTCTTACCCTCTGACTTCTTCTTCTTTGGTTCGGGTTCAGGTAACGCAGCTGGTTGTTTGCGTTTACCTTTACTCTTAACAGTTGTGGATGAGTCTTCTCCAGTTTGAAGGTTTGCTTTCAGCCTTTCGATTTCAAGCTGCAGTAGCTTGTAATCAGCAGAACCTTTGATTTTGTCTGACAGAAGGTAATCTGGAACAGGACCCGGAATCACACCAGTAGACGGTCCTTCATGCCTCAGATCTACAGTATCATCAGCTTCTTCAGTGTGATAGCGACCTCCTGCACGCCTATCAATAGTAGCATCAAGCTTCATAAAATAATTTATGATGAGCTTAATAAACCGAGGATAAGGAAAGAAGTTTGTCTTCAGCTTCTTGTTGTGGAAGAGTTGAAAGGTGAATTCTTCCCATATCAACAAAGCATAATCTGAATTCGCAGCTTTGTACATGCCATAGAAGAGGTTCATTATCGGACTTCGCAAAGCATCATGTCCACTCGTTTTTGGTGTAAGGCATTTACTGAGAATACCCATCAAAGCTCTCCAGGGTTGTCCCACCTTAGCAGTTGTAAACTCAGATGCAACTCGTATTTCCGGACATCCAAGTGCATCAAATAACTCCGCGAGTTCATCTTTAGTAGGATCCCTTGAAAAAGACATGCCCTTGGGTGTATCCCGTATACCAAGCATCTTACGGAAGTCTGAAACGGTGAGTGTCTGCTGCTTGTTGTCTATGGTGAAGGTGATTTTGTTCGAAGTGAAATCCTTGGTTGCCCAAAATTCAAACATATACTCATAAGGCACCGAGGCTGTACTCCTAAGGGCGTTCTTGAAATGGGAGTTATCAAGAATGGCTATGGCGACCTTAAAGCCATGGTGAGTGGATTTAGAAACTTGCTTTAGCCTATAGTTGTTGGGTATGAACTTAAGGGTTCGAGCTTTAGCAATATCGGCTTCCCTAGATTCTTGGATAGCTTGTACTGTTGGATTAGTCATTTTATCTGCTTAAGATAAGACATGAAAGGTTGATGCACACAAACAGATAGCTATCTATCATTCTTACTTCTAAGCATAACACATTTCATAAGATAAAACAACAAGTACAAGAATAATCAAACTCTTCATCCGGAACTTTTCCTTATTCGGAACATATTCATCCGGAACTTCCTCATTCGGAACTTCTGTTCATTCGGAACTTCTTCATCCGGAAGTTCTTCATTCGGAACTTCCTTCATCCGGAAGTTCTTCATTCGGAACTTCCTTCATCCGGAAATTCTTCATTCGGAACTTCCTTCATTCGGAAGTTCTTCATTCGGAACTTCCTTCATTCGGAAGTTCTTCATTCGGAACTTCCTTCATCCGGAAGTTCTTCATTCGGAACTTCCTTCATTCGGAAGTTCTTCATTCGGAACTTCCTTCATTCGGAAGTTCTTCATTTGGAACTTCCTTCATTCGGAAGTTCTTCATTCGGAACTTCCTTCATTCGGAAGTTCTTCATTCGGAACTTCCTCATTCGGAAGTCCTTCATTCGGAACTTCCTCATTCGGAAGTTTTTCAGAAGAAATCCTTCATTCGGAAGTTCAAAACCATGTTCATCCGGAACTTTTTACAAACGAGGCTTATGATGACTAATCTAGCGCGTTTGTGAGTTTCTAAGGCAAACTAAGGCATATAAACATCATTTAATCTATTCCTAACAAAACCCACCATAAATCCCTTGGAAATTAACCCTAATTTAGGAATACCCCTAAATCTGATTAGATTGATTAATTGATCAGGATTATATGATGAATGGAATGAATTAGAAGTGTAAATGTTGATGGTTATACCTTAATTAGACGAATGAACAAGA
Organism: Glebionis coronaria; assembly: GCA_025667525.1. Lineage (NCBI taxonomy): Eukaryota > Viridiplantae > Streptophyta > Magnoliopsida > Asterales > Asteraceae > Glebionis > Glebionis coronaria. Next base: position 3,019,639 of record JANFOE010000109.1, read on the forward strand.
AGAATCAGTAAGCGAATGATTGTTTAGATCGTGTGTGTGAAGTTCAACAATGGCGGCAAAGTGTTTTTAGATAAACAGTGATTCAGAAATAATAGTGAGGGGCGGGGTGTTTGATTTTTGACTTAGGTCAATTTTGCCAAGTTTCATTAAATGTTACCTTTAGTCCCTCCATTTTCTCTTTCCTTTCCTTTTTAGTCTATTACCTTTTTTCATTTCACTTAACACTTGTTTAACTTACACAACTTAGCAAACGCATCTATTAGCATATCCTCAAGATCTAAAAGCCATGCCTATCACTTAGAACGAACACAAGTCGTTTTCTAAGGTAAAAACCACTCAATTACCATGAAGCCCTTAATTTTCACAATCACTTTGGAAAATCCATTTTAATGACGAAGATGATTTTACTATTTTCTCCCCCTTTAAACAATGACCCGTTTTCTATTTAAAGAGCTGTAGTCATTGTTTAAAGAGTCAAATAGTGATGAAAGCATTTCCAATTTACCTCTTGAAAAATTTTGATTCGTGGTGTCAATAAGATTTCTCTTATTTTAACAAATTAATGCACTGAGACGTACACAAATTCGTGTCAGACCAAGTTATAAAGTAAACTTGATCCCTTTGCATGATTTGGCTTGTAAATCACGCCCGAGAAAATTAATTCCCGTTCTGAGCCAACGTTTTCCAAGGAAATACGTGACTTTAATATGAAAACCGGGTTGCAGTCTGACATAACTACAAGCCATTAATGGGCATGTTTTAAAAATGTACAACTTTTATACGGACTCTATTTATGGCACCGTGTCAATATTGATCGACATTTCTAAGGCCGTAAATATTACCGTACTAAAAGACATGCCCGATTTAATGCGAAAAATATTTTTGGGTTTTTCTTGGTTTTATATTTTTTATGATTTTTCTTGGTTTTATATTTTTTATGGTTTTTCTTGGTTTTATATTTTTGTATTTTCTTTGTTTTATATTTTTGTATTTTCTTTTTGTGGTTTATATATTTACGATAATATACATGATCACAACCAAAGGATACTCTGAATAGTTTACCACGACTATTCAGCTGATTCTTCTGCCAACTCTTTGAGTGTCGCTGGAGTGAATGATTTCATGCCAAGCTTGTCGATCAAAAACTCGATTCGTCCTCGATCTAAGGCTTTGGTGAACATATCCGCCAGCTGGTACTCAGTAGTGACAAAATACAGCTCGATCACTCCGTTCTCCACCTGCTCCTTGATGAAATGGTAGCGAATGTCTATGTGCTTGGCCCGGGAGTGTTGAACATAGTTGCAGCAAAGGGCAATGGCGCTCTTGTTGTCACAATACATCGGGATTTTGTTAAATCCAAGACCGTAGTCAGTTAATTGTGATCTCATCCAAAGGACTTGAGCACAACAACCGGACATGGCGATGTATTCAGCCTCCGTGTTTGATATTGCAGCGCTTTTCTGCCTTTTTGAAGACCAACTGATCAATCTATCTCCAAGGAGTTGCACAGATCCAGAAGTGCTACGCCTCGTATCTTGACATCCAGCATGATCGGCATCTGCGTATGATATTAAAGCAATCGAGGAATCTTTCGGATACCATAGACCATGATGAAGTGTTCCTTTTAGATACCGAAAGATCCTTTTAACTACATGTAAGTGCTTTTCGGTAGGCCGAGCCTGATACCGGGCACACATGCATACAGCAAATTGCAAATCAGGCCTGCTAGCAGTCAGATAGAGAAGGGTGCCGATCATTCCACGGTAAAGTTTCGGATCGACAATAATCCCATCCCTATCTTCATCTAACTTGGTTTTCTCAACCATTGGAGTGTCTACGGGGTCACAATTCTCAAAATTATATTTCTTAAGTGATTCTAGAGCATATTTGGATTGATTTATAAAGATGCCTCTGGGATTCTGAGAAATCTGTAAACCTAAGAAAAATGATATTTTTCCCATCATCGACATCTGAAAGCGTGTGGACATTATCTTCTCAAATTGTTTAGACAATTCTATGTTAGTGGCAGCAAAAATTATATCATCAACATAAATTTGTACCAGAAGCATGTCGTTGCCGTCCTTGAGAGTGAATAGAGTGGGGTCCACTTTGCCTTTGGAGAAGCCTTCCGACATGAGATATGTTCATAGGAGATCATACCACGCCCGTGGAGCTTGTTTCAACCCATAAAGAGCCTTCTTAAGCTTGTACACATGGTTAGGAGACTCCGTACTCACGAACCCATCCGGTTGGCTAACATAAACCTCTTCCCTTAGTTCACCGTTCAAAAATGCCGTCTTCACATCCATTTGATAGACGATCATGTTCATATGAGCAGCAAATGCAAGGAATAGTCTAATCGCCTCCAATCTAGCCACAGGAGCAAAAGATTCCTCAAAGTCTATACCCAAGGCTTGTTTATATCCTCTAGCGACCAATCTTGCTTTATTCTTTAATACCGAACCCATCTCATCAAGTTTAACCTTATAAACCCATAACAAAGTAAGGATGTTAACCTTGTCAGGGCGAGGAACCAATTCCCATACTTCAAGTCGTTTGAATTCATTGAGTTCCTCCTGCATAGCTTCAATCCAAGATGATTGGGTCATAGCCTGCTGCCAATTTTTGGGTTCAACTTCAGAGAGAAATGCATCAAAGTAACAATAAAGTGCACTCTCTTGTAATTGATGGCGAGTAGAGACTGGTCGATCTAGATCTCCAATAACATTCCTAATTGGGTGATCTTTTGTCCATTTAGTACTATGTTTTTCAATCCTTGGTGGTCTGGAGTGAACAATAGATGGAGCTTCTTCTGAGGTAGATGCGGCTGAAGGGTTTTCAGGTATCGCTACACCAAAGAAAGGAAGCTCTGGCAGGTGAGCATATTCCAGGTCGTGATCAGTAGAATCCTCTTCCACATCATTAGGCACAAGTAGGGGTGATGATTCAGGTGAAGTTTGAGAATCACTTGGTGAAGGTGCATCCGGTTCATTGTGAATTGTAGATGCATTAGATAAAGGTTCATTAACTTGAGCAACCACTTCAGGTATTGGAGCAATTACTACAGGTATTGGAACTTCATCAGTCGGGGGATCGAAGAATTCATCAAACAACGGTTGAAACAATTTATCCCACTCAGGCCTAGTTGGTGGTAAAAATGATGTAGAAGTAGGATTGTTGGGAACTAATCCGGAACTTATAGCACCGGGTCCCATCTCATGAAGCGCGGGTTCAGAGCTGTGTTGCTCATAAGCGTCTACCAACTCCCGGTAGTTCACAATTCATGCTAATGGGACTTTTAGTGACATAACCTAACTTTAATAATCCATTTTTATTTCATCTATCGGGTCCTTTAATCATTTATCGGGTCATACAATCAGGTCATTCAATCATTCGGGTCCAAAATCAATAAACAAACAATCGGGACAAATAGTGTCCTATTTTATAAAAACTAACATGTTATCTCCCTCGCGGGTTTATAAAATATTTATAAAAACATTTAAAAGAGTGCGAGGCTATGAACTCACGTTGATGTGGGAAGGCGGGTTATCGGCAATTCGGTCGTACGGTACGTGATTCAATCACGGAAACCTAGACAAATAATAATCGGTCTTAGACGTTTGTCCAATGACTTTATAAAATATCAATTATGTATACATATGATGATTATATATATATGATGATCAAGTGGGTTTACATATCCTCATTTACTCATTTTTGTGTTATGTGTCGATAACTTTTATACTAGTTTTCTCGTTTTACCTATTTACGTGTTTTAGGTCCAATAAGCCTATTATAAGTTCTTAAATTGTATTAATCCTTTTTGTACTTATATTATCAGTACATATATTTTCAAGTCGGGCCCAAATGGTTAAGTCCAATAATAAGTTTATAAGTGTTCTAGTCCATTTTTGTTGTATTATTAGTCCAATAACGTTAATTTAGTCCGTTAACGTCCGTATTTCTTATAGTTCGGGTTTTATCGGTTTTCATTTGTATTAGTTACTTAAACATCAGTATATGACTTTTATAAACTTTACATTAGACGGGTTTGGTCGTCTAAGTTTTATTTGGCGAAAAACGTTAATTTCACGGCGATAGCCGAAAAAGTCGTAAAAATCAAGTTTATAGTTTTTATTACTTATAAATATTATTTTACCACCATTTATATAATTTACCCATTTAATTAACCTTTTATACATTTATATAAATAAGTTTTATAAGTTAGTGGGTTTATATTTTTACATTTTATACATTATAATGTGAGTGCTTATATAATAATAATAAACATTATTTCCAAAAATCTGATTTTTAACTTCATGTTCACCATTTTTAATATATCTAGAGTTCTATAATAAATTAGAAGCTCAAATTTTTATCACATAAACTAAATAATATGTGCTACATTTAACTATTCTATGGCTACTGTTGAATCATCTTCTAAATATTTTCTAAAAATCGTCCAAAACAGTAACCTCAGATTTATACCTTAAACTTGTTTTGATCATATCTCACTCATTACAATGATTCCATTGTATGGCCAACTCTCACATGTGTACAAGACTCATAGCTTACTGTAAATGGATTCTACTTCATCATTTTATCAGTTTATCATATGGTTCTTTGCTGTTTTTATACAGCCTATCATTTAAACAAGATTTACCCATTTTTACTTATAGTTTTTCATCTTTTTATCCATGATTATCAACACCAAATCCCCACACAATATTTTTATCATCATATAATCATCATATACATATACAATAGGAAATAAAATACATGTTTACATAATCAAAATAACAAGAGGATGGGGAGAACAATCTTTATACCACCAAAGTGATGAAATGATGAGCTTTTGGATGAACAAGACATGGTTTTGGGTAACCAATCTTATGAGATATCAACACCACTTCTAGGATCACCAAGTATTTGTAGATTCCTCCAAAAATCAGTCTTTGTTCTTCATGAAAACTCCTTGAGAAATCAGCCCCAAGACTCCATAGAAACTTCTCCTTGGATGTTAAAACTTGCACCAATCTTCATCTCTTTGGAAGGAGATTAACATATGTAAGTTATAACAATAGTTTGTGGTTAAATTTAGATCAAATGGGGTGTTTTGTGTGAGAGTGGGACGAAATCATAGAGAGAGGAAGAGAGGATTTTGGTTGTTTTGCATGGAGGAAAAAGTCAAAAGACGGAAGTTTATCAAAAGCCGAAAAACTCAAGTCTAATTTATTGAAGAATTAAAAGAAGAGTTCAAAGAAATCCCGAGCCAAAAGTCATATAAGTCTAAGATTAAAGAAGATTTAAAGGCTTAAGGACTAATGGTGCAATTAACAAAGAGATTAAGATGGAAGGGCCTAATGATGCAATTTAGAGAAAAGGAAAGAGGGGAGGAAGCTTCCTAATCCACCCCTATATATAGATTAGATGTTAATCATTTTCATTTTGTTGGCTAGAGTGACACTAGTTCTTCTACCTTTACTTTTATGCACATTTAATTACCTTGCACCTTTAATTACTTGCACCTTTAATTACCTTGTCTTGCACTTTAATTTTCATGTAAGTTACTTTTATCTTTATTGCAACTTTACTTTTCTTGTTAAAATCTCTCATTCTACCTTTCTTTCTTGCTTGATCTTTATGATTACATGTTTATTATCTTGCTTATTTAATTAAAGATTGTGTTTTTATGCTTGTGATTGTTTTAGATTATTGATTCTTATAGCTTATTTGTTTTCATCTTTAAGTTTTTAAAGTTTTTTATAAGAGTTATTTTTATATAAAAGTTGTTTTTCGTAAAGTTTATTCATTTCGTGTTTTAAAAGTCTTTAAATTTCAGTTTAGTAGCTTTTTCTTGTACTTGTTTGATTAGGATTTTCGTTGTGTGCTTATTTGATTAGTAGCTTATTTTTCTAGCTTATTTTGTGCTTTTTCCTCCGTATTCTGATCTGACAAATCGGAAAAGGGTTTCATATTCCGACCAGCTCTTTGGCTTGGTCGGAAAAGGGTTTAAACATTCCGATTGGGAGTGTTTGTGGTATTCCGATCTGGGTAAGTGACTATCATTCCTATCTGGACTCTACTACACATTCCGACGAGGAGGCTTTGGTATTCCGATTAGTGTGGTTTTGAGTATTCCGATCAGGAGTTGTGACAGTATTCCGATTGAAGCTCCTTTCCTCATTCCGATCGAGGTGTTTGGTCTGTATTCCGATCAGGTATAGTGACAATATTCCGATTTGGGGTTCCGATCAGCATTCCGACCAGGGTCAACTCCACATTCCGACTAAAGGTAAGTAAACATTCCGATCGAGGGTAAGTGTGGTATTCTGATTGGAAAGGTGACAGTTATTCCGATCAGACCCCTTCCTTATTCCGATCAGGGGTTGAGTACATTCCGATGGTGAGCCTGATCGGAATATATTCCGATTAGGATTGGTTTTTATGTTTTGTCTTGTTTAATTTTTACATTCTCATTTTAATACTTTGTCTATTTTTAATTCTCGTCACGCTTTAATTTTAAGTCATTTAATTATTTTACTATTCAAGGTTTTTAAATATCGCACCATTTCTTTTAATTAGACTTAGATTTATTTTAACGCTTTTTATTTCAACGACATTTACTTTTAAGTCTTTGCACATTTAAATTTAAAATCAACCAAAAATATTTGTTTTCACCAAAAAATAATAGAGTCACACATAGAACTTAGATCAATTCGTTAAGATACCGAGAACACGAACTTAGAGTCACATAGTGAACCTAGATCAATTCGATTAGATTGGTACAACGATAACTTTAACCTGAGTAAAATCAAGTGTATCAAATGGCGCCGCTGCCGGCTCTTTTCATAAAGATTAACGGTTTTCTGTGAGAGACGCGTTGCTTTTTGGGATCCGTTCACTTGTGAACGTTATTTTTCGTGTCAAAAATTTTCAAAAACCCCAAAAACATTTGAAAAATCATAAAAAGCATTTCTTTTTCAAAGTTTTGCACCAAAAATATTCCTCTTTATCCTCTATTATGTTTAATTCTTTTCTTTACCCCTCTTCTCTATAATTCTTCATGAATTCGTCTTGCGGCCGGTGTGGGAGACCATGGCATAGTTTTCAAACATGTCAATGGTGTACTTGTGAGCGGTGTGGTTTTGATATCGACGATACACAATTTGGCTTTTGTCCATTTTGAAATTCAACAAATTCATACTTCAACTCTTACAATACTTTCCCACCCTCCCCCGTCTATGACAATCCCTATCCTCAAGACGCACCTGGTTTTTCTCCATACCCGTGGTGCTATATTTGTGGGGGCCCTCACGATGCTTCTTCTTGTGATCCGTCGAAGGTCTTTGAGAAAGTTCCGTGCTATCATCCCAATGTTTATAACTTTGAGCCCCCACGTCACACTGTCAATCATCAACCCTTTTGTGCACTTCCTCCTGAGCAAATGGCCCAAATTTTTGACACATTTCACAAAGTTCAAGAAGCTTGCAACAAGATGACGGAGAAATGTCAAGCAGATCAGCACAAAGACCAGGTATCTAAACTTAATGCTTATACTCCTCCTCTTGTGCCTCCATATTATTATGACAGTGATGCCGATGAGAGTCCTATTTCTTGGACCGATGAGAATGCTATTCCTTCTCCCGACTTGCCGGAGCCTAAGGATTCAACCATCCTAAGGGATGAGGATATTAGTACAATTCCTGCAAAGGAATCCGACGAATTCAATACGTCTAGTGTTGATAACCTTGTCCCAATTCCAAATGAATCTGAGTTGACATCCGACAGTGACGATGAGTATGATGCAATTTCTTCTGATGATGTTCCTTCCACCAACACTTTGGAAGAGGATTCTTTGGCTCTCTCTAATCCTCTTTTTGATCAAGACGATGATTTTACTTCTAGTGATGACGAGTCACTATCTGATGAAGACGTTCCGAAGGAAACTTTCAAGATTTATTCAAACCCTTTATTTGATTTTGATGACGATTACATATCTAGTGAGGTGAATCCTATCTTTGACGAAGGGATTGAGGACATTGCTCGCTCTGATTCTCCTACTATTGATGAGCATGCTTTGTTAGCCATGCCCCCTTCTATCGCAGAGGTGGAAAGTTCTGACTCTACAGGAAAGGTATCGCAGGTGGAAGGTAATTCTTCTCTTACTTCTCCTACTATATTGCCCCCTCATCCAACTGAATGCACGCCCAATCGGGTGATGTATCAATTTCCCTCTCTGGGAAATGAGGATGAGTGCTTTGACTCGGGAGGTGAAAATGACCATTCTATGATTGATAACATTACGGCTTTGCCAATTGGTCCGCATCCATTGTCTTTGGAGGATGACAATGTGATTCCTATACCCACCCCACCTCCCGAGGATCAAGATTTCACATACTTCTCGTATGTTGAAACGACCTTTCTACCGTTTAAGACTTATCCTCCTGCCTCTCCTTTGTTATATTCCTCCGGGAATGAGGATAAGGTCTTTGATCCTGGTATTACATTTGAGGCTTCACCATGGACCATTTAATTCGGGGACGAGTCAGGCTCGTGACTCGGTTAACAAAAACAAGCGCTTTTTGGGAGGCAACCCATTTATCTATCTATCTTTTTCTTTGTTTTTACCTTAAGTGTAGGGGAGACCCGTTGGTTTGCCATTTCCTCTCCTCTCTTAACCAGGGATTCGAGCGCTCAATGATCCACTCTTGATGATTCTTGACGACCCGTGATTCCGTGTTCACTTCTTCTCGGTTCTATCCTAAACTCTTTTCGATTCACTATTTTATATTTTCTCAATATTAAAATAGGAATCTCTTTAGTTGTCTCTTCCTTAGCGAGATTTAAACAAAGTACACAATGTCCTAAGTGTAGGGGAGTTTACTCCCACATGCTTAAACATTGAGGACAATGTTTATATCAAGTGTAGGGGGACTGTTGGGAATAAATTAAGGCCAGATCACTTGAACGCTGACAAGAACAACTCAAGCGTTGACAAGAACAAATTAAGCGCTGACAGCTCAAGCGTTGACAAGTTAAAGTCAAGCGTTGACAGATTGAAGACAAGCACTGATGGAAGATGTGAGCTACACGTTTATTATGTTCTAGAATACTTCTAGTAAGGATAGAAACGACAATGTATTTTCTATGTTTATCTTTACCTATAATAGTTGATACGTAGCATATTGTACAAGTCTTCTTAGTCTATAAAAGAAGGCCTTTAGGTTAAAGTTTTCATTAAGTTTTCATTCGTAAACATCTTTCATTGTAAGCAAGTTTGACATTCATAATCAAAGTGAAAGTTTTGTTTACATCTTGTGTTCTTGTTTAAGTATTAAATTCCGCATAATACTTAGATTCACAAAGCATATAACAAAGGTTTCTCTACGTGTTATACTTGATCTAATCTCGTATACACAAAGCTAATCGATCTAAGTTTGGGATCAACAAGTGGTATCAGAGCTTGTTGAGGAACTTTTGATCTTTGGAGAACACCAGAACGATACACGAACACCAAAACCCTAATTTTCTCAAAACCCTAAAAACATCATGTCTGAAGCAATAACCTCCTCCTCTTCACCATTACCAAACATCAAGATTCCCATGCTTGATGCAACCAACTTTGACTTATGGAAGTTCAACTTTGAACAATATCTGGGGATCTTTGATTACACACTCTGGGAGATTATTGAATATGGAAACTCATTCAATAAGGCTCAAAAGATTCAGGATGCCATTACGGCAAGATCAGCTGTTGAAGGATGTCCTGATGAAGATAAGAAAGAAAAACCTGGAGATGGTAGAGCTGTAAGTGCTGAAGATATTGCAAAGAAAAGGGTTGACATGAAAGCCCTAAATATTCTGAAAGTCTCTTTGGGACAAGAAAATCAGCACAAATATAGAGGCTATGAATCTGCTAAGGATCTTTGGGAAGCAATTGAAGTTGCATATGGTGGTAATGCAGACACTAAGGAAGAAAAGAAAAAGCAACTTCTGCATGATTATGCTGTCTTCAAAGCTCAGCCCAATGAGAAACTGAGTAGTGTGAGAAGCAGATTGCTTGACATCACAAGCAAGTTGTCCTTCATGGGGACACAAGTTGGTGATGTTGACACCAATGCTACCTTTCTGAAAAGTCTTGGTGAAGCATGGAAGATTGAGGCAAGATCTATTCTTGCCAATAATACTTACAAGAGCTCTTCGTTTGATGACATCTACAACAAACTAAGACTGTTGGAAGATGAAACTCTTTCAGCACATGGAAGCAAAGCTAGCACCAGCAACATGGCCTTCTTCTCTCATAGTGAAGGTCAATTCAATCAGAAGGACTCTTTTATGCATCCAGTTACTGGATCATCATTTGTCAGCGCTGGAACAAGTCCTGTCAACGTCTCCTTTTCAGACGCTAACACATTCATGAATGACTCCCCAAGAGTTAAACCTGCTGGTTTGGATTTGGATACTGTGTGTGCTTACATTGCTTCTCTGCCCAATGGTTCAGTGATTACATATGAGGACCTTGAGCAGATAAGTGATGAACACTTGGAAGAGATGGACATCAAGTGGAACATGGCTCTTGCTAGTATAAGAGCAAATAGGTGGAATAGAAGGTTCAAGAAGAAGATAACCTTCAATGCTAAAGACACTGCTGGATTTGATAAATCCAAAGTTGAGTGCTACAACTGTCATCGCATGGGGCACTTTATGAGGGAATGCAGATCTCCTAGAAGATCTAATGCTGGTAAACCCTCAAGTCAGGTTGTTAAAGCTCAAGACTCCAAATCCATGGTTGCAGTTCGAGGAATTGATGGTACTGGATGGGATTGGAGCTATCTGGCTAAGGATGCTGAAGAGGATAAAGCTTTGATTGCTGATATTGAAAAAGAAGAGCATGTTGAATATGCTCTCATGGCACACTCCTCCTCTTCATCTGATAATGAGGTATATGATGATGCTTTTTGTAGCAAAGGTTGTAGGTTAAACACTGACAGACTTAACAAAGAGGTGTTAAAACTAAAAGAGGATATGAGCACTGAAAGGTGTAAATTATCCAATTACCAACTAGCTCTTACTGAAACTGAGAAAACCGTTTCTGAATACAAGAAAATTGAATTTGATTTAAAAGATAAGATAAATATCTTAAAACATGAGCTAGAGGGTAGTATGGATATTAGAAATATCATGTCAAAGGTCAATAGAGACCTACGGGCTAAGTTAGATGAGGCCATTAAGAATAAAAATAATGTTGACCTCAAGATTCAAAGATTTGATAGAGCCACCCAAGCCCTAGGAGACTGTGTAGCAAAACAAAGAGATCCTAAGGACATGACTGGGATTGGGATGAATGATTACTCTCTGGTTCCACCACCAGCTGGTGACTTCTATGGTGTCATTAGAAAGGATTTGTCTTGGACTGGTATACCAGAATGCCAAGAAGAGGAATTCTCTCCTCCACCAAGAGTTGTCACTCCAGTAGAAGAGTATCAACAAAAACTGACTGACCTAAATGAGTGGAAGAAAGCTAACCCTACTTTATTTGTTAAGGGAGGTTTTCTATGTGAAAGTCCCAATGAATCACCACCCATTAAGGTTACTCAACCAGTTACTGGTAAAGCTGTTGACCTAGGCTCAAACACTGTTAGAAGACCTACCATTAAATATGCAGAGATGTATAGAAATAATAGGTCACCCAAGAGCCAAGTTAACAATCATGGAACAGGTTTCTTTGCTTCTAGACCTAAGAGTGTGTCTAAGAAAGCCTGTTATACTTGTGGTAGCTTTTCACATTTGGCATACAAGTGTGTCAACGCTCCCAAAGCCAGCGCTGACAGGAACAATTTCAGCGCTGATAGGAAGAAAGTCAACGTTGTTAGGAAGTCAAACGTTGTCAGACCCAGACCTTGTGTGCAGCAAAGTCCACAAGTGATTAGACCTGCCCCATTCTTCTCTAGAAGGTCTAACACTCATGGACAAAGACCTTTTCAAAAGACAAACACCTGGTCAAATAGGCAATGGGTTCCTGTAGCAAACCCTAGGTTCAACGCTGACAAGGGTAATTTCAGCGTTGACAGGACAAAATCCAACGCTGACAGAAACGTGACCAGACCTAAGTATTTGCAGCCACAAGGTAAGGGGTCAAAAGCTTCTTCAAGCTTAACATGGAGACCCAAGAAAGATCAAAACCCTAATAATAATGGAATTTCAATGACTTGCAATAGGTTAATTTACATTTCAAAGGTCATTACAAAACCAATTGGGGTTAACTGGGTTTTTCATCCTAAAAGGGATGAGAATGGGGTTGTTGTGAGAACTAAGTCTGTTCTTATTGAACAACCAGATGAATCCAAGTCTTCTGAGACTTGGGTTCCCAAAGAAAACTAATTTGTTTTCTTTATGTGCAGGACATTCAGAGACAGATCAATGATTATGGATATTGGGATAGTGGATGCTCAAGGCACATGACAGGAAAGGAATACTATTTGACAAACTTCACTCCTATTCAAGATGGTGATAAGGTATACTTTGGAGGGGGCTACAACACCATTACAGGCAAAGGAACCCTTCTCACCAATAATCTACGTTTTGGGAATGTCTTCCTGGTAAAAGAACTAGATTATAATCTGTTTAGTGTATCACAAGTGTGTGATAACAAAAATAAGGTTCTTTTCACTGATACTGAGTGTTTGGTGTTAAGCAAGGATTTTAAGATCCCTTATGAGAAGTACATTGAGTATAGAACACCTAGGCATAAGGACATATACAATGTGAATTTAAATGGGATTAAAGTGAATACAAATATGTCTTGTTTTTATGCTAAGGCCTCAGTAGATGAAAGTAATTTGTGGCACAGGAGACTAGGGCACATAAATTTTAAAAATATAAATAGACTTGTGAGGCTTGGTTTAGTTGATGGTTTGCCTGAGAAGGCCTTCCACAATGACCACTCTTGTGTTGCATGTCTTAAAGGCAAGCAGCACAAGGTCTCATTCAAGTCCAAGCAGGTGCATACTAGTTCCAGACCTCTTCATATGCTTCACATGGACCTCTTTGGTCCAACTAATATAGAAAGTTTGAATGGCAAGTCATATTGTTTTGTTGTCACTGATGACTTTTCTAGGTTTACTTGGACATTCTTTCTAGCTATGAAGAGTGACACAGCTGATGTTCTTATTGAATTTATCACTCAAATTGAGAAAAGGTCTGGTAATGAGGTTAAGATGCTTAGGAGTGATAATGGTGGAGAATTTAGGAACAAGAAGCTAGATGATTTTTGTGCCAGGAAGGGAATTACTAGGCAGTTTAGTATTGCTAGAACCCCACAACAAAATGGGGTTGCTGAAAGGAAAAATAGAACCCTAATTGAAGCAGCCAGAACAATGTTGGCTGATGCTCACTTTCCCATAGCCTTTTGGGCTGAGGCTGTTAATACAACATGCTATGTGCAAAATAGAGCATTGGTTAACAAAATTCAGAACAAAACACCTTATGAGTTACTTTGGGGAAGAAAACCTAATATTGGTTTTCTCAGACCTTTTGGTTGTCATGTAGTTGTCCTAGATACTAGTGATGCCTTAGGGAAATTTAGTGCAAAGGGTGATAAGGGCTACTTCATGGGGTATTCAGTGCAGAGCAAGGGTTATAGGGTTTATCTTAAGGAGGACAAACGTATTGTTGAGAGAGTACATGTTAGGTTCTTAGAGAATAAACCTAGTGATCCTGAAAGTGGTCCTAATTGGTTGTTTGATTTGGAACCCTTATCTAGAACTTTAAATTATATGCCTGTCACTAATCCAGACATTGTGAAGGTAACTTCAAATGTTGTGGAGGAACAAGTTGTTCATGTTTCAGGTACACAGGTTGGTGAGAGGGTTGGATCACAAGCAGAAAAGGCATCTCCTACATTTGAATATGTCATAATTCCCATTTGGACTGATGCTTTTGCTGCTGCTGCTGCTGGACAAGATAATGGTGGTTTCCAAATACCACCAGATACAAACATGCATGGTTCTTCAGGCGCTGACAAAGGCAAATCTAGCACTGACAAGACCAATTCAGACGTTGACAACAACATTTCAGGCGCTGTCAGCCGTGACGCTGACAACCAAGATTCAAACGTTAACAACACTTATGGGCATCTTTTCTCTTCCAGTTTTGAACAAGGTGGTCCTTCCAATGTTCATGAAGAGATTCCTGTTGCTCAAAGAGAGTCTGATAAAGAAGATATTGGCAACATGGAGCGTGAAGTTGAGGACACCAGACTTTTTGAAGGAGGAGTTCTCACTTCCACAATGAAGAATCACCCCCCATCTCAGATCATTGGTGATGTTATGACTCCAGTTCAGACAAGAAGATCTCATCAAGGTCTTGGTGGGTTTATTGCCAACATACACAAGAAGGTTGATACCCCTCTTGTACAAGCATGTTTGTTTGCATGTTTTCTGTCACAAGAAGAACCCAAGAAGATATTTGATGCTCTCAAAGAACCAAGTTGGGTGGAAGCAATGTAGGATGAGCTTCACCAATTTGCTATTCAGGATGTTTGGGAGCTGGTTGATTGTCCTAGATATGTCAGACCTATAGGGACAAGATGGGTTCTTAGGAACAAAAGAGATGAAAGAGGTATTGTGGTCAGAAACAAGGCAAGGTTAGTGGCTCAAGGTTATACACAAGAGGAGGGGATAGATTATGAAGAAGTCTTTGCACCAGTTGCAAGGATTGAAGCTATTAGGATTTTTCTAGCCTATGCATCTTGCATGGGCTTCACAGTCTATCAAATGGATGTGAAGAGTGCATTCTTGTATGGCACCATTGTTGAGGAAGTTTATGTCATGCAACCTCCTGGTTTTGAGGATCCAGAGCATCCAGATAAAGTGTATAGAGTCAAAAAGGCTATGTATGGCCTTCATCAATCCCCTAGAGCATGGTATGGTACTTTTTCCACTTATTTGGTGGACAATGGATTCAAGAGGGGCACCATAGATCAGACACTATTTACAAAGAAGAAAGGCAAAGATGTGTTGCTTGTGCAGGTCTATGTTGATGATATCATTTTTGGGTCTACTGATCCAAAGATGAGTGAGGATTTCTCCAAGCTTATGACAGACAAATTCAAGATGAGTGCTATAGGGGAGATGAACTTCTTTCTTGGTTTACAAGTTCAGCAGAAAGAAGATGGTATCTTCATCTCCCAGGACAAGTATGTTGCTGAAATCTTGAAGAAGTTTGGCTTTTCTCCACATGAAAAGAGGGCTTCTACTCCTATGGATAGAGAACACCCTTGGGGAAAGATTGGAGATGGGAAAGATGTTGATGTCAGGCATTATAGATCCATGATTGGATCCTTGATGTATCTTACTGCTTCCAGACCTGATATCATGTTTGCTGTATGTGCTTGTGCACGTCATCAAGTGACTCCCAAAGAATGTCACCTTTATGCTGTGAAGAGGATCTTTAGGTACCTAAGATGTTTCCCTAATCTTGGTTTGTGGTACCCAAAGGATTCACCATTGGAGATGATTGCATATTCAGACAGTGATTATGGAGGTGATAAGTTTGATAGGAAATCCACAACTGGTGGATGTCAGTTTCTTGGGAGCAGATTAATATCTTGGCAATGCAAGAAACAAACAGTGGTGGCTAACTCTACAACTGAAGCAGAGTATATGGCTGCAGCAGCATGTTGTGGTCAAGTGTTGTGGATTCAGAACCAGCTGTTGGATTATGGGTATAATTTCATGCATACTAAGATATTTGTTGACAATAATAGTACTTTATGCATCATTAAGAATCCTGTGCATCATTCTAAAACTAAACACATAGAAATTAGACACCATTTTATAATAGATTGCTTTGAGAAAGGTTTAATACAACCAGAAAGGGTTGACATTGAGGAAAATGTGTCAGATTTATTAACTAAACCTTTTGATACTGGAAGATTTCAATACTTGGTAAAAAGTATTGGAATGGTTAATCTCACTTAATATGTGTTTTGGATTCTTTTTGTAAAAGTATGTACAGGATGATGCATTATTATTGGTCTTATTGATGATTTAGATTTTCCACTATATTTTCTAACACTGACAAAGGTTGTTTGAACACTGATAAGTGTTTTTGCAACGTTTTCAGCAATATAATTGTCTAACGCTGACAAAGCTTTCTTCAACGCTGTTATGTGTTATCGGGGTGTTGTCAGCAACAATGTTAGTTTTGTGGTTTTCAATCTAAATGTGCAGATGGTGTTAGCAGTATACCATTGGATACAGAGTTGCTTATGGATCAAAGGAGAAGCATTTGGACAAGTTTTTATTTATGGATGATGGTTGGAATGTTTCATTCCTATCTTGACATAAATTTTTTATGTTCATGCATGATTTTAGCAAACTTTTTGTATCATAGTTTAAGGGGAGGTTTTAGGAACCTTAAGGATTTTTGGGTATCCATATGATACTCTTATCACAATTCTAGATTGTGTCCACAGGTGAGTATGGGTTAGTTTTACTAAACCATGAGGCACTGTAGCATGCATAGTATATCAACTTTGCATGCTGCCAAGACATTTTTGGCCTAGAATTGGTTGTGGTCTGTTGGGAGACTTGGGAATGATTTTGATATGGGATTTACCTAGGAGTAACAAGGATTTTATAAGGTAACTTGGTTGTTAAGAATTTTGGTTAGCAAGGGACACTAGAGGACTGTTATGTCTATCTTTCTTATGCAAGTGTGCATAACTGGACAGTGCTTGCCGCCCTATAATAATTATCAGCTTTTGGTTATTTTCTCTAGGATAAATTACTTGTTAAGGTCATTGTTCACTTTTTAAAACAATTTTATTTTTGGACGCTGACAAGATTTTTCCAAGCGTTGTTGTGACCAAAATGGACGCTGACATGGCTTTAGGCGAACGTTGACAAGATTATAGCCGTTGGGCGTTGATGGGTTATATTTGACCGTTGACACTCAATGGGACCTACCCAGTTGTTACTTTTTGACATATTTTCAAGCCGTAATTTTAGGAGTTGTTACTTTCATTAAATGCATGAGATAACTTATAACTTTTTCAATATTTTCATGATTAGTTTTTGAAAATCTTTGCCTATTTTTGGGCCAATCACATGCATTGTTTATCTCCTATAAATTTGGCTCCTATTTTTAAACAGGGTATCTATAATTCTTGTCTAACACTTTTCTCTTATCAACCTTCATCTTTTACACTTCAAATTAACAGCTTTCATCAATGGCACCAAGATTTAACTCAGCAGAATTGGATTTGGGGTTCAAGTCTCAACACAACATGATTGCTTATCTTGTTGCTGATAATGATTTGTTGCTTCAATACACACAAATGGTGGCGTATTTGAACGCATCCCCCTTAAGGTATGCTCTTTCTCATGCACCACTCATTCCAGTCACACACATTAAACAGTTTTGGAACACTGTTAGTTCCTCAACAGTTAATGGAGTGACCACATTAACTTCTATTGTTCATGGGAGGTCTTGGGTGGTTACTGAGGCCTTGGTACGCCAGGCCTTACATCTTGATGATGCTGATGGTATAACCATCCTTCCCATAAATGAAATAGAACAAGGGCTTAGGGCTTTGGGATATCCAATTCCTGATGAAGGTACTCTTAATAAGTACCATAAGCAGGAATTTCCCGTAGCCTGGAAATACCTCATTCACATTCTCCTTCAATGTTTGAGTCCCAAATGTACTGCACATAATGAGATTAACAGATCTATTGCTAGTGCTATTGTGTGCATTGCAACAGGGCAAAAATATAACTATTCTAAAATGATTTTTGAAGGGATGTGTAAAAACAAGGGGACAAAAATGACTTTAGCTTATCCCCGTTTTCTGCAAATGATTTTTGATGATCAAAGATATTGTTCAAGGGATCACAATGATTTTTATAAAATCCCTGAACAAAAGAAAGCTATTTTTGCAAAGATGGATTCACCACCTCATAGAGACTTACCTTTAACCCCAACCATGCTTGCTGTTATTGCAGCAGCACAACCCCAACCAAACCCCCAACCTCAAATTGATCCTCACCCACAACTTGAACCTATTCCTGAACCTTTACCCTCACCTGAACAAATGCAATTAGACCAAGAACCCTTTGACGCTGACACATCAAATGTTGGCGTTGATGTGCCTATTTCCAACGCTGACACCCAACCATCACAATCCCAAACACCCCTTAACCAACCCACATCTACACATTCTTCCACACCATCTTCCACACCACCTGAATATAGGTTGATCAAACGCCAAAGGACTACTGGAGTGTTCTCCTCTGGTGGTCCTAGCCATGAAGTAGAGAGAACCACCACCACAAGTGTGGCTGGTGACCTGGATGAGGTTAGGACTATTGGTTCTGGCTTAGAAGCTGGCCAAGGCAGTCCCACCATAATTAAGTCCTCATCCATGCCCAATGAACCTGACTTGGGAGGTCAAATTCCCATTTCAGAAGAGGGCAGCCTGGAACCAATGACTATTTTGGAATTGACGGCTGTCTGCATTAGCTTGCAAAAGCAAAATGCAGACTTAGTACAAATTGTCAGCTCACAAGGCCTTGAACTCAAGGAATTGAGGGAGAGGATTGTTGTTTTGGAGAGTGATCATGCTAGGAGAGGTATGGAGGAGTCTTCCAAAGGGGAGGAAGATCAAAGAAATCTGAGTGATAAGAGCAGTCAAGATGGTCGATCAATGGATGTTGCTGAAGCTCTTACTACTTTGAAGGAACAAACAGGTTTTGATACGTCCTTAATCTCTCCAACCAATCTAAATTTATCATTTACAGTTATGTTGAGAGAGGTTACACAAGGCGCTGAGGGAAAATATTTGAGCGTTGACAAGACAAGTTTGGACGCTGATAGAAGTATTTTGGGTGCTGATAGAGGAAATTTGGGCGTTGACAGATCTGCACATCTAGGTGATGTATTCCAGTCATCATCTATCATTAAGGATGTTCCTACTCAGGTATTACCATCTACCTTACCAACCATTGCACCATCAGATAAGGGTAAGGGTATATTGGTAGAAGAAATTGTTCCAAAGAATGCAGCCCAAGTTGAATTTGATAGAAGACTGGCTGAGCAATTGATGGAACAAGGTGAAAAAGAAAAGTCACCATTTGTTGTGACTTCTGAAGAAGAAAGTGATGGAGTTAGCTCAGACTCAACTGTGATGATTATAGAACCAGAAAGGCTTGAGTATGGTGATGAGCTTGCTAGGGAAAAGTTGAGAGATTTAAAGTTGCAGATTGACTTTGACATGCCAGAGGTGGTTCAGATGTACAATTCTTGGGAAGAAAGCTGCATGGATAATCCAGACTTGACCATTTCAGATCAAATATGGGGTTTGGAGCTTCTTCTTAGAGTTCAGAAGGATTGTAAGGTGATTTTGAAGCACAAGGCAAGCAACATTCTCTCTGAGTTGAAAAGGGATATAAGGAAGCTCTACTTTATGTTGCTCAGATGTCATGGAGTTGGATGGACACATCAGAAGTTGAAGGCTTTGACATTTGATGAGTTGTAACATAGGGCTTATCCTATTTGGGTGAAAGTGCAGGAAGAAAACACTTTCAGACTTCTTTCAGATGAAAGAAAGGAGCAACTTGCAGAAGAGATGGAAATCAAGAAAGCTATGATAGTTCCCAGACCAGTGAAGAAGGGATTTACACTTGAGTTTCCAAAAGATATGAATCAACTATATCCAAGTGAAGCAGTTATTAGAAAGAGCCTCAAGCTCTCCCCATTAGAAGCTTCAGATATGGTGCATGTGTTACCATTAGATTCCAAGAATCCAATTGTGAGTTATGATGAGGATGAATGTGGATTCTGGAAGATTGGAAGATATGGCAAGGAGGTACACATTTTTACCACTCTCATATCTTTATTTGCAAGTTGTGATAGAGAAGACTTGGTGGACCTTTGGAGGTTACTAGAGACCAAGTATGAGGCTGAAGCACCAACTTCAGCTAATGGAATAAAACTTTGGACCACATTCAAAAGAATGTGTGGGACAAATGAGGAAGATCCTGAAATATGGAAGGATCTTGAAGATGACCTCAGTGGTCTTCAATGGAGGTTATATTCAGCTGTTGGTGTATATCATTTGAGTTCTACAAAGTTTGCTGAGTATCTACTAGTGGATGCTCAGTATTTCATATCCAAGGTGTTTTGGAAAAGATGAAGGACACCCAGTTGGAGATAGACTATACAAGTGACATGACAAAGAATTTGATCAGATTTATTTATTACCAATATGATAAGGTTTGTCAGAATCCTCCAAGTTCTTAATGTTTATTCAGAAACTTGATCATAAGAGTGGATATCAAGTTTAGGGGAGGATTTTTGGGAATAAATTAAGGCCAGATCACTTGAACGCTGACAAGAACAACTCAAGCGTTGACAATAACAAATTGAGCGCTGACAGCTCAAGCGTTGACAAGTTAAAGTCAAGCGTTAACAGATTGAAGACAAGCACTGATGGAAGATGTGAGCTACACGTTTATTATGTTCTAGAATACTTCTAGTAAGGATAGAAACGACAATGTATTTTCTATGTTTATCTTTACCTAGAATAGTTGATACGTAGCTTATTGTACAAGGCTTCTTAGTCTATAAAAGAAGGCCTTTAGGTTAAATTTTTCATTAAGTTTTCATTCGTAAACATCTTTCATTGTAAGCAAGTTTGACATTCATAATCAAAGTGAAAGTTTTGTTTACATCTTGTGTTCTTGTTTAAGTATTAAATTCCGCATAATACTTAGATTCACAAAGCATATAACAAAGGTTTCTCTACGTGTTATACTTGATCTAATCTCGTATACACAAAGCTAATCGATCTAAGTTTGGGATCAACAGGGACTTCTATCGAAGTTAAGTGGCCTTTTCCTTGTATTTGTCCTCATTTTAACCGGAAAATCAATTATTCGACATTTTTCAAAATTTTTGATCTATTTTGGCCTATTAGTTTTTCCTTTTGTATAGTTATTTTCTTTCCTTATTAGAATAAATGTTTAATAAAGTGGTTTTAATTTTCAAAACGCTGTGAATCTTTTGACTCAACCCGAGTTTACTTATCTAAGTTTACTCTAGCTAGTATCCTTAACGTGTTTAAGTCAAGTTTTGCTAGGCTTTTATATAGGGAGCTATAAAACGCGAAATTCTTAACTCTCACGGGTTAAGAAAAAGAACTTTTCGCAAGTTCCTATAATTGATCCTAGAGAGTCGTTTATCAAGGGAACTTTAAAATGCGATTTCTAAACTTGAAAAAGTCTAAGAATTTACAAGATCCTATAGACGACTCGAAAACCCAAAACTTTGATTTAATAGGCTAAGCATCCACGAGTCTCATTACTTGAGATTTTAAACTGTGGAGAACGAGAGATGATAGAGTCAATTATAAGTTTGGTATTCTTTCGTGAATTTATGTGAGTTAATTATGAGCCTATTCTCCCATCGCTTGCTAATAAATTTTTCTGCAATAAATAAGGTTGTACGATTTGAAAAGTTACTTAGCTTCTAGCCCAAGATCGTTTAAAAGTTGCTCGGTATGGATTAGAGTTCATAGCCAAGGCATAACTTATTGAAGCGGGATGCGAATATTGGCGAGTCCAAAAAGGTCCTAACAAGACATGAGGGCTATATTTTGTTGCTAAAGATCCAAAGTGATGTGAAGAATCATTTATCGAAAATCAATATGAAGGATCGAGACACACGACGAAAAGCAAAAACTCCCCAAAAGTCATGGAGAAGTGTATCCGAAAAGACCCTAGCAAGGTATGAGGATAAATAGATCCAAGTCATAAAAGGAGGCGGATCGTTGTATATCAAAGTCCAAAATAAAGATTGGAGAAAAATGAAGAAGTCGTGGTCCAAGTATGAATCTCTCAAAACTTCAAGTGAAGAATTCCATTATAAAGAGAAGACCATAATTTCATGAACGTCTCTCAAGGTTTGAAGTATGAAGTCGCTGCCAAATATCGGTCCGAGAAAGGTCTCAAATCGCGAAGCGAGTTATGCCAAGATATGAACTTTATGAGGTCTCGAGAAGCAGTTTTAAAAGATTTTGTCCTTTAGCTAACTATTGATTAAATCGTTCACTTTATTTTCGGACTAAATAACTATCGAAATAAGTCAAAAATGCATCTTCGTGATCATTCAAGACAATAATAAAATATAAGAGATACACCTAGGAATAAGGGAGTCTAAGTGAATAATTGGCCCACATGAGTTCGTGTTAGTCTACTAACTTATAATAACAATGATCTCGTTTCTAAGCTTGGTTTGGAGAAAGTGAAAACTTGAGGATGATGATCATTCATGACATTTTCAAAACCCGAGGTATGCTTTTTATTTCTTTACTTTTAATGTTTATAATTTTCTATCTCTTTAATAAAGGCCAACGTGGATTGATTATGATGAAAAATGTAAACGTGCTTTGTAACTAATGCATTGCATGAGGACATTGCAATGGCCAAGTGTAGGGGATTTGATAGGTGTGTAAACACCCATCCTTTTTACCACTTAATTACAATAATAACCGAGCCAAAACGTGTATTTTATGTCTTTTATGTCGGAATTATGCGTGGTTTGTGTTTTTGTTGTGATTTAGGACGAAAAGGTGAAAAGTGGAGAAAACACGGGCATTTACGAGCTTTTATTAAAGAAAAAGATGAAAGACGAAGTCAAGAAGTCAAGAGTGCAAAAAGAACGGAAGTCCAAGACCAATTCTGAAGATTTATCGAAGAAAAAGTCAAAAGACGGAAGTTTATCAAAAGCCGAAAAACACAAGTCTAATTTATTGAAGAATTAAAAGACGAGTTCAAAGAAATTCCGAGCCAAAAGTCATATAAGTCCAAGATTAAAGAAGATTTAAAGGCTTAAGGACTAATGGTGCAATTAACAAAGAGATTAAGAAGGAAGGGCCTAATGATGCAATTAAGAGAAAAGGAAAGAGGGGAGGAAGCTTCCTAATCCTCCCCTATATATAGATTAGATGTTAATCATTTTCATTTTGTTGGCTAGAGTGACACTAGTTCTTCCACCTTTACTTTTATGCACATTTAATTACCTTGCACCTTTAATTACTTGCACCTTTAATTACCTTGTCTTGCACTTTAATTTTCAAGTAAGTTACTTTTATCTTTATTGCACCTTTACTTTTCTTGTTAAAATCTCTCATTCTACCTTTCTTTCTTGCTTGATCTTTATGATTACATGTTTATTATCTTGCTTATTTGATTAAAGATTGTGTTTTTATGCTTGTGATTGTTTTAGATTATTGATTCTTATAGCTTATTTGTTTTCATCTTTAAGTTTTTAAAGTTTTTTATAAGAGTTATTTTTATATAAAAGTTGTTTTTCATAAAGTTTATTCATTTCGTGTTTTAAAAGTCTTTAAATTTCAGTTTAGTAGCTTTTTCTTATACTTGTTTGATTAGGATTTTCGTTGTGTGCTTATTTGATTAGTATCTTATTTTTCTAGCTTATTTTGTGCTTTTTCCTCCGTATTCCGATCTGACAAATCGGAAAAGGGTTTCATATTCCGACTAGCTCTTTGGCTTGGTCGGAAAAGGGTTTAAACATTCCGATTGAGAGTGTTTGTGGTATTCCGATCTGGGTAAGTGACTATCATTCCGATCTGGACTCTACTACACATTTCGACGAGGAGGCTTTGGTATTCCGATCAGTGTGGTTTTGAGTATTCCGATCAGGAGTTGTGACAGTATTCCGATTGAAGCTCCTTTCCTCATTCCGATCGAGGTGTTTGGTCTGTATTCCGATCAGGTATAGTGACAATATTCCGATTTGGGTTTCCGATCAACATTCCGACCAGGGTCAACTCCACATTCCGACCAAAGGTAAGTAAACATTCCGATCGAGGGTAAGTGTGGTATTCCGATTGGAAAGGTGACAGTTATTCCGATCAGACCCCTTCCTTATTCCGATCAGGGGTTGAGTACATTCCGATGGTGAGCCTGATCGGAATATATTCCGATTAGGATTGGTTTTTATGTTTTGTCTTGTTTAATTATTACATTCTCATTTTAATACTTTGTCTAATTTTAATTCTCGTCACGCTTTAATTTTAAGTCATTTAATTATTTTACTATTCAAGGTTTTTAAATATCGCACCATTTCTTTTAATTAGACTTAGATTTATTTTAACGCCTTTTATTTCAACGACATTTACTTTTAAGTCTTTGCACATTTAAATTTAAAATCAACCAAAAATATTTGTTTTCACCAAAAAACAATAGAGTCACACATAGAACTTAGATCAATTCGTTAAGATACCGAGAACACGAACTTAGAGTCACATAGTGAACCTAGATCAATTCGATTAGATTGGTACAACGATAATTTTAACCTGAGTAAAATCAGGTGTATCAAATTAACTACCCAATTAATTACTAATAAGACAAAGATCCTTACTTGCACTCCCACTAAATATTAGAGGTCTTACCATATAATAATAAGTAGGGCAAGAGGTAAGCGTCGAGCGTTAATTGCATTACAAGTGCAACTCTTAGATTTATGAGAAGATTCATGAATTTTATTGTTGTAGAGTGTTTGGATGGGACGTTCTCACAACTCTTTCGAGTACCAATGAACATCTCAAAAAAACTTGTTATACATATAATAAAATCATGAGTATGTTTCATCTCATCTTATGCATCGGGTTTCGAATCTGACCGGGAACTCGACTTAAGTCGTACCAATTTAAAGCATGCAATAATTAACATAGGTCTGACCTATGACAAAGATCACCTTGGGTGCATGATTCACCCTAGGTCTGACTAGATGGCGAAAAACACTACAAGTGCTATTAAATTGGATGGCATAGACTTAAAAATTTAAGTAGGTATCTCATAAGTTTTTGGAAAACAAATGTCAAAAACGTGTAAAAAGATGCATGCAATCATCTTTTTAGCACAAGTTAAGAAAAACCTTTTGTTAACTTTGATTAAGGCGTGTTTACTGCGGGAAAAGATTAAAGATGGATCAAACCCTATATCCTACTCTTCATGCGCCCGAGGGTGCAAGTGCTTGGGATAATTATCATATAGATGCCGAAACATGTACATGACACGGGAAAAGATTAAAGATCGTTCAAACCCTAGATAGCTTGACTAGTGCACGTTGTGCAATAGCAAGTCCATCATTAGTAAAGCACAAAAACAAGTTGTTTTTAAGTATTATAAACCATTTGATCTTGCAAATCACGTCATTGAGAAGATAGTTTATGAGCCATCATTGCGGTATGTAAGCCCAACTCGAGTGACAATATGATTTTTCAAACCAATTAGATTATAATAAAACAAGTTTCATAGATCTTATGTCTATATTAATATTTGTTCCAAAAAATGATTTTTTTAACAGATAACACATAGCCGATTCACAAGGAAAATCTTATGTATTAATATGACATCCTTTTAAAGCTAGTTTCGATATAAGTAGAGATCCGTTTTTATGATTCCTATAATCTTGAATTATTACGTTTTGCGATTCATAAAGGAAAACAAATAAACACATAAAACCAGAATAGAAGGGGTAGAAGCAGAAGACATACTCTATATGAAAGCAATAACATATAAGATCCAAGTCTCGAATGAGTCTTCCAAAAAATTGAGGATCAAAGACCCTCATCAAGTTTTCGAGCAAGGTAGTTGATGACGTGCATGAATCACAAAAGTGATATGCTAAAGCCTTTGACGGATAATAAAAGCAATAGTAATTATTAACCGGTTCAATTTATCCTACCCAATATGAACCATTATCTAGCTCAAGATTAAAACTTTAATGGCAAGTATGCATGTAATTGCCATAGAAACATAAATAAAAGAGATTTTAAAGCGAAGGAAGCGTGTTTTATTCTATGTCTAACCCATGAATGCCATACAAATTGACTCGTGACGCCACTTTTGGTATTTTGAAACTAGTTAAACCATTAACTACGAGTGCACAGCAGAATGGATCTAGTATAACATACATGATTAAGTACATAACAAAAACAATTTTAAATCAACCTTAAATTAATTGAATAAATCAGTTAATGAGTCTTTATCTTGATCTTGAACATTAACGGTTAAATTGCCGTCTTCATCATTTGCTCACACGACACGTCAAATGAACACACCACGATGCTAGTGGTAACTTCACTTCTCGAACAACTAGTGTATAATGCTTGTTTTAAATTTGATCCAAATACCAAGTGTTATGCGTTTGAATCGAACTAAAACAAAAGACAACACCAACAAAACTGATCACTATAGGATTCGAACCTAGATCAAATTGTGTCACAAGTAAATAACCCCGCGAGTTTAACAAAGGTAAAAGGAATCCTTAGATGCAATTTGTCATTGCATGTTAATAATATAGTTAAGCATGCATACATTAACAATTGCATCATACTAAACGTATCTTCCTTTTTTCCATATTACATATAGAGCAAAAGATGTAATAAGCTTAGATAATTATGGTTGGCGTTATTGTGAGTGTGGAATTAACCGAAATCAGTTTTTAGGAGGTAAGATGGAACGAATATTATGTAAGGGGTGTGGGGTTTATATAGCCTTCACACCTCCTTAGATTTCTTGTTCTTTACTCTAAGGTAAACTAATTAAGGTAAACATTTAGCTTAATAGTTAATAAAAAAATCTTCTAGAAACTCCATAGGATTTATTCGGCCGACTAGGGCCATAGGATTTTCTAGAGTTGATTTTTAGTCCCTCATATTTTAATAACGCGCTCACGATAAATTAATTAAGCACGTAATTAATTTAACCACTGTTAATTAAATGAATAAGTGAATTTTTATTAAACGTTTAATTATAATAATAGAACGTATAATAAAAGTGTGTTCTCCGTATTGAGTGTGTGCCCTTGATAGGCTCACGCATTTCCGATGGCTAAACGATTGCATATCTCAACGCAAGTTACAATCATGCTAACAACAGTGGCGAATGAAAGAGCCGGACATTTCCATTATTGTTTTCTCACACGAGTTGGTCATGCTAAGTTCATGACTTTGTTTTAGTCTCTCGAATG
This sequence comes from Glebionis coronaria, assembly GCA_025667525.1. Lineage (NCBI taxonomy): Eukaryota > Viridiplantae > Streptophyta > Magnoliopsida > Asterales > Asteraceae > Glebionis > Glebionis coronaria. The sequence continues at coordinate 3,046,705 of JANFOE010000109.1, forward strand.
CTTCAGCAGCATTATGGATTTTAAACAGAGTTTCCATGAACTCATAAACAAGTTCGTTGGTACTTTCATCCATGACAACCTGATTTTCTATAAGTCTGGAGAAGACCATGAAAAACATATTCTCATTATGATGCAAAACTCTACGACAACATAAATTTCACCTGAAATTTTTTTTGGCTGATTATAGTGACACGCTGAATCACATGGGTTCCAATGGTTAATCTTACCATGACTTTGCTTACGAGTAAAGGAGAGAACCCTACACTAAAGTATGTGATCCAAATGATCCCACACTAAGAGTAGTCTAACTACAAAGACTCTCAGATTTCCAAATTTCTATGTATCTAGTATCTATGAAGCAAGATACAGTTAAGTTCATATCTAAATATATGCCATACCGGTAGGTTAAGATAGAACACCAAAAGGTCAGGAGATTTTCCCCCTTGGAAATTTGAAACGAAGAAGGGACAATACCTCCAGGAAATTGTTACCAGACTATCGCAAGCTCAGAAGGAGCATGATGCTATCTGGGTTGTTTCAATCGTTTGACCAAGTCTGCAAAATCCTTCTATCCGTAAGAATTTCACAGCTAGTAGATTATCAGACATGTTCCAGTCAAAGATCGTACGATCACTGGACACTCTCGCAACTATCAGCTCAGAGGAAGACTCGAGTACGTATTCATTCATCATTACGTTCACGTCCTTGTTAAATTTTACTTTTTGCTTTCGCATTTACGTCCACAACACTATTCACGTTCATGATCATATTCTAGCTTACGATTTAAGTTCGCTTTTGTTTTGAAAAGTTTACAGCAAGCTTGGGAGACCAGAGTCACGTCTAATAAACTCTTCATCCACAGGTTGACGCTTCACGTCACATTCCACGTCTTACCTCTAATAGGTTGGCGTTACCGCCTCAGTTATTCCATGATCACGATATGTTTCACATGTCATGTTCATTCCACGTTTCCCATATCATGTTCACGATATGTGGCGCGTATCACGTCCACCGTATGTATTCATGTTACATTTACCATATTTCCACGTACCACGTTCACAATTGCTCACTTATCACGTTCATAATTGTTCGCGTACTACGTTTCAATATGTTCGTACATAATTTATAAGGCGTTTCTTATGTCTTTTATTCCATATTATTTCGCATCGTAAAGTCTTGTTATCTCTATACATTACTTCTTAGCCGCTTCGCTCATCAATCAGATACGTTCTGTCGGTCATGTCACGTTCCATGTCCCTTTCTGACATGCCTCACTCACATCCTTCCAGCTCACATTTCTTTCCAGCCTTTGTGTCCTCTCAGCCTTGATTACTCAATCAGTTTATGTTACCTTTAACTCGAGGACGAATGATCCTTTTAGAAGGGAAGAACTGTAATACCCGTAACAGTATCGCGTCTCTAAACCGAGGACGAGTTATTCTTTTAGAGGGTAACAGTTGTAAAACCCGCATTAAAATACCATGAAAAGTCATTACGTAAACATACGAACCAATTAAAACTTTCCATTTATGTCATGTACACGTGTCACGAACATTAAATCCAGAAATTACGTACGTGTTAGTACACGATAATTATTACGTGCATGATAATACACGATAATTATTAAGCTTAATAAACATAATTACGAACACATGGTCACGGATATTTATAAATATGATAATTATTAAGAATAATAATTATTACACGACTATTAGAACACGATATATGTACGTAATATTAAAACACGAACCAATACGAACATTTAATCATACAAACGAACACATAAATATGTAAACACGAACAAAGACCGGTTTGCCCTTGTGGGCTTACGGTGGCCACGGACAAGGAAACAAGAGGGGGCCCAAGCCCATTAATTGGTTAACTAAGAAAAGTAAAACACAGAGTTTTCATTCACAGAAGTTTTACAAAAAAATTAAAACCCTAGCTTTCTTTTCTCTCTCTTGCCGCCGGCTACAAGGACACCAAAGGGGGTGTTTTGGTGATACTTGATTGTTGATTTTGGGTTGATTGTGTTCGTGTTCTTAGTTTTTTTCAAGCACATGTTCGGTATCATCAAAAACCTTCATCTTTTATTGTTATTTTCTTTTATTTATGTTCATGTGACTAATGATAATAAAATAATTAAAAACATGTGAAACCAATTCAAGAATCAAGAATAGTGGGTGTCTTGGTGGGGTTTTGTTTTGCGGACACAAGAACCATAAGCCATGGGCTCTCGGTGGTCTTTTAACACCAACAGCCGAGACCACCATGGTCTTGGTGTGGTTTTGGTCATCGGTCGCAAGGACAAGGAACCCCGACGTGAGTCGGGGAGTTGTTTGGTTTGTGTTTGGGTCTAGGCGCAGCAACAGCAGCACCACCGACTTAAGCCGGTGGCTGTTTTGTTTGATCAGGGGGAAACGCAGCCGAGCAGGGGGAACCACCAGCTAACAGCCAGTGGGAATTTAACTCGAACAGTGGCAACCGGCTAGGCCGGGTAGCCACTGTCATGGGGTTGTTTGGTTCGGCTTATACGTAAAAACATGAAACGGGCACGGTATAATTTTTACAAGTTATATATTTTATTTACAAGTATACTTTTTTTCAAGGTTAGTTAAATTAAATTAAACATGACTAATAATTAATTTAATTTAATCATGGACTTAGGTTATATTTATTCTTAATAAATAATACATGTATAAGCCTAAGTATTTTATCATTAATTTATGCTATAATTAATAATTAATTATTAAAACATGGAATTATAATTAATTAATAAAACATGACTTAGGTTATAATTATTAAATTTAATATTTCATGACTAACCTAAGTATTTATTTCGCCTTATTTAATTAAAACATGTTTATTTTAATTAAATGATATAACCTATAGTTTATTAATTAATCATGACCTTTATTTAATAAGCTATACTATTTAATCCATGACTTATACATTTTCACCAATAAGCTTTAACTTATATTCTAGCTTAATAATCCAGCTTATTTCTAATTATGAAAACTTACTATTTTTGGAAACTTTCTAATTTTAGAAACTTACCATGTTTGGAAACTTTCTATTTTAGGAAACTTGCTATTTTTAGAAAGTTACTTACAGTAAAACATGACAGAATATGTATAACAAGCTAAGAACAAACATAACCAGTAAAATACATGTATCTCAAACAACTCATACACGTCCCTATTTCTTATGTAGTATTATCCGTCAGGGCGGAGTAGGTTCTTCATCAGTTATGTTACCTTCTGCTGGACATATGGTATTGATATTCTGTTCTTCAACAAGAACAAATCTCTTCCTTATTAGGATTCCCCGTTTGCAGCCAACTGTTTTCCCAGTAGTTACAAAACTTAAATGCTTATGTTAATTAGTTTCTTAGCCATATACATGCATGCCAGTTTCACCTAGTTATGGAGGTACCATAACCATAACACTGGAGGTACCAGTGTTATGACTTCACCACGGCGGAGTGATAGCTCGTGGCATTCCTTCAGTTTATTTGGCCATTATTATATTTATGTTATCATGTGGGGCGTATGGGTGCATCCTAGTTACATGTTTTTGTTAGGATTTCAAGTGAATGAGTTGTGTGCCTTGCATCCTTCACAAAGATCTGATCCCTCCTACCCAGACCATTTTAATTAGAGGCATCCCCTCTAATAGCATGACGAGGTCACCCCTCTATGTATTCATGTACATTGTTGACCTCATGACCTATATGGGCTATTACTATATTAAACTAATACCGATTTTTCATAAGTAAACATAAGCTATTTCTCAAAACTAAAACCAGTTAACATGTTATACGCCTAGGTTTACCAGGACTTATTCATTTCTACTGCCATTCATGATTATGATGATCTTTTATGCTTTCATTATTCTATGTTTTCATGTTATGCTATATATCCCTTCACTAAGCGTATTGCTCAGCCGTTACTTTCTTTCCATGTCCCAAAACGGCAGGTACCCAAGGTTAGACTTGAGCATTTGGAGGTCATGCATAGGAAGGGAGCTGCCTTAGACTTCTTCTCCTTTGCCTTTATGTATTTATGCTTGTTTAGTCTTCCTTTTGTTCATTTATTTTATTTATGTTTAGGGCTTATGTTTGGGAACCGATGTTTGATTCCGGTTATCCCTTTGGTCATGTATTTTCATGACATATTACCTTGTATGCTTTGATGACATACCATAATTATTAATTATCCTGTGATATTCCATTTATCAAAATGGGGTGTTACATATCTAGTTTACTTTATTACTTATGCCTTTCAAAAACAAGATTACAAGAACAACAACGATATCCAATCCCGCCAAAGAAATTGGATTCTTGAACCGTTAGCGGTTACTTCATTGGTCACCCAGAGAAGTCCAAAGAGTATAGGTTTTATTGTCCCAACCATAGTTCTAGAATTGTTGAAACAGGCAATGCCAATTTTCTAGAAAATGGTGAAGTTAGTGGGAGTGTTGAAAATCAACTTGTGGATATTAACAAAATAAGGGATGATGATTCATCACCCATGAATGTTTATAAATCCACAATTGCACCAGATGTTGTTCCTGTATCTCAAAATCAAGTACACAATTTGAATAATGAACAAACACCCCATGAAGAGAATAACTTGCCTACTCAAACAAGTGAACCAGTTGGAATAGCATTGAACAAACCTACAAGGGTGAGAAAGTCAACTATTCCTGATGATTATATTGTTTACTTGCAAGAGACAGATAGTGAAAATTCTGAATTATGGATTGACGCTATGAAAGAAGAGTTCAAATCAATGGCTCAAAATAAAGTCTGGGATCTTGTAAACTTGCCAGAAGGTTCTAAACGAGTTGGGTGTAAATGGGTCTATAAGACCAAACTCCACTCTAAAGGCAATGTTGAAAGATATAAAGCTAGACTTGTAGCCAAAGTTTGTACTCAGAAATTCAGCGTTTATTACCATGAGACTTTTTTACCCGTCTCAAAGAAGGATTCGTTGAGAATAATATTGGCATTACTGGCTCATTTTTACTTAGAGCTACATCAAATGAATGTGAAAACCGCCTTTCTGAATGGAAATCTTGATGAGGAATTTTATATGGAACAACCCGAAGGTTTTTTTTCATTGATGGTAAAGAAATTATGGTGTGTATATTAAAGAAATCAACATATGGACTTAAACAAGCTTCTAAACAATATTATATTAAGTTCAATGATACTAGTACATCTTTCGGTTGTGAAGAAATCATCGTTGATCGATGCGTATACCGCAAGATTAGTGGGAGCAAGTTTATACTTTTTGTTCTATTTGTTAAGGATATCTTGCTTGTGACTAATGACTTTGGTTTATTGCCAAGACTAAAGAATATCTCTCAAAGAATTCTAAAGATATGGATGACACATCTTATGTGATTAGGATTTTAATATTCCATAACATATCTAAAGGTTTACTAGAACTATCTCAAAACGCATATATCGATAAAATTCTTGAGAGATTTATCTATCATGAAAAAATAATTTGTAACTTGTTATGAGGCTACCATTCATGCATTATGGTTGCCGATTATTTTAGGGCTTGGGGTTGTCGACACTGTAAGCAAGCCGCTAAAAATGAATTGTGATAAAACCGCAACAATATTCTTCTATAATAACGCAAAATACTCTATAGTTGCAAAACATGTGACTATAAAGTCTTTATCGTGAAAGAGGAAAATTCAGAAACAAAGTGTATCTCGGACATATTAGTATGTATCTCCAACCAAGTGATTACCACCAAAGGATTTTTGACAATATGTTCTTAGGTTGGGTCTTGATAGTATTGGTAACTAATTATGATGTTCTTAACACTCTTGAGCTCAAATAAAATTGTTTCTCATTTTATTTCTTATTCATTATGTTAAGCATGCAATTGTATGGGAATAAGAAAATTTATGTATTTTCATAACAATTATGTAGACTTTATGTTATTTGTATATAACTTATGAATCTAGTATGATGAGCTCATAATGTTGTGATATATGGAAGGAAGTGTACTAGAATATTGTATATGACCGCCATAATCCCATTATGTGTTTTTGTTATGTATAGATACTTATGATGATAAACGGTTAATAAGATTTGATTTGCTAGCCTTATGTAAATCATTAAGTGACATAATGGAACATCATGCCAAGTGGGAGAATGTAAGACTTTGTAAATGTCATAATGTCCCTTAATTCAAATTATATGTTACATATGTTTGAATCATATGTTACTATTGTTTTAATGGTATGATGACTAGCACTTGATGATACATTAAGTCTAACCGTTACATGTTTAGTATTGATGGAGATACTAAGATTAGGACCTATATATACACTAGTCCCCTCCCTACCCAAAACACACACAAGTAGTATAACATAAATATCCATCAAAGCACTCTACACTTAAGTTGGGTTAAGGGAGAGAAACTAGTCGTGTTTTAAGTGTTGCTTACATCATGTCAACAACCACTGTGGCTTCTGGTATGTTATTCTTGTTTCATCTTGTTGATGTGGTTATTATCGTATTCTAAGATCTTGTGGCATAATAGTTTAAGTGTTCGTCATGTATGTTTTGATGCTAATGTTTACACTTATAAATGGCTTACATGTGGTATCAAAGCCAAGGTTTTGAATAAGATAATGATCCGATGTTTTATTAAAATTTACTTGAGTATCACAAACTATTAGTTTACTCGATAATAAAACTAAACTTGTGTGATATGGTTAAATAAGAAGCTTCTTTATTTCTCTCATAACTGTTTCTCCCGAATGCTGTTTGGTGTATGATGTTATACAATTTTATATGTTTAAATTAACATTCATTCGTATTCATGGCCCATTTTCTTTTAGAACATGATATTTTGATAAGTTATCATTCATGAAATAAATTTTCAGTACATTGTAGGATTTTATTTTCTTTCAAGAATGTACTTGATAAAGGGTATGGATGAATATATATTAAAACGAAAATAATTTTTTTTTCATGTTCATCATTATATAATGTATGATGTATACATATAGTTAGTTGCTCAGTAAGTTTTGAGATATAATGCATGATATTATGAGAAAGCTTATCGGTTCCGCTAATGAAATTAAAAAAATGGTTTTCATGTATTGTATGGTTGTAAATATGAATTCAGAAGTTTTACTCGTGTATAAGTTTACTTTTAAATTTGTTTTTTTTCTCATTAAATATTGTGAATTCTTTGTCAATTATTATATTAATTGTTTCAATCAAAGTTATAAAAATATGGAGCGTCTAATTGGTTTGATAGACTAAGCTAACGTTTGAAACTATCAATATGATTCTATTTCATGATTGAGATTACATCTCATTAATTTATTATGGTCAGTATGACATTAAGTGCATTTAAATATATTAATGTACTTTAGTTATGTTTCAAAATATTTTTTTATGATTATTGGTCAAATAAATTGAGAATCATGATCATTTAATCGTCTAATGACTTTTATAACTAGTCATTTACTTATTGTTGTTAAATAATAGATTTAGGTGTTATAAAAAATTGAAATATATTTTTGAAAACACCTATGATTATGTTTGTATAATTTATATGGTTTAACATCTTCGTTGATTGTATTAAAGCTATTTAATTATTATATGACATTAAATGAGATTATTTTGTTAGTCATCAAAGTGGCCAAGTTAATTTCAATTTTGTAGTCATAGAAATTATGTTGTCTTAAAGTTATTTATCACTTATATGACATTAAGTGGGGTTAATTTGTTAGTCACCAAAGTGACCAAGTTAATTTCAAATATATAGTCATATACCTTTTTTTAATAGCTATTTATATATTACATGACATTAAGAGAGAATTATTTTGTTAGTCACCAAAGTGGCCAAGTTAATTTCAAATATATTGTCATATAATTTTTTTTAGCTATTTGCTTACTACAGGACATTAAAAGAGATTAACTTTGTTAGTCACCAAAGTGGCCAAGTTAATTTCAATATTTGTAATGATGTAATTTATGTCGTGTTACGAATGCGCCTATGATTTTTTTATTAGTTGATAGATATTATGAATTTTTCCCAAAGGAAAATTATTCTTCTATGGTTAATAATCTCAAAGACGAAAAATAGTAAACTTTTGTCGTATGTATATAGTTATCCAAAGATGCTTATACATTTGACTAAGTCTACTTTTTTTATTATAAACTTTCTTTGCATTCTAATAATGATGATGATATATTTTTGTGTTTTACCCAAATGAGACCAATAATATATATTTATATTATTTATATCGTATGTTTTTTTAAGCATATACTATGCCAAGCACACCACAATAAAATGGTGTGGCAAAAAGGCGAAATAGAACTTTAATGGAGATGGTTAGGAGCATGATCAGTAAATCATCTTTACCCAAAAGTTTGTGGATATATGCACTTAGAACCGCATTGTACCTACTAAATAGGGTTCCTAGTAATTCAGTATATGGACTTAAACAAGCTTCTAGACAATAGTATATTAAGTTCAATGATAGTAGTACATCTTTCGGTTGTGAAGAAATCATCGTTGATCGATATGTATACCGCATGATTAGTGGGAGTAAGTTTATACTTTTGGTTCTATTTGTTAAGGATATCTTGCTTGTGACTAATGACTTCGGTTTATTGCCAAGACTAAAGAATATCTCTCTAAGAATTTTAAAGATATGGATGACACATCTTATGTGATTAAGATTTTAATATTCCATAACATATCTACAGGTTTACTAGAACTATCTCAAAAGGCATATATCGATAAAAGTCTTGAGAGATTATCTATCATGAAAAAATAATTTGTAACTTGTTATGAGGCTACTATTCATGCATTATGGTTGCGGATTATTTAAGGGCTTGGGGTTGTCGACACTGTAAGCAAGCCGCTAAAAATGAATTGTGATAAAACCGCAACAATATTCTTCTATAATAACGCAAAATACTCTATAGTTGCAAAACATGTGACTATAAAGTCTTTATCGTGAAAGAGGAAAATTCTGAAACAAAGTGTATCTCGGACATATTAGAATGTATCTCCAACCAAGGGATTACCACCAAAGGATTTTTGACAATATGTTCTTAGGTTGGGTCTTGATTGTATTGGTAACTAATTATGATGTTCTTAACACTCTTGAGCTCAAACAAAAATTGTTTCTCATTTTATTTCTTATTCATTATGTTAAGCATGCAATTGTGTGGGAATAAGAAAATTTATGTATTTTCATAACAATTATGTAGACTTTATGTTATTTGTATATAACTTATGAATCTAGCATGATGAGCTCATAATGTTGTGATATATGGAAGGAAGTGTACTAGAATGTTGTATATGACCGCCATAATCCCATTATGTGTTTTTGTTATGTATAGATACTTATGATGATAAACATTTGATTTGCTAGCCTTATGTAAATCATTAACTGACATAATGGAACATCATGCCAAGTGGGAGAATGTAAGACTTTGTAAATGTCATAATGTCCCTTAATTCAAATTATATGTTACATATGTTTGAATCATATGTTACTATTGTTTTAATGGTATGATGACTAGCACTTGATGATACATTAAGTCTAACCGTTACATGTTTAGTATCGATAGAGATACTAAGATTAGGACCGATATATACACTAGTCCCCTCCTACCCAAAACACACACAAGTAGTATAACATAGCTATCCATCAAAGCACTCTACACTTAAGTTGGGTTAAGGGAGAGAAACTAGTCGTGTTTTAAGTGTTGCTTACATCATGTCAACAACCGCTATGGCTTCTGGTATGTTATTCTTGTTTCATCTTATTGATGTGTTTATTATCGTATTCTAAGGTCTTGTGGCATAATAGTTTAAGTGTTCGTCATGTATGTTTTGATGCTAATGTTTACACTCATAAATGGCTTACACTCGCAACCAGGGGCGGACTTATGTAGAAGCTGCGGGGTGGCGGCGCCCCCCATAGCTCGACCAAAAAGATGATATTGTACTATATTTTTTCTTCGATTTTGACAGTTTATTTAAATGCCCCCCATTCAGAACGCAAATTGCCCCCCACTCACACATTAAAATCCAACTTTTAACACTTTAAAACTTGAAAATTTTCATTTTTAAGTTAAAATATTCGTTTTTTATTTGAATTTTAGGTTTTTTTCCTTATTATTGCTAAAATAAATATTTTACCCCCACTCTCTAATTTTAGATCCACCACTGCTCGCAACCCAATGACTCAACTCGATAAACCAGTGTAATTCAGCCGAATCCACTCGGTGTTTGATAAAGTTCTAAACTCTTTACACTTTGAAAAATAGCTACGGAGTATACAACTAGAGGTAATGTTGTAACAGATATAAAATTTTGGGGAGCAAAGTGTAAATAAACTAAAATCGTTAACTTCTTCGTTCGAACCTAAACGTTTACGGGACGTTACATGTCCTTTTCTTTTCATCTTAACTTCTTGAAATTCATATAAAAATGTGTTTTCAATATACTTTTATCAATTTAACGCTAGAAATCAAAGCAAATCATCCTAAAGGTTTAAAATTGTGAGGCTTTTTTCGAATTTAAAGACCTTGTACGATCGATCACTTTACGCATGCTAAAAATCCAATCTTGCAACGGTTAATCGACCATGTATGTGCTTTTAAACACTATGAAGGGTGTTATTTTTGAAAGTTTATGAACTTAAAATTAATTGTCGTGAGATAGGATCGAACTCGGGATCACGGGATTGCACACATAACGTAAAGGGTTAATTTATTTATTAAATATATTATATATATATATATTTATTAAATCAAACCAAAGCTTAACTAACAATCGTTAATAAGTAATAGTTAAGTTATAACGACCGTTATGGAATTAAATAGAAGCTAAAAAGAAGAAGGAAAAATTACACAAAACAACCCTTGTGGGGGTGTTAGCCGTCGGCTTATAGAGGGGGGCAAAGAGGAACTTTTGTTTCCTAATTTGTTTATGAATTGGAGCCCAAGGTTTGCTAAGCCTATATAAACAAATCCCTAGCTCATAATTTTTTAATCCCTCTCTCTTTTTTGCTCTTTGATCGCCGGCCACCCCTCACCCACCTTAGGGTTTCGTTTGGTTTTCGATCAAGTCTATTTATCTAGTCCTAGCCCCTCTCTAGGGTTGTTGGGTAGATATTCCATAAGAGTTGAAGCTTGGTTTGTTCGTGCTAGACTCACGGTTAACTCGCCGTATTACGTGTGTACAAGAACGTGATATAGTCTTGCTTTAGACTATATTCTTGTTGGTGTTCGTGATAAACCCTAGTTGCCGTTCGTTCCGTCGTCTTGTGGATCTTGCTAGGATAAAGGTATGTAACCCTAATCTTGATTAATATAATTGTGTTAAATTAATGATCTTGTTAATTGCTTCCGCTATGCGTTCTTTGATCCATATTAGGGTTTTTAAATAATTGTTATGAACAATATAAACCATCAGTGGCATCGAGAGCCGTTTTAACATGATTATAATTATCAAGATCCAAAGTTTTTAACTAATATTGATTTTGTTAAAAATTACATGTTGTTTTTTAGGTTTTATAAAAATTAGGGTTTTTTTTTTAAAAAAAATCGGCTATTGCCGAATTTTTTATAAAAAATTATTTTTTTTGTAAACCCTAAAATTACATGGTAATTAACTTTAGATGTTTTGCATGAATTAATTGTTATGTCATGTATGGTTACGATCCATAGTTTTTTAATTGTTAAGAGAATGTGGGAGATCCGTAATTAAACATGCATGTTTTTTACAGATCATAATAATTTTGATTGCTATTTGCTTTCTTTGATTCAAAGTTTTAAAATTACGGAAGACTTTTTATGTTTATAAAAAACCCTAGATTTGATATTCTTTGAATAAATTGTTATGCATGTGGCTACTTGATTTAGTTTTTTTGTACTACTTGTTTTCATGCGTTTATTATATTGTATGTTGTAAACAAGGGTAATTTTTTCTAAGAAAAATAATATGGACTAAATCTTATCAAAATTAATGAATTGTTTTTAGATGTAAATTACATATGATTTGTGTTGATTAGAATTGCAATAAGCAACTTAACGGCCTACTCAATTTTGACAAACTATAAAGTGGGTATAACGCACTGCTGGTCATGTACCCGGTTAAGGAAGGAGGTGTTATGCTTCAGCGCTGACCAAATTCCCGGCTCGCCTGTGCGTCAAAATTGGAATTACCTACGGTTGTTATTGTTATAATTCTTTAAGGTTGATTTTAACTACATTAATTCACATCTGAAACACAATGAATAAGGTTATTGCTTTGTGCTTTAGCTAAGTTCTAGAAAAAGTACGGTGTGAATTTAGTTGTGTGTAAAATCTTTAATTGGTTTAACCAATACCTCAACTTGCAAATATATGATGAACTTTTAGTCTCACCAAAAAGTTTACTAATTTTTTTTAAACTTATGTTATGGAGATGTATGCATGCTTCTCCATACATGATTTTGACACCAAAATCTATACCCTAAAATTTAAGTCATATGCCCTCTAATTGACGAACACTTGAAGTTACAATTGTCGTCATATAAGATATCAGACGATGTTGTAATGGAGAGAAAACTTCATGATTGAATAAGATTGCACATGAAGGTTTTACGTTCTTTAGACTAGTTGACTTAATTGAGTTACTCAGTGAGAACTGGAAACTTAAGGCATAAAGTAGGGATAAAACATGTTTACAATGCAAATGATTTTGGCAATGTAAATCCCTAATATATCTAGAAATTGCAAATTTGTTTGTCAATTATTGTTCGACAAGTTACTGTGTTGAATACATTTGTCACTAGCAGATCAACTGATGTGATGAATCTATGTCAATATGGATTCTAGTTTCAAGGAAAATACTATGGTTTTATTACCGGGGTAATTTTATTTTCTTGAATTGTATTATCAAAAATATTAATGTTTGAACTTATTTATGTAGAAATGGCTCAACCCGAAAGCAATCTGACAATAAGCTCGGCGTTCAAAGCTTTCTTTGAACGGCTTGAACTTACTGGCCCTAATTTCAATGACTGGTATCGCTCACTAAGAATTGTTTTGAGAGCAGCGGGTACTATCAATATCTTGGAAACTCCTTTTTCGGAGGATCTTGCTGAAGGAGCATCTGACGCGAAAAGGCTTCAACACGCTACTAACGTTAAGAAGAACCATGAGGTGGTTGCTGTAATGTTAGGGAGAATGGCTCCATCACTTCAAAGGAAGTATGAGCTATATCGACCCCAGCCAATGCTTGAAGAACTCAAGGCTGTGTATGAAACGCCGCAAGCTGTAGAGATCTATGATCTGGTTGATGCTCTACATAGTTGCAAGCAAGCTCCTGGAAAGTCCGTAAGTGCTCATTATATGGAGATGAGGGGTTATATGGAACAACTCATAGCACTAGGACAACCCTTTGATCATGCAATGGCTATTAACTTGATCAATATGTCCCTTAATAAGGACTTCAATGATTTCGTTCGTAACTTTAATATGCATTGCACGGGGAAGACAGTTAATGATTTGCATGCAATGCTCATTGACTTCGAAAAGGGTTTGAAAGATAAGGCATCCACTACTACTCCTCCAGTACTTTATGTGCAAAGGGTAGAGTGACTAAACCTAAACCGCAAGTGAATAAGAAGCAGAAAGGCAAAGGCAAGGTTGATAAGAGCAAACAAGTTGCGACTACATCAAAACCGAAGCAGGACTTTGTTAAGAAATCTCAGAAAGATGATACTTGTCACTATTGCAAGATGACTGGACACTGGAAGAGGAATTGCTCTCCTTATCTCCATGAAATAGCAGCACATAAGAAGAAGGCTGAGCTAGCTGCTGCAGCACCATCTTCAGGTAACTTATTTATGATAGAGTTATTTAATCTTTCATACAAATCAAACTCCTAGGTATATGATACGGGATGTGGTATTAACATTTGTAATACCCTACAGGGATTTGAGTCGAAGAGGAGGCTTACCTATGGGGAACAATTTCTACAAGTGGGCAATGGCGCACAAGCAGCGGTTGAAGCTATATGAATATTTAAATTAGTTTTACCTTCGGGTTTAGTACTGTTTTTAAATAATTGTCATTATGCACCTACAATTGTTAGGGGTGTCATTTCCTTTTCTTGTATGTTGGATCTTGGATTTAATCACACGATTGGTAATAATAGAATTTCTGTTTTTAAAGATGGTTTATTCTATTTTGATGCAATTTCTGTAAATGGTGTTTTTGAAATTAACATGCATGATAAAAATTCCAAGAGGAAAAATAATTCTGTTTTTAGCATGAATAAGAAGAGTAAGTTAGACAAGAACTCTTCTTATCTTTGGCATTGTAGGCTTGCCCATATTGGGAAGACTCGCATACAAAAGCTTCAACGTGATGGGCTTTTGGAAAGTATCAATGATGAATCATTTGATAAATGTGAATCTTGTATCTCTGGAAAGATGACCAAGAAACCTTTTAATAGCAATATTGAAAGGGCTACTGAACTACTTGGTTTGATACATACTGATGTGTGTGGACCACTTAGACATGTGTCAAGGAAAGGTGCTAGCCGCTTCTTGACGTTTACGGATGATTATAGCCGTTATGGTTATGTTTATTTACTTAAGCATAAATATGAGGCATTTGAAACATTCAAAACGTTTAAAGCAGAAGTAGAGTTACAACTAGGAAAGAAGATTAAAGCTCTTCGTTCTGATCGTGGTGGTGAATACTTACGTCAAGAGTTTAAAGATTATTTAAGTGAGAATGGAATTGTTAAGAAACTTACATCTACATATACTCCACAACAAAATGGTGTATCTGAAAGGAGAAATCGTACATTGTTAGATATGGTACGATCTATGTTTAATCTTACAACTTTACCATTATCCTTTTGGGATTATGCTCTTGAATCTGCTGTTCGTATTCTGAATATGGTTCCCACAAAGAAGGTTGATAAGACACCATATGAACTATGGCATGGCAAGAAGCCATATTTGTCTTATTTGAATGTCTGGGTTGTGAGGCGTATGTGAAACGTGACTCTGGAGATAAATTCCAACAACGCTCAGTAAAATGTATCGTTGTAGGTTATCCTAAGGAAACTATGGGTTACTACTTTTATTATCCGGCTAAGAACAAAATAGTTGTGGCTCGGTATGGAGACTTCCTTGAAAATGATCTTGTAAATCAAGAATTCAGGAAATTATGATCTTGAAGAAATTCAAGAAGATACATTGCCTTCTGAAAATACTAGCGAAGAAATTCCTGTAGAACCAGAAAGTCTGAGTGTTACACCGGAATTAATTCCTCCACGTAGGTCTCAAAGAACCATACGTGCGCCAGACAAACTATGTGTTTACATAGAGGATGATGAGGAGGAAGTAGGGGATCTTGGTGAACCTGCTAACTATCGGTCCGCAATGTCTGATCCAGAAAAGTCAAAATGGATAGTTGCGATGAATGAGGAAATGAAATCCATGGAAATCAATGATGTTTGGATTCTTGTAGACGCGCCTAAAAATGCTAAAGTAGTGAAAAATAGGTGGTTCTTTAAAAAGAAAACCGACATGGATGGTGAAATACAGTCTTATAAAGCACGTTTAGTAGCTAAAGGTTTTACTCAAACTTTTGGCATAGACTACGAGGAGACATTTTCTCCTGTAGCAGACTTACGAGCTATTAGGATTCTCATAGCTATAGCAGCATACTATGACTATGAGATATGGAAAATGGATGTTAAAACTGCCTTCTTGAACGGTCGCTTAGATGAAGACATCTATATGCAACAACCGGAAGGGTACGTTGATCCTAAATATCCAAAGCGCGTGTGCAAACTTTAAAGATCTATTTATGGTTTGAAGCAAGCATCACGTCAATGGAATAAGCGATTTGATGAAGAAATAAAAAGTTTGGATTTATTCAAAATCGTGATGAGCCATGTGTATATCGCAAAGCTAGTGGGAGTAATTTAGTGTTCCTAATTTTATATGTCGATGACATATTAATCATGGGAAGTAACATTCCAAGACTTAAGGAAGTTAAGGATTATCTTGGTAAATGTTTTTCTATGAAAGATTTGGGAGATGCTACGTATATTCTGTGAAAGTCCCTAATCAATGCGAGAAACCCTAATCTTAACTTAATCAACACAAGGTATTACTTTTCAAACGTAATCTTATTATTGTATAATAAAGAATTACAAGTGTTATGGATAACACCGTTTGATGACAATGTGTTGTGCACACTTTGAACAACAATAAACCTTAACTTATGAATACAGTCGTAGCTGTTTGATTCACTAAGTTACACGCACTAATGTTCTTAATATTGCAAAGTGTTAAATCTTAATGCAAGGATACACATCCTATTTATAGTGTTACGAGTTTGACTTGAACAGTACTTGATGTCGACTACACAACTTTTACAAGTTCCCACATCAGTCACATGATGTCCTTCTATTCTTGGTAGTCTTCCATTATGCTTTAAGGAACAGTTGTCCAAAACAGTTTCCTTATTCTTCATATTCTTGAACACACAAATGGCATGTCCAAAGTGTGCTGAGAGTTATCAGGGTATTGCCACCCCTGTTAACTCTCAACCCCTCAGAGTCCCTAATACATCTTGGCTGTTATCCATCACAGCCAAGGAGTATGTCTTCAGGTAATCTTCGACTTCCCTGACAATGTCTCTGACATGGACTCCTCTGAGGTTGCTCACAGAGATTCGGATCTCTGTGAGTCTTGTGAAACTTGCCTGCCTCCTAGGCACAGGCAAGGGACTATCTATCAGCCTAATTATGTTTAAATCAATGAACAGGGAATCTAACAAGTTTAGATTCCCAACAATCTCCCCCTATTTAAACATAAATAGTGCTAGATCTATCTAAGTTAAGGTAAGTGAGTTTAACAGCTTCTTCTTACACATAACAGATCTAAACAAACATACCTCATGATTTTATTAAGACTTAAAGAAAAGATACAAGTTCAATACATAAGTTAAATAAAAGATGAAGGTAAAAAGGGCTGATACTATCTTCAATAGTCATCATTTTTTATTCTTTCTTCAGCTTCAGCCACATCTAATCTGTTATCAATTTCATCCTGCAAAGTCTTTGCAAACTTCTTGGAATATTCAGAGTTGATCTTGAGACACTTCTTGTGACAGAGTAGCTGAATAGTTGAAGCCAGGCAAAGCTCATCTTCCCTCTGAAAAGCATATTGGCAGGCTTTGTTCATAAATGCCATTCCTCTTTCAGGCACTGAATAAGTCTGACCATCAACAGGGCCAACTATACCATTAGGAAGGATCAGATCCCTGTGCATGCCATCCACACGAACATCTTCAGTAACAAAAGTTTCATCAATGATTTGGGAAATTCTTCTTCTTTTGTTGCCTGTCTTTGGGGGTCCTTGTTCGAAAAGCTGTGGTGGAGGATCAATCTTGAGTTTGGCAGCTGTTTCCTTGATCCAGTTAAACTTAGCCTTAAGAGTTTTGAGCAGAAGGAAATTTGCCTGTCCAGACTTTTTGGCAGCTAAGGCTTCGAGTTCAAACCATTCTGATAACCCAAGTGTTTTTAACCTGAAGTTGTCAAACACATCCATATTCCCCGTTTGATTATCCCTCCATAAGATCATCTGTGGAGTGTTTGTGGACTTGTGAATGGTGTATCTAAACTTGGTTATCTTGCCAGCAGCATACCTGTTGTTTACGCATGCATCATAGTCAGCTTTGACTTTCTTTAAGGCCTCAGCGCGTTTAAGTTCCATTTCCCTCAACCTTTGTTTTTGTTTTTCTTTTTCAGGAGGTGACATCTTCCTCAGAGTGGCTTCATTTAATTCTTTGGCTGCCTTGAGCTCACTCAGTCTTTTGAATTCTTCAGCCTGTTGCTCTATTTCTTCAGGCGTTAGAGGTCTCTCATCAGAAGGTGTAAAGGTTGAAAATTGGGAAAGGTCTGTTGTGGATCCTCCTGTCTCTAGCATCGCAGCTATCTTCTTAAGTTTAGTGTCAGTATCAACTAAAACTATCTCTTTACCTTTCTTTGAGACAGAGGACTCCACACTTATGTTTTTCAAATCATCAGCTCTTTTGAGGAACGCTGTCTGAGCCTGATTTTGAATAGATTTTGGTAGGGAGCTCACAGTGAATTTAAGCTTCTTGGCTGCTGGTTCATCCTCATCCTCAGGTTTGCTGATGTTAACTAGGATCATGGATTTAGATGAGTCAGCGCCATCTTGTGATTGTTGCTCCCCCTGAGTCTGATCCTCATCATCAGGTATTATAACTGGTTCGATGACTTGAAGAGGAACAGGTGTTGTTGAAGGGTTGGCTGAAGATGAGCCTTGTTCAGCAGATGCAAGGCTGAGTTTAGTATTCTTCTCCCCCTCACGTTCATCCTTACTTCTCTTATGCTTGGATGAACGTGCCTGAAATCTTCTTGCAATCTGCTCCACAGAGGCAGCCATGGCACGCTGTCTTTTTCTTGATGCCCTGACAATCTTCAGCAATAAGTTGGCATTGGCATTGGTATTTGCCTGAACTCGCCTGACAATAAAACCAGCATGGTTGTATTGCCTGTTGTGCACTGCATTGAAGTGTCTGTTTATGTTGGTTTCTTGTTCTTGGAACAATGCAGGGACAACTGAGTCAATTGCATTCTTGATGCGCGTCGAGAGATGACTTAGTCCTTGAGCCACACCTTTTCTTGTACCCTCCTGAATAGGCTCAGTGACAGCCTCAGTCACAGCCTTCTTTATAATACCTGGAAAGGTGACAGTAAAATTGTGCATCTCTGACTTGATCACGTCCAGCTTTCTTGACAAGCGCTCAATATCAGACTGATGGTGTACAGGCTGAAGATTCTTGATATTGAGGCTTTGTTGAGCAAAATCATCCTCCCTTGGAATCAAGTCGAAGTTGGTCTGGGTAGGATGATCAAACAAAAGGAATTCAGCTGTTGGATCATAAATTGGTCGTTGGAAGACTGTTGTTGCAGATGTAGCAGAGTTTTGTGTGTCAACAGCTTCCTTAAGAGGAGAAGTCTTGTCATCTTCTTTAGGAGGAGAGACTGACAGCTGGTCATCCTCATCTTCTTCCTCTTCCTCATCAAACATTCCCTCAGGGAATTCATCCTCAGGCATGGGTTCAAACTCAGCGACCTAATCTTCTACAGAAAGCATTTCTTCATCAGCATTGAGCACAAGTTCTTCTTCAATCTGAATGTCCTGAGTAATTGTTTCAGCCTCCTTTTCATGTACCTGAGGTTCTTTGACTGGCTGTACAATTTCAGCCTGCAAGTTTGTTGAAATTAGTAACAGGGAAAATATAAAGTGAATGGTCGCCATTTCACTGTCCCAGAGAGGCTGAGGGTGATTACTCAGCCACTCCAAAGGATAAATCCTTGGGATTCTTTTAAGTGTGAATGAAGTGTGGTTAATGGTCGCCATTCGCTGCCCCTAGGAAAGCTGAGTGTGATTATTCAGCCCCCCCAAAAGGTAAAAACCTTTGGGACTCTTTTGATTGTGAAACATATGTTGTTTAATGATCGCCATTTCGCTGCCCCTAGGAAAGCTGAGTGTGATTATTCAGCCCCCCCAAAAGGTAAAACCTTTGGGACTCTTTTAAGAGTGAAACATATGTTGTTGTAGGTCGCCTGTTACGCTGCCCCTAGGAAAGCTGAGGGTGATGATTCAGCTCCCCCTGAAAGGATAAATCCTTTGGGACTCTTTTAATGAGGGAACCAAGAGGCTGTGTGAAGTACAGCCATCAAGGTTGAGACATTAATGTATTCAGGTTGTTGTTAGCCTGAATACTGTCTAGAGGGTTCAGGGTCATCGGGGTGCTTTATAAACACAAATGAATCACTCCCTGGTGCAAAGACAGAGTGTACAGAAGTCTTAAAGAATTCTAAGTGAAATGACAGACTTCTATGGGTCGAGGATTACCCTAACTTCACCACTCTCTCCTACAGATAAATGAGAGTGGTTGCTTGTGAACCTCTAAAAATGTACACTGATTACCTGTGAGATATCAGCTTGGTTTGGCTGGTTTCCTGTAGTCTCTGCTGACCTAGAGACACTAGACGCCTATTGTTTGTCAGCCAAAGATTCTGTATCCACAAGAGTATCTGGACCAGAGGCGGTTTCAATCTTCTTTTCCTTGGCCTTGCTAACAGCTTTAGGTTGGGAAGAAGAGGGTATTTTCTTCTTCTTTGGCTGTTGGCCAGATGAAGCCTTGGACTTGGTAGTGTGCTGCCCAGAGGTCAAAGACGTAGACTTGCCAGCGACACTAGAAGTATTCACCTTCTCAGAGGAAGGGAGCAAGGGCTTCTCAGCGTTGGGTACCTGGTTAGCCACGTTCAGCATGTGTGCAGTCACAGGGAAATCCTCAGCTCCTATCTCCTTGTAAATGGCGCCTGTGATGCGATATGGCTTCAGAGCTGTCAAGGCCTTGTTATGGTAGTTCTCTCCCAGCAAACTCTCAAAGATCAGGGACAAATAACGCACATAGCAGATGTTCTTTTCCCTGACCTGATTTCTTCCCTTAAGTTGTTCTACCAGGTTAGAGAAAAGAAGGCTTCCAACGTCAACATCAGCTCCCCATATTAATCCATAAGCAATAGTCTGATGTTTGAACGACATTTGATCTTGTGATCCCTGCATGCCTCCCAGGGACTTCACAATGTGGGTGAAGAGGACACGCCACATAGGAGAAAAATACTTGATCTTCAGAGGGGCTTTAGCAAGGATTTCAGCTGGTGTGAGGGCAGGGTTAATGTCATGACTAGGGTTGAGTGTGGCCAATGCTTCCTTGACAGCCTTTTTGTCAACTGTCTTCAGGCAATCATCTCCATGTTTAAGTCCGACCACACTGGCAAAATCAGCAAGGGAAAAGGCAAAAGGATGTTCATTGCAAGAAAGGCTAAAGGTAATGGTGTCTTCTTCAACTTCAGCAGAATACCAAAATTTCCTAAGGTATTCTTGGTAAAAGGTGGAAGGAGATTTGGTGAAGGCTTCGTTTAGGTCACAATTCTGCATGAAATTTACCAGATCCGAGTAGGTGTTGTTGGGTGCCTTGATCCATCCAATAGCGTTATTTGAGGCGATGATGCTCTCGTTGATCTCGAAGTTCACATTGGAGGCTTTTGGTACTGGAAACGCCATTGATTTAAGGTAGAAGGAGAATGAAAATGGCGGATGGTTGAGAGAGATAAGAGTTTAGAGAGAGAAAAGATGATTTTTTAGAATGGTGGTGGGTGAGAAGAGAAAGAAGACAATATATATATTCAAACTAGAGTGAACAGTTATTCAACCGCATTAAATGCAAAAGCGAAAAAGACTGCTCAAGTGGGTCCCCTTGACCTTTCAAAAACGTTTGTCTCCTCGTTATCCGAAACTTAAATGATTAAAAAATGTGAGAATGTTTTTCGCATTTACTTGAAACGCAACTACCTAGTTACATGTGAAAAACATTTAATAAAACATTTAATATATAATCAATCATTTAATGAACACATTTAATATCAAGCCACAGGCTTTGAGATATTGAGCATCCCTAGCTCAGCAACTAGCCTGTTGAACGTAGGTTCAGCCAAAGGCTTTGTAAAGATGTCAGCTAGTTGCAGCTCTGTGGGAACAAAATGCAGCTCAATATCACCCTTCATAATATGATCCCTGATAAAATGATACCTGATATCAATGTGTTTGGTACGAGAGTGAAGAACAGGGTTGTTGGATATGGCAATGGCGCTGGTGTTGTCACAAAAGATTGGCACTTTGTCATACAAGATTTCATAGTCAGCCAGTTGACTTTTCATCCAGAGCACCTGAGCACAACAGCTGGCTGCAGCGACATATTCAGCTTCAGCTGAAGACATAGCCACAGAGTTTTGCTTCTTAGCACTCCATCCAACCAATTTTCCTCCTAGGATTTGACAGCAGCCTGAAGTACTTTTCCTGTCAATACAGCATCCAGCATAATCTGAATCTGAATAGGCCTTGAGATCAAAGCCTGATTCCTTTGGATACCATAGTCCTAGGGATGGTGTTCCTTTGAGATACCTGAAAATTCTCTTAACAGCCACTAGATGGGATTCTTTTGGGTTAGCTTGGTACCTTGCACAGAGACATGTGGAGAATTGGATATCTGGACGACTGGCTGTTAAATACATCAGTGACCCAATCATGCCTCTATATAAAGTCTCATTGACAGAGACCCCTGACTCATCAGGGCCCAAGTTGTTGGGTGGAAGCATGGGACATTTCACTGAAGCACAATCAGCCAAGTCATATTTTTTAAGTAAATCCTTAACATACTTTTCTTGACAAATAGAAATTCCCTTAGGACATTGTTTAATTTGAAAACCCAAAAAGTAAGTTAATTCACCCATC
Source organism: Glebionis coronaria (assembly GCA_025667525.1). Classification (NCBI taxonomy): domain Eukaryota; kingdom Viridiplantae; phylum Streptophyta; class Magnoliopsida; order Asterales; family Asteraceae; genus Glebionis; species Glebionis coronaria. The sequence continues at coordinate 3,069,121 of JANFOE010000109.1, forward strand.
ATACTCATCTCATATTTCTTGGTCATTAATTTAGCAAAACGTTTACTAAGATTGACATTTGTTGACCCAAAGATGATATCATCCACATAAATCTGCACAATGATGAAATCACTCTTGTCCTTGAAGGTAAAGAGTGTTTTATCAATAGAACCCCTGACAAATTTGTTTTCAGATAAGAAATTTGAAAGAGTTTCATACCATGCTCTTGGAGCTTGTTTCAGACCATACATTGCTTTGTGAAGTCTGTACACATGGTTGGGAAACTCGCTGCTCTCAAATCCTTCAGGTTGAGCAACATAGACTTCCTCAGCCAAATCACCATTGAGGAAGGCACTCTTTACATCCATCTGATAGACAGTGATGTTCATATAGGCAGCATAAGCAAGAAAGATTCTGATGGCTTCAAGTCTAGCAACAGGTGCAAAAGTTTCATCATAATCAATTCCTTCAGTCTGAGAGTATCCCTGTGCTACCAATCTTGCCTTGTTCCTGATGATGTTCCCAATTTCATCCATCTTGTTTCTATAGATCCATCTAGTGCCTGTGATATTCTTTCCAGGTGGAGCTGGCACTAGTGTCCAAACTTTGTTCCTTTTGAACTGATTGATTTCTTGACCACTTATTTTGAGGAGCTGGAGTTTCAAGAACAGGGGTACTTGAGGGCACAGCTGGAACAATTTGAATCTCATCCTGCTGACTAGGAGGGCTTTCTTCAAAAACTACTTCAGTGTCTGAGTCTTCTTCAGCCACATCAAGGGAAGCAATTTCATTATTAGCAGGAGAAACTTCAGAGTTTTGAAGAATTGGTGAGTCATTAATATCATGGGAAGGACCATCAGAGATTTGAGGTTCTTCTTCATCAAGTCCCTGAGAGGTAGGAACTTCTATGTTGTGAGTAGACAGAGGATCAAAAGCAGGAACATAAGGAGTGAGAGTGTTGGAGTGGTGATGACTGGTAGGTCTGGGTTCTGTGAACTCATCACTTGGGAAAGAAATGTTTTCATTAAAATCTACTTCATCACCCTCTGTTCCTGTTCTCTGTATGACTTCATCATCTTCATTAAATCTGACATGGAAAGTTTCTTCTACTTCTTGTCTTCTGATGTTGAATACTCTGAAGGCTTTGGCTGTAGGAGAGTATCCCAAAAAGAATCCATCATCAGCCTTTTCATCAAACTTTCCAAGTTTATCCCTGTAGTTATAAATAAACACAGGGCATCCAAACACATGAAAATAGCTGACGTCTGGAGATCTTTTTCTGAAAACTTCATAGGAGGTTTTGCCATGTCTTTTGACAATGATTGATCTGTTTTGAGTATAGCAGGCAGTGTGTACAGCTTCTCCCCAAAATTGCTTTGGTAAGGCTGCACCATTTAACATAGTTCTTGCTGCTTCAATCAGAGTCCTGTTTCTTCTCTCAGCCACACCATTTTGTTCAGGAGTGCCAGCTGAAGAGAAGTTCTGTGAAATCCCTTTTTCATCACAAAATGATTCAAGTTGATGATTCTTGAATTCCGTACCATTATCACTTCTTAGAGCTTTGACTTTAACATCATTCATATTTTCAACCTGTCTGATGAAAGACATAATGGAGTCAGCTGCATCACTTTTCCTTCTGAGGAAAAACACCCATGTATATCTTGAAAATTCATCAACTATGACCAAGGTGTATTTGTTGTGATTAATGGTTTGAGGTTTAACAGGCCCAAACAAGTCCATGTGAAGGAGATGTAAGCACTTGTCAATAGAGAATGATTGCCTAGTCTTGAATGAAGACCTGTGATGTTTTCCTTTGACACAGGCAGAACAAGTTTTGTCTTTGGAAAACATTACTGAAGGTAGACCAGCAACCAAGTTTTGAGTGGCTATCTTATTGATGTTCTTGAAGTTGAGATGAGACAGTCTTTTGTGCCACAGCCAGTTGACACTTTCAGAGGCTTTGGCAAGAAAACAATTTGAGCTGTCTTCAGAGCACACAGCCATGTTGATGACATACACATCTCTCCTTCTAGGTGCAACCAGCACAACATCATTATTTTTGTTGAATATGGTTCCCTGAGTCTTAGTAAACAAAACCTTATAATCAGCATCACATAACTGGCTGATGCTAATAAGATTGTGCTTAAGACCATTCACATATGCAACCCTGGTAAAAGTGATCCCATTGCAATTCACTGAGCCATATCCTTCTGTGTCACCTGAAGAGTTATCTCCAAACACCACTTTGGGACCTGGCTCCTTTGAGTATCTGTGTAGGTATTGTTGAATCCCTGTCATGTGTCTAGAACAGCCACTAACTAGATACCATACCGATTCCTTGAGATATTTCTGCACAGATACATAGAAACAGATTAGTTCCTATGGTGAACCCACTTTCCAGTGGGTTCCTTGAATTGCTTGTTAGCAACTCTTGTGTTCCTGAAAAACTTTTGGCGTTGGGATGGACAGTTCATTGTTTCATGGTTATAACTCCCACAGATATCACACCCAGGGAAGTCACCACACTCGTCTGAGTGATGGTCTGTGAACCCACAGAATTTACAGGGAGGATAAGAATGGTAATTTCCCTGTTGTCTTTTGGAACTCTGTGGTCTGTCCCTAGAGGGTGTCTGAGCTCTTTTAGCTGCCATGTGTCTGTCATGTTCTAAGGTCGAGTGGTGAGAATTCTTACAAACATTGCAATAAGGTTTGATCAACCTTTCCCCTTTGGGTTCACCTAGGACTGACTTAGGTTCATGAGAAGTAGAGCATTCAGCGGAAGGCTTAATGTGTTGTTTCAAGAGTTCTACTTCTTTCATAAGAGACATCAGGCGATCTTCAGTGGTGGGGTCAACCTTATTCACAGCTTTAGTAGAAACAGGCTTAAAAGCAACTTGTTTACCAGTTGGTTTAGCAGGGACACGAAAAACTTTGGCTGGAGGATTCTCAAGATCTATCTTAAGTTCATCCTTAGCAGATCTAGAAGAACTGCTAGGTTCAACTCCAGAGAGTTTGGGCAAGGGTGGAAGCTCAGCCACATCTTCAGAGACAGGGTCATTAGTCAAAGAGGTATCTGACATATGAATAGTCTCTGTAGATTTAAAGACAATGTCTTTGGGTTTGGTGATAATCCTCAGCTTTTTATGCTTAGCAGTTATATCCCTGTTTAAGTCAGCAGGCACTTCATCCCTAAGCAATTCATCTATAGTAAACCTAGCACACAGCCATTTTTCAATAACTTTGTTTAATTCAGTGACTTGGTCATTCAAAGCTATGTTTTTCAAGGTTAATCTAGCTACTTCATTTTGCAGGGATATTTTCTCTAAGTTAACCCGCCTGAGAGTATCACATTCAGCCTTAGCATTAATCATTTCAGTTTTAACAGAGTGAAACTTGTCAAGAAGGTTCTTCCTTTGTTCCTCAACAAAGTGCAAGTCAACAATGGTGTAATCAAGAACATGCTTACGTTCATCACAATCAGACATAGAAAGAAGCCTGTGTACCTTTTTCATTGTGATGTCGACCCATTGTCCTGATCTTGCATCACCTTTTCCAACAGCTGGTTCATCCTCAGCTATTGCCATAAAAGCCCTGACTCTTGTGGTATCTTCTTCATCTGAAGTCAATGGTTCATCATTCCAATCATAGGTTTCAGCAACCAACCCTTTCTCAGCCTTTTTCTCACCACCTTTCTTTTTGGACATAGCTTCAATCTTCAAGTTCATCTGTTCTAACTCAGCCTTAAGTGCCTTGTACTTATTTTTGTAATCTTTCTTCTAAGTGTCTGAAGAATTGGATTGAGATGAGTTGTTATGTTGTTTGAACTTGTAGGATTTGGATGAAGATGATGGATAAGAGGGTGAGGATGTTTTGGTGGAGGGACATTCTTTTTGAAAATGTCCAAGCTTTCGACAGGCAAAACATGTTTCTTTTGACCTGTCAGTTGGTTTGCTAGCTGATCCTACTCTTCCAGATCTTTTGTAGTATCTTCTTTGGTTGGCTAGCAGTGCTCTTTCATGAAATTCTGCATTGAGGTCTGACAAGAACTCTTGGCTGCTACGAGTATCTTCTTCCATATCAGAATCGCTATCAAGAGGATGTGTTGCAGAGATCAAAGCTTTGGAAGATGCTCCTTGGACTACAAATCTTTCAGTCTCTGATTTGTAGATAGTATCGATCAGCCCTTCTTCATAATTGTACTTTCCATAGAGCTGAGCAAGAGTATCATTTTTGATTGAGTTGTTAGCTCTCTGAGTCTGATTCATGCTCAGCCACTTTCTTGGAAGGCTGTTGACAAAAGTGGCATTGATCTCAGCTTGACCAATAGTAACATCATTCATAGCTAGGTCATTTAGAAGAATCTTCAGCCTAGTATAGGTTTGCTGAACTTTTTCACCTTCAAGAGACTTAAAGGCATTAAACTGAAGTCTGAGTGCCTGAATCTTTGTCTCTCTTGTTTCAGAGGGTCCTTCATGGCCAAGAATGAGGTCTGTCCACATCTGTTTAGCTGTGGGACACTGAATGACAGACTTCATGATATGCTTTGGAAGACAGGAAATTATGATGCTTTTGAGACGTTTATCTTGGTTTGCTAATTTCCTATCAGCTGCGGTCCATTGTTTGACAGGCTTGGGAAGAGGGTTTTCTTCAGTAGAAGTAAGAGCCATGGGAATATATGGACCATTTTCTAAAATTTCTAAGAGAAAAGGTTCAAGTCCATCAAGGTATACAAGAAATTGACTCTTCCAACTGGCAAAGTCTTCTTCATCAAAGACTGGTACACTGGTTACGTGTGATCCACCTCTTGAGTCAAGAAGTTGGGGTAGATCATCGTCATTTGGTGGGGCTGTAAGTCTTGGTGAAGATGGATTTCTGGAAGGTGAGTGTGGGCTAGAGGTTTCCGGCATGGTGGATCTTGATTTTAAAACGGAGAACGATGTTTCTTGAAGGTTTTAATATCAAACACCGCTCTGATACCAATTGAAAGTCCCTAATCAATGCGAGAAACCCTAATCTTAACTTAATCAACACAAGGTATTACTTTTCAAACGTAATCTTATTATTGTATAATAAAGAATTACAAGTGTTATGGATAACACCGTTTGATGACAATGTGTTGTGCACACTTTGAACAACAATAAACCTTAACTTATGAATACAGTCGTAGCTGTTTGATTCACTAAGTTACACACACTAATGTTCTTAATATTGCAAAGTGTTAAATCTTAATGCAAGGATACACATCCTATTTATAGTGTTACGAGTTTGACTTGAACAGTACTTGATGTCGACTACACAACTTTTACAAGTTCCCACATCAGTCACATGATGTCCTTCTATTCTTGGTAGTCTTCCATTATGCTTTAAGGAACAGTTGTCCAAAACAGTTTCCTTATTCTTCATATTCTTGAACACACAAATGGCATGTCCAAAGTGTGCTGAGAGTTATCAGGGTATTGCCACCCCTGTTAACTCTCAACCCCTCAGAGTCCCTAATACATCTTGGCTGTTATCCATCACAGCCAAGGAGTATGTCTTCAGGTAATCTTCGACTTCCCTGACAATGTCTCTGACATGGACTCCTCTGAGGTTGCTCACAGAGATTCGGATCTCTGTGAGTCTTGTGAAACTTGCCTGCCTCCTAGGCACAGGCAAGGGACTATCTATCAGCCTAATTATGTTTAAATCAATGAACAGGGAATCTAACAAGTTTAGATTCCCAACATTCTGGGAATTAAAATCTATCGAGATAGGAGTAGACGGTTAATTGGTCTTAGTCAAGATGCTTATATTGATAAGATATTGAAGAAGTATAACATGCATAACGCTAAGAAAGGTTTTTTACCGATGGAGGTTAAGCATGAGTTAAGTCATGAGAAAGATGCATCATTACCTGAAGAGGTGGCTTACATGAAGAAGGTGCCTTATGCTTCGGCTGTAGGATCTATTATGTATGCTGTAAGATGCACAAGGCCTAATGTGGCGTTTGCCTAGAACTTGGTCAGTAGATACCAACAGAATCCAAGAAAGTTCCACTAGACTGCTGTTAAGCATATTCTAAAGTATTTGTGGAGTACGAAAGATATGTTTTTTGTATTCGGGGGTAAACCAGACACATAATTGAATGTAACAGGATTCTGTGATGCGTCCTGGCAATGTGATAAAGACGATACGAAGTCTCAGACGGGTTACGTGTTTGTCATCAATGGAGGAGCAGTTGAATGGAAGAGCAGTAAGCAGAAAACCATTGCTATGCATGCGACTCAATCTGAGTACATGGCCGCTTCAGAAGCTGCAATGAAAGCTGTTTGGATTAGGAAGTTTATTGGAGATCTTGGAGTGATGCCTTCAATTAAAGAACCTATTGATATATATTGTGACAACTCTGTTGCAATAATATTCGCCAATGACCCTGGAGTCATGAAGGGCGCCAGACACTTTAAACGTAGATATCACTACGTTTGAGAACAAGTGGAAGCTCGAGAAATAAAATTAATAAAAGTTCACACAGATGATAACGTAGTTGATCCTTTTACTAAGGCTTTATCTAGGCCAAAGGTAATTAAGCATGCCAAGGCAATTGGGCTGCAACTAGTTAGCGAATTCATGCAATAAATCTGTTGATTAGTATTTGGATAAAGGATGTAAGACATTATTGAATTGATGAAATAAAGAATGGATTTCGTTTATTTTTCTGTTATTTGATTTTGTATCCTATTTTACATGTTTTAATCCATGAGCATTATGATGTTTCTAAATGTCCGTTGTTGATTAATAATATGAGAGTATTATTAAACTAAGACAAATCAAAATAGTGACAGAGTATACTTGAAAGTATATTCGTCAATTTTGGATGATATTTGATGGATCAAATATTAGACTTATCCCAACTATATGATTTGACTTTATGGATCTTTGTCATTAAGTAAATCATAAATAGTTATCCTTAGACCTGAGATACCAGAAAACTGCATTGAATGTAGTGCATTTCTATAAGGTAACTTAACGCTAAACGTAACTGGTAGTTATAAGGGTTATTTTCAGAAGTGTTGCAAAGTTCATGTGTTTTACTTGTAGTCAAAATGGGATTTGTTTCCTTCAAATCATTTTGAAGTATAAATACAGCTGGGCCCCTCGGGGGAGTAGTAAGATGTTTTTGTGGCCACACCCAAATGTGTTTTGGTAATCTTGCTATATCCGTAAACGAAAAACAGAATAGTTAATGAAGGAATGACTAAGATCCATATCCTTATTAGCGATGTATTTGAAATGAAAGGATAATAATAATGATATAATCATTAAAAGGTTCTTGTCCGGAGACCTTACCCGGTTTGTACTAGTGACATTGCTAGTGTAACTAGACGCTAGTAAATGTGATCACGATATTAGAATTTTGTCCAAGTGGGAGCTGAAAGTTTATGGACTTAAATTAATAGTCGTGAGATAGGATCGAACTCGGGATCACGGGATTGCACACATAACGTAAAGGGTTAATTTATTTATTAAATATATTTTATATATATTTATTAATTCAAAACAAAGCTTAACTAACGATCGTTAGGAAGTAATAGTTAAGTTATAACGACCGTTATAGAATTAAATAGAAGCTAAAAAGTGTTGGGAATTAATTTGATGAGACAAAACAAGAATAATGAAACAAGAAGGACTTATATGCAAAAAGAAAGATTTACAAGAATATGGAGCCCTTTCATACAACAAGGAGGACTTAATAGCAAAAGATGGAGGGACTTCTATTATAATTAGATTTCTTGTAAGAAGGGGTATGTGTAGTATATAAACACATACACCCTATGTGAATTATTATCCCATTATTCACAATGTAGTCATAAAGCGTGTGTCGTGTTCTAGGCGTGTAGTTTGCATTGTAAACACGCCTAGGGTTATTTGTTTTAATCGTTAATGTTTAATACAAGTAATCGTTGGAAAGTAAACACCTTGTTTGTGTGTCTTGTTCAATTCCGCTATGCTAATCACATATGAACGAGATGCATTCCTAGTAAGCTTAATCGATCCACGAATAAAGGTTTCCACAATTGGTATCAGAGCGGGTGGCTCTCGATGCTAGGATCAACAAGGTGTTGAGTCGAAGAATGAAGAAAAAGCATAAAATCCGTATATGATTTTATGTTCGAATCTTACTGCACAGGCGTTTTCAAACAGTGATAACTCGCTCGTTAACCGTTGGATCGTCGTGAAATTGTTTTTGAAGGTTCTCGACACATGTGTCTTGAATCTCACCGGAGCGATTGTCCATCTGATTAGATATGGAAGAGTTATTAATCGTCGAAGTTCGCTGCAGAGAATGGTATGGAATTTTCTGTTTTTGTTTTTTTTATTAAATAAGATTTAGGGTTTCTTCCCCTAAACCCTAGATCGATTTTATAACAGAAAAGAAGTTGTTGATTCGTTATTGCAAGATGTTAATATGTGATCTCAGTTAAGGGATTTGAGATCGCTGATAAAGATGTTAGGGTTTCGACTTACAAACCCTAGATCATAGATGTGAAGAAACTGTTGGGTTGTGTGTTCAATATGCATATGCGATGAGAATTGGTGATGTTTGTATTATAGTTGGAAGTCAGTACTATCCAAATATAATGTTCCTATTGTGTTTACATGATTGTACAGCAAGTGAATCAAAAGAAGATGTATGAAACGATCCTGCGAATAGAATAATAAAAGTATGCTTCACGTGTGTAAAAGCCAAGTGAGAGCTAATGTCTTCACGTGGGATTGTGTTTTGGTTATAGAAGAAAAAGTTGGACATGAGATTCAATGATATGATATGATTCATGTACTTGCTGGCTCTAATGTGTCAACTAAGTCACAATAGGTTGAAAGATAGTACCGATGGTGATGTTTGCTGGTCCCAAGGTGTGTATTACTATTGCATCGAATGAAGGAGAGTTTGTGTGCATCACGTGATCTTTAATTGAAAAAGTGAAACAATCTTTTTACAGCAGCCAAACAGAGATGTTTTACAGGAGTTGGTGGTCTCAGCAAGAAACATTAAGGTAAAATCCAAATATATTTTATGGGAAGTATATTCAATTTCCTTTAGTGAACGTGGCTGTTTTGGAAGCAATGTTAATATCACATGTTATGATAGCTGCGTGAATCTGGAAAGAAGATATTTTATTTTATGAAAATCCCATATTTTATGGAATAATATATTTTACTCCTATTCTATGCAATTACATAGAGTTGGTTGAATCTGGTGAGAGACGATTTGAATAACTTTGATGTGGTCCTGGTATTGCACGATCAAGAGAATAATATGTGGACTATCATGTATGATCTCACATAAGCAGACGATGGTATTCGATTTGTGGTCACATGATTTTTGTTATAGCTGTTAAAGAGGAATGATGGCAGAGAACAAAAGTAGTATGTTGGTTGTCACATGATGCTTAAGAGTTAGGCAAAGAAAAGGTATTAGCACTTTATTTGGTTCGAGCAATAAATGCTGTGGGTAAACGAAAAGCAATCTCTGTTCATTCTACTTTGGGTTGTGATATTATTCGAATATAACATTGTTAAGAAAGGGACATCACGTGAATTAAGTACAAGACTACAAGAGGTGTGCTTTTTGTTAAAATATAGCAAAAATCGTGATGTATCCAAGATGTGAGTGACTTGAAGAATTGTGGTCCAAGGTTATAAAGTAAGTATTGCTCATTCTTTTGTCCAAAGTACTTTTTCTATAACAAGTGCAATATGTTTGATGGTGACTCTTCACGTGGGATATAAAAGTGAAGCAATTAATTGTTAATTACTATTCTCACGTGGGGTTATAAAGGGACAAAGTAGAGATGTGAAACTAGAAAAGATGTGTGAGTACGATGTTTGATTGAGACGTGACTTGCTGCAAGTAAAAAGACAAAGGAAAAGTGATACAGTGGAGTTGTATTTTAGACACTGTCGAGAGTTATGTAGTCACAAGTTGGTGTCAGTGGCTGAGTCGAGCCGCTGACAAGAATAAAACACACGCTGATAAAGAAGACGTTGACACGTTATAATTTAGATGCTGAGAGCGTGTTGTCCGATATATGGTTTTTAAGCGCTGACAAGTGTTGTCCGATATTGGACAATACATACAGAAGATATATGGGATGACTCAGGATCTCGGACAGAACTATCTGTTTAAAAATTTATGGCTTGTTTTTTAAGATTGTGTTTTCATACAATAAAGTTTTATTTGATTATGTGACAAGGCTAACCTTGCGGTTACGTACCGACTTGGATTAGAAGCAGAACGCCGACAGAGGCAGCAGTTGCATAAAAGAAGAAGATGATATTGTGCTTAGATAATTTTCATTGCAGATTGGGGGTTTGGATGAAGACGTTTGATTATTACTTATTTGGTGTTGGAGTTGTTTTTTTCAGGTTTGTGACTTATCATATCTCAAGATGTTTCTATTCCATCTTGAAGATAACTTGTTCGTGCTTACATGATTGGTGACGAAGACTTGTCAAATCTAGCAAATTGTCAGCTTGCTATCACTTAAAGGAGTTACGTTATTTATGCTCAGTGTCTCATAAAAGGATAAGGATTTTGACAAGAGATCAAGGTCTGCTTATATTTTCCTGCATTATATAAGTTCGACGTCACATGGATAGTGCAAGATATAAGGTACAAGCTTGGGAGATTCCACTTCTTCAACAAATAGGTTATATTCGTTTTTCTTCATTTGTAATCTACAATCAGAGTCTACATGGTTCGTGATTCATCTATATGCACCACTCAAGGGGAAGCGTTTATTAGTTGTTTATCTTTAGAAGACCCCTATTGGATGAGACAAAAAGGGGAAGGAGATTCAAAGATCAAGATATACGACTTATTTTTATGTGGTGATATGTTTTACAAGAAATCTTACTTTAAGGGGAAGCTTGTTTCATTCGTGAAAGATCAACATTTGAAGATTGTTTTTGTCATCATCAAATAGGGGAAGATTGTTGGGAATTAATTTGATGAGACAAAACAAGAATAATGAAACAAGAAGGACTTATATGCAAAAAGAAAGATTTACAAGAATATGGAGCCCTTTCATACAACAAGGAGGACTTAATAGCAAAAGATGGAGGTACTTCTATTATAATTAGATTTCTTGTAAGAAGGGGTATGTGTAGTATATAAACACATACACCCTATGTGAATTATTATCCCATTATTCACAATGTAGTCATAAAGCGTGTGTTATGTTCTAGGCGTGTAGTTTGCATTGTAAACACGCCTAGGGTTATTTGTTTTAATCGTTAATGTTTAATACAAGTAATCGTTGGAAAGTAAACACCTTGTTTGTGTGTCTTGTTCAATTCCGCTATGCTAATCACATATGAACGAGATGCATTCCTAGTAAGCTTAATCGATCTACGAATAAAGGTTTCCACAAAAAGAAGAAGGAAAAATTACACAAAATACCCCTTGTGGGGGTGTTAGCCGTCGGCTTATAGAGGTGGGCAAAGGGGAACTTTTGTTTCCTGATTTGTATATGACTTGGAGCCCAATGTTTGCTAAGCCTATATAAACAAATCCCTAGCTCATAATTTTTCAATCCCTCTCTCTTTTCTTGCTCTTTGATCGCCGGCCACCCCTCACCCACCTTAGGGTTTCGTTTGCTTTTCGATCAAGTCTATTTATCTAGTCCTAACCCCTCTCTAGGGTTGTTGGGTAGATATTCCATAAGCGTTGAAGCTCGGTTTGTTCGTGCTAGACTCATGGTTAACTCGCCGTATTACGTGTGTATAAGAACGTGATATAGTCTTGCTTTAGACTATATTCTTGGTGGTGTTCCTGATAAACCCTAGTTTCCATTCGTTTCGTCGTCTTGTGGATCTTGCTAGGTGATATTGAGTTTTTGCTAGTAAAAAGTTCGTTTTCTCGATGTCTAATCGAATTGATTTCCTGTTCAAAATGCGACTCAATTATTTTTGGTGAAACAAATATTTTGGTTGTTTTAAAATAAAAGTGCAAAAAAATTAATGTAAAAGGCAAGTAATTTAAATCTAAGTCTAACTTAAAGTAAAGGGGCAAGTATTAAAAAGCGTGACGAAAAGTAAAAGGCACTAGACGAAAAGTAAAAGGCACTAAACGTAAATAACGCAAACTTAAATCTATCTAAGGCAAACTTAAAACGCAACTAAAACTTAAAACTAAGGCAATGCTAAAAATAAATCTAACGCAAGTAATCTTAAAGTGCGACTAAGGAAAAAGGCGGGAAAAATAAAGCTTAAAAATTAAAAACAGAAAATTAAAGACAGAAATTAAAAGAACCTGAAAATTAGCTCATCCGGAATAATACCCTTATTCGGAATAAACACTCATCCGGAATTTCACCTTCGTTCGGAATGTTATTCTTCACTCGGAATATTTCCCCAAAACTTTGATCCGGAATAAATGACTTACTCGGAATATGTCACCTATCCGGAATAAACACCTCTATTCGGAATAATGGTCTTGATCCGGAATGTTGCTGTTGATCCGGAATAATATTCCGAATAGAACCCTTGATCCGGAATGTTGCTGTTGATCCGGAATAATCCTTGATCCGGAATAATATTCCGAATAGAACCCTTGATCCGGAATGTATGGTTGATCCGGAACTTTTGGTTGATCCGGAATATTATTCCGAATAAAGTACCTTGATTCGGAATGTTTTAATATTCCAAATAAAGCACCTTGATGCGGAATAAGTTTTATTCCGAATAAACTCAACTGATCCGGAATATCCAATATTCCGGATGAACAACCTTTGAAATCCTTCGTTCGGAATATCTGGGAAGATCAGAACCTGGGAATACATAAACAAACACCCCGAAGAACAAGGAAACACAAAGATATACGGATCTAATAAAAACTAAGCAAAATCAACAAAAAGATTAAATCAAACTAATAACAAAACATCTACTAATGATAATCAAACAATTCAAATCAACAAAACTAGCAATAATGATCAAGATAATCAATACCCACTTAATAAATTTATCAAAAAACTCAAGAACATGAACATGAATAATAAACATATAAATCAAAGAATAAAGAAAGGTAGAATGATATCAAACAATAAAGATAAAGATTAACAAGAATTAAAAGAACACTTACTTGAAATTAAATGGTAATTAAGGTGCAAGACAAGTATTTAAATTTGACAAGTAATTAAATGACAAGGTAATTAAAAGTGGAAGAACTAATTGTCACTATTAGCCAACAAAGAAAAATGATTAACATCCTAAACTATATATAGGGGAGGATTAAGGAGTGCTTAGGAAGCTTCCTCCCCTCTTTCCTTTCTCCTTAATTTCATGCTTAGTCCTTCTCTTCTTAATATTTTGTTAATTGCACCATTGGTCCTTAAGCCTTTTAATCTTCTTTAATCTTGGACTTTAATGACTTTTGGCTCGGGATTTCTTTGGACTCGTCTTTTAATTCTTCAATAAATAAGACTTGAGTTCTTCGGCTTTTAGTAAACTTCTGTCTTTTGACTTTTTCTTCGATAAATCTTCAGAATTGGTCTTGGAATTCCGTTCTTTTTGCACTCTTGACTTCTTGACTTCATCTTTCTTCTTTTTCTTCGATAAAAGCCCGTGAATGCCCGTGTTCTCTCCACTTTTCACAATTTCGTCCTAAATCACAACAAAAACACAAACCACGCATAATTCTGACATAAATGACATAAACTACACATTTTGGCTCGGTTATTAATGTAATTAAGTGGTAAAAAGGATGGGTGTTTACACACCTATCAAATCCCCTACACTTGACCATTGCAATGTCCTCATGCAATGCATTAGTTACAAAGCACGTTTACATTTTTCATCAAAATCAACCCACAATGGCCTTTATTAAAGAAGTAGAAAATTATAAACATTCAAAGTAAAGAAATCAAAAGCATACCTTAGGTTATGAAAATGTCATGAATAATCATCATCCTCAAGTTTTCACTTTCTCCAAACCAAGCTTAAAAACGAGATCATTGTTATTATAAGTTAGCAAACTAACACGAACTCATGTGGGCCAATTACTCACTTAGACTCCCTTATTCCTAGGTGTATCTCTTATATTTTATTGTTGTCTTGAATGATGACGAGGATGCATTGTTGACTTATTTCGATAATTATTTAGGCCGAAAAAAGTGAACGATTTAATCAATAGTTAGCTAAAGGACAAAATATTTTAAAACTGCTTCTCGGGACCTCAAAAAGTTCATATCTTGGCATAACTCGCTTCGCGATTTGAGACCTTTCTCGAGCCGATATTTGGCAGCGACTTCATATTTCAAACCTTGAGAGACGTTCATGAAATTATGGTCTTCTCTTCATAATGGAATTCTTCACTTGAAGTTTTGAGAGATTCATACTTGGACCACGACTTCTTCATTTTTCTCCAATCTTTATTTTGGATTTTGATATACAACGATCCGCCTCCTTTTATGACTTGGATCTATTTATCCTCATACCTTGTTAGGGGCTTTTCGGATAGACTTCTCCATGACTTTTGGGGAGTTTTTGCTTTTCGTCGTGTGTCTCGATCCTTCATATTGATTTTCGATAAATGATTCTTCACATCACTTGGGATCTTTAGCAACAAAATATAGCCCTCATGTCTTGTTAGGACCTTTTTGGACTCGCCAATCTTCGCATCCGGCTTCAATAAGTTATGCCTTGGCTATGAACTCTAATCCATACCAAGCAACTTTTAAACGATCTTGGGCTAGAAGCTAAGTAACTTTTCAAATCGTACAACCTTATTTATTGCAGATAAATTTATTAACAAGCGATGGGAGAATAGGCTCATAATTAACTCACATAAATTCACGAAAAGAATACCAAACTTATAATTGGCTCTATCATCTCTCGTTCTACACAGTTTAAAATCTCAAGGAATGAGACTCGTGGATGCTTGGCCTATTAAATCAAAGTTTTGGGTTTTCGAGTCTCTTATAGGATCTTGCAAACTCTTAGACTTTTTCAAGTTTAGAAATCGCGTTTTAAAGTTCCCCTGATAAACGACTCTCTAGGATCAATTATAGGAACTTGCGAAAAGTTCTTGTTCTTAACCCGTGAGAGTTAAGACTTTCACGTTTTATAGCTCCCTATATAAAAGCCTAGCAAAACTTGACTTAAACACGTTAAGGATACTAGCTAGAGTAAACTTAGATAAGTAAATTCGGGTTGAGTCAAAAGATTCACAATGTTTGAAAATTAAAACCACTTTATTAAACTTTTATTCTAATAAGGAAAGAAAATAACTATACAAAGGTAAAAACTAATAGGCCAAAATAGATCAAAAATTTTGAAAAATGTCGAAAAATTGATTTTCCGGTTAAAATGAGGACAAATACAAGGAAAAGGCCACTTAACTTCGATAGAAGTCATCCTACACTTAATATAAACATTGTCCTCAAAGTTTAAGCATGTGGGAGTAAACTCCCCTACATTTAGGACAGTGTGCACTTTGTTTAAATCTCGCTAAGGAAAAGACAACTAAAGAGATTCCTATTTTAATATTGGAAAATATAAAATAGTGAATCGAAAAGAGTTTAGGATAGAACCGGGAAAATGGAACACGGAATCACGGGTCGTCAAGAATCATTAAGAGTGGATCATTGAGCGCTCGAATCCCTGATTATAAGAGGAGAGGAGAGGAAATAGCAAACCAACGGGTCTCCCCTACACTTAGGATAAAGAAAGCTAAAAGATAGATAGATAACTGGGTTGCCTCCCAAAAAGCGCTTGTTTTTGTTAACCGAGTCGTGAGCCTGACTCGACCTTGATCATCATAGGAAGAAGCATGAAATATATCCACCGGGATCAAAGACATAGTTTTCGTCCATCATATAGCACTAGCTTAAGGCGAACAAGGCAAGCCAAAGAAGAATAGGCAAGGTTCCCTTAAGCAACGATGGAGCACGGTGGAAGCAAGTATGGTGAGGTGCAAGCATGTCTTCAATAGTTCCAAAGATTTCTCCTTTTATTTCATCAGACGGATATTGAGATGGCTTAAGAATATCGATACCGGGGTCGAACACCTTTTCCTTTAGGGGAAAATAGCACTCAGGCTCAGCAGAATGTGAAGAAGATCCGCGAAGAAGATGCACAACCTCGTCCTTAGAAGGTGGACAAAGAGGTGTTAAATCATATGTGCTGCGGATATTGGTGTCGACCGATTTCTTCTCCTTTGAAAGTATTTTCTTCAAATCCAAAGTAGGATCAAGACGATAATCTTTGAAGTCCAATGGAGGTGCATCACTCTCATGAGGGAAGTAAGTATTGATAAAAGTTGAAAAGTCTTCCTCAAATGAGTAGTCTTCCAAAGTAGGATCGAGTGATGGCGGAGGATCTTCATCATGAGAAGAATCGCTCGAAAGAGTATCGGCCTCATCAAAATCATCATAAGTAGGCAGGTCGGGATACTCGGAAGTACAATCATCAAAATCATCCGAATCTGAGCTAGAATCATCATCATAAGCATCAAAGACCGGTGGAGAATCATAAATGGGAAAAGCATCCAAATTGGATAGAGAATCATCCACATCATCATGAAAAAGTGGATTATCAATGCAAGACTCGAATAGAGGATTGTTGTAGATGGTAAAATCATCAAGCACATTAATCATATTCGCAGATTCTCGTCCAAAGGATTTGCTTGTAAGCTTCCCCATTTTAAAAACTTGTGAATCATTCCCGACTCTTAAGATTAACTCGCCTTCAACATCAACTAAAGCTCGTCCGGTTCTCAAGAATGGCCGACCAATTATTAAAGGAATACGAGGGTCCATTTCATAATCAACAACGGCAAAGTCGACCGGGAAAGTAAATGCGCCAACTTTAATGAACACGTATTCGGCAATACCAACGGGGTAAGCGAGAGTGCGATTTGCAAGTTCAAGAGTCATCTTTGTTGGAGTAAGGTCGGGTAATGATAGTGTTTTCCAAACACTCAAAGGCATCAAATTAATACTGGCCCCGAGATCAGCAAGGGCAGTAAATTCATTAGTTTTGTTGAAAATGCAAGGCAACACAAAACGACCGGGATCTCCAAGCTTTTCCGGAAGTTCTTTAAGAATAACTGCAGAACAGTTTTCATTTAAGCGTGTGTTGGCGAGCTCAATCAACTTCTCCTTCTTGTTTAGCAATTCCTTGAATGCTTTGACAAATTTCGGCATGTGGACAAGTGCTTCAACAAGGCTAATGTTGATGTTCATTTGAGAAAGCATCTTCACATAGCTCGACAGTTGACAGTCATTCTTGGTTAGCTCGTTGGTCTTGCCCAAGCGAGAAGGATATGGGATATTGGGTTTGGGTGGTGAAGGTGAAGGCGTAGCAGGTAAAGGTTGAGATGTTGAAGGTTCCTTCCTAGGTACATCGTCATGACGAGGCGGAGACGGTAATGGTGCACTAATACTAGGTGTAGGAGGAGTAGGGATAAATGGTGGTGAAGGAGGTGTAGATGATGGGGGTGGGATTGGTGGTCCTACTATGGTTACTCCACTACGGGTAGTAATAGCACTCACATTCGCTCGCGGATTGGTGACGGTGTTAGAAGGTAGAGAACTTGCAGTAGAAGGTTGAGCTGTGGGCAAGAAACTAGCCAGCATATTCTTTATATCATTTGTTTGAGTGCTGAAGGAAGATTGAATATTATCTCGAAGCTCGGATGTTATCTCATTCCCTTGCTTGGTGATATCCCCTTTCAGATTGATAATTTGGCTCTGAAGATTCTTGATTTGCTAACCTTGGGTTCTCATGATGGCTTCAACATCGGAGTTAATGGGTGGGGCTTGTTGAGTGGGTGGGTGACAAGGATTAGAAGCTCTTGGTGGGATTTGGTTGCTTCTATTGTAGTTGTTGGCGGGGTTTTGGTTTTGAGGAGAAAAACCGGATGAAAGGTAGTTGTTTGATCGGTAACTCAGCAAGTTTTGATCCCCTTGAGGTCGAGCTTGGTAATTTTCCGGTGAATAATTACCATAAGCTGCATACACATTTTCTGGATTTTCTTGAGTTGAAGGACAATCGGTGTATGAGTGAGGACCGCCGCATGTTTCACAAGGATTAGCAACCGCTTTAACTTGTTGTTGTTGTTGTTGTTGGTTTGAAGCGAGAAGCAAGATACTTTTGTTCATTTCAGTCATCATGCGGGTGAATTCGGTCATGTCAGGGCTTGCTGAGGTAGAAGAAACATTGACTCTCGGGTTGTTCCTTGAAGAAGCGGAGGAATCCCAGTTTTTGTGGTGAGTAGTCATGTTCTCATTAAGCTCTCTACACTCCTCGGGTCTCCTTTTCATAAATGTGCCACCGGCGGCTGCATTAATCGTATCACGATCTCGAAAAGTCAAACCGTTGTAGAAAGTATCAATCAAGGTGACGGGAAGCATGTTGTGGTTTGGACAACGATCAATCAAGACATTATATCTTTCCCAAGCATCAAAGAGAGATTCATTGGGTTCTTGCATGAAACCGCTGATTTGATTGCGAAGGATCGTGACCATGGATGGTGGAAAGTAGCGCGACAAAAGCGTTGAGTCATGTCATCCCAAGTGTGAATAGAATTCTTTGGAAGACGATCAAACCATTTCTCGGCGTGATGTGATAAAGTATGTGGGAAGAGTTGAAGGCGAAGAACATCCATTGTGGCACCAGGCAACTTCATGCTTTGAGTGATTGTAATGAACTTGTCGAGGTATTTGTTGGCATCATCATCAGGCATTCCTCTAAAAGGATTTGTTTGCACTTGCTGAATCATGTGGTGCTTCAAAGAAAACTCCGGAGCCGTGATTTGCATCGGCGCAATCGGTCCTCCTCGTCCAAACATGGTAGGTTGACAAAGCTCCTCCATTGTCCGAAGATCGGGCTGTGGAAGAACATTGTTGTTGTTATTATTGAGGTGCGGTGGATTATTGTTGTTGTTAACACCTGACATACTTAAATCTTCTCGAGTCTCGGGCTCTTGATAATTAGAAGATCTAGTACGCATACACCTACAAAGACAAAAGAAAACAATACCAAACGCAAAGACAATATATATACACAATAAAAATAAAATCTTTTTGAATTTTTGAAATTTTTAATTTTTATGGATTTTTTACAATTTTTTAATTTTTATGGTTTTTTTGTATTTTTTAAGCAAGAAAATAACGCTCACGAATGAACGGATCCCAAAAAGCAATGCGTCTCTCACAGAAAACCGTTAATCTTTACGAAAAGAGCCGGCAGCGGCGCCATTTGATATTAAGTTTTTGCTAGTAAAAAGTTCGTTTTCTCGGTGTCTAATCGAATTGATTTCCGATTCAAAATGCGACTCAGTTGTTTTTGGTGAAACAAATATTTTGGTTGTTTTAAAATAAAAGTGCAAAACAATTAAAGTAAAAGGCAAGTAATTTAAATCTAAGTCTAACTTAAAGTAAAGGGGCAAGTATTAAAAAGTGTGACGAAAAGTAAAAGGCACTAAACGTAAATAACGCAAACTTAAATCTATCTAAGGCAAACTTAAAACGCAACTAAAACTTAAAACGCAACTAAAACTTAAAACTAAGGCAAGGCTAAAATAAATTTAAGGCAACTAATCTTAAAGTGCGACTAAGGAAAAAGGCAGGAAAAATAAAGCTTGAAAATTAAAAACAGAAAATTAAAGACAGAAATTAAAAGAACCTGAAAATTAGCTCATCCGGAATAATACCCTTATTCGGAATAAACACTCATCCGGAATGTCACCTTCGTTCAGAATGTTATTCTTCACTTGGAATATTTCCCCAAAACTTTGATCCGGAATAAATGGCTTACTCGGAATATGTCACCTATCCGGAATAAACACCTCTATTCGGAATAATGGTCTTGATCCAGAATGTTGCTGTTGATCCGGAATAATCCTTGATCCGGAATAATATTCCGAATAGAATCCTTGATCCGGAATGTTGCTGTTGATCCGGAATAAACCTTGATCCGGAATAATATTCCGAATAGAACCCTTGATCCGGAATGTATGGTTGATCCAGAACTTTTGGTTGATCCGGAATATTATTCAGAATAAAGCACCTTGATTCGGAATGTTTAATATTCCGAATAAATCACCTTGATGCGGAATAAATTTTATTCCAAATAAACTCAACTGATCCGGAATATCCAATATTCCGGATGAACAACCTTTGAAATCCTTCATTCGGAATATCTGGGAAGATCAGAACCTGGGAATACAGAAACAAACACCCCGAAGAACAAGGAAACACAAAGATATACGGATCTAATAAAAACTAAGCAAAATAAACAAAAAGATTAAATCAAACTAATAACAAAACATCTACTAACGATAATCAAACAATTCAAAACAACAAAACTAGCAATACTGATCAAGATAATCAAAACCCACTTAATAAATTTATCAAAAAACTCAAGAACATGAACATGAATAATAAACATATAAATCAAAGATTAAAGAAAGGTAGAATGATATCAAACAATAAAGATAAAGATTAACAAGAATTAAAAGAACACTTACTTGAAATTAAATGGTAATTAAGGTGCAAGACAAGTATTTAAATTTGACAAGTAATTAAATGACAAGGTAATTAAAAGTGGAAGAACTAATTGTCACTATTAGCCAACAAAGAAAAATGATTAACATCCTAAACTATATATAGGGGAAGATTAAGGAGTGCTTAGGAAGCTTCCTCCCCTCTTTCCTTTCTCCTTAATTGCATGCTTAGTCCTTCCCTTCTTAATCTTTTGTTAATTGCACCATTGGTTCTTAAGCATTTTAATCTTCTTTAATCTTGGACTTTAATGACTTTTGGCTCAGGATTTCTTTGGACTCGTCTTTTAATTCTTCAATAAATAAGACTTGAGTTCTTCGGCTTTTAGTAAACTTCCGTCTTTTGACTTTTTCTTCGATAAATCTTCAGAATTGGTCTTGGACTTCCGTTCTTTTTGCACTCTTGACTTCTTGACTTCATCTTTCGTCTTTTTCTTCGAAAAAAGCCCGTGAATGCCCGTGTTTTCTCCACTTTTCACAATTTCGTCCTAAATCACAACAAAAACACAAACCACGTATATTTCCGACATAAATGACATAAATTACACGTTTTGGCTCGGTTATTAATGTAATTAAGTGGTAAAAAGGATGGGTGTTTACACACCTATCACTAGGATAAAGGTATGTAACCCTAATCTTGATTAATATAATTGTGTTAAGTTAATGATCTTATTAATTGCTTCCGCTATGCGTTCTTTGATTAATATTAATGTTTTTAAATAATTGTTATGAACTATATAAACAATTAATTTTAACCAAAACACAAGAATGAACAATGTGATTTATTCAAATAGAACGAGTGGCATTTGTCGTTTTGTATGTAAGAATCTTTTTATAAATGTAAATGTTCTCTCTTCATAACATACAACTACTATGGTAATATATGGTTTTAGCTACATTCCGTAAAAGTGTTCAAAAAAGCTACATTCCATAAAAAACAAATACATATTTTTAAGAGCAGAGGGAGTCCAGTGCCATGGCTAATGGCTTGGCGTCACGGTCACCACGTAGAAAAAGACGACCGTGGAGGGCTCTGTCCCTCTGCGTCGTCGGGGCGCCAAGCTCTCGCCATGGTGTTTTTTTTAATTTTTTTTTAATTATTAAAGTGGGTATATATGGACCCCTTATACCACTTTTTACTCCTATGACACCACTTTTCCCACGGCTCAAAGTTACCAGTGAAAACTGGTACCGTGAGAAATATGCTGACGTGGCAGTACTTTTTGTGCCGTGACACCAAGCCATGGCACAAGGACTCCCTGTGCTCTAAGATATGGGGTGTACAAAAATTCACGATTACGTGAAAGTAATAAATTTAAAGCCAAATAAATTTACTTTGCTTAAACACACATGCTAAACTTACCACTGTATATGTTTGAATTTTCGTTCAAGTTTATCGGTTTATGCAAAAATGATCAACTTTTAAAAAAAAATATCTTGCATAAATGCACTTAGGTTAAATATTTTGCGCAACATGCGGGTGTGTAATATAACATTTCAAACGTAAAAAAGAAGAAAATAAAAACAAATTCCGACCAACCGCATTCGAACCAGTGACCTAAGGATTTCAGCAACTACTAAAGTCCTCCGCTCTACCAACTGATCTATGGTCGGTTTTAGTTTTTGCTCTAAAGATTCCATTTCAACCTATGCTTAATTTGACAATATCGATATCTTCTTTTGACACTTCTAGGCTTCTACTTTTTGTACCTATCAATCAACACACGTGTGAAAAAGATCCCCATAAACCCTTAGTTTAGCATATACTCAACCAACCAATCACAACCATCATCATGTAACAAAAAAACTCATTTTTTAAAAATTAAATATCTCACAAGCCGTTCATCGTTACGTAAAACAAAATATATCATCGCGACGAGCATTAAATCATCTATCTATCAGGGGCACATGTATATACTTTCGACGAACTTTTTTTTTGACTTTTTTTCTTAAGTCACGCCTGGAGAGAATCATATATGATTCGTCACGAAACATATATGATTCTCAGAAAATCATATATGATTCATATCACGAATCATATATGATTTTCTGAAAATCATATATGATTCGTGACGAATCATATATGATTCATGACGAATCATATATGATTCTCTTCAGACGTGACTTAAGAAAAAAAAGTCGAAAAAAAGTTCGTCGAATGTATATACATGTGCCCCTCGATAGATAGATGATTTAATTCTCGTCACAATTGTGTTTTTTTTTTTCGTTTGACGATTTACCGTTTGTAAGATATTTAATTTTTTTTAAAAATGGTGGGAAGTGGGTTTTTTTTTAAATAGGTGATTATGATTGTTTGGATAGGTCTATGCTAATTTAAGTGTCTATATAGATCTTAACTCGTGAGTGGTAACAAAAAATTGTGGTTCACCTTGTATTTTGTGAATTGTGTGAACCACTCAGTTATACTATTATAATTTTTTCTATTAGTTTGTGAATATTGATGGGTATTTAATAGGATATATTTTATATAATCTCAGTATTTTAATTAATGGTTAAATATGAGTTTGGAAGAGTGGTATTAAGGTTGAAAAGCGAGTTTGAATGAGTTGTGTAAATAAAGAAAGAAAGTTGATGTGGTGCTAAGGTGGTTGTGAGTTTGGGTGAGCCATACCCTCTAGCCTTAGAACTCGCTACAGATGCACACTTGAACAATTTCACCTTTTTTAACAATATAGAAATTCACATGAACGCGTTTTCTCTCATTTTTTAAATATTACATTCCATACTTTTTTCATTATGATAGTTCATACACACGTTTATAAAGTTATGAAAAGGATTAAAAATTTGTGAATCATAATGAACCTCTTAATAATTTTCTTTTGAATTATGTGAAAGGCTTATGAATTTTGATAAAATCATAGTGAAAATAAGTTTATAAAACAAAAAGTTTATAAATGATGCTATACACACTTGTAAATTTATAAAAAAAATTATCATAGTAAATACTTTTGTATTTTTACTTTGTCCTAAATTAATAGTCCAAGTGTTTCTTTTTTATTATTTTTATTTATTTGTTTGCTACTAAAAGTAGATAAGATAGTTTGATCTTGTAAAACCCGCATTAAAATACCATGAACAATACACCACGTAAACATACGGACCAATTAAAACATTCCATTTATGTCATGTACACGTTTCACGAACATTAAATCCAGAAATTACGTACGTGTTAGTACATGATAATTATTAAGTACGTGATAATACACGATAATTATTAAGCATAATAAATATAATTACGAACACATGATCACGAATATTTATAAATATGATAATTATTAAGTATAATAATTATTACAAGACTATTAGAACACGGTATATGTACGTAATATTAAAACTCGAACCAATACAAACATTTAATCATACAAACGAATACGTAAATATGTAAACACGAATAAAGCCCGGTTTGCCCTTGTGGGCTTATGGTGGCCGCGGACAAGGAAACAAGAGGGGGCCCAATCCCATTAATTGGTTAACTAAGAAAAGTAAAACACATAATTTTCATTCACAGAATTTTTACAAAAAAATTAAAACCCTAGCTTTCTTTTCTCTTTCCCGGCTACAAGGACACCAAAGGGGGTGTTTTGCTGATTTTTGATTGTTGATTTTGGGATTGATTGTGTTTGGTTCTTAGTTCTTTTCAAGCACATGTTCGGTATCATCAAAAACCTTCATCTTTTATTGTTATTTTCTTTTAATTATGTTCATGTAACTAATGATAATAACATAATTAAAAACATGTGAAACCAATTCAAGAATCAAGAATAGTGGGGGTTTTGTTCGGCCGACACACGAACCGAGAGCCATGGGCTCTCGATAGTCTTTTAACACCAACAGCCGAGACCACCATGGTCTCGGTGTGGTTTTTGTCTTCGGCCGCAAGGACAAGGGACCCCGACGTGAGTCGGGGTGTTGTTAGGTTTTTGTTTATGTCTCGACGCAGCAACAACAACAGCACCGGCTTAAGCCGGTGGCTGTTTTGTTTGATCAAGGGAAACACAGCCGAGCAGAGGGAACCACCGACTAACAGCCGGTGGGAATTTTACTCGGACAGTGGAAACCGGGTAGCCACTGTCAAGGGGTTGTTTGGTTCGTCTTATATGTAAAACCATGAAACGGGCACGGTATAATTTTTACAAGTTATATATTTTATTTGCAAGTATACTTTTTTTCAAGGTTAGTTAAATTAAATTAAACATGCATAATTAATTTAATTTAATCATGGACTTAGGTTATATTTATTCTTAATAAATAATACATGTATAAGCCTAAGTATGTTATCATTAATTTATGCTATAATTATTAATTAATTATTAAAACATGACTTATAATTAATTAATAAAACATGAATTAGGTTATAATTATTAAATTTAATATTTCATGACTAACATAAGTATTTATTTCGCCTTGTTTAATTAAAACATGTTTATTTTAATTAAATGATATAACCTATAGTTTATTAGTTAATCATGACTTTTAATTAATAAGCTATACTATTTAATCCATGACTTATACATTTTAACCAATAAGCTTTTACTATATTTGGAAACTTTTTATTTTTTGGAAACTTACCATTTTTGGAAACTTTTTATTTTAGGAAACTTGCTATTTTTAGAAAGTTACTTAGTATTACAATACAAGTATTATAATACCTTATTACATGAATAATACACAACAGAACACAAGAATAACTGATAATACAGTAAACAGTAAAACATGACAGAATATGTATAACAAGCTAAGAACAAACAGAACCAGTAAAATACATGTATCTCAGACAACTCATACACGTCCCTATTTCTTATGTAGTATTATCCGTCAGGGCGGAGTAGGTTCTTCATGGGTTCTGTTACCTTCTGCTGGACATAAGGTACGGATATTCTGTTCTTCAGCAAGAACAACTCTCTTCCTTATTAGGATTCCCCATTTGCAGCCAACTGTTTTCCCAGTAGTTAGAAAACTTAAATGCTTATGTTAATTAGTTTCTTAGCCATATACATGCATGCCAGTTTCACCTAGTTATGGAGGTACCATAACCATAACACTGGAGGCACCAGTGTTATTTCTTCACCACGGCGGAGTGATAGCTCGTGGCGTCCCTTCAGTTTATTTAGCCATTATTATATTTATGTTATCATGTGGGGCGTATGGGTGCATCCTAGTTACATGTTTTTGTCAGGATTTCAAGTGAATGAGGTGTGTGCCTTGCATCCTTCACAAGGAGCTGATCCCTCCTACCCAGACCATTTTAATTAAAGGCATCCCCTCTAATAGCATGACGAGGTCACCCCTCTATGTATTCATGTACATTGTTGACCTCATGACCTATATGGGCTATTACTATATTAAACTAATACCGATTTTTCATAAGTAAACATAAGATATTTCTCAAAACTAAAACCAGTTAACATGTTATACGCCTAGGTTTACCAGGACTTATTCATTTCCACTACCATTCATGATTATTATGCTCTTTTATGCTTTCATTATTCTATGTCTTCATGTTATGCTATATTTCCGTTCACTGAGTGTATTGCTCAACTGTTACTCTCTTTCCATGTCCCAAACCGGCAGGTACCCAAGGTTAGACTTGAGCATTTGAAGGTCATGCATAGGAAGGGAGCTACCTTAGACTTCTTCTCCTTTGCATTCATATATTTATCCTTGTTTAGTCTTCCTTTTGTTCATTTATTTTATTTATGTTTTGGGCTTATGTTTGGGAACCGATGTTTGATTCCGGTTACCCCTTTGGTCATGTATGTTTATGACATATTACCTTGCATGCTTTGATGACACTCCATAATTATCGTGTGATATTCCATTTATCAAAATGGGGTGTTACAATTATGGTATCAGATCCCAAGGTTTCGACCTGTAGGCTCTCACGTTGACCTGTGACTAGTGGGTAGTCACCAGGTTCTTCCCAAGCATACGTCTGATACCTCACGTATTGATATTTTCCGCACCAAGCCGAGGTTTGATTTTCATGTATCGATATTTTCAGAACCTCGTTGTTTAACCATGATGTTTCGTTCGAAATTTTTTTACTAATATCGATTGAACAACCGTCATCCATACTTAGTTCCATGTCATTGTTTTCTTGTGAATTTAACTAGGTGGACTGAACCATAGTAGTTCATACCTAGTCACACGTTTTCCATTATGTTTAGACAGTTGGTTTGCATTCATTCATTCCATGTATTTATTTCACGCATTCATATCATCGTCGTAGGGATTATGACTAAGTAATGGTTGGTACAGGATTGGCCCTATTTAGTCGCATGTGCTTTTATCAAAACTTTTAACTTTGGACCGACCCATTGGCTTCTGCTTCGCTATGTTTTTATTTTCTGAACCGACCCACAAGGGGTCACTGTTGCTCATATAAAGTTTTACAAACTGCATCATGCATTTTAACTGTTTCATGCATTATAAACTATTTCATTGCGTTACACACTGTTCATGCATATTCAATGTTCACTGCATACTTTATTGTACTTATCTTTTATGTTGCATTTATTACATTGTGAAACGACTTATAGTCGTCCACACTAGTAACTTTTAAAAATTTATTTCATACAAGTCATAACTTTCCATGTACTCTCATTTATTATTACGTTTCCTTATGTCAATTATGTTGCCATATTATCATGGTTAACCTTGTCTTCATGTTGATTATGTTTTCATACTCCTTTATGTTAATTTTGTCACATGGTTCCTCATGTTGTTTATGCTTTCATACTAGACATGGATGGATTATATTCAATCATGTCTTCATGATAGCCATGGTTGGTTTTCATTGATCATGTTTTCATGCTGGCCTTCATTCGATTCCATTTAATCGTGTTTTGGACCTGTTGATCCCTTTGGTTGGATCTATATTCTGTTAAGAATTAGTATAATAGTTTGTAATCAAATTAAACACTTTAAGCACTCTTACTAACACTAAATAAGTTATGCGGAATCTAACTTATAAAGCATAGAAGAACAGAATGACTTTTAACTATTCGATTCTCTTATTAATCGACTTGAATGAGGTACATGAAAGACATTGTACCTATGTTCCTTTTATAGAGTAAGGAACCCTAGAAACCCTAGAATATTCTATAAAGATAACTATATCACAGACGATATATTATCAATATTCTAATTATTTAGGTGTATCACATAAGATATACTCTAACTATAACTATGACATATCTTATACAAAGATATATTCGTCCTACTCATCATAGCAGTACTTACTTTATAAGTAGCAGTACTTACTATGTACCGCGTTAACACTAACGATACTTACATAACACTATAGTACTTAGAATATACTAACGGTACTTGACACTTAACAAATAATTCCCAACAATCCTCCCCTAAACAAGAAATGATAACTTGTTGTCTTCTTGTTTCTCTTGTACTGGATGTATTAAAAATACATGTCTTCAGTCTTTCCTTCATCCTTGGATTGAACTTGGTAATTTGTATTTGTATCCAACTGAATGTAGCCAAACACTTCAAAAGTAGATCTTCTTCTGATAAGATAATCTTCAAACATTATGAGTATCATCTTTGTCTTCAAACTATGATCTTCTTGTGTCTTCTAAACATTCGTTCATCTTTGTAGCATCAGTTATTGTCTTCTTGAGTTTAGTCCTTGAACTCTTAATCATAAATCTTTGTCTTGATTTGATGATAACAAAATCTTCTAAGTATTATTTAAATAGTTCTTTGCCTGCAATCTTCATACCTGAAATAAAACAGTTAACAACAAACACCAATCTGTATTGGCTTCATGATTTTTAGCAAATCACCAGCTATCAACGGATTTGATAAATTCTTTACCAGTTAGCCGTACACTCTGGAATAGCCAATACTTTATTCACAAAGAATAAGGTGTAATGAAAACCTTACAAGTTTTGGTAAATTGTCAACCATCAACGGATTTGATGAAGTCTTTACCTAGTACCGTTTGTCTAGGACTAGCCAACTCTTTGTATCGAAACAAGGTGAGTTAGAACCATATAGTTTTTAGCAAACTATCAGCTGTCAACGGATTTGATAAGTCTTTACCACAAACCGTTTGCTTATGGACTAACCAGTTCTTATGTGTGTTAGATATGGTAAACTGAGAACCATTTGTGAAGTGTGACTGAAAGTCAAACACTTAAGATTCTTTCTGAGCTTCTTCCTCATCTTTCAAATCCTTGATTTGTTGTTTAACCATTCTGATCAACTCCAAAGCATCAGCAGACTCTTCTGTAACTTCCAATGGTTGTTCTAACATGCTTTCCAACAATTTTCTTTTGAAGGGGTAAGTTTTCTCTTGCAGCATATAGTATGTAACATCATCTACATCCAAAATATGCAATCCACATGACCTGTAATATCTCCACTAACTAGGAACCTGATTCTCTAATTCCTTCAACATTTCCTGATCATAATTGTGTGGCTCATACATAAAGAGAAATTCCCAGTATAATAGTGACACTTCAGTTTTACCTGCACTCCCTTCTTGAACTAACCTTGAAAGATCTTGAATATCTTGTCTGTCAAGAATGTGAAGAATATCCTCCAAAAGTCTGAATACTCTTGTTGTGCCATCAGTTCTCTGAATTCCATGAGATTCAACTCCTTAATCTTTAGAGTAAATCCACTTAGCAATGGATGCTTTCTTTCCAAAAATCTCTGTATCAATACATTGATCTTCAAATTTCACAATCTTCAAGTACTTCTTTAAGCTCTCATCATCATCACTATCCTCTGCTGTTGTTTTAGCTTTCTTCTTTAGCTTTGTTGACCTTTTCCTTTTAACACTCTTGGAAATTCCCACAAGTTCTGTTGAACCCTCTTCCAAGTTTGTATGTACTGTCTCCTCAGTATGTACTGTTGTATGTACTGTTGACTGTGTATGTACTGCTTGTACATTTTCAGTCTGAGCAATACTTTGAGTTTTAACTCCTGTATTCATTCTTTGAGCAGTCTCTTCCTCCCTTGAACTTACTTTCTCCTTTCTATTATTCCTCACATAAGTGGTCTTGATAGGTGGAGATGTATTTGTAGGTTCAGTAGTACTTGGCTCAATTCTAGGAGTACTACCAAATTGTCTTTGTTGTTGCAGATGTTTCTTGAATTCTTCAACAGCTTTCTTATTTGCTTCAGATCCAATCTCAACAAAATTCAATTCAGTACTCTTACTTTACTCATAAAAAGTCTTGATTTCTTCAAAATTCTTCTTGACCAGCTGAATATGAGTAAATCCTTTAACTTTCTTTAGAAAGTTTATCATCTGATTTCTAATCTGCATAGTAGTTGGAGGCTTAATCTTTTCTTTCCTTCTCTTTTCAGCAATGAATCTTTGTTGCTCCCTTACCAGATCATCAATCAATTTTGATTTTTCTTCTTCATCATATGCATCTTTCTCTTTAGCTATCAATGAGTCTGCAAGAAGCTCACTTGCATGTATCTTAGCTTGAATCCTGTCATACTCTTGTATGTTCCATTCTTGCTGTATTCTTTTAGCTTCTAGCAAATCTTGCTTTGCTGCAAGTTCTTCCTGCAATTCATTTTCATGAATTTGTGCTTGCATTCTATAATCAAATTCCTCATCATGGTCTATTTGATTAAATTTGTACATGACTTTGTTTATATCATCATCTGAATCACTTTCATCTTCAGATTCTCATAATAACTGATTCTTCCCTTTATCATTTGGATTAATCTTAGGTAGCTTCTTCTTCAGCTTGAAAGCTGTTTCTTAATTAGCTTGCTGTTGCATAACTATACCTTTAGTAGGGTGTGAAGCTTGAACTTTCTTACCTTGAATTTGATCCTTTTTGGCAAGAATTTCTTGTTGTGTCTTTTTCTCTACTTCTGCTTGTTTAGTTTTCTCAACTAAATTCTTCTTCAAATCAAGCAGCAATTGGGCTAAAGTCTCATTTTCTCCAAAAGAAGTTTGACTTTCTAGTGAAGGATGATCACCAGCGGTACTTGCAATCGGCTTAGTTGGCTTAGCAGTACTTAGGTCTTTAACAATGTCAGCAGTACTTGTAGTCGGCTTAGTTGGCTTAGCAGTACTTGGATCTTCAACAATGTTGACTTCACCATTAATAGACACACTTGTTTCTTCAATCACTTGTGTATCCCCAGATACTCTTTCTTCCATAGAAGACATCATATTAACTTGCACTTCTTCTGTATTATCTGATTTATTGCTTTGTGGTGATGGAGCAGGAAACTGAACATCAATTTCCTCCAACTTCTCATAAAAAGCACTCCAAATAGCTTGAAGTGGTGATTGAGTTAATGGTTCTGGCTGAGTTGCCAATTTTTCTGCAACTTGTGGCTCCTCTGGCTGATTTACCAACTTTTCTTGAACTTGTGGTTCCTCTGGCTGAGTCACCAACATTTCTTGAACTTGTGGTTCCTCTCGAGTAGGTTGTGGTTCTTGCTGTTGAATCTCCATATCTGAAGGTCCATCCACACCAGTCTCTAAACCAGTTCCATCTTTATAAGTCCCCATGACAACTTCATCCAATTCAAAATTGATGTCATTTCTAGAGATCCTTGTCTGATTATCAGAAGAAGGTGATTGTTCTTCATTATTCCTCCCCTGTTTAGTTGCATTCAGTTGCCTTTTCTTGTGGTTCCTGAATCTTTGCTTCTTAATTGCAGATTTCTGAACAGATCTATATTGCCTCATCCAAGGTGACACTTTGTTCCTTAACTTGAGTAGGCTAGCTTCCAATTCAGCAATTCTCTTGTCTTGAACAAGCTTTTCTTTCTGCAATACCTGTACCTGCTGGGACAAACGTGTACACAAAATAGTTAAATTTCCAACATCCACCACCTCTGGTGCTTGTGCTTGTGGTGAACCACTAGCAACAATAGAAGCAGCAGGTGTGTGGATCATCTCATCCGTGTTTCATGGAACACCAACATTGTGAGAAGAAGATTGTGAATCTTCTAGGGAGTGGGAACTCTGGTGGGAAGGAGTTTATTGAGAAGCACTAGCATTGCTAGGTTCCTCACCTTCTTGATTGGCAGGTTGGGCTAACATATGATCAAACAATGGTGTTACTGTTTCTAATAAGGCATTGCCTTGTTTGGTCAAGAAAGAGAAAGTTCTCTTAGTGAATGAAGGAACATCCCATGTATCAGTTAACTCTGGTAGGCTGTATTTGGTCACTAACTAAAGTCTGAATGAATCTAGGATACATTAAAAACTTCTTAGTCCCTTCCAAATTCCTAGTCATGCCATCAAAAATTAATTTTTAAAAATTAAAAACCCCGTTATTTGCTAGACAAATACCAGCAGATGCCAATGCAGCATGTATTTGATCAAAAGATGTACTTTTTGAACTTAAACAGTGAATAATTGCATGAAAAAGAAATTTCCATTAAGGTGAAAATAATGCTTTAAAGAAAGTAAGACTTTCCCTACCACCTCCATAGCCCATGGCTGCAAGGCCATCATGAATCTCAGTGTTATTAAGCATACTAAGTCCATTTTCGTCATTTAATCTCAAACTTGGTCGTAGCAGTACCTCAGTGACATATATATTCCTATGATTCACCCTAGCCTTAATGCAAGGTTGACAATGAGTGCGAAACGAACATGACTTCGATATAGGAAACCAAGCATCTCATGGAAACCAAGAGAGTCATCATTCGTAGCAAGATTCGCAACCAAATTGTGCTTAGAGATTACTTGTAAAGCAGCCATTAGTATTTTTGATGATCGAAAGATTAGAAAGAAGGTTATATAATCAAGAGATAAAAATAAAAGATTAGGTGAATCAATTATGTAATTGGGGTAAGTATTTAAGTAAATAACAAACCCAAGCGCGAAGAAACCGCCAAATTTACAAAAGAGACCCTTAACGGTACAACGGACATGTAGCGGTACATGGAACATAAGCGGTACTTGGTTGTGTGCTAGCGGTACTTGGAGTGACAACGGTACCTCAAAATTTTGACCAGTTCATGCTTTCCACTAGACATGTAACCTCTTTTATTTTTTTCTATAAACCTGCAATAACATCAAAAACACAAAACATAGACTATAAAATAAAAATTATAAAAATTTGTACAGCCATTACCTCCCCTCAACATATGCAGCATGTTATTGGTTGAGCATACCAATGTGTGTCACCAAGAATTCGAATCTTTTTGCATCAAATGCCTTGGTCAACAAATCAGCTACATTGTTGTCTGTATGAATCTTCAAGACTTGAATAAGCTTTTTGTCATAAGCATCTCTTATAAAGTGATGTCTTATTTCAATTTGCTTGGTCTTGGAGTGAAATACTGGATTCTTGACAATGCATATAGTACTTTCATTATCAATGTAAATCTTGGTGTTCATGAAGTTAAACCCATAGTCCAACAATTGATTTTGAATTCAAAGTACTTGTCCACAGCAATGAGCAGCAGCTACGTATTCAGCTTCAGTTGTAGAAGTAGCAACAATGGTTTGCTTCTTACACTGCCATGATATGAGTCTTCTGCCTAGAAATTGACAACCTCCTGTTGTGGATTTCCTATCATGATTTGCTCTAGCATAATCACTATCTGAGTAAGCTTCCAATTCAAAGGTGGAATCTCTAGGATACCATAATCCTAAATAGGGTTGACTTTTAAGATATTTAAAAATCTTCTTCACAGCATGTAGATGTGACACCTTGGATGAACTTGGAACCTTGAACAGGAACACACAACAAACATTATATCTGGTCTTGAAGCAGTAAGATACATCAATGAACTAATCATTGACCTATATAGATGAATGTCAACATCTTCTCCATGTTCATCATTTGATAAAGATTTCTTGGCTTCAAAAGGTGTGCTTGTACTCCTTGTATCCATACATGAAAATTTCTTTAAGATTTTAGCAACATATTTATCTTGGCTGATAAATATTCCATCTTTCCTTTGTTTGACTTGCAGTCCCAAAAAGAAAGTTAGTTCTCCCATAGAACTCATTTGAAATCTTCTTTTCATCAAAGCTTTAAACTCTTCACACCATGTCTTTTTGGTAGAACCAAAAATGATGTCATCAACATAGACTTGAACTAGAATGATGTCCTTGGCATTTTTCTTGATGAACAGAGTTTTGTCAATGGTTCCTCTCCTATATCCATGTTCCAGCAGAAAGTTGGATAAAGTTGCATACCAGGCTCTTGGAGCTTGATGCAGACCATAAAGTGCTTTGATAACTTTGTAGACTCTATTGGGGAATTTAGGATCTACAAAACCTGAAGGTTGTGAGACATATACCTCCTCTGAAATAGTACCATATAGAAAGGCACTTTTCACATCCATATGATAGACTATAAATACCATATATGATGCAAAGGCAAAAAATAACCTAATGGCTTCTATCCTTGCCACTGGTGCAAAAACCTCATCATAGTCTATCCCTTTTTCCTGTCTATAGCGTTGAACAACAAGTCTTGCCTTGTTCCTCACAACAACCCCTCTTTCATCCTTCTTGTTCCTGAAGACCCATCTAGTACCAATTACTCTTTTACCTGAGGGAAGATCCACAAGAATCTAAACCTTTTGTAGCTCAAAATGTGTTAATTCTTATTGCATGGCATCTACCTAACATTCTTTATCAAGAGACTGAGAGATGTTTTTGGGCTCTACTTGAGATAAGAAACAGGCAAACAAACAATGCTGAGTATCTTTATGATTTGTTCTCTGCTGTTGTTTGACATAACTCACTAGTGCCTGAGTTTCAATATTGGTTTGCAGTTATCTTCTGGTTTGTACAACAGATTTTGGATCACCAATAATCTGTGTAGTTGGATGGTTGTTGTTGACTTTATGAGTGGGAATAGAACTGACTGGAGTTTCTGTTTCCAAATTGTTGAAATCAGTTACTGCACCCTGCTCATAATAGGAAGATTTGGAGAAGATTCCTTCAGCTGGACTGGCATATAAGTCTTCATCGTCCAATGCCTGCAAAATCTCTTCTAGTGAGTCAACAATTTGGCAGATTTTGACTTAGCAGCACTTGCAGATGAAGTACCGCTAGGTATAGTATGTACTGATGAGTGTTGTGACTCAAAAGACTCTTCTCCTGATTGCTTATTGGCAGATGAGCATTCTTTTCTTGATCTTGAAGCCTCTGTAGCTCGTGGGAGGCTTGATCATTATTTGATGGCATGGTTTGCTTCTTGGGAGTTGCAGACATGGGAGTAACAGTAGGCATGTTGGGCACACATATATGAACATCATCATCTGATGAAGAAACATCTTCTTGAGTACCTGCATTAGTTGCACTTGACTCCTCACCTGCATTGTTAGTTTGACAATCCTTTTGCAAAGAGTAGTAATCCATAGAGTTAGTTAGATAATCTAAATCAAACATCCAAGCATAACCTATTCCTGGAACATTGGGATTATTTTCTAAGAAATTGACATGAGCATTTTCTTCAACTTTCTTAGTTGCCAAATTGTAAACCCTATATGCTTTACTTGGCAATGAATATCCTACAAGATATCCTGGATCAGACTTTCCATCAAACTTTCCCAAATAATCAGAGTATTTAGTATAGACACATGACACCCAAAAGGTTTTAAATGACTTATGTTAGGTTTTACATTAGTCAAGAGTTCATAAGGTGTTTTGTTTTGAGGCTTAGTTACTAGGACTCTATTTAACACATAACCTGCAATATTGATTGCTTCTGCCCAAAAGGTATTTGGCAAAAGTGAATCAACAAGCATAGTTCTAGCAGCCTCAATTAATGTCCTATTCTTCCTTTCAGCTACTCCATTCTGTTGTGGAGTTCTAGGATTAGTAAATTGTCTCTTAATTCCTTTAGACCAACAGAATTCATCCAAATCAGCATTCTTAAATTTTGTTCCATTATCAGTCCTAATGATTAATACCAGTTTAGTGAATTGCTTTTCAACTAGAATGATAAAATCCTTTAGTAATTCACTTGTTTCACTTTTAAGAGCTAAAAAGAAAACCCAACTGATTCTACTATAATCATCAGTTATGACTAGAAAAAAGGTCTTATGACTAATGCTTCTGATAGAAACTGGACCAAATAAATCCATATGCAAAAGATGTAAAGGTTTTGTCACAGTGTTTACAATCTTGGTCTTACAAGAGGCTCTATGTTGTTTACCTTTTTGACAAGCAGCACATGTGAAATCATTTGGAAAAGATTTGTTAGGTAGACCTCTAACCAAATTCCTTTTCACCAATCTATTAAGGTTTTTGAAATTCACATGACCTAACCTTCTATGCCATAAGTTTGACTCATCTAAAGACGCCTTAGCTAGCAAACATATAATACCACCTGTTGGAGTAATAGTATGAAGATTACAGGTGTACATATTTTCTTGCCTGGGTACTTTAAGCAGTATTTGAGATTCCTTAGGCATCTCAAAGTCTTTGGACAACACCAAGCAGTCTTTGTTTGTGAATAGCACCTTGTTCTTCTTATCACACATTTGTGATACAGAAAAGAGATTGAACTCATTCAATTATTTTACAAAGAAAACATCTTCAAATTCCAACTTTCATGTGTTGATTTTCCCTTTGCCAATGATTCTACCTTTGCTACCCCCAAAGGCTACTGGACCTCCTCTGAATTCTTCAAATTCAGTAAGAAAATCTTTGTTTCCTGTCATGTGTCTTGAGCATCCACTATCTACAATTCCTTTATCTTTTAATTCATCAATAAGATGCCCCTGCATATAAATAAAATCATTAGTTTTTAACAAGTACCCAAGCCACATTTGGCTCGGATCTTGTGGGACCTAAACATTTAAGAGTTTGTACTGAAGCATTTCCAGTAATGCTACTTTTACTCTTATACTTCATGGTTTCATTTATGTAGTCAAAGTCATAGGGTGACTCTATGTGCTCTGACTTCTTTGACTTAAGTACCGCTTTAGCGGTACTTGCTTTAACACATGGTATATCTCTTTTAGGAACCCACATTTGCACTGGTTTGTTCTTGACCTTACTTCTAGATGTTTTAACTTTTTCAAAAAATTTCTTAGAAGTCCTGGAGAACATTAGTTTTACAGACTTTAAACCAACAGTACTTGAGTTTGGTCTAGCAGTACTTGCATGTGTAGACTTGCTGGTACTTGGTTTACCAGACTTGCCGGTACTTGATTATATTTATGTAAAACCCGCAAAATAAGGTCATTATTTAATTCTTACTTTTCAAATACTTTGAAGTATTTTATAATCTTAAATATTTTTACGTTTAACGGTTTAAGTTGAAATCGATATTAAATATTTTATTTTTATATTTTGACGAGCGACGAGGATTACTAGTGATCGCGATACCGACGGATGCCCATAATTTTATATTTCGTTATCGATCGTTTCGATATTTAATATTTTCGACGATATCGTTTTAATTACGTATCGAGTCGTTTTATTATTATTTTTCGTGTGCGTTTAAACTTTTTAGTATTTTTACGAAACCCGAGTCCCGTAAATATTTTCAAAATTGACTAGTTACAATTTCCCACCTTTTTAAACTAGCTATCTACAAATTTTAACCAAACTTTAGCCAATTTGCACTTTAGTCCTTCCCCACTAACTAAATTTTAATAAATTAAAAATTACACACACACACACATTTTCTATTTACTTCCAAAAATTATTCTCTCTCTCTTTCTTTCTTCTCTTTGCCGAAACCCACACACACCCACCAAATCCATTCATTTTTCAATTTATCTTGAGTTTGAGGTTGAATCTAGCTAAACCAAGCATAGACCCATCTTTATTTTTGATCAAGGATCACAAAGGTATAAAAATTTTACACATGCAAGCACTTTTTATTTTTATGATGTTGGTAGGTGGAAGCCATGGTCATGCATGGTGTTTTTAGCATGATCCATGGTGGTTCTTGCTAGAAATCTTGTTAAAAATTATATTTTGATCCAAAGATTTTTATTTTTGTTATGTTTTTGATGTTATGGTGGATGTATGATGATATTAGAGTATAGGAATGACCATTTCTATGGTTGGTTGTGGTCAAAAAGTTGATTTTGTACAAGATTTTGGTACCCATTTTACAACAGTAAGTAAACTGAAGAATCCGAATTTTTATGTTTTGAAAATGACTAAACTTATAGTCTAGGGTTGTAGATAATTTCCTTAGCTTCGATTTGATATAAGGTAGAGCTTCTAACTCAAAACGAGCGCGAAGTTATGATGTTTTGAATAATCGTGTACCGGGAGACAAGTATCGACACTACATATATTTGTTGTCGATATTTGGATCGAATCCCGGGGACTCTAAATAGAAGTTTTAAAATGAGTAACCTACTGATAATGAGGTATTTATATATTAGGTTGAGTTTACTTTAAAACCCGAGTGTCGTTTTTGTTAACGGAGTCGTTTAAATAAGTTAAAACGGTCGTATGAAAAATTAACGCAAATCTGTCCGGATTTTGTGGTTTGAAAATGAGTCGAGTAAAGGACTTTAAAAGTAATTTCATTTGATAAACTTGTAAGAGGACTTTCTATATATAGTAAGTTAGCTTTTTGAGTCGTTTCATAAACGGTCGACAAGTTTAAAAAGGGGTAAGTAAGCTAGTACATGTAGTATGTACCGGCGGATTTTGTTAAAAGTATAAAATGGTAAAGTAAATGAGTAGTGAAGTATAATAAAGTTATTTATATCGTTTACTTGCGAGTGTATTGTGGTTTTATGAGTTCGAGTTTGATTTTATTAAGTATCGTTTATTCTCGAGTCTATTATTAAAGTACGCGCCTTATTTGCTAGGTTGCGGTTATCGTGATTATCGGGCATCTACTATCGTCGGCGATTGTCTTCAACTACTATAAGTACTAAGGTGAGTCTATAGCCTCGTTTGAGCTCATTCAAATATTTTAAAACCCGCGAGGGGGAATACATGTTTTGTAAACTTAGAACACAAGATTTTCATGGTATGCTTGTCCCTTTATGAATGGACCCGTGGTTGCCTTTAAATTGCATTAAGTGATTGCCTTTATTAAAACCTCAATTATGGACCGTTAATTAACCTATGATGGGTTAACCGCTAGTACGATTAATAGATCTGTGGGGGAAGCCGCCCCGGTTCAGTTTTTGTGGACTTGTCATAGAAGCTTAGGCCCGACCTCCACACTGTTTGAACATATTGTATTGAGAAGTCAGGTATACGGCAATGTACCCAATAATCTGGAGGTAAATGACAATTAATAAATCTCCTGTCTTATCAGACGTCTTAAGGGAGTGTCTAAGGGCTCGGTTCCATGAGCTTATTGCAATTTATGCTAAATACAATTATTATTGTTGATGCAAATTATTATCTGATGCTTATAAGCATGCCACAAACTTATAATCTTGACTTGTGTTCAAAAATGATTATATAAACCTATAGATTCACTCGGCATTTTTGCTGATGATTTTCTCACATGTATTTCAGGTAATCCAGAAGGCTGAAGCTTGGAAGTTACGGGAATGAATGTTGTGCACTACTTTGTATATAAACTCTTTGAATATTTGTCGTTCCTTTTGTTCAAAACAATTTAAATCTTTTGTTTTGGTTGTACTTCGGTTACGATGTCTTGGGACTACGCTACTCTGACAAATGTTTTGGGAACGATGAATTCAAAACGTCTCTTTTCGAGTCGTTCTTTATAAATTATGTGTTTTGTATCATTGTTTAGCACCCAAAGTTGTATTCCGCTGCGTGTAAATTTGGGGGTGTTAAAGATTGGTACCAGAGCCATGAGTTATAGAGAACTAGGTCTTTTTTCTAAAAACCTAAACTATAACTGTCGGTTTTTATTTTTCAAAGAGTCGGTGCACATGATTTCGCGTGACTTCAGGTTCAAGCTACTTCTGGGATTACAACTTTAGTATACATTATTATGTATGCCTTATTGCTAAGTATTTCTAAATAAATACTATAATCCTTTATCGATATATATATTGATATCGTTAAACTTTTCGATAAGAGTTATCATTTATTAATGACTTACTTAAATATATTTCTGGAATTTTTCCTGTAATTATTTTGAAGGATTTTCTATATTTATTTAAATTTTTTTGGAAATTATCCTATTTCATTTTATTATGACCTTATACCTATTTTGTGAAATTTACCACCGTCAAATTTCGTCTTCGAGGAGGAGGAAGCAGGTTTCATTACTGCAAGCGAGACACAGTCAACTAAGCCATGTGGATCCCCATGTGACTAGTGTCTATTATTTTGTGTCATTGTGCTCTATTTGTCTTTAAGATCATTCCTTGTTGATCGATGATAATAGTTTCCTTTGATCCTTATAATGATTGTGAATCCTTGTATTGATAATGTGTATGCATTTGATGATTGATTTTGTACATGATATGACTATACCATGAATACAATTAACTCATTCATTTTATCGTTTCTCTTTGTGATGTGACAGAATCATGCCACCAAGGAGAATGACAAATGATGCCATTGCAAGGCTAGTTGCTGAAGAGGTTGCGAAAGCATTAGCTGCGGATAGAGCTGCGCGTGTTAACACTGAAGGAGCAGGTGGCTCTGGAGGTGCGGGTACTGAAGGTGAAGGTGAACCTGCTGGAGGTGCAGCGGCTGGAGGAGCGGGTGCAGCTGAGAATCCTGCGGATGAGGTTGCTCAGGCTGCTGCTGCGGTTAAAGAATGTACTTTTGCTGGATACATGAAGTGTGGACCTACTACATTTCAAGGAACTGGTGGAGCACTGGAATTATTCAGATGGATTGAGAAAACGGAAACAACATTTGAAATTAGTGATTGCTCAGAAAGGAACAAGGTTAAGTTCGCAGTTGCTACTTTTAAGGATCGAGCTTTAAGCTGGTGGAAGACTCAAGTTGCTACAGTTGGTCTAGAAGCTGCAAACAGGAAACCTTGGGATGAAATTAAAAGGTTGTTGAAAGAGGAGTTCTGTCCAGAAGAAGAGTTATCTGCTTTGGAGGATGAGTTGAGGCATCTGAAGCTGAAAGATAATAACATTGCTGCATATACTAGTCGATTCAATGAACTGGTTTTGCTTTGTCCAGATGCTTTTGCTACTGAGAAGAAAAAGATGGATCAATACATCAAAGGGTTGCCTGGGTACATTAAAGGCGAGACAACTTCATCTCGACCGAAGAACTTTGTTGAAACTGTAAGAATGGCTCATACACTCATGGGGCAGAAAGTTCAAGATAGGGCTGAGAAAGCTGTTGAAAGTAGTAAAAGGAAATGGGAGAATTCTCAGAGTGGTAATCAAGGTGGTAACCGCCATAGGCAGTACAATCAGAAGAGAAATGATGGGGCTAGAGCTGCGACTAACAAGAATGATAATGCCGATCATGGGGGACCAGCTCAGAAATGTAAGAATTGTGGTGCTTGTCACTTTGGTAATTGTCCACCAAGGTGCACTAAATGTGGAAAGGTTGGTCATGCTGCGGAGAAATGTAAGACAAGGGTTCCTGCTACTGGAGCGAATGCTATTCCGATCAGGACTTGTTTTGAATGTGGAGAACGTGATCATCTTCGTCCTCAATGTCCAAAGTGGAAGAACAGGAAAGCAGGTGAAACTGTTGGGGCAGTTTATGCTGTTAAGGATGCGGATCAGGCACAAGGTCCAAATGTGGTGACGGGTACGTTCTTACTCAACCATCGTTATGCTAGTGTGTTGTTTGACTCAGGATCTGATAGGAGCTTTATAAGCACTTCCTTTAGTCGTTTAATAGATATTGAGCCAACAAGCCTAAATACTAGTTATGAGGTCGAGTTAGCTGATGGACAATTAGTTAGTACTACCACTATATTTAAGAAGTGTCCTTTGAAATTAGCAAATCATTTGTTTGAAATCGATTTGATGCCGATAGAGTTGGGTTCGTTTGATGTGATTGTTGGTATGGATTGGTTGGTTGCTCATGATGCGGTGATTGTATGTGGGGAGAAAGTTGTTCACATACCGGTTAAGGGTAAGGTGTTAGTAGTTAAAGGTGATGTCGGTAGATCTCGTCTGACGGTGATATCTTGTATCAAGGCGAGGAAATATGTAGAAAGAGGTTGTCATATGTTCTTGGCTCAAGTAGTGGAGAAAGAACTACCGGTTAGGCGTGTGGAAGATGTTCCGGTCATTCGTGATTTTCCCGAAGTATTTCCCGATGACTTGCCAGGGCTTCCGCCTCAGCGAGAAGTCGAATTCAAGATTGATCTAGTGCCGGGAGCTGCACCGGTGGCGCGTGCACCTTATCGTTTGGCACCGTCTGAGTTGAAGGAGTTGGCGGATCAGTTGAAGGAGTTAATGGAGAAGGGGTTCATTAGACCAAGTTCGTCACCTTGGGGAGCTCCAGTGTTGTTCGTGAAAAAGAAGGACGGATCGTTCAGAATGTGCATAGACTACCGAGAGTTGAACAAGTTAACTATTAAAAATCGTTATCCACTTCCTAGGATCGATGATCTGTTCGATCAACTTCAAGGTTCGTGTGTGTACTCGAAGATCGACTTGAGATCGGGTTATCATCAACTTCGTGTTAAAGAGGAGGACATACCTATTACAGCTTTTCGGACGCGTTATGGACACTTTGAATTTCAAGTAATGCCGTTTGGGTTGACTAATGCACCTGCGGTATTTATGGACTTAATGAATCGTGTGTGTAAACCATACCTCGACAAGTTTGTGATTGTATTTATCGACGATATCCTGATTTATTCCAAAAGTCGGGAGGAGCATGAAGGTCATCTGAAGATTATTTTGGAGTTGTTGAAGAAGGAGAAGTTGTATGCAAAATTCTCCAAGTGTGATTTTTGGTTGGATTCGGTCCAATTTCTTGGGCACGTGATCGATAGTAGTGGTGTTCATGTTGATCCTTCCAAAATTGAAGCTATTAGAGATTGGGCTAGGCCTACGACCCCGACTGAAGTTAGACAATTCCTGGGATTAGCTGGGTACTACCGGCGATTCATAGAAGGATTCTCTTTAGTTTCTAAACCTCTTACTAAACTTACCGAGAAAAACAAGAAGTATGAATGGGGTTCAGAAGAAGAAGAAGCATTCCAAACTTTGAAGCGGAAGCTGTGTTCTGCACCAATTTTGGCTTTGCCCGACGGAGCTGAAGACTTTGTGGTATATTGTGACGCATCGCGTAAGGGTTTTGGTGCTGTGTTGATGCAAAGGGAGAAAGTGATTGCGTATGCATCTCGTCAATTGAGGAAGCATGAGGAGAATTATACTACACATGACTTGGAATTAGGAGCTGTTGTCTTTGCTCTTAGACTTTGGAGACACTATCTCTACGGTACAAAGAGTGTGGTATATACCGATCATAAAAGCCTGCAACATATTTTGGATCAGAAGGAGCTCAATATGAGGCAGAGAAGATGGGTAGAATTGTTGAGTGATTACGACATTCAAATTTGCTACCATCCCGGCAAGGCGAATGTAGTTGCCGATGCACTTAGTAGGAAGGACAGAGAAATAACCAAAAGGGTTAGAGCTTTAGCTATGAAAACTTATTCTGATTTATCTAATCGAATACTTAAAGCTCAAACTAAGGCGATGAAGGAAGAGAATGTGAGAGATGAAGACTTGGGTAGAAGGATGACACCTATATTCGAAATTCGTGAAGACGGAATTCGGTATTTCGAGAATCGTGTATGGTTACCGGTGTATGGAGGACTGCGAGATCTAATTATGCACGAATCTCATAAGTCTAAATATTCGATTCACCCAGGATCGGATAAAATGTACCAAGACTTAAAGAAATGTTACTGGTGGCCGAATATGAAGGCTAACATTGCTACTTATGTTAGTAAATGCTTGACGTGTGCGAAGGTGAAGTTTGAGCACAAGAGACCTTCGGGTTTACTGCAACAACCTGAAATTCCAGAATGGAAATGGGAGAGGATCACTATGGATTTTGTTTCGGGACTTCCGAGAACTTCTAGTGGTTATGATACGATTTGGGTGATTGTTGATCGGTTGACTAAGTCGGCTCATTTCTTGCCGATGAAGAAAACTGATGACTTAGACAAACTTACTCGGTTGTATCTGAAGGAAGTTGTTTGTAGACATGGAGTTCCTTTGTCAATTATTTCTGATCGAGATAGTCGGTTCACATCTGAGTTTTGGAAATCGCTTCAGCGAGCTTTGGGGACTCAGTTGGATATGAGCACTGCGTATCATCCGGAGACGGACGGACAAAGTGAGAGGACTATTCAGACCTTGGAGGATATGTTACGTGCATGTGTAATGGATTTTGGAGGTAGTTGGGATCGACACTTACCTTTGGTGGAGTTCTCATACAACAACAGTTATCATGCAAGTATTAAGGCTTCGCCTTTTGAAGCACTTTACGGGCGAAAGTGTAGATCACCAGTTGGTTGGTGTGAAGTTGGAGAAAGTCAGTTGACGGGTCCTGAATTGATTAGAGAAACAACTGAGAAGATAGTGCAAATTAAGAATCGTTTATTAACAGCTCGCAGTAGGCAGAAGAGTTATGCGGATAAGAGGAGAAAACCATTGGAGTTCGATATTGGCGATATGGTTATGTTGAAGGTATCACCTTGGAAAGGAGTAATTCGATTTGGCAAGCGAGGAAAGCTTAGTCCACGCTATATTGGTCCATTCAAGATTATTGATCGAGTTGGTCCTGTGGCATATAAGTTGGAATTGCCAGAGAAGTTAAGTGCTATTCACAATACTTTTCACGTTTCTAATCTTAAGAGGTGTTTGGCGGATGAGAATTTGATAATTCCACTTGAGGAGATTCAACTGGACGACAAGCTGCA
Organism: Glebionis coronaria; assembly: GCA_025667525.1. Lineage (NCBI taxonomy): Eukaryota > Viridiplantae > Streptophyta > Magnoliopsida > Asterales > Asteraceae > Glebionis > Glebionis coronaria. The sequence continues at coordinate 3,113,425 of JANFOE010000109.1, forward strand.
TTTTATTGAAGAACCGATGGAGATTATGGATCGAGAGGTGAAACGGCTTAAGCAAAGTCGGATCCCGATAGTGAAAGTGCGATGGAATTCCCGACGTGGACCCGAATACACTTGGGAGCGTGAGGACTACTTCAAGAACAAGTATCCACATTTATTCGTAGACGGACCTAAGGAGAAGTAAGCCCCGGGACGGTGCTCTCCTAAGGTGGTGAGGATGTAAAACCCGCAAAATAAGGTCATTATTTAATTCTTACTTTTCAAATACTTTGAAGTATTTTATAATCTTAAATATTTTTACGTTTAACGGTTTAAGTTGAAATCGATATTAAATATTTTATTTTTATATTTTGACGAGCGACGAGGATTACTAGTGATCGCGATACCGACGGATGCCCATAATTTTATATTTCGTTATCGATCGTTTCGATATTTAATATTTTCGACGATATCGTTTTAATTACGTATCGAGTCGTTTTATTATTATTTTTCGTGTGCGTTTAAACTTTTTAGTATTTTTACGAAACCCGAGTCCCGTAAATATTTTCAAAATTGACTAGTTACAATTTCCCACCTTTTTAAACTAGCTATCTACAAATTTTAACCAAACTTTAGCCAATTTGCACTTTAGTCCTTCCCCACTAACTAAATTTTAATAAATTAAAAATTACACACACACACACATTTTCTATTTACTTCCAAAAATTATTCTCTCTCTCTTTCTTTCTTCTCTTTGCCGAAACCCACACACACCCACCAAATCCATTCATTTTTCAATTTATCTTGAGTTTGAGGTTGAATCTAGCTAAACCAAGCATAGACCCATCTTTATTTTTGATCAAGGATCACAAAGGTATAAAAATTTTACACATGCAAGCACTTTTTATTTTTATGATGTTGGTAGGTGGAAGCCATGGTCATGCATGGTGTTTTTAGCATGATCCATGGTGGTTCTTGCTAGAAATCTTGTTAAAAATTATATTTTGATCCAAAGATTTTTATTTTTGTTATGTTTTTGATGTTATGGTGGATGTATGATGATATTAGAGTATAGGAATGACCATTTCTATGGTTGGTTGTGGTCAAAAAGTTGATTTTGTACAAGATTTTGGTACCCATTTTACAACAGTAAGTAAACTGAAGAATCCGAATTTTTATGTTTTGAAAATGACTAAACTTATAGTCTAGGGTTGTAGATAATTTCCTTAGCTTCGATTTGATATAAGGTAGAGCTTCTAACTCAAAACGAGCGCGAAGTTATGATGTTTTGAATAATCGTGTACCGGGAGACGAGTATCGACACTACATATATTTGTTGTCGATATTTGGATCGAATCCCGGGGACTCTAAATAGAAGTTTTAAAATGAGTAACCTACTGATAATGAGGTATTTATATATTAGGTTGAGTTTACTTTAAAACCCGAGTGTCGTTTTTGTTAACAGAGTCGTTTAAATAAGTTAAAACGGTCGTATGAAAAATTAACGCAAATCTGTCCGGATTTTGTGGTTTGAAAATGAGTCGAGTAAAGGACTTTAAAAGTAATTTCATTTGATAAACTTGTAAGAGGACTTTCTATATATAGTAAGTTAGCTTTTTGAGTCGTTTCATAAACGGTCGACAAGTTTAAAAAGGGGTAAGTAAGCTAGTACATGTAGTATGTACCGGCGGATTTTGTTAAAAGTATAAAATGGTAAAGTAAATGAGTAGTGAAGTATAATAAAGTTATTTATATCGTTTACTTGCGAGTGTATTGTGGTTTTATGAGTTCGAGTTTGATTTTATTAAGTATCGTTTATTCTCGAGTCTATTATTAAAGTACGCGCCTTATTTGCTAGGTTGCGGTTATCGTGATTATCGGGCATCTACTATCGTCGGCGATTGTCTTCAACTACTATAAGTACTAAGGTGAGTCTATAGCCTCGTTTGAGCTCATTCAAATATTTTAAAACCCGCGAGGGGGAATACATGTTTTGTAAACTTAGAACACAAGATTTTCATGGTATGCTTGTCCCTTTATGAATGGACCCGTGGTTGCCTTTAAATTGCATTAAGTGATTGCCTTTATTAAAACCTCAATTATGGACCGTTAATTAACCTATGATGGGTTAACCGCTAGTACGATTAATAGATCTGTGGGGGAAGCCGCCCCGGTTCAGTTTTTGTGGACTTGTCATAGAAGCTTAGGCCCGACCTCCACACTGTTTGAACATATTGTATTGAGAAGTCAGGTATACGGCAATGTACCCAATAATCTGGAGGTAAATGACAATTAATAAATCTCCTGTCTTATCAGACGTCTTAAGGGAGTGTCTAAGGGCTCGGTTCCATGAGCTTATTGCAATTTATGCTAAATACAATTATTATTGTTGATGCAAATTATTATCTGATGCTTATAAGCATGCCACAAACTTATAATCTTGACTTGTGTTCAAAAATGATTATATAAACCTATAGATTCACTCGGCATTTTTGCTGATGATTTTCTCACATGTATTTCAGGTAATCCAGAAGGCTGAAGCTTGGAAGTTACGGGAATGAATGTTGTGCACTACTTTGTATATAAACTCTTTGAATATTTGTCGTTCCTTTTGTTCAAAACAATTTAAATCTTTTGTTTTGGTTGTACTTCGGTTACGATGTCTTGGGACTACGCTACTCTGACAAATGTTTTGGGAACGATGAATTCAAAACGTCTCTTTTCGAGTCGTTCTTTATAAATTATGTGTTTTGTATCATTGTTTAGCACCCAAAGTTGTATTCCGCTGCGTGTAAATTTGGGGGTGTTAAAATTTAACCTGTTTAACTACCTTTGTGTGATCAAACTTAGGTTTGTCATTTTTAGTTTTCTGATTCCTATAAACCTGTGCATTTTTCTCATTACTGTTTTTCATGACCCTTTGTGTAGCCTTCTGTTTCACAATTTTATCTTCATGTAGTGTACAGTCTTTGATAAAATGATTCAGACTACCACAAACATAACATCCTTTTCTTCTTAAAGAAGACCCAAAAGGTTGTTTTGACTTAACTTTTTCAAAACCTAGCCCACCCCTTTTGACTTTAGTATGTTGTACATTGTTTTCCAATATCTTACTAGGAGTTTTTACCAGCTTGGGAGTAGAACTAGTCCTAGATTCCTCAGAAACAAAGTTGTTCATTAAAGGTGGATAAATAATATTCTTGGTCACATCAGTCATTTCTTGGGACAAAGTACTAGAGTTAAAGACATTATTAATTTTAGGTTCTTCTAACTCTATACTAGTATCATTACAAGTGGGCATGAAAATTCCTGATACTAGTGGAGGAACTGCCTTCATTCCTTCAACATATCTATCATTTTCAGGTGTATCATCTACCTCACTTGAACTATCAAAAATCCCTTTTGATAAGTCTTTGTTAGTTAAGGTTATCCCAGGTTGATCCTCAATATACCCTAGGCCTGTTTTATCATAATACCCCATTTGTGAATTAATCAATTTTCCCAATCCCTTAGAGGATTGTTGCCAATGACTAATCACTTTCCTCTCATTACAAAGAATGGGTTTTAAAGCTTCATTTTCTAAATTTATTTTTAGTAGTTGTCTTTCAAAAGCTTTTATTTCCATATATTTTTCCCTCATTTGATGAGTTAAAATCCTTATTTTCTCTTCATAGTTTTGTTGAGCCTTTTTGTACAAAACTATATTTTCTTCTAATTTAACAACACCCTGTTTGAAAGCTTTTACTTCTATAGTTCATGTGTTAACCTTTTGATACTGTTCCTATAGTTCTACTTTTAGACTATTAAATTTAAGAATACAATCTTTAGAACAAGGATGTACCTCAGTATCATCATGTGAGAGAGCCATTAATCCAAGCTCTTCTTCTTCTTCTTCTTCTTCTGCCCAATTCACCACTCCATCTAAGTAACCAATGCTTTGGTTCCTTTAGGACTCCTGCTGTTTCCTTTTAGAAAGCTTTCAGTTATTCTTGGACTGGTTCTATAGCTGTTCTTGAACTTCTGATTGCTAGTCTCAGCTTTATCTCTAGAGAATTCTCTTGCAAAGTGTCTATTCCTTCCACAGTTATAGCATTCAACTTTGGACTTGTCATATCCTAATGGCTCATTAGGATCAACAGCCATTTTTCTTCCAGTCTTCTTGAAGAACCTATTAGATCTTACTGACACCATGGCAGCTTGCCATTTAAGATCCATCTCTTCAACATCAGCATCATCCATTTGGAACAAGTCATTGAGAGTTAATCTTGGCCTGTTGTCTTGTCCAGCAAAGAATGTGAAGGCATCATTGTCACTAAACAATGGTGAAGACCTTCCATGTGGATTTTGAGAGACTATTGGACTGCTTTCAATACTTTGTGGGTAAGTACTGCTTGTAAGTCCTCCAGTGGTATTTGTGAAGTAAGTACCGCTGCTAGATCCACTAGCGGTATTTTGAAAGTAAGTACCGCTATTCCCATCTGACACAAAAGCCAAGTTAGACTTTGAAGTAGTTGTTGTCTTTACTTCAGTGCCTTTCACATCCATCTCATATGCTCTAAGATTGTTGTAGAGATGATCAAAAGGAATTTTTTCCAAATCATCTCTTGTGATGAAGTGCATAGCCATTGCTTTCCACTCTGGTGGAACACTTCTTAAGAATTTTAGATTGGCTTCTTCATTAGGAATTACTTGTCCATAAACTGCTAACTGAATAAGCAATTTGCTGAACCTTCCATATCCACCATGTATTCCCTCTATACTGGTAATTGAGAAGTTATCAAATTCTTGCTTAAGAACAATCTTCTTTATTTTCTTAGATTTGTCATTGCCTCCAAATCTAAGTTTTATAGCATCCCACATAGCTTTGGCATCTTTATAATGATGAAAGCTTGGTAGAATGTCTTCAGAAAGAGCCGTAGCCAAAGCAGTTCTGGCTTTTCTTTCTTTAAACTCTGGTTGTATCTCCTCAGCAGTCACAGCAGGTAGAGCATAACATGTACCGTCTGGCAACCAGTGTAGCTTCTTTGGTGTGTTCCCATTCTTGATAACTTGCCATACAGTGTGATATGTGTGATTCAAGTAATGTTCCATCTGCATAGCCCATGTCTCATAATTGTCACCTTTGAGAACTAGGAGTTTAACAGTAGACAGAGTATGAGAAGGTGTTGGTGTAGAGGTAGCTACAACATTCATGACTTGAGCACCTTGTGCTGGTGCAGGATGCACAACTTGTGGTTGTCCCTGTGGAATAGGATCAGGGATCTGAGCATCATGCAAGTGAACATCATCACCTTCTAGTTGAGACATTGAGTTTTGGGATGTGTGGAGTGTTTGGGGCCGTGTTCTTCTTTTTCAGAGTTTCTCAACAAGCTCTGATACCACTTGTTGATCCCTTTGGTTGGATCTATATTCTGTTAAGAATTAGTATAATAGTTTGTAATCAAACTAAAACACTTTGAGCACTCTTACTAACACTAAATAAGTTATGCGGAATCTAACTTATAAAGCACAGAAGAACAGAATGACTTTTAACTATTCGATTCTCTTAATAATCGACTTGAATGAGGTACATGAAAGACATTGTACCTATGTTCCTTTTATAGAGTAAGGAACCCTAGAAACCTTAGAATATTCTATAAAGATAACTATATCACAGACGATATATTATCAATATTCTAACTATTTAGGTATATCACATAAGATATACTCTAACTATAACTATGACATATCTTATACAAAGATATATTCGTCCTAATCATCATAACAGTACTTACTTTATAAGTAGCAGTACTTACTATGTACCGCGTTAACACTAACGGTACTTACATAACACTAACAGTACTTGGAATATACTAACGGTACTTGACACTTAACAAATAATTCCCAACAGTGCCTCTTATGCAACTAGAATTACGTCTACGCTAAATCAGCTAGGCTATTACGTGTTCCTTGATCATGTTAGATGGTTGATAATGTATCGATCATCTCATGTGAATCCCATGTGTACTTAATGTACCATGTTCCATGTTTGCTTCGTGTACCATACTTCAGACGTATTCCAGTTACCGCACTCCATGTGTGATACTAGGCCATTTTCAATTTTCTCAAACATTTCTCACCAATGTTATTTAAAAGATGATACCGCTCTCAGATTGGGATTTTACAAAACAAGGACGAAGGCGATAGATCAGAGAAACCTGACTAGATTTATATTTAAACTACCAGACGTACCGTTTCATTCCATATTCTTACCTTTTCAGATTGTATGTCAAGTGTTATTCAGTGGTCTTTTCCAACATATGAGTGAGAACCGGTACCAGCCGGCCACTGAGCTGAAAAGTTACATGAATCATGGTCATGATAAAGACCATCGTTGGACTGATAGTCAAAGAGGTAGTGACAACTACCGTGACAGCAAAAACTCTGACAATAACGATAGAAACTTCGGTTACGGACGCGATCAGAAATACAAATGGTTAGCAGTCCAACTGATCCGACAAAATTTTGGCATGATGACCTAAGATATTAAATTTCATTGTTTCACATCTCAAGACTCATGTCAAGACATCCGTCAAGACACATGTCATACGCATATCTTCTCAAGACACGAGTCAGGACACATGACTTACGTTTATCATCTGAAACAGCCCTATGTAATCCAGAATACCCTCAAAGGGGTATAACCATTCTGTTGTGCCATGAATGAATCTAGCCATAAGAATTTCAGCCTCGTCGTCGGAGTGCTGTTCACATTTGAACACGTAGTGTTCGTTCTGCGAGAGGCAGGCGAAGCACATTCAGCAGAAGTTGCAACGTTTTACTCCACGTATTAGCATGGCACTTTCATTTCTTGATTTCATACTCCATATATCCATGACCATAAAGACGATTTTCGTATCATCCATGTGTACGAACGCATTCATTTTAGTATGATGATAAGATCCAATCTGCTAACACAACAGCTAAATATGAAGTTGTCTATAGATAATGAACAGCAACCCATTCTGCGATAAGGCGTCAGTCATATCAGACTATGTACAATGATGTTCAGGCTCCTGAATACATTCAACATGGCTTTCCATTAGGAAAATCTGAACAAGTCATTTATGTGTTACAAGCATATGATCGTCATTCCATGGCTACGAAGATTTCAAATTTCTAGATGTATTTCCAGAATCAGCCGAATATTTCAAATTTCTAGATGTATTTCTAGAAAAACCTTCGAATACACTTTTTATCTGCAAAGTGGAACATAACATCAAGCAGGTTAGGGAGCAGAACCAGTTTCCAAGGCTCTTCATAGCATGGCTTTCTTGAGTTAAAGAGTTGAAGGTTCAACTGCAGAGATGCCTAAACAAGGTTCATCCATCAGTTACATCACCGTGATGTGCATCGGTCCTGCTTATTAAGGAGAAGGATGGTAACATGAGATTATGTGTCGACTACCGTCGATGTAAATAAATCACCGTTCATGACCGTTATCTTCCTCCACGTATTGACAACGTATACGATCGACTACAGGGTTCTAAGCACTTCTCCAATAACAACTTGTTGGGATTTTGAAACTAGTTAAACTATTAACTATGAATGCGCAGCGGAATGGATCTAGTATAACATACATGATTAAGTACATAACAAAAACAATTTAAAACCAACCTTAAATTAATTGAATAAATCAGTTAATGAGTCATTATCTTGATCTTGAACATTAACGGTTAAATTGCCGTCTCCATCGTTTGCTCACACGACACGTCAAACGAACACACCACGATGCTAGTGGTAACTTCACTTCTCGAACAACTAGTGTATAATGCTTGATTTAAAATCGATCCAAATACCAAGTGTTATGCGTTTGAATCGAACTAAAAAAAAAGCCAACACCAAGAAAATTGATCACTATAGGAATCCAACCTAGATCAAATTGTGTCACAAGTAAATAACCCCGCGAGTTTAACAAAGGTAAAAGGGATCCTTAGATGCAATTTTTCATTGCATGTTAATAATATAGTTAAGCATGCATACATTAATAATTGCATCATACTAAACGTATCTTCCTTTTTTCCATATTACATATAGAACAAAAGATGTAAGAAGTTTAGATAATTATGGTTGGCGTTATTATGAGTGGGGAATTAATCGAAATCGGTTTTTAGGAGGTAAGATGGAACGAATATTATGTAAGGGGAGTGGGGTTTATATAGCCTTCACACCTCCTTAGATTTCTTGTTCTCTACTCTAAGGTAAACTAATTAAGGTAAATATTTAGCTTAATAGTTAATAAAAAATCTTCTAGAATCTCCATAGGATTTATTCGGCCGACTAGGTCCCTAGGATTTTCTAGAGTTGATTTTTTGTCCCTCAAATTTTAATAACGCGCGCACGATAAATTAATTAAACACGTAATTAATTTAACCACCGTTAATTAAATAAATAAGTGAAGTTTTTATTAAATGTCTAATTATAATAATAAAACGTATAATAAAAGTGTGTTCTCCCTATTGAGTGTGTGCCCCCGATAGGCTCACGCATTTTCGATGGATAAACGATCGCATATCTCAACAACTCCCACTTGTGAGAGTTTAGACATACAACGTCCATAATGAAGTATCTAGCAACACTTCATTATAACCGGCAAATTTTGAGGTATAGTTTCAAGAAAGATATCTCAAAAGTATTAATGGTATACGATTATGTGACTCTCTAATAATCATCCCTTTGTTACTAGTATAATTAAACCATGGATATGGATCCTAACTCATTTCATATAGTTTAACTTTTAGTTTCTCGTTATAGAAGTTAATTCAGATATACCAAATGTAAACAAGTATCATCTTAATTTACCCTTTGGGCGTGGCCACATAATTATCTGATTAATTTAGGAGAGAGCCCAGTGGTACTAATCTGCACTGTATCAAGTGGAGGAACAAATTCTATATTGACTGTAAAGTATCTGTGGATGCTGCTTCACAACACTTCCAATTAAAGTCTTTATAACTAGGTCTGGCGAACTAGTGTTGGACATAGAATCAAGAAGCGATATTCACACATGCACAAACTTGTTTGCATCTCAAGTCTAAGGATGACTGACTCACCATTTTCGAAATCTTACTCATGACAAGGATCCAAAAGTAACGATTTGAAAGTTCGGGGTGTCCAATATGCATCCCTTATGAATAACACATGAGTTTGGCGGGAACCGTCCATATATTCAAAGAATATAACCAACACTCACATTTGTCTTAATGTAGACAATATTCTCATATTTCAAACCGACAATGGACATATTTAGAATAATCAAATATTCGAGGATTAAACATACAAATATAGGACAACAATAATTATATGAATGAATAACAAATACCAAGTATCTTTATTTATCAGAAAATAATAATTGTCTTACCATCCCAATTATCCAAATACTAAAATAGATATGCATGAAACTAATTTAGCAAGTTGAAATCAAATGTTTCTAACATTCTCAACTTTTCTTGAAAAGAAAGCTAAATAGTCATCGAAGTAAACCTTCCGAATACTTGTTTCAAATTTCAAAAATTGTGAGAGATTTGAATAACAAGATGAGTGTCTTATCTTACATGCTCATACTATTGCAAGTATCATAGTAGGGGATATCGTCAAACCTTGTATAAGGTATTTAAAATCAACGATATTCTGACAGTAATCTTTACAGTTTCTTAAAATGTTAAGTATTCTTATTCCAATGTGTAATGCAATAATACTTTTTATTGAGCATATCTATCTAGTAGATTTATCATAAATGATAACATCTCACTTTACTAGATTAATTATCCTCTAGCATCAGTGTACACATACATCACTGTGCTTTATAATTCGTAAATATTTGTATTAACAATAATCTAAATACTCTCAATATATTGTTGTTATCATCTCACTTTGCTCTTGTGAAAAAGTGATAACAAATCATATACACAGTATAATATATACATAATGAATCCTTAGTTAAAAATATAAGTTTTTCACTCATGTAATAAATTATGTCAAGTGGAATAGATCATTCAAGACTTGCTTCAATGATGTATTGCATTATGTTGGACTTAATTACCGCACATGTTTATATTCCAACATCATTTGTTTTATTCCATAAATTCTTAAATGAAATTTCATTCCAATCTTAAGGATTTTCATCTAGCTTAGATGGAATGATATCTTCAATATGTTATACAACATATGAATTTTAAGGAAAAACATAGTGCTCCCACTTAATGTCAAGTGTACTCAAAACTATCTAAATTTAACCAAAATTATATTGAATTAAATTCTAGATTTAGTTTCTAGATGCATGATTTAATCCATATTTGGATTATCTATCTTGTATACTCAATAAAGATTTTATAGACTCATAAACCCTTTTGACTATACACCATCCTTGCTAAAAGGTAATCATAAAGGATAACTATAAAGTTTAATTGACATATTCCATATTCATAGAAACGTATATGACAATCAATTATTTTTATTTAATCAATGCGTGTATAGAAGAATGATTTAATCATAGTCAATTATTGAGTATAATTAAAAGCTTCCTATTATTAGCCATGCATTAATTATGTATATCATTTTGTCCTTGTGAGTCTTTCTTCAAAAGAAACGCCTTCCAACCTCATAGGTTTATAATTAGAAGAAACATCAATCAAATTTAAGAGATTGATTTTCCCTTTAAGGACTGCATCTTATCATTCATTGTTCTAAGACATCTATTATATTCAAGATATGATAATATTCATTAGCAATTAGTAGATTATAAATATCTCTTAACTTATATTCCTCAGAATTGATATTAAATTATCAAGCAAGTGATGAGGTATCCTTGCGGATTATGAATGAGAGTAACTTTCACTTTGGTTTGACATTTTCATGTTTAACCAAATATGACATCAAAAAATATATTTCGAAGGTTATGTATTTTGCTCTTGAATATCTTCAAGATTTGTTATAACTCTCACTTAATTTTGTAAGTAGAGATGATTCTCTAAATACTAAGTACTTAAGCAACAATAAGTTGTTCTTAATTGAGAGACTACAAAACACATTTTAAATTATTATTTCATATTTGTTAATAGTATGCTTCATAAGATATCAACAAATTAAAGAACTTTAATCAAGACATATTGGGATTCCTCCCAAGAACCCTTGTAAAACCCGCATGCTTTTACCATGAACAGTACCCTTTAGATCGTACGTACATGATTAGAACTTTCCTTTTATAGCATGTTTACGTTCAAGTATAAGAATTTTAAGTATTACGTACGTGTTAGAACACGATAAGTATTTATTACGTATGAACACACGATAATTATTCATGTAATAATTATAATCACGAACATGCGATCATGAAAACGTGAACGTAATTTAATCACGAGATAATATTATTTACGTATATATATTTATTATGAACACGAATAAATATATTAGGTCACGATTAATAACTAATTAGAACACGTAAATCACGAACACGATAAAACACGAGAACACACTATAATATTTAGACTCGAGAAAAGTATGGGTTACCCCAAGTGGGCCCCCTTACCTGCGGCTACACCAAAGACATGGGCCAAGCCCATGCAAAATTTACTAATTAAGAGGTTAAGGTAAAACATGTTTTATTATTTACAAAACAAGAAAATAATTAAAACCCTAAAAAGTTCTTCCTTCTTCCTTCTCTCCTTTGGCCGCCGGATTCACAACACCACAAGGGGTGTTCTGGTTGATTTTTGATCTTGGAATTTTGCAAGGATTCGTGTTTGTGTTCATCCTTAATTGATCCACGTATTCGGTATAACTTTTTAACCCTTTTCTTTTATGTTTTTGATTTAATGAATCACATAAAATCATGGTGTTTTTAATTAAACTAATTAAAAACAATTATTCTAAACATGTTAAGGATTATGGAGTAAATCAAACAAGGGTTTTAGGGGTGTTGTGGTCTAGCCGACGCCTAACCGAGCCCTTAAGGGGTCTCGGCTTGGCTTATTTAACACCACCGAGACCATATGGTCTCAGAATGGTGATGGTGGTCCCACGGCAGCAGCAAAACCAAGGGGAAACCCGACGTGGTTTGGGTTATGGTGTTAGTTACGGGTCCGGTTCATGGTTCTTAGTCACGGGTCCGGTTCATAAATTATTTTTGTTAAAGGTTTATGATTTTTATGTTTTAGACTTAAATTAAATTAATAAAACATGACATGATTAATTTAATGTACATGACTTAGGTTATAAATTTAATTATTAGATCATGAATTTTAACCTAAGTATTTATATTTTATTAGACTTTATAATTAATTAATTATTAAAACCATGACTATAATTAATTAATTAACATGACTTAGGTTATATTATTAATAGTTAATAATACATGTTTTAACCTAAGTATTTTACCTTATTTAATTAAAATCATGATATATTTAATTGAATACTTTTAACCTATAGTTTATTTATTTTACATGTAATAATTAATAAACTATACTTTATAATTACATGACTTAGAATAATAATTAGAAAACACTTAAGCTTATATAATTAGCTTATTTTTCCAGTTTATATCTATTTATGGAAACTTTCTATTTTTAGAAACTTATTTAATTAAGGCAGCTAATCTATTTATGGAAACTTTCTATTTTTAGAAACTTATCTATTATAAGCAGTAATTCTATTTTTTGAAACTTTCTATTTTTGGAAACTTTCTATTTTTGGTAACTTTCTATTTTTGGAAACTTTCTATATTAGGAAACCTACTATTTTTAGAAAGTTACTTATTATTACACAACAAGTATAATAATACATGAAATACAAGTAATACTTAATCAGAATAGATAGAATATAAGATAAACACAGTATAAAGCTTAAAACAGTAAAACATGACATGAATGTATAAAACAAGATAAGACAGGATATAAAACCAGTTACGTATTTAGTAATCAGATACTTATACACGTATGTATTTTTGTAGCATTAGTGGTACCGAAGTAGGACTCTCTTCCGTTCGTCTTCTTCGTTCACTGGACATAAGGTACGGATTCCCGTCCTTTCAGCATGGACATTCTTTCCTTATTAGGATTCCCCGTATGCAGCCAACTGTTTTCCCATAGTATAAGTTTATATGTTTGATTGCTTATGTTTAATTAGAATACCTAAAGCCATATACATGCATGACCAGTTTCACCTAGTTATGGAGGTACCATAACCATAACACTAGAGGCACTGGTGTTATGACTTCCCCATGGCGGAGTGATTGCTCGTGGCGTCCCTTCAGATTTTGGCCATATTATTATATTTATCATGTGGGGCGTATGGGTGCATCCTAGTTACATGTTTTTCAGCAGATTACTCAGTGTGAATGTGGTGTGTGCCTTGCATCCTTCACATGGAGCTGATCCCTCCTACCCAAAAACCAGTATATTAAATTAGAGGCAGCCCCTCTAATTTGCATGATGAGGTCACCCCTACAAGTATTCATGCATGGTGGATTTTCATGACCTATATTGGCTAATGGTAAAATATGTTAAAAAAATTTTACAAGATAAACATAAGGCTTTTCAAAGTATAAAACCAGTTTCATTAAGATTTAATCGGGTTATTCAGGACTTAGTTTCTTCCGCTGGTATATGCTTATATGCTTATATTATTCATGCTTTATTGTACATCCGTGCACTGAGCGTATTACTCAGCCGTTTTCCTTTTCATGTTCCCAAAACGGTAGGTACTCAGGGACGCTCGTAGACTTTAAGCGTACGTGCATATGGACTGGAAGCTTTCTAGCCTTTCTTTACTTTCTGCATTATCTATACTTTGATACTCTTTCCATGGACATTGTTTAGTCCTTTCATTTACAGTACTTATGTTTGTGTGTGATGAGCTTTACTTTTGGACTACCGATGTTTGATTCCGATATTTCCTTTTATGGTCATGTAATGTATTAGACATTTATCCTTGCATGATTTGATGACACGCCATAATTACGCGTGACATTCCATTTATCAAAATGGGGTGTTACAATTATGGTATCAGAGCCGAGGCTTCGACCTGTAGGCTCTTAAAACATGACATGTGATTAGTGGGTAGTCACTATGGTCTTCCTAGAACTAACAGTCGGTTTTCATGCATTCATCATTTTCATGCATACATATATATGTCATTGTCGCAGGTTTATGACTAAGTAACGGTTGGTACAGGACTGGCCCTATTTAGTCGCATGTGTTTTATCGAAACTTTTATATTTGGGAACGACCCATAGGCGTCCCCTCGCCATGTCTTTTATTTTGGGTGAACTGACCATAGGCGTTCACTCTCGAGCATACAAAAGTTTTCATAAAACTGCATCATGCATTCATGTACAAATTTTCTTGCATAAATTTTTTCTCGTGATTTATTGGTATAATTTTTTTCATATATATATTTTATGTTTGATCAATTTAATCATGTGTTTTATGTTATACTGTCAGATGGTTCTCACACGCGAGCATGCACAACTCAATGCAGCAATCCAAGCTGCAATGTAAGCTTTGCTTCCTCAACTGAGGAATGACATCAGGGCTGAGGTTCAGGCTGCCAACAATCAGAAGCAAAACCAAGCACCTCCTCCTCCTCGTCCTTCAATGACATTGGCAATATGGCTGGAGAGATTCAACAAGCTCCGTCCTCGAGCTTTCGAGAGAACAGATAGCCCTAATGAAGCTGAAAGCTGGTTGGCTCACATCAAGAAGATCTTAGATGCCATGGGTTGTGACCCCGTGTGCAAGGCGAGGTTGGCATGATACCGGTTCGAAGGCGACATGTTAAATTGGTGGTTAGCATTGAAGCAGTCTGAGGGAGGTGATAATTGGGTGGCTGGTTTGACATGGGCTCAGTTTAGAGAGAGGGTGATGGATCAGTTCTTTCCCAAGGATGAGCAAGACAAGCTTAAGAGGGAGTACCATGGGATCCGACAGAGAGCTGGGGAGAATAGCAACGAGTTCATGCAGCGCTTTCTTCGCTTAGCTGGTTTCCTTGGTGCAGCGGCTGGTACTCTTGAAGAGCAGGCACACCACTTTAGGTGGGCTCTTCACACATCGGTCGCAAACAACTTGGTGTGTGCTACGTTCAACACGGTAGCACAAGTGGCCGATGCGACACGTAAGCTGGAGATGCTGCATGAGAGAGATGAGTTCGGGGAAGCTGAGAAACCCGATAAGAGGTAAACATTCGTATTCAAGCGGTGACCAATCCGTATTCTTTCTATATATGTCAATTATTCATCTCTCTAAATTGTATCTTCTAGGCAGAAAACTAGGGACCGGTCTCAGCCGGCTACTCAGCAGCAGCCTAATCAGCCCAAGGGAAACGGTCAGACTAACGACCCCTTTGCTACGGATAGGCGTGGCGGTAATGATAATTACCGTAACAATGCTGGACACTCCAACGGCAGCAGGTCCTAATACTTATGCACTTATGATTTCATGTTATAACTCATAATTCTAACACTTTATCAAATCTTCTACCAGGAACCATGGAAACGGTAGGGACCAGAACCAGAGAGGTTCACAGCCTAGCCGTCCAGCTATCACTGGTATTCAATCTTACGATTATTCGCATTGTCCTTTGTACCCTATTATCATGTCTCAAGTAAAATGTTTTATCAGGTCCTCAGCCAGCCAGAGCACCTGCTGGAGGATATACTCATCCTCTTTTCTCTACTTGCCACCATAGGCACCCAAGGCCATGTCGTCGCGACACCGACGCATGCTTCAAGTGTGGTCTTCCAGACCATCGCATGAAGGACTGCCGTAAGGGCGAGATGGAGGGCATATTGGGACATGCTGATACCAAGCCGCCTCCTACCACTGGACGTGTCTACACAAAATCTCGAGATCCGGCTAACAAGTCTACAGGTACCATCATGGAATCTTGTATACGTATGGTCAGGCTGCGTTGATACGGGTGCTACTCACTCGGTCATTTCTACTGCTTATGCCAAGAAGATTAGGATGCTCCCCATGCCACTAGATAATATACTGAGTATTTCCAAGCCTTTGAGAGACTCTGTACGCATAACCCATGTATACTAGAGTCTTCCCCTAGAGTTTGATGATAAGGTTTGTCCTATTGACACACTTCCGCTGGACATGAATGACTTTGACATGATTTTGGGCATGGGTTGGCTATCCAAGCATCATGCTACCATAGACTGCCATTCATATCGAGTCATCTTCGGTGACGTTAATGCACCAGAGTACATTCACAACAGGTTCGTACCCGGAAGGTCTGTACAAATCATATCTACACTGCAAGCACGCGCACTACTGTCACATGGCTGCGAGGGTTATCTAGCTACGGTTCACGAAGTGGATGCTGAATCTCCATCAATTCAGGATCAGCCAATAGTGTCGGAATTCCAAGATGTATTTCCATAAGAACTTCCGGGCATACCACCTGCACGAGAAGTGGAATTCAATATCGAGCTCATCCCAAGAGTTGAACCAATTTCTAAGGCTCCTTATCGCATGGCTCCCATAGAGTTGAAGGAGATGAAGGATCAACTACAAGAACTTCTAGAACAAGGTTTCATTCGACCGAGCGCATCTCCATGGGGCGCACCGGTCTTATTTGTTAAGAAGAAGGACGGCAATATGCGTCTTTGCATAGACTATCGCGAGCTCAACAAAATTACTATCAGGAACAGGTATCCACTACCGCGTATAGACGATCTGTTTTACCAACTCCAAGGGTCCAAACACTTCTCCAAGATTGATCTTAGGTCATGCTATCATCAACTACGGGTTAAGGAGCAGGACATCGCTAAGACTGCTTTTCTTACCCGCTATGGCCACTACGAATTTGTAGTCATGCCATTCGGCCTGACCAATGCTCCAGCAGTGTTCATGGATTTGATGAACAAAATCTTCCATGAATGTTGATCCCAAACTCAGATCTTAAACCTTAATAGCTTGTTTAAGGGTTGTGATAGAAATAAAGTATTCAATCTAACACTAGAGAAACTTTGCAAAGCAAAGTAACTAAACAAGATGCGGAATATAATGTTTAGCACAAGAACAATATGATTGAAGAAAACGTTGAACTTTAATATATCAATGATATACGAATACCCTAAAATGGTATTAGGGTTTACAAAACCTTAAAGTATGATAATGAAAGACAATAGAGAAAGACACACTTTGCATGCTAACCTAGTGAGTCCTTTTATAGGCATAAGGACTCACGTACAAGATCGCTACTAACAAACTTGGAAAGTATTAATGAGTAGTAACAGAAACGCGTAAAAATCTATTCCAAGTTTTTCTCTGACGGCAGGGCCTTTGACTTCAGCAGGGGAACCAATCCCCCCTGCCTTTGTTATTTGGCAGGGGGAACTTACTCTAGCAGGGGTACGGATAATCAACTAGCAGGGGTAACAAGTATGCATAGATTTATTCCCAACAATCCTCCCCTAAACTTGTGCTTTCCCCTAAAGACAAGTTTCTGAATAAATCCTAGTTGATGAGGATGCTTACAAACTTTCTGGCCAAATCTGACTATGCATCATTCTTACCAGATCATAAGCAACAGGCGTTTTAGCATCTACAATCAGGTTAGCCTGTGCTAGTTTCTTCAAGGTCTTCTAAGTGAAGGGATAGTAACGATGATTGATCAAGTACACACTTACTCCTTCCATTACTACCTCATAGGCCCCAAAATTGGTAAACAACTTCCAATACAACAAATCTCCTTTATCCACTGCATCAAATATAAGATCAAATAAATCATGCCCATACATCCTGTGCATGCACTCCCAGATTACCCAATCCTTCTCCACACCATCCATGGTAGGAGGTTTTGCAACAAAAGTCTTTTTCAAAATTTTCCACAGATCTTCTAAGTCCTCACTATCCAAGGTTTGAAACATGACATCTAGACTTAGAAATGTCTGTGCTGTATTGTCAGCTCTTGTAAGCTTCCACCAAGTCCTCCCTTTGTGTTCATAAACAACATACTCTATGATAGCAAACTTCTTTCCAAGTTCACTAGGTGAGATATCATCACTTTCCTGCAGAATTAGCTGTTTATCAATTTCATCATTTGAAGGCCGTTGAGATTCCTTAGTAACTGTGCCAACCTTCTTCATTCTCTTGAGTCTTTTGGCTGCTCTTTGTACATTAAGTACAGACTTCTCAATCCCTGGAAAACTTTCACCTGCTTGATGTAATGCCCCTGCTTGTGATGATGCACCTGCTTGGGATGATGCACCTGCTTGTGTAGTTTCCAAAGTTGTTCATTCAGCCTTTCTTTTCTTGGATTCCCTAGCTTTCTGTAACATTTCACTTTGTCTCCTAAGATACTCAGCTTCCTCAGGAGAACTCATAGTCATCCAATCTTCCACATCATATTCTCTTAAGACTGGTCTGACTGCTCTTCTTATAGCTTCAAAACGCATATCTGTGAAGTCCCCATCCTTCCACTTCTTATGTCTCTTGAGCAAAACTTTGTAGTGTTCAAGTTGTCCTTTCTCAGAAGTTAAATACTTCTCTCTCTGAATTTGATTTGCCCTCCTTTCCAGATACTCAGTTTGATATTTGTAAACAAGGCAAGTCAACTCATACCTGTCTTCCAAAGGAGCATTTATTAACTCCTTCTCCCATTGACCAAGAAATTCTCCAACATGAGGCACCCTGTCATCCAACTGTCTATGCATAATCCCAACCTGCTTGAGGATATCTTTAGGCCTCATTGATAGGTGTGTAAACACCCATCCTTTTTACCACTTAATTACAATAATAACCGAGCCAAAACGTGTATTTTATGTCATTTATGTCGGAATTAAGCGTGGTTTGTGTTTTTTTGTGATTTAGGACGAAAAGGTGAAAAGTGGTGAAAACACGGGATTTCACGGGCTTTTATCGAAGAAAAAGACAAAAGACGAAGTCAAGAGATCAAGAGTGGAAAAAGAATGAAAGTCCAAGACCAATTCTGAAGATTTATCAAAGAAAAAGTCAAAAGACGGAAGTTTACTAAAAGCCGAAGAACTCAAGTCTAACTTACTGAAGAATTACAAGACGAGTTCAAAGAAATCCCGAGGCAAAGTCATTTAAGTCCAAGTATTAAGAAGATTAACAAAGGATTAAGAAGATCAAGGACCTAATCTTGCAATTAAGGAAAAGAAGAAAGAGGGAGGAAGCTTCCTAAGCTCCTCCCTAATCTCCCTATATATAGAAAATTATGTATTCATTTTCAAGTGGTTGGGTGGCTTGACAACCCACACTTCCACCATTTTTCATACCTTGTTATTTAATTTCTTGTATTGCACCTTTAATTTCTCACCTTTAATTCAAGTAAGTGTTCTTAATCTTGTTGTTTTAATCTTCTTTACCTTTGATCAAGCTTTCTATCTTTCATCTCTTTCTACCTTTCTTTGATTTTAGTTTACTTTTGGTGTGAAATCTATTTGATCTGTGTTGTTCTTAATGTTTTCGTGCCTAAAAGTTAATCTTTTTATGCCTACTTAAGTTTTTAATATGAATAAGCTTTAAGATCTTTGTGCTTATTGGCTTGTTTATATGTTTATCTTATTTACTTTTTAAAAGTTTTCTTAAAAAGTTCATCTTTTTATAGTTTGATTTAAAAGATTGCTTATTTTAAGTTTGGATAAGTTGTTATTTGTGCTTATTTAGTCTTTTTCATATTGGATTCGTTCAAGTTTTGGGTGTTAGCTTATCTTAATAGCTTATAGCCTTGCTTATTTTTCGGATCAAAAGGGAAATCGGAAAGGGTAAACCCCTTTCCGATCTGACATTCCGATCAGCCCCCCCTTATTCCGATCGTTTGATCGGAAAAGGGTTTTATATTATTTCGATTGGTGGGTTTTTGTAACATTCCGATTGGACTTGGTTCTTAAACATTCCGATTAGCTTGTTTCAATATTCCGATTAGAATTATTTTCCTAGCATTCCGATTAACACTGTTTTCCATATATTCCGATTGTACCATTTTTTATATATTCCGATTATGTCCTTTTTACTCATTCCGATTACAACATTCCGATGGGGATACATTACGATCGGATCCCTACGGATTTCGATCAACTGTATTCCGACGGGTTGTTTTGTTTTGTTTTAATATTAAGATTGTTTTTCCGCCATTTTACTTTAGTGTTATTTTAATCATTTTTCTCGTTTTGTTTTCAGTCTATTTTAATTTTGTTTTGCATTTTTATTTGATTGTTAATTTACTTCTCGTTAAGTTTTAATTTTACGTCATTTAATTTCTCGTGATTTACTTTTAAAGTTTTAAATATTGCACCGTTTACGTTTCAACTAGTTTTAGTTTTAATTACCCGTCATTTATTTTAAAGTCTTGCACATTTATTTTACCACAACCAAAATATTAATTTTTACCAAAAACAACTGAGTCGCACATTTAACCGGAAATCAATTCGATAAGATACCGAGAAACGAACAATTGAACCAAGCATAATACATTCATTAAAATGGCGCCGCTGCCGGCTCTTTTCGTGAGGATTAACGGTTTTTTGTGAGAGACTCGTTGGCTTTTGGGACCCGTTCACTTGTGAACGTTATTTTTCGTATCAAAAATTTTCAAAAATCCCAAAAACATTTGAAAATCATAAAAAGCATTTCTTTTTTAAAGTTTTGCACCAAAAATATTCTTCTTGCTTATCTATTTTTGTTTATGGATTCTTATGTCCATTGCGTCGGGTGTGGGAGACGATAATACGGGAACGACTCATGTCAATGGTGTACATATGAGCGGTGCGAAAACGATATCGACAATACACAATTCCTATTCGGATTTTGTCCTTTGTGAAACTCGACTAATTCGTCCTTTTTGAACCCACCTCCTCCTGTTCCCCCGTGCATCTATTGTGGAAGCGATTCTAATTGGCATGTTTCGTGCCCGGTTCAATACCCATATGGTCACGGGCAAGAACCGGGGTACAAATATGACAATGATAATAGCTATCTACAAGATGCACCCAGTCTTTCTCCTTACCCATTTTGCAACAACTGTGGGGGTCCTCACGATACCTATTATCGTCAACCAATGAATTATTATGAGAAAAATCCGTGTCCTCAGTTTTCTTCACCAATGGATTATTATGAACCCAACCCGGTTTCTAATTCTTCTCAACCGATGAACTACTATGAGCCACAACCATGCTATAATTCAGGTTCTCAACATTTTGAGCCCCCACAACACTCCATCGATCATGAACCCTATTGTGCATTTCCTCCTGAGAAAATGGCCGCATTTTTTGACCGCTTTCAAAAAGTTCAAGAAGCGTGCAACAAGATCATCGAAAAATATCAAAAGGATCAACGGCCTGAGCAAATATCGAATATCGAGAAATATACTCCTCCTCCAGTGTATCCATACTACTATGATGATGATGACGATGAACCCACTATTTCTTGGAATGATCTTACGGCTCAATGTCCAAGTGCAATTGTCATCCCTTCGTTCGATATCCCAAACGTGTCTAAGGATTGTGATACTTTGAGTGAGCTGAGTGAGTTTGGTCTTGATAAATTGTTTGATGATGAGGTTTGTGCAATACCGACTGCTATGGAGTCTGAGGACGGCGTTGCTCTTACGGAAGAGGTCGATCCTAATAATGACGATTTTTCTCCACGCTATGAGAATTTCACTTTTGAAATTTCTCAATCTCCACCGGGAGATGCGGGCGATGACGATTTATTCTCTTCGGCTTACGAGAAGTTCACCTATGAACTTGATCTTGTGGATGAGGTGGAAGACGTGCTTCTTCGTGATAAATTACGAAAAGTGCACCTTCTTATTGCTCAAATCGAAGAGTTGACTTCTCCTCCTCTCTCCGAGTCTTTGCCTCCATCTACTCCTCCCGTTGAAGATAATGACCCATTGCTGGAAGAAATCGACATTCACTCCATACCTCCAGGTATTGATGACGATGACATGGAGGGGGATATTATTCTTGATCATTTGCTTCAGGAAGGTATTGACCCAAGTCCCCCTCCCGAGCACCTTTCATCCTCCCCTTTAGCCACTATTACGGAGGATGAGTGCTTTGACCCGGGAGGTGACATTGATTATGCTATCATTGATAAAATAACGGCTTTGCCGCTTGCTCAGCATCCATTGTCTTTGGGGGAGGACAATGTGTTTACTTTACCCACCCACCTCCCGTGGATCTTGAATTCACATACTTCTCGTATGTTGAAAGGACCTTTCTCCCATTCAAGACTTATCCCCCCGCCTCTCCTTTGTTGGTGTCCACCGAGAACGAGGACAAGGTCTTTGATCCCGGTATTATATTCGAGGCTTCCCCATGGACCATTTAATTCTGGGACGAGTCAGGCTCGTGACTCGGTTAACAAAAACAAGCGCTTTTTGGGAGGCAAGCCAATTATCTATCTATCTTTATCATAAGTGTAGGGGGAGCCCCGTGGTGTTTCTTGCTTTCTTTCGTATCATGTGCAGGGATTAGAGCTTCAAAGACACACTCTTGATGACTTCTGACGAACCGTGATTCCGTGTTCCCTTCTTCCCGGTTCTATCCTAAACTCTTTTCGATTCACTATTTTATATTTTCCAATATTAAAATAGGAATCTCTTTAGTTGTCTCTTCCTTAGCGAGATTTAAACAAAGTGCATAATGTCCTAAGTGTAGGGGAGTTTACTCCCACATGCTTAAACATTGAGGACAATGTTTATATTAAGTGTAGGGGGGACTTCTATCGAAGTTAAGTGGCCTTTTCCTTGTATTTGTCCTCATTTTAACCGGAAAATTTGATTTTTCGACGTTGTTCAAAATTTTTAATCTATTTTGGCCTAGTTGTATAGTTGTATTTTCCTTTGTTATGATTATTTTCTTTCCTTGCTAGAATAAATTTTCAATAAAGTGGTTTTAAATTTTTCAAAGTCGTGAATATTTTAACTCAACCCAAGTTTACTTATCTAAGTTTACTCTAGCTAGTATCCTTAACGTGTTTAAGTCAAGTTTTGCTAGTCTTTTATATAGGGAGCTTTAAAACGCGAAAGTCTTAACTCTCACGGGTTAAGAACAAGAACATTTCGCAAGTTTCTATAATTGATCCTAGAGATTCGTTTATCAAGGGAACTTTAAAATGCGATTTCTAAACTTGAAAAAGTCCAAGAATTTGCAAGATCCTATAGATGACTCAAAAACCCAAAACATTGATTTAATAGGCTAAGCATCCACGAGTCTCATTCCTTGAGATTTTAAACTGTGGAGAACGAGAGATGATAGAGTCAATTATAAGTTTGGTATTCTTTCGTGAATTTATGTGAGTTAATTATGAGTCTATTCTCCCATCGCTTGTCAATAAATTTATCTGCAATAAATAAGGTTGTAAGATTTGAAAAGTTACTTAGCTTCTAGCCCAAGATCGTTTAAAAGTTGCTCGGTATGGATTAGAGTTCATAGCCAAGGCATAACTTATTGAAGCGGGATGCGAAGATTGGCGAGTCCGAAAAGGCCCTAACAAGGCATGAGGGCTACATTTTGTTGCTAAAGATCCCAAGTGATGTGAAGAATCATTTATCGAAAATCAATATGAAGGATCGAGACACACGACGAAAAGCAAAAAACTCCCCAAAAGTCATGGAGAAGTGTATCCGAAAAGACCCTAGCAAGGTATGAGGATAAATAGATCCAAGTCATAAAAGGAGGCGGATCGTTGTATATCAAAGTCCAAAATAATGATTGGAGAAAAATGAAGAAGTCGTGGTCCAAGTATGAATCTCTCAAAACTTCAAGTGAAGAAATTCCTATATGAAGAGAAGACCATAATTTCATGAACGTCTCTCAAGGTTTGAAGTATGAAGTCGCTGCCAAATATCGGTCCGAGAAAGGTCTCAAATCGTGAAGCGAGTTATGCCAAGATATGAACTTTATGAGGTCCCGAGAAGCAGTTTTAAAAGATTTTGTCCTTTAGCTAACTATTGATTAAATCGTTCACTTTATTTTCGGACTAAATAGCTATCGAAATAAGTCAACAATGCATCTTCGTGATCATTCAAGACAATAATAAAATATAAGAGATACACCTAGGAATAAGGGAGTCTAAGTGAGTAATTGGCCCACATGAATTCGTGTTAGTCTGCTAACTTATAATAGCAATGATCTCGTTTTTAAGCTTGGTATGGGGAACGTGAAAACTTGAGGATGATGATGATTCATGACATTTCCAAAACCCAAGGTATGATTTTTATTTCTTTACTTGTTTTGTTATTTTATACTTCTTTAATAAAGGCCAAGACGGATTGATTATGATGAAAAATGTAAACGTGCTTTGTAACTAATGCATTGCATGAGGACATTGCAATGGTCAAGTGTAGGGGATTTGATAGGTGTGTAAACACCCATCCTTTTTACCACTTAATTACAATAATAACCGAGCCAAAACGTATATTTTATGTCATTTATGTCAGAGTTATGCGTGGTTTGTGTTTTTGTTTTGATTTAGGACGAAAAGGTGAAAAGTGGTGAAAACACGTGAGTTCACGGGCTTTTATCGAAGAAAAAGACAAAAGACAAAGTCAAGAGATCAAGAGTGGAAAAAGAACGGAAGTCCAAGACCAATTCTGAAGATTTATCAAAGAAAAAGTCAAAAGACGGAAGTTCACTAAAAGCCGAAGAACTCAAGTCTAGTTTACTAAAGAATTACAAGACGAGTTTAAAGAAATCCCGAGGCAAAGTCATTTAAGTCTAAGTATTAAGAAGATTAACAAAGGATTAAGAAGATCAAGGACCTAAGCTTGCAATTAAGGAAAAGAAGAAAGAGGGAGGAAGCTTCCTAAGCTCCTCCCTAATCTCCCTATATATAGAAAATTATGTATTAATTTTCAAGTGGTTGGGTGGCTTGACAACCCACACTTCCACCATTTTTCATACCTTGTTATTTAATTTCTTGCAATTTAATTTCTTGTATTTCACCTTTAATTTCTTACCTTTAATTCAAGTAAGTGTTCTTAATCTTGTTGTTTTAATCTTCTTTACCTTTGATCAAGCTTTCTATCTTTCATCTCTTTCTACCTTTCTTTGATTTTAATTTACTTTTGGTGCGAAATCTATTTGATCCATGTTGTTCTTAATGTTTTCGGGCCTAAAAGTTAATCTTTTTATGCCTACTTAAGTTTTTCATACGAATAAGCTTTAAGATCTTTGTGCTTATTGGCTTGTTTATATGTTTAGCTTATTTACTTTTTAGAAGTTTTCTTAAAAAGTTCCATCTTTTTATAGTTTGATTTAAAAGATTGCTTATTTTAAGTTTGGATAAGTTGTTATTTGTGCTTATTTAGTCTTTTTCATATTGGATTCGTTCAAGTTTTGGGTGTTAGCTTATCTTAATAGCTTATAGCCTTGCTAATTTTCGGATCAAAAGGGAAATCGGAAAGGGTAAACCCCTTTCCGATCTAACATTACGATCAGCCCCCCCCCCCCCTTATTCCGATCGTTTGATCGGAAAAGGGTTTTATATAATTCCGATTGGTGTGTTTTTGTAACATTCCGATTGGACTTGGTTCTTAAACATTCCGATTAGCTTGTTTCAGTATTCCGATTAGACTTATTTTCCTAGCATTCCGATTAACACTGTTTTCCATATATTCCGATTGTACCATTTTTTCTATATTCCGATTATGTCCTTTTTAATCATTTCGATTACAACATTCCGATGGGGATACATTCCGATTGGATCCCTATGGATTCCGATCAAGTGTATTCTGACGGGTTGTTTTGTTTTGTTTTAATATTAAGCTTGTTTTTCCGCCATTTTACTTTAGTGTTATTTTAATCATTTTTCTCGTTTTGTTTTCAATCTATTTTAATTTCGTTTTGCATTTTTATTTGATTGTTAATTTACTTCTCGTTAAGTTTTAATTTTACGTCATTTAATTTCTCGTGATTTACTTATAAAGTTTTAAATATTGCACCGTTTACGTTTCAACTAGTTTTAGTTTTAATTACCCTTCATTTATTTTAAAGTCTTGCACATTTATTTTACCACAACCAAAAATATTAATTTTTACCAAAAACAACTGAGTCGCACATTTAACCGGAAATCAATTCGAGAAGATACCGAGAAACGAACAATTGAACCAAGCAAAATACATTCATTACTCATCTTTTGCATTCATTGATCCTGCATATCCATCTCCTCTTGTTGTAGCCTGAGAGCTACTTGTGCATCATGTGCTTCTTGAGCCCTTTGCTGTTTATGAGTTCTATGCTTGTATTTTCTCTTGGGTTGTTCAATCATGATCCCTTTTCCTTTGTCTTTTGGATCCACTACTGGTGATGGTTTAACTTTAGATGCAGGTTCTTTGATAGTAATTTCCTTCTGAGCTGGTTGCTTTCTGTTCTTTCTAACAAAAGTTTGAGTAATAGGCTTAGCAGGGGAACGACTTACAATCAGCAATGGCAGGGGAAACTTTTGAAGCAGGGGCTTCTTCTTGATTGCCCATAGTTAGCAATGTTTGAGCAATCTCTTTAGTTGCACTCCCTTTATCACTTCCCTTATCAGCACTTCCTTTCTCAATCCCTTTCTCAGCACTTGCTATCTTTCCATGTACACCACCAGGATATGAATAGTACTGAGTAGACTCTTCTGTATTTGGAAATTCCTCCCCTTTGGAAGCATCCTCATCTGTGGATATGATAAGTCTGGGCTTTCTCCTCCCCTCAAGAGTAGCAAGTCTGGTTTCCAAGTGATTGATAACAAGAACTTGCTTTTTGAAGTTTTGTATAAGTTGTGCATTCTGTCTTTTTAGACTCATGCACATTTTTGTCAATTCCAAATTAGTCATAGGTTTCATGCTGCTCTCAACCCTAGAAGGGGATTTCTCCCCTTTTTTGATCTCATGGAGTGAGAGAGGACTTACTGATGGTGTCACTATCCTGCTCACCCCTTGAGGATGAGAGAGTAGTGGCAGCCAAACCCTCAGTTTGCTCCAAACCCTTGGAGACTCTCCTCTCTGTTTCTTGTGAAGATTCACCAGGCAAGGGAGACCTGGCAAACCTGGATTTAGATCTCCTTTCATGTTGTGGATCAACAGGGGGTAGAGGACTGGCAGGGTGTAGTTTCTTGGCAGGGGAATCAGAAGGTTTGTGTTTAGCTGTTTGATTCTTGGCTTCTTCCTGTCTGATTTGTTTCATCATAATTGAAGTGAGTGGAATGGACCTGCCAGAAAACTGTGTTGATGGTGCAAGAAGGGTGGTGAATAGTTTAGTGGTATGCTTGGTTGCTGAAAAATAGTTTTTGTGTTTAATTGGACCATGATCACTCATATTCAGCAAAAGTTCTATAAACCTTGGGTACATACAAAACTTTGAATTGCTTGAAACATTTTTAACCATTCCTTTGAAAATCATTTGAGAAAAACAATACTTCCTCCCTGTTGCTAAGCAGATCAGGGTTGAAGCCATCTCACTACCAAATTCATTGAAAGCAGTGGTTTTGGGTGACAAACATTGCAAAATTGTATGAATCAAATACTTCCAATGTGGGGCAAACTGACCTTTAGCAAACTTACATTTTTGATCTTTGGAAAGAGTGTACCCCAATTTAACAAGACCCTCAAAGATTTCAGCCTAATATAGGTTGGTTATACCATCCTCATCATCAAGAAGAAGATTGTCCCTGATGGAGGCAAGTGTAATCACCCTGGGATGACCATCTACAGTGCTTTGAATTGTAACCTCTCCATTCACTGTTTTGGTCATGGATTTAGACCATAACTGCTGAATGTGTGTGGTATAAATTCTAGGGTTGATGAGAAGGGCCACTCTAAAATACGAGGACTTTAGAGGCCACAACATCAACAAACTCTAGTGGTTCATCATGTAATAAAGCGATTTGATTATGATTAGCAGCAATTTTGAGAGGCGTGATAAAGTTTGAAAATATTTTGAAGGTTTATAAAGGTGTGAGGTAGGTGGGATTAAGTCGAAAGAGAGAGATGGACCTGCTTGTGAAGGGAAATAAGTTTTTATAGGCGAATTGAAGAGCTGTGATTGGACCAAATTTTCAAACTGCAAAACTATCAAAGATAAATCTTTATAAACAAGTAATTTATTTGAAATAATAAAGTAAAGATTACCAATCAGCGAAGAAATCGCCTTAAATATCTTTTAAAAACAATAAAATATTCCCTAACCAAAATTTGTGCAAGCAGGCCCAACAGCTATGAACAGTGTAACGGTATTGTCGGTCAATGGTCAAACAGGGGAATGATATGAAAGCAGGGGAAGCAAAAGGTGAAAGCAGGGGAAACTTTCCTAGGGGTATTAGACTAGTCATGGAGAGACCAATGCTAACTAGATCTGCTCTAATGCACACACTCGTATACACAAGATAGATACATAGAAACTCAAGAGTCCTCTAATCAGCAAGGTCTAAGCACAAAAAGTCAACACATAAGTCACCCTGCACCTGGTCAACCCAAAAAAATATGCATACCCTAGTCACCATCCCTACCTTTTCCCTTACCTATGGTCAGTTAGTCTTGGCAATGTGTACCACACATCTGTACCTGAACAGCAAGCTGTTTTGATAGAGAAGTGTAAGTACCCATTACAGTGACTCAAGGTTTTAGAGTTCTGACAAGCTTTGCAGCAAGTCCTCATCACCCTGAACCCTTACTTACCAATGGATATGATCTAAGATCATATATGAGCATCCGAAGGATATCTTGAGTCCTAAAGGTGTGACCTAACCTCCCCTTAAACATAGAGCATATACCTGATTCACCAATGAGAATAGTATGCACCATATGGAACTCTGCATTGTTAGTCTAAAACCACATATAACCACTTTGTAAAAAGAACAACCCCAGTTTAAAGAGAAAAACTCTCTTAGCAGGGGAATGAACCCCCAACAGGGGAATCTGTGTTCAAAAGCAGTGGAACAAAAAGTGATGGAAAAATTGACTAACAGCTATACAACAACAGCAATAATGCAACCCTGAATAGACATCAATTTTTAGGGAGTAACCATTCCAATACCTACAACCAGGTACTGAAACCTCCCCACTTCAAAAGCTTTTGTTAAAAGATCAGAAACATTAAGTTCTGTATCAATTTTCTTAGGGACAATTAGTCCTTTCTCAAAACAATCTCTGATAAAGTGATGTCTAATTTCAATATGTTTAGTTTTGCTATGAAAAACAGGGTTCTTAATAATGCAAATGGTGTTGTTGTTGTCAATGAATATCTTGGTTTGAAGAAAGTTATACCCATAATCAAGTAGTTGATTTTGAACCCAAAGTACTTGACCACAGCATGCAGCAGCTGCTACATACTCAGCTTCAGTTGTGGATGTGGCCATAATAGTCTGCTTCTTACATTGCCAAGATATAAGTCTGCTTCCCAAAAATTGGCATCCCCCTGTTGTAGACTTTCTATCATTGTTTTCACCAGCATAGTCACTATCCGAGTAAGATATCAACTCAAATGGTGACTCTTTGGGATACCAAAGTCCTAAGGTTGGATGGCACTTTAGATACCTAAAAATTCTTTTTACAGCAAATAAGTGACACTCTGTTGGTGCCACCTGGTATCTTGCACATAAGCAAACTGCAAACATGATGCCAGGTCTTGAAGCTGTGAGATACATGAGAGACCCAATCATAGACCTGTAGTTCCTGACATCTATAAGCTTTCCAGGACCATCTCTACCCCATGGATGATCCTTGTCCATTGGTGTGGACACCTTCTTTCCATCAGACATGCCAAACTTCTTCACAATCTCAGCCACATATTTGTCTTGTGAGATAAATATCCCATCTTCCCGCTGCTGAACTTGTAACCCCAAAAAGAAGTTTAGCTCTCCCATGGCACTCATTTGAAATTTATCCTGCATCAATTTGGCAAACTCTTTGCTAAGCATAGAGTTAGTGGATCCAAAGATGATGTCATCGACATAGACTTGTACTAGCAGAAGGTCACCTTTTTGTTTCTTGGTGAACAGGGTCTGATCAATCTTCCCCCTGTTAAAGCCATTATCTAAGAGATATTTAGAGAGAGTACCATACCAGGCCCTGGGAGCTTGGTGAAGTCCATACATAGCCTTTTTCACCTTGTAAACTTTGTCTGGATGTTCTGGGTCTTCAAACCCTGGAGGTTGCATAACATAGACTTCTTCATCAATGGTTCCATATAGAAAGGCACTTTTTACATCCATTTGGAAAACAGTGAAATCCATAAATAAAGCATAAGCAAGGAATAATCTAATGACTTCAATCCTGGCAACTGGAGCAAGTACCTCCTCATAGTCAATTCCTTCTTCCTGTGTATACCCTAGTGCCACCAGTCTTGCTTTGTTTCTGACAACTATCCCCCTTTCATCCTTTTTGTTCCTGAGTACCCACTTTGTCCCAATAGGCCTTGACCATTTGGGAAAATCTACCAGAATCCAAACCTCTTGTATGTCAAATTGTAAGAGCTCCTCTTGCATGGCTTCAACCCAGCTTGGGTCATTTAAAGCCTGAAAAATCTTCTTTGGCTCTTCTTGTGACAAATATGCAGTAAACAGACAACACTGCATGTTGTCATGATTGAACTTCATGGTGATGTTAGAAATGAAGCTGTGCTCCTTTGCTGTATACCTTGTATGTCTAGGGGCTTCAGGATCACCAATGATTTGAGAGATAGGGTGATCCTTATTGATTCTGTAGGTAGGCTGCATGATTACTTCTGTTTCATCTTCTTCCAAATCAGAATTGATGGGGCTATTTTGATTGGGAAAGAAGTCCTCAAAGGATCTTCCAAAAGATACAACATGACCTAGAGATGGGTGCTGATGAGCTGAATGTAGCTCTGAGTAACTTGGGCCTCCACTCTTGATTATTCTGCTTCCACTGCTGGATATAATAGGACCATCAGATATGGGTGTAGATGATGAAATGAGTGGGGATTCTCTGTCTTCATCATTAGTATCATTAGCAAGAAGATCCTTTGTGGCAGGGGAAGCAGTTGATCTAGCAGGGGAATCCTGGATTCTATTGCCTTCAGCCATTCCGCTGCTTTCAGAAGGTGACATAGCAGGGGATAAGGTTGGCTGTTCTTTTCCTAGAGAAGGATTATCTTCTTCACCAGCAGCTTCAATAGGAAATAGTGAGGGTACATTCATGTACCTCAGGGGTGACTTCTCTGCACCAGTTGGTTCTTGTGTACCTGAAATGTTAGTATTCTACAATGCAACAGGTACATAATTCATAGATTTTGAAAGAACTTCTATATCAAAGAACCAATCAGGACCTGTTTGAACATCTTCAGGCTTGTCTTCAAGAAAATCCACATGAAGATTTTCTATGATTTTGCTTGTCTTTTTGTTGAAGACCCTATATCCCTTTTTGTTTAATGGATAACCCACAAAATATCCATCATCTCCATTTTCACTAAACTTGCCCAGGTTGTCAATAGTGTTCAAGATGATCACATGACATCCAAAAGGTCTGAAGAAGTCAATTTAAGGAGGTCTTCCAATGAACAGCTGATAGGGGGTCTTGTTGTGTACCTTAACCACCAAGGATCTGTTTTGTACATAACAAGCAATGGATACAGCTTCAGCCCAAAAGATAACTGTTAGTTTGGAATCAGACAACATAGTTCTTGCAGCTTCAATGAGTGTCCTATTCCTTCTTTCTGCAACTCCATTCTGTTGAGGTGTTCTTGCAATGTTGAATTCCCTCTTGATTCCTTTGTTTATGCAGAAAGAGTCCAATTTCTGATTCCTGAACTCACCACCATTATCTGATCTCATGGTTACTACCTTCATGCTTTTTGATAATTCAATCTTATTGATGAATCCAATGAGTACATCAGCTGTGTCACTCTTTTCAAATAGAAAGAATGTCTATGTGAACCTTGAAAAATCATCAGTAATCACTAGGAAGTACCATTTCTCCTTTATGCTTGCCACAGAAGTAAGACCAAAAAGGTCCATATGTAGTAGTTACAATGGCTTGGTGGTGGACATACTTGTTTTTGATTTGGAAGATGCTCTGTGTTGCTTCCCTTTCAGACAGGCAGCACAAGTATGATCATTGACAAAAGACTTGGAAGGAAGACCATGAACCAAATTATATTTCACCAGTTTGTTCATGTTCTTGAAATTCAGATGACCAAGTCTTCTATGCCATTTCTTACACTCATCAGCTGAGGCTTTGGCAATGAAACAAGTTTCATTATCTTGAAGAGAGATGTCTTTGAGGTCAATTGTGTACATGTTCTTTTGTCTTGGTGTTCTGAGTACAATAGGAGTGTCTGGTGGTAAGACAAACTCCTTTCCTAACACCAGACATTCAGTGTCAGTAAACAAGACAAAGTTCTTGTTATCAGTCATTTGTGACACACTGAAGAGATTGTACTTGAGTTCTTTCACCAAGTAGACATTGTCAAAGGTCATCCCATTGGTGACAATAGTTCCCTTTCCTGTTATTGTTCCATGCCCATCTCCAAAAGAAACACCATCATTGTCATGCAGGGGCACAAAGTTAGACAGATAAGATTTTTGTCCAGTCATGCTTCTTGAGCATCCACTGTCCCAATATGCTCTATCATCCGTTGTCTTCTTTGTCACCTGAAAAAAGAAAAACAAATTAGTTTTTCTTAGGGACCCAAGCCATTACAGACTTGGATCTACCTCGTGTATCAATGTAGGATAGCTTATCAAAAACTAGAGATACACCATTAGACTGAGTACCCCTTTTGGGTACCCAAACCCAACGAGCTGAGGCTTTCATAGCTTTTCCCCATCTACCCATGTTCCTAGAAGGCAAAACTTTGGTAGCAGGGGATACCCCGGATTTAGCAGGGGAATTCCTATGCTTAGCAGAGGGAACCCATCTTTTGTTTTGGCCTCTATTCATGTGTTGGCAAGGTCTAGGGCCAGATCTATATGCATTATAAGGTGTTGGGTTGGTCACATAAGTGTTGGGCTTGGTATGAACATCATTCACCTTTCTAAGTGCAGGAACAACATATTTGTCAGTCACCCTGTTTCTCAAGGCAGGGGCAACATATTTGGTAGGGGAAAAGGATTTTGCCCCTGCATTTAGAAGAATGGCTTTAGGTTGCATATCCTTTAAAGGATTTGTAGCCACCACTTCCATTGGTGCCTTACACTCTTGATAAGTGTGATCAAAACTGCCACATGTGAAGCAGGGCTTTGTATTTATCACAAAGTCTTCTCCTAATTGATGAGACTTTTGGTCATTCCAGTTTCTTTGATTACCTCTAACAGGCCTGTACATACCAGCATATTTAATGGTGGACTTAGGGGACTGAGATCTGGTTTTAGATTTGGGTGAACTACTCTTAGAACTAGAATCACTACCAAAGAGTCCTCCTCTTGAAAATAGAACAGGGTTATCAATTTTCCATAGTTTTAAAGCAATCTGTTCCTTTTCAAAGTCCCTAATAACACTAATTTTCACTAGTGGCTCTTCAGTATCAAGACTATTAGGTATGTAAGCACTCAAGTCAAACTCAATATCATCCTGTTTTTTAAAACAAGAGAGACCAGTCCAAGACAGGTCTTTTCTAAGAAAAGGTGCATGAATGTTGGCAGGGGGTGGTGGTATGGTAGCATGCTCATTTTTAATCCCAAACCCTGTTTTGTCCCTAGGAGATTGACCAATTTCAACTGCTTTAGTTAAATCTTTTGAAGCTTTTCCAAATTTTTCAACAGTTTCATCATCAATCTCTTTGTTAGATTTAAAAATTTCAAGTTCAGCAGTCAACTCCTTAATGGATTTGTTATTCTCCTTAGCATCTCTTTCTAGAATCACAATGTGATCCCTATAATCACTTTCTCTTTGCTTAAACTCTCTTATGGTGGACTCTAACTGTTCTAAAGCACGTCTATAATTATCAAGGTCATTGTCACAATTGATATAGTCAGCTTTTACCTTTCTGATTTGATCATTCAATGACTCAGTATTTTTTCTACAAGCTTTAGTACAATATGAATCGTCATATACCTCATTGTCAGAGCTGGAACTTGACATGGCCATAAGTGAAAAATATTCTTCTTTTTCCTCAGCACCAAAGCTTGATTTCATTCCACATTCTCTGTCATGGCATTCCAATCCCATCCACCTGCTCCATCTATCCCCTGCATGGCTACCATGGCTTTAGCACCAGAATCATCATCTCTGGTTTCCTTCCTATAGCTGTTCCTAGTCTTAGGTCCTCTGCATTCCCTAGCAAAATGACCCTTCTTGCCACAGTTGTAGAATTTAACCTTTGTTTTGTCAAACCCAGCCACATCAGAGGGATTGATTGAGATCTTCTTCCCATACTTTTTGTAAAACATGTTGGCTCTTATGCTAAGTAGAGCCATGTTCCACTTGATATCCATCTCCTCCAGTCCTTGCTTACTTATTTGACTTAGATCCTCATGCAACACAGTAGATACTTGTGGCCCTTGGGATGCTATGAAAGCACAAGCAGTGTCAAGACTGAATGTTGCAGGCCTTTCTTCATCATAAGATGATCCAGATCTAGTAGCAGGGGAATAAGTAGCATGGCCTACTTCGATTCCACTGCTTTTAGAGATTCCACTACTTTGAGATATGAATGCCATGTTGGCAGGGGAATCAGTAGATCCACTTGAGTTGGTGGGAATCCTTCCTTTTGACTTCATCTCATTGACAACAGGTTCAAAAACTTTTAAGTTATTGTATATGTCATCAATGTTCTTGTTATCTAGGTCATCCTTATTCTGCCAAATTGCCTTGTAGACAAACCATTCTTTCTGGAGGCTATTAAGGAACCTGGTATTCACCTGCTCTCTTGTCACCTCAATATCAAAGAACTCCAACTGGGCCAACATATCTTGAAGCCTATTGTAAATAGCTCCAATTGATTCATCACCAATTTCTTTGAAAGAAGCAAAATTATCAAGCATTTGATTCTTCTTCTTCTTCTTTGTGGCTTCAATTCCTCCAATGGTTATGCCTATGGCTTCCCATAGTTCCTTGGTTGTTTTGTATTTTCTGAATCTTAGTTGATGTCTGTCAGGTAGAGCCAACAGCAATGAGCTGTGAGCCCTGACATCATGCCTTCTGGCCAGTATTTCCTTATCACAAAGAGCAGCCGATTTCTTCTTTTCCTTACCTTTGGAACTTTCACCTTTCTCTTCTTCCTTTCCCTCTTCTACTGCCACCATTTTGTTGAATTGATCACCAAACTCTATGATCTCCCAGAGAACATAGTGTTCCATTTTCAGGTATTGTTGGATTCTGAATTCCCATAATTTAAAGTTTTTAGGATCCAACATGGGTAATTTGAGGTTATTGTGGTTGTTGCTGTTTGAGGAAGAGTCTGAAGACATGGTTGTTATGAGGGTTTTGTTCTTGGTTTAGACAAAGTTTCTCAACAAGCTCTGATACCACTTGTTGAATCCAAGATCG
This sequence comes from Glebionis coronaria, assembly GCA_025667525.1. Lineage (NCBI taxonomy): Eukaryota > Viridiplantae > Streptophyta > Magnoliopsida > Asterales > Asteraceae > Glebionis > Glebionis coronaria. The sequence continues at coordinate 3,148,843 of JANFOE010000109.1, forward strand.
TTAGACTCAAACAGTCGAAACCGCTTTATCTAGGATGATAATTGTACATGTGATGAACACATCAGAATTGTACAATTAACATGAACAAGATGTTTAACAAGATGAATAATTCCCAAAAGGATTTGTATTATTGATGATTAACACAAACCACTCTAGGCATGTATACATTGAATCCCATGCCTAGAGATCAAAGACTCTGTAGGTTACATTTGAGTAGTATGAATGAGTGAATAAAATCTACGGTCTGGTGTTCCTTTTATAACTTAAGGAACCCAGGTATACATGGAAACTGAATAAGATAATAATGACTAAATCAGAACAGAATTATTCATTCTTATCACTACTTGACCAAATCTCCATGTTTTTAGTACATAGCAGGGGAATCTTCACAGCAGTGGAAAGTGTTGTAGCAGGGGAAACTTTCTTGTATTTTGTCCACCAGCTTGAAGTTTCACCTAATGCCATATTTGGTCCTTCTTGTTTCCATAGTGATTTGACTCATCAACTTTTGACCCAACAATCTTCCCCTAGTTGATGATGTCAAAACACTTCCCCTTAAGCATATAACACCAAAGATCAACAGGCTGAACATTTTATTTAGACAACTTCCCCTTTTTGACATGATCAAATATGGGGTCTTCTATATGAACAACCTTGATTTTTAACTACTACTAACCAATATCATACATCAAACAGTATTCCACTTTTCAAAATACCCTCCATTAAGCATAGTAGAACCACCCACCTAATAAAAATGATCTTGACCAGTAGATACTCACATTAGTTGTAGTAATACCAATGAGCAGTAGCAAAAATCTTCACCTTGACATCATATGTGAATGACTAACACTGTATCAAATAAGCTTCCCCTTAAAGTGTGCTAGTCATTGATGAATCTTCAGTTCTGTAGGCTTTATGTAATGATTACATATGAAGAATATGAATTATAACTTACTTGATGATGAAGAAGAATAACCCGAACTTGCATTCTATAACTTGCACTAACCACGTGACAAAGTGCCCTTGCATACAAAAATCCTCGTTTACCTTTGAAATGAGACACTGAGCACGATAATGTAACTCCTTCAAGTGATAGAATATATGTGCATAGAGTACCATAAGAGAAATCACATATTCCTAGATCTTGTATCACTTTGTCACTAAGCGTGTAAGCATAAAACCCATACCCGCGGAAATCTCCTTCATTTTCAAATAAATGATAAGAACTTTTCTTCGTAATCAATAAAATTAAAACGAGCCTTTATACCTTTAAACCAGTTGCTGTGAATAACCAAAAACCAAAACCTTGCTGTCCCAAAACTCCTATCTGACATCAGGGGAACTTTCAAAAACAGTGGGAATCTATTAATGAAAGCAGGGGGATCTATTGAAGGCAGGGGGATCGTAGCAGAGGCACATTTAATGAAAGCAGGGGAAACTTTTTCAAAAGCAGTGGGAACTTTTAATGCCATTGTTTTTGTTATTGACTGTGCCAAACCCACACAAAGTAGGAATGAATTTATAATAGTGAAATAAACAACATAAACAAAGGCAATTATAAATTATATCCTACTATAAAAAATATACCATTGTTTTGTGCAGACACTCCATCTCAGCCTACTCTCTGCCCCCTTGTGATTCATATGCGTCCAAGACTTTAAGTGCATCATTTAATGAATATCGTGTGAACATAAACTGCTCATTTACTTCACGTAACAAATATCATCAACACCATAATGCAATTTCCTCGTGTGAACACACTTTATTACCCATCCCCTTTCTTCACAATAATGCCTCTTGTTAAATTATTATTATGCTCTCATCAGTCCCTTTCATGCTTTTGTTGGAAGCATAAAAAAACGTCACATAAGACCATAATTGTATAAAATAATCATCCCACTTGAGTTGCTTGCTTTATGTCTTTTGAAATATTGTACATTACTTTCAATTCGTCCCATGTAAGTCACAAGTATGAATGAATTTTATTATAATTCACGTGACGAAAACGGATCACACCCATCCGAATAGCTTTGTGAACCAATCTTTCTTTAGCCGAATAAAACAGCTTCATTGTCCCCACCTTGAATTTCTTTTTATCCAAACTCTCACGTGAATAAAACAATTGCACTTCCAAGAAGAGAATTCTTTTTGCATTCTTGAGATCCAATCACAACCCCACATCTCCTTTTGATCCCACGTGACTTCTTGTTACATTAAAATAACATTCGCTAGTCCAATGTTCACTTTAATCAAACAATAGCTTTCACGTAATATCAATTTCATTTTTTTTTGCCTGGGCCCACGTGATCCCTCATTGATGTTTGTCTCGTCTAAATATAAAGATCAATTTAATGATCATGTGTGTGACCATTAAACATCCGAAACAAACAAACCAAGCGCCAATTGTTACTTCTGACCCCACGAAGTTTTAATCATTCGAACATTAATCAACATCCGAACATTTATTAATGAACGAATAATTAGTCCAACGGCAACAATATTATTTTCCCACAGCAACAAAAACATAATTAATTAGGGTTTCAACATAAACCCTAAATCTTCACAGCAACGAAATCAAACATCTTGATTCTCCTAGATATCAAGCCACCCGCTCTGATACCACTTGTTGATCCCAAACTCAGATCTTAAACCTTAATAGCTTGTTTAAGGGTTGTGATAGAAAGAAAGTATTCAATCTAACACTAGAGAAACTTTGCAAAGCAAAGTAACTAAACAAGATGCGGAATATAATGTTTAGCACAAGAACAATATGATTGAAGCAAACGTTGAACTTTAATATATCAATGATATACGAATACCCTAAAATGGTATTAGGGTTTACAAAACCTTAAAGTATGATAATGAAAGACAATAGAGAAAGACACACTTTGCATGCTAACCTAGTGAGTCCTTTTATAGGCATAAGGACTCACGTACAAGATCACTACTAACAAACTTGGAAAGTATTAAGGAGTAGTAACAGAAACGCGTAAAAATCTATTCCAAGTTTATCTCTGACGGCAGGGCCTTTTACTTCAGCAGGGGAACCAATCCTCCTGCCTTTGTTAATTGGCAGGGGGAACTTACTCTACCAGGGGTACAGATAATCAACTAGCAGAGGTAACAAGTATGCACAGATTTATTCCCAACAATGAATTTCTGGACAAGTTCGTTATTGTCTTCATCGATGACATCCTGATATTCTCACAATCCAAGGAGGAACACGAAGACCATCTTCGTACAGTACTACAGATTCTTCGCCAGAAGCAGCTGTATGCTAAATTCTCCAAGTGTGAGTTCTGGTTAGACAATGTGGCATTCTTAGGTCACATTGTATCAGCAGAAGGAATCGATATGGATCCAGCGAAGGTTGAGGCTATTACTAAGTGGCCGAGGCCGACATCAGCGACTGAAGTCCGCAGTTTCTTAGGCTTAGCTGGCTATTACCGTAGGTTCATGGAAAACTTTTCCCGGTTAGCACTACCATTGACCAAACTGATGCGGAAAGGGGAGAAATTCGTCTGGACTGAAGAACGAGAGAAGAGCTTTGAAGACCTGAAGCAGAAGCTAGTATCTGCACCTATTCTTACTCTCCCATCTGATACGGGTGGATTTCAAATCAACAGTGATGCATCGGGGAAGGGACTTGGCTGTGTTCTCATGCAACATGGGAAAGTGATCGCGTACGCTTCACGGCAGCTTAAGCCTTATGAAGAAAATTACCCTACGCATGACTTGGAACTTGTTGCAGTCGTGTTTGCATTAAAGATATGGAGGCACTACTTATATGGAGAATCATATGACATTTTCACGGACCACAAGAGATTGAAGTATATCTTCACTCAGCGTGAATTGAACATGAGGCAGAGGAGATGGTTAGAGCTGTTGAAGGATTATGACATTAATCTGCAGTATCATACCGGAAAAGCAAATGTAGTAGCAGATGCACTTAGCAGGAAGTCCAGAATGATCAACGGCATTAAGGTTGAGGAAGAAATCATAAGAGACTTGGAGCGACTAGACATAGAGATCATGGTACGTGGACAGCACGGTTACTGGGCTAATCTTAGAGTGGAACCCGAGTTACTCTCTAAGATCAAGGAAGCTCATAAAGATGATGGAGAAATCTGGGCGATAGTTTAGAATTTGGAGAAGCAGATGGAATTCAGAGTAGATGCAGATGGTATCGTATGGCAGTGCACGAGACTTTGTGTTCCTGATGATCAAGAACTCCGGGAAGCATTGTTGGCTGAAGCTCATAGCTCCCCATTCTCTATACATCCTGGTTCGACTAAGATGTACCATGACATGAAGCAGTACTTTTGGTGGAGTGGTATGAAACAGGATGTTGCCACTTACGTCTCTAAATGTCTTACCTGCCAGCAGGTTATGATCGAGCATCAGCGATCTGGCGGTCTCCTTCAACCGTTAGATATTCCAGAGTGGAAGTGGGACAAAATCACAATGGATTTTGTTACTGGTCTTTTGCCAACCAAGAGGAAGCACGATGCAATTTGGGTTATCGTAGATCGACTTACCAAATCAGCTCATTTCTTACCGATCCGCAAGGAAGATTCGGTCAGTAAACTCGCCGATACATATAGAAGAGAGATCATGAGACTCCACGGTGCTCCATCCAGCATCGTCTCAGACATAGATCCTCGATTCACTGCGCGATTTTGGAAAAGTCTGCAGAAAGCTTGGGGTACACAACTTAAGCCTAGCACAGCTTTTCATCCTCAAACAGACGGGCAGTTGGAGCGAACGATTCAGAAATTGGAGGACATGTTGAGGTCATGTCCGTTGGAATGGACGGGTGATTGGGACGATTATATTTGTTTGGTGGAGTTTGCATACAACAACAGTTGGCACGTAAGTATCAAGTGTGCTCCTTTCGAGATGTTGTATGGCAGAAAGTGTCGCGCCCCAATCTGCTGGGATCAGGTTGGCGAGAGAACACTTTAAGGACCAGAGATCATAGAAATGACTAATGAGCGGGTCGCAGTAGCTAAGCAGAAACTTCAAGAAGCACGGTCACGTCAGAAGAGTTACGCCGATAAGCATCGTAGGGACATAAATTTTAACGTAGGAGATCACATCTTTCTTAAGGTTTCACCGGTACGTGGTGTTAGACGCTTCGGGGTTAAAGGGAAGCTCAGTCCTCGTTTCATCGGACCGTTTGATATCATTGAACGAGTCGGTGAAGTATCTTACCGTTTAGCGTTACATCCGCAGCTTTCGCATGTACACAATGTGTTTCATGTGTCCTTACTCAGAGGGTACCAGTATCATCCCCTTCACATGGTTCTGTATCGACTGGAACAGATACATGAAGATCTCACTTTCATAGAAGAACCCGAACGAGTTCTTGACAGACAAGAACGATTCATGAGAAGGAAGACGATTCCATTCGTCAAAATCCTTTGGAGGGATCATACCGAGCGGGAAGCCACTTGGGAAACAGAGGAGTCTACCCAGGCTTCTTACCCTCATTTCATATTTTGAATTCGGGAATGTTCTTCTTTTCCGGTTTACTTTATCTTTAATTCGGGGACGAATTATTCTTTTTAGGGGGGAAGAGTTGTAAAACCCGCATGCTTTTACCATGAATAGTACCCTTTAGATCGTACGTACATGATTAGAACTTTCTTTTTATTGCATGTTTACGTTCACGTATAAGAATTTTAAGTATTACGTACGTGTTAGAACACGATAAGTATTTATTACGTATGAACACACGATAATTATTTAAATAATAATTATAATCACGAACATGTGATCATGAAAACATGAACGTAATTTAATCACGAGATAATATTATTTACGTATATATATTTATTACGAACACGAATAAATATATTAGGTCACGATTAATAATTAATTAGAACACGTAAATCACGAACACGATAAAACACGAGAACACACTATAATATTTAGACTCGAGAAAAGTACGGGTTACCCCAAGTGGGGCCCCCTACCCGCGGCTACACCAAAGACATGGGCCAAGCCCATGCAAAATTTACTAATTAAGGGGTTAAGGTAAAAACATGTTTTATTATTTACAAAACAAGAAAATAATTAAAATTATAAAAAGTTCTTCCTTCTTCCTTCTCTCCTTTGGCCGCCAGATTCACAACACCACAAGGGGTGTTCGGGTTGATTTTTGATCTTGGAATTTTGCAAGGATTCGTGTGTGTGTTCATCCTTAATTGATCCACGTATTCGGTATAACTTTTTAACCCTTTTCTTTTATGTTTTGATTTAATGAATCACATAAAATCATGGTGTTTTTAATTAAACTAATTAAAAACAATTATTCTAAACATGTTAAGGATCATGGGGTAAATCAAACGAGGGTTTTAGGGGTGTTGTGGTCTAGCCGACGCCTAACCGAGCCCTTAAGGGGTCTTGGCTTGGCTTATTTAACACCACCGAGACCATATGGTCTCGGTATGGTGATGGTGGTCCCACGGCAGCAGCAAAACCAAGGGGAAACCCGACGTGGTTCGGGTTATGGTGTTAGTTACGGGTCCGGTTCATGGTTTTTAGTCACGGGTCCGGTTCATAAATTATTTTTGTTAAAGGTTTATGATTTTTATGTTTTAGACTTAAATTAAATTAATAAAACATGACATGATTAATTTAATTTACATGAGTTAGGTTATAAATTTAATTATTAGATCATGAATTTTAACCTAAGTATTTATATTTTATTAGACTTTATAATTAATTAATTATTAAAACCATGACTATAATTAATTAATTAACATGACTTAGGTTATATTATTAATAGTTAATAATACATGTTTTAACCTAAGTATTTTACCTTATTTAATTAAAATCATGACATATTTAATTAAATACTTTTAACCTATAGTTTATTTAATTTACATGTAATAATTAATAAACTATACTTTATAACTACATGACTTAGAATAATAACTAGAAAACACTTAATCTTATATAATTAGCTTATTTAACCAGCTTATATCTATTTATGGAAACTTTCTATTTTTAGAAACTTATTTAATTAAGGCAGCTAATTTATTTATGGAAACTTTCTATTTCTAGAAACTTATCTATTTTAAGCAGTAATTCTAGTTTTGGAAACTTTCTATTTTTGGAAACTTTCTATTTTTGGAAACTTTCTACTTTTGGAAACTTTCTATTTTAGTAATTTTCTATTTTTGGAAACTTTCTAATTTAGGAAACCTGCTATTTTTAGAAAGTCACTTATTATTACACAACAAGTATAATAATACATGAAATACAAGTAATACTTAATCAGAATATAAGATAAACACAGTATAAAGCTTAAAACAGTAAAACATGACATGAACGTATAAAACAAGCTAAGACAAGATATAAAACCAGTTATGTATTTAATAATCAGATACTTATACACGTATGTATTTATGCAGCATTAGTGATACTGAAGTAGTACTCTCTTCCGTTCGTCTTCTTCGTTCACTGGACATAAGGTACGGATTCCCGTCCTTTCAGTATGGACATTCTTTTCTTATTAGGATTCCCCGTATGCAGCCAACTGTTTTCCCATAGTATAAGTTTATATGTTTGATTGCATATGTTTAATTAGAATACCTAAAGCATATACATGCATGACCAGTTTCACCTAGTTATGGAGGTACCATAACCATAACACTAGAGGCACTGGTGTCATGACTTCCCCACGGCGGAGTGATTGCTCGTGGTGTCCCTTCAGCTTTTGGCCATATTATTATATTTAACATGTGGGGCGTATGGGTGCATCTTAGTTACATGTTTTTCAGCAGATTACTTAGTGTGAATGTGGTGTGTGCCTTGCATCCTTCACAAGGAGCTGATCCCTCCTACCCAAAAACCAGTATATTAAATTAGAGGCAGCCCCTCTAATTTGCATGATGAGGTCATCCCTCCAAGTATTCATGCACGGTGGATTTTCATGACCTATATTGGCTAATGGTAAAATATGTTAAACAATTTTTACAAGATAAACATAAGGCTTTTCAAACTATTAACCCAGTTTTATTAAGATTTTACCGGGTTATTCGGGACTTAGTTTCTTCCGCTGTTATATGCTTATAGGCTTATATTATTAATGCTTTATTGTACATCCGTGCCCTGAGCGTATTGCTCAGCCGTTTTCCTTTTCATGTTCCCAAAACGGCAGGTACTCAGGGACGCTCGTAGACTTTAAGCGTACGTGCATATGGACTGGAAGCTTTCTAGCCTTTCTTTACTTTATGCATTATCTATACTTTGATACTCTTTCCATGGAAATTGTTTAGTCCTTTCATTTACAGTACTTATGTTTGTGTGTGATGAGCTTTACTTTTGGACTACTGATGTTTGATTCCGGTATTTCCTTTTATGGTCATGTAATGTTTTAGACATTTATCCTTGTATGCTTTGATGACACGCCATAATTACGCGTGACATTCCATTTATCAAAATGGGGTGTTACAACCCTAATTTGGGTTTGTAGTATAAACCCTAAATCTTGCACCTTCTTTTAACCAATAACCTTAGAAAAGGTTTGTGTTACGTCAAGCTAGGAGGAACACCAAAACTACAATCGTCAAGCTAGGAAGTATAGAAAATCAAAAAACCCCAAGAGATTTTAATATTAGATTGGTTTGAGTGGAACAACCGAAAATCACTAATGGTTTAGGATTTTTAGTCGTGGGTTGTCTTGAATACCTTCTAGGTTTGAACTATATTGAGTGTATCAAGGACACACACAATTTTCTAACCTTGATAGATCAAGTAGGTAGAATAATTTAAGCTATCATAAATCAAACTATACTAATATAGTTCGTTTCAACTCTATAGACATACCATAATATTTTGGTATTCTATAAGTATTGGAATTGTGAGACTACATCAGAATTCCATAGATAATTTTCTTTGGATTAAATACTTTGTCAATTTGATCGTGTACCAAATTACAATATCAGTATTTTAAAACTAAGTGCATGCTATAATGTATATTTCTTGAACAATGCGAGAACCATGTGTTTACAAGAAGACATAGCAGTTCAAGAATTATATGTTCGTGCGTTTACAAGAAAACAGAACATATCAAGTATACATTATAAGTCTTTGAATAATTCAAAGATCTTATGTTTATGTGTTAACAAGAAGACATAACTATTTACTACATACTTTATGTTATAAATCGGTGAGTAATTCAAGAGCTTTATAATTATGTGTTATCAAGAAAACATAATTATACTAACTAAAGTAATCATGAACACAAACTCTTGAGTTCAATAGTAATTTCAAGTTAATTTTAATACCTCAAAATTATGATTATTATATCTTAACCGTAATTGTATTTACTAAACATGTAGTAAAAATGTTGAAGTATCTTTTCACTATATCATGACATTTGAATATAGTAGGGCAACAATCATCTTGTGTGTTCAAGTCCTAGTAGAATTATAAGCTTTCTTACCTTTATAGCAAGTGAAACCAATATATGTTGTTCCTTGCACACACTTTATGATTTCTCCCACTTGTGTAAGGCACAACATCATATTATGAAGACAAGCAATACAACATGTGGTTGATTGTGTAAACAATATGATAATATCATTGATATTATAAGTAGATTTAGAACCATAACTTTAGACAAGGAATTGTGGATTATTATTCTATAGATAACGTTTCTGAAGGCTACACGAAAAGGCAACGTGTTATCATATAAATTAAAATGCAATTTTCCTTTAAGCAATGGTCGTTCATATTTACAAGTGATAAATTATTTCAAAGAAAGTTCGAAATAATATGGGTGACTAATCAAGAAAATAAATCTTGTAGCTCCCGCTGAAATTGACAATATTACATGAATGTTATTTCAGTAATAAACTGTAACGCTCCCACTGGATTTGTCAACATTATAAATGTTACATCACCAGTAAAAGGCAAAAGGCAATTTATTGACTTCCTTATCTCTGACAAATGCCTACAAGTATACATGTACTTAGGTATTTGAACAAAGTATATGAAATTCTACTTGTGTAGATGAGGGACTAGCCGTTCATGCTTTCAATTAACTTGACTATTTAGCATGCAATTCCTCCTTTATCGTATACATAGCCACAAGGGTATTTAGCACTTTAAGGAATAACAAGAGTTCAAGAAAGATACCTAGCAAAGTGCTAGTAAATTCTTTACTCTTTGCGGTTTTAAACTCATACATCGTGACAAGTGCAAGATGTCATTTATTTTGATAGCTATAAACAAAAGTATTCTAGATACACAAAATATGTTATTTTTCAATGATTTCAGAACCAGATTAGGATAATGAAATATTAAAAGTGATTAAATGCAACAAATAATGATTCAATTATACTCCTATCTTTATTCTTGTCACCTAATGAGAAGAGATAGTAGTAAGTCTCACTTTTCTTACCAGGAAAATAGACTATGTTTGTCTTTTAAAAGAAAACACTTTAGTTTATGAATTATGTTGCAATAACATAATTAATCGGAACATAGAAAGTTCAATTTAGTATTTTCGATAATTAAATTCTTAATAGAATTAACTACCCAATTAATTACTAATAAGACTAAGATCCTTACTTGCACTCCCACTTAATATTAGAGGTCTGACCATATAATAATAAGTAGGGCAAGAGGTAAGCGTCGAGCGTTAATTGCATTACAAGTGCAACTCTTAGATTTAGGAGAAGATTCATGAATTTTATTGTTGTAGAGTGTTTGGATGGGACGTTCTCACAACTCTTTCGAGTACCAATGAACATCTCAAACAAACTTGTTCTACATATAATAAAATCATGAGTATGTTTCATCTCATCTTATGCCTCGTGTTCCGAATCTGATCGGGAACTCGACTTAAGTCGTACCAATTTAAAGCATGCAATAATTAGCATAGGTCTGACCTATGACAAAGATCACCTTGGGTGCATGATTCACCCTAGGTCTGACTAGATGGCGAAAAAATACTACAAGTGCTATTAAATTGGATGGCACAGACTTAAAAATTTAAGTAGGTATCTCATAAGTTTTTGGAAAACAAATGTCAAAAACGTGTAAAAAGATGCATGCAATCATCTTTTTAGCACAAGTTAAGAAAAACCTTTTGTTAACTTTGATTAAGGCGTGTTTACAGCGGGAAAAGATTAAAGAAGGATCAAACCCTATATCCTACTCTTCATGCGCCCGAGGGTGCAAGTGCTTGGGATAATTATCATATAGATGCCGAAACATGTACATGACACGGGAAAAGATTAAAGATCGTTCAAACCCTAGATAACTTGACTAGTGCACGTTGTGCAATAGCAAGTCCATCATTAGTAAAGCACAAAAACAAGTTGTTTTTAAGTATTATAAACCATTTGATCTTGCAAATCACGTCGTTGAGAAGATAGTTTATGAGCCATCATTACGGTATGTACGCCCAACTCGAGTGACAATATGATTTTTCAAAACAATTAGATTATAATAAAAACAAGTTTCATAGATCTTATATCTATATTAATCTTTGTTCCAAAAAATGATTTTTTAACAAATAACACATAGCCGATTCACAAGGAAAATATTATGTATTAATATGACATCCTTTTAAAGCTAGTTTCGATATAAGTAGAGATCCGTTTTTATGATTCCTAGAATCTTGAATTATTACGTTTTGCAATTCATAAAGGAAAACAAATAAGCACATAAAACCAGAATAGAAGGGGTAGAAGCAGAAGACATACTCTATATGAAAGCAATAACATATAAGATCCAAGTCTCGAATGAGTCTTCCATAAAATTGAGGATCAAAGACCCTCATCAAGTTTTCGAGCAAGGTAGTTGATGACGTGCATGAACCACAAAAGTGATATGCTAAAGCCTTTGATGGATAATAAAAGCAATAGTAATTATTAACCGGTTCAATTTATCCTACCCAATATGAACCATTATCTAGCTCAAGATTAAAACTTTAATGGCAAGTATGCATGTAATTGCCATAGAAACATAAATAAAAGAGATTTTAAAGCGAAGGAAGCGTGTTTTATTCTATGTCTAACCCATGAATGCCATACAAATTGACTCGTGACGCCACTGTTGGTATTTTGAAACTAGTTAAACCATTAACTACGAGTGCGCAGCAGAATGGATCTAGTATAACATACATGATTAAGTACATAACAAAAACAATTTTAAATCAACCTTAAATTAATTGAATAAATCAGTTAATGAGTCTTTATCTTGATCTTGAACATTAACGGTTAAATTGCCGTCTTCATCGTTTTCTCACACGACACGTCAAATGAACACACCACGATGCTAGTGGTAACTTCACTTCTCGAACAACTAGTGTATAATGCTTGTTTTAAATTTGATCCAAATACCAAGTGTTATGCGTTTGAATCGAACTAAAACAAAAGACAACACCAACAAAACTGATCACTATAGGATTCGAACCTAGATCAAATTGTGTCACAAGTAAATAACCCCGCGAGTTTAACAAAGGTAAAAGGGATCCTTAGATGCAATTTGTCATTGCATGTTAATAATATAGTTAAGCATGCATACATTAACAATTGCATCATATTAAACGTATCTTCCTTTTTTCCAGATTACATATAGAGAAAAAGATGTAATAAGCTTAGATAATTATGGTTGGCGTTATTGTGAGTGTGGAATTAACCGAAATCGGTTTTTAGGAGGTAAGATGGAACTAATATTATGTAAGGGGTGTGGGGTTTATATAGCCTTCACACCTCCTTAGATTTCTTGTTCTTTACTCTAAGGTAAACTAATTAAGGTAAATATTTAGCTTAATAGTTAATAAAAAAATCTTCTAGAAACTCCATAGGATTTACTCGGCCGACTAGGGCCCTAGGATTTTATAGAGTTGATTTTAAGTCCCTCATATTTTAATAACGCGCTCACGATAAATTAATTAAACACATAATTAATTTAACCACTGTTAATTAAATGAATAAGTGAAGTTTTTATTAAACTTTTAATTATAATAATAAAACGTATAATAAAAGTTTTTTCTCCGTATTGAGTGTGTGCCCTTGATAGGCTCACGCATTTCCGATGGCTAAACGATTGCATATCTCAACACAAGTTACAATCATGCTAACAACAGTGGCGAATGAAAGAGCCGGACATTTCCATTATTGTTTTCTCACACGAGTTGGTCATGCTAAGTTCATGACTTTGTTTTAGTCTCTCGAATGCTTCAGCAGCATTATGGATTTTAAACAGAGTTTCCATGAACTCATAAACAAGTTCGTTGGTACTTTCATCCATGACAACCTGATTTTCTATAAGTCTGGAGAAGACCATGAAAAACATATTCTCATTATGATGCAAAACTCTACGACAACATAAATTTCACCTGAAATTTTTTTTGGCTGATTATAGTGACACGCTGAATCACATGGGTTCCAACGGTTAATCTTACCATGACTTTGCTTACGAGTAAAGGAGAGAACCCTACACTAAATTATGTGATCCAAAGGATCCCACACTAAGAGTAGTCTAACTACAGAGACTCTCAGATTTCCAAATTTCTATGTATCTAGTTTCTATGAAGCAAGATACAGTTAAGTTCATATCTAAATATCTGCCATACCTTCAGGTTAAGATAGAACACCAAAAGGTCAGGAGATTTTCTCCCCTTGGAAATTTGAAACGAAGAAGGGACAATACCTCCAGGAAATTGTTACCAGACTATCGCAAGCTCATAAGGAGCATGATGCTATCTGGGTTGTTTCAATCGTTTGACCAAGTCTGCAAAATATTTTTATCAATAAGAATTTCACAGCTAGTAGATTATCAGACATGTTCCAGTCAAAGATCGTACGATCACTGGACACTCTCGCAACTATCAGCTCAAAGGAAGACTCGCGTACGTATTCATTCATCATTACGTTCACGTCCTTGTTAAATTTTACGTTTTGCTTTCGCATTTACGTCCACAACACTATTCATGTTCATGATCATATTCTAGCTTACGATTTAAGTTTACTTTTGTTTTGAAAAGTTTACAGCAAGCTTGGGAGACCAGACTCACGTCTAATAAACTCTTCATCTTCAGGTTGACGCTTCATGTCACATTCCATGTCTTACCTCTAATATGTTGGCGTTACCGCCTCAGTTATTCCATGATCACGATATGTTTCACATGTCATGTTCATTCCACGTTTCCCATATCACGTTCACGATATGTGGCGCGTATCACGTCCACCGTATGTATTCATGTTACATTTACCATATTTCCACGTACCACGTTCACAATTGCTCACTTATCATAATTGTTCGCGTACTACGTTTCAATATGTCCGTACATAATTTATAAGGCGTTTCTTATGTCTTTTATTCCAGATTATTTCGCATCGTAAAGTCTTGTTATCTCTATACATTACTTCTTAGCCGCTTCGCTCATCAATCAGTTACGTTATGTCGGTCATGTCACGTTCCATGTCCCTTTCTGACATGCCTCACTCACATCCTTCCAGCTCACATTTCTTTCCAGCCTTTGTGTCCTCTCAGCTTTGATTACTCAATCAGTTTATCTTACCTTTAACTCGAGGACGAATGATCCTTTTAGAGGGGAAGAACTGTAATACCCGCAACAGTATCACGTCTCTAAACCGAGGACGAGTTATTCTTTTAGAGGGTAACAGTTGTAAAACCCGCATTAAAATACCATGAACAGTCATTATGTAAACATACGAACCAATTAAAACTTTCCATTTATGTCATGTACACGTGTCACGAACATTAAATCCAAAAATTACGTACGTGTTAGTACACGATAATTATTAAGTGCATGATAATACACGATAATTATTAAGCATAATAAACATAATTACGAACACATGATCACGAATATTTATAAATATGATAATTATTAAGTATAATAATTATTACACGACTATTAGAACACGATATATGTACGTAATATTAAAACACGAACCAATACGAACATTTAATCATACAAACGAACATGTAAATATGTAAACACAAACAAAGACCGGTTTGCCCTTGTGGGCTTACGGTGGCCACAGACAAGGAAACAAGAGGGGGCCCAAGCCCATTAATTGGTTAACTAAGAAAAGTAAAACACAGAGTTTTCATTCACAGAAGTTTTACAAAAAAATTAAAACCCTAGCTTTCTTTTCTCTCTCTTGCCGCCGGCTACAAGGACACCAAAGGGGGTGTTTTGTTGATACTTGATTGTTGATTTTGGGGTTGATTGTGTTCGTGTTCTTAGTTCTTTTCAAGCACATGTTCGGTATCATCAAAAACCTTCATCTTTTATTGTTATTTTCTTTTATTTATGTTCATGTGACTAATGATAATAACATAATTAAAAACATGTGAAACCAATTCAAGAATCAAGAATAGTGGGTGTCTTGGTGGGGTTTTGTTTTGCCGACACACGAACCATGAGCCATGGGCTCTCGGTGGTCTTTTAACACCAACAGCCGAGACCACCATGGTCTTTGTGTGGTTTTGGTCTTCGGTCACAAGGACAAGGAACCCCGACGTGAGTCGGGGTGTTGTTTGGTTTGTGTTTAGGTCTAGGCGCAGCAACAGCAGCACCACCGGCTTAAGCCGGTGGCTGTTTTGTTTGATCAGGGGGAAACGCAGCCGAGCAGGGGGAACCACCAGCTAACAGCTAGTGGGAATTTTACTCGGACAGTGGCAACCGGCTAGGCCGGGTAGCCACTGTCAAGGGGTTGTTTGGTTCGGCTTATATGTAAAAACATGGAACGGGCACGGTATAATTTTTACAAGTTATATATTTTATTTGCAAGTATACTTTTTTTCAAGGTTAGTTAAATTAAATTAAACATGACTAATAATTATTTTAATTTAATCATGGACTTAGGTTATATTTATTCTTAATAAATAATACATGTATAAGCCTAAGTATTTTATCATTAATTTATGCTATAATTAATAATTAATTATTAAAACATGGAATTATAATTAATTAATAAAACATGACTTAGGTTATAATTATTAAATTTAATATTTCATGACTAACCTAAGTATTTATTTCGCCTTATTTAATTAAAACATGTTTATTTTAATTAAATGATATAACCTATAGTTTATTAATTAATCATGACCTTTATTTAATAAGCTATACTATTTAATCCATGACTTATACATTTTCACCAATAAGCTTTTACTTATATTCTAGCTTAATAATCCAACTTATTTCTAATTATGAAAACTTACTACTTTTGGAAACTTTCTAATTTTGGAAACTTACCATGTTTGGAAACTTTCTATTTTAGGAAACTTGTTATTTTTAGAAAGTTACTTAGTATTACAATACAAGTATTATAATACCTTATTACATGAATAATACACAACAGAACATAAGAATAACTACAGATAATACAGTAAACAGTAAAACATGACAGAATATGTATAACAAGCTAAGAACAAACATAACCAGTAAAATACATGTATCTCAGACAACTTATACACGTCCCTATTTCTTATGTAGTATTATCCGTCAGGGCGGAGTAGGTTCTTCATCAGTTCTGTTACCTTCTGCTGGACATATGGTATGAATATTCTGTTCTTCAACAAGAATAAATCTCTTCCTTATTAGGATTCCCCGTTTGCAGCCAACCCAGTAGTTACAAAACTTAAATGCTTATGTTAATTAGTTTCTTAGCCATATACATGCATGCCAGTTTCACCTAGTTATGGAGGTACCATAACCATAACACTGGAGGTGCCAGTGTTATGACTTCACCACGGCGGAGTGATAGCTCGTGGCGTCCCTTCAGTTTATTTGGCCATTATTATATTTATGTTATCATGTGGGGCGTATGGGTGTATCCTAGTTACATGTTTTTGTCAGGATTTCAAGTGAATGAGGTGTGTGCCTTGCATCCTTCACAAAGATCTGATCCCTCCTACCCAGACCATTTTAATTAGAGGCATCCCCTCTAATAGCATGACGAGGTCACCCCTCTATGTATTCATGAACATTGTTGACCTCATGACCTATATGGGCTATTACTATATTAAACTAATACCGATTTTTCATAAGTAAACATAAGCTATTTCTCAAAACTAAAACCAGTTAACATGTTATACGCCTAGGTTTACCAGGACTTTATCATTTCCACTTCCATTCATGATTATTATGATCTTTTATGCTTTCATTATTCTATGTCTTCATGTTATGCTATATATCCATTCACTAAGCGTATTGCTCAGCCGTTACTTTCTTTCCATGTCCCAAAACGGTAGGTACCCAAGGTTACACTTGAGCATTTGGAGGTCATGCATAGGAAGGGAGCTGCCTTAGACTTCTTCTCCTTTGCCTTCATATATTTATGCTTGTTTAGTCTTCCTTTTGTTCATTTATTTTATTTAAGTTTAGGGCTTATGTTTGGGAACCAATGTTTGATTCCGGTTATCCCTTTGGTCATGTATGTTCATGACATATTACCTTGTATGCTTTGATGACACACCATAATTATTAATTATCCTGTGATATTCCATTTATCAAAATGGGGTGTTACAGATCTAGTTTACTTTATTACTTGTGCCTTTCAAAAACCAGATTACAACAACAACAACGATATCCAATTCCGCCAAAGAAGGGTGAGAGGGAGGTGAAATGTAGATAGAAGGCACCTCTACCTTTGGGCGAACCTTCTGGTAAGGAGTTGCTTCCAGGAAGACTTCTCGCTTTATTTTTTATTTTTTATTTTTTATTATTAAAAACATATTAAGTAATTAATAAAAAATAAAACTATGAAGTATGTTTTGCATTTAAGTGAGGTATGTGTCTTTGGTTTGATGCTGATGTGGTGGTAAGATGTAGTCACCAATACATCTAGGTCTTACGAGTTCATGTTGTGCAAACAATCACAAGTATCAATCTGTGTCATTATGTGTTAAAAAAGATCTGTCAATTTTTCAAGTCCTTGAAGACTACCCAACTTGACTGCATCCACAAATACAAAAGTAACAACCCATAGAGCAATGGCATCATTATGCTATTTATTCTTCATAGAAGTAAAATAACCATTTCGGATTTCTAACACAAGTTCCCTGAATCCAAGCTCAAAATCAGAAAGACTGAAATCTGTTATCAACAACAAAGAATTCATTATTTCTCCTTTACAGCCGAAAAGATGATTACAATAGCATCTCATCTTTCCCATAGAATGGGTCAGATAAATTTATTTATGCATCTTTTGAGCAATGCACCCGAATACAGTGCTTTAAGATCAACTTTGCATGTTCCCGAATAGGTAACTTTTGCCCAGAAAATGTGTCAAGATAATCTCGCTAATGATTCTGAGGATATACTCTCCCTAATACACATGTTGCATGTTTTGATTATTTATAAATAAGAGCATCACGTCCTGGTCCGACACCAATGTACACTACAACAGTTGTACCACTTAGGCTCGACTTTTTTGACTCTAAACTAAGGGTTTTTTGACCCTAGAAATTTAGGGTCGACTTTGTCGACCCAAAAATTCGACCCTAGAATTTTAGGGTCGACCTGCTCTTTGATGTTTAGGGTGGACTGTAGGGCCTACTCTTTTCCTGTCTCCAATGTTTGACCAAATGAAGGACGATTGACACTTTAGGGTGTAGGGTCGACATAGTCGACCCTAGATATTTATGACATATAATTTATTTTTAATAAATAAAATTACATTAACATGAAAAAGAATAATTAAAAATATTTATGGTCAACTTTTTCGACCCAAAACTAAAATAAAAAGTCGACCCTAAAATAAAAAGTCGACCCTAATATAATTAAAATATGAAAAAGTTATTTATTTTGTTTAATATTATGTCCCTTCGGAAATCTAGGGACGACTAAGTCGTCCCTAACTATAAAAATCTGGGTAAATTTCTTTCATCTAGGGACGACTTAGTCAACCCTAGATTACAACACACGTGGCCACTAAATTCTAGGGACGTCTAAGTCGTCCCTAGGCTCATAATTCTAGAAAACACATGTTTCTTTAGGGACGACTATGTCGTCCCTAATCGAACCTGGGGCTAAAAAAATATACGCATTTATCTAGTTTTCAGATTTTTTCCAGTATTTTTCTAGAAAGAATCTACAATTCAAAATGACAGGATTCGACAAATCCAAAATACAGAATAATAACAAATGAATAAACGTTACAATACCACAATAAGATAAATTATCAAATGTTAAGATGCAATATTCATCAAATTCACTTATGCATCCTAAATAAAATGTTTCACACACGTTACAAGTTTCAAACTTTATTACACATAATAAGAAAAAATACAACTACAACCTCTACTCGTCGTCGTCCTCCTCTTCCTCAGCCGAAAAGTTATTAGGGTCATCTTGCTGCGGCTGGTCATCCCCTGATGATGAGTCATCATCACTGTCTTTGATATTCCTATCTCGACCCAACTCGTCAACGGACCGAAGATCATTCATATGAGGATTAATGGATATGCGGCCTTCGGGTTGGGCAAAGGAAGTAGAGCCGATGTCATGAGTTGAGTTCAAGATGGGACGATAACAATGGTTAAATGTATTGTTGGTGACGGGATTCGTCATAGGTGAAGTGCCGGGATAGGGAGGTTGGAGTGGCTGGAGATGGACGGGAAATGGTGGTCGGGATGGGTCGGGGAAAGGATATCGGTATGGTTGATTAAAGAGGGGTTGGACTAAGTAAGACCATCAGGAGGTAGGGTTGGAGTAAGACTAGATTATGGCGGTGGGGGTACTAGGTTAAAACTAGGAGGGTTAATTTGGTGAGCAGTATTTGATGAGTTGAAGTTCTGAAAAAACTTACCCATTGCAACATGTTGTCGCTCCACAGTTTGGTACGATGTATGACCCCATTGTTGCACCGTGACTGCCTTTAACCCTGCCAAGTAAGCCCGTTGCTGTGCCTCCAGAAGTTGTTTCCTCATCGACACCATATCTTGCTGATTTTGTTCCAAGATTGCACTGAGTTCCTCCCGAGTCACACTGTCAGGTGGAGCTAGAGGACCACGCCTGCGATAAGTTACAACCACAATATTTCATTGTATACAACAAGACATAAATATGAAAAATTGGTTTATATTTTGTTTTATTAAGGATATATAACATGCGAGAAGTTGAGCCACCACCCAGTAACTTCCTGGCCATTCCCGACATATTATGTTTATTTTTACTAGGCATGACATGTTTCACTATTTATTTGTCGGTCATGTACGGGATGGTCCTGGCTCTAATTTGTTCTTGCATGGCTTTCATCTTTAGCTGTGAAAGAAAAAAAATGGTTTAAAACAAATAAAATTAGTTACTAAAGCATGTAAAGAGTTATATATTACTTACATATCTCTCCTCGTTTTTTTTAAATACGTCATCACTTGTGTACCCCTTCCTCCACGTTTTAAACAGGTCCTCGGCGCGCCCCTCCTTGACTTTCTTTAAAATATCAAATACGCCAATAATAACAAGCTATATTAAATAAACAATATAAACACATTTAATAAAATCACAAAAATTATAAAGAGTCTTACGTATTGATTCCTTGCTTGCACGAATGATTTTTTGCCTTGGGTGGTCGGTGCCGTGTTAAAGGAACAGTTAATAGTATTAACCTCACTCCTTGCCACCCTTTCTGGTTCTGACCACCATTCAACCAAGTCTTCCCAGTCAGCCTGGGTTCTCTCGCCCCAGATTTTCTACGACGGCATATTTATTCTTGCATGTTCGGCCGTCTCACGAACTGAATAATAATCCTTCTTAATCCGGTTCTTATGTTTGTGGTACATCAACATCGCTTTAAGTTCAATCCCATGCTTAACCCTCCCCCCACCGTATACACATTGCTGCCATACACCACCTTATCCTGATTATTGAACCATGGCGCGACGTCGAAATATGTCTACATAAAAACATATGAATTTAAATAAAAAACAGTTCAAACATAACACACATATCTAAATGTCAATAATAATAAAAATATAAGTAAACTAAACAATTATTACCTCAAGTGCAGGTAAAATATGAGCCTTATAAGAGTCTGGAATTTCGTCCCACTCGTAACTTAGGGGAAGTGACCGGACTGTTCCCCAATAAGATGACTCAACATGGATACATAATCGCCCAGAGGATGGTAAATCTACAAATCTTGATAATCAAATTTTAGTGTCAAAGGTTTTTCACCATTAGCTCTGAACGCATTCCTTAATGCTCGACTTCCTGTCTCAAAACGTTGATTTGAACCTACAAAGACATGTTATTTAGTCGTCAAAATTCAAGTAACACAAATTATATATATCAATGTTATTAAAAAAATAATGATTTTTTACTTTGGCACTGGGCCTGTACGGGACGTGTGAGCCGTCTGGGTGGATCACCACCAGCATCCCCACCGTGTGATCTAGGAGCTACACACGCCATCTGAAAAATAACAAGTACAAGAACACACAATTAAGTTGACCAATTAATACTAATTCAAAAATTCATATCAATGTACACATTTTTGTTGGGAATAAAATTAACTAAGTCACTAGGACGCTGACAAGAGGAACTTGGACACTGACAAGAGTAAAAGAGGCGCTGACAGACGAACGCAGACAAAGGAAAGTCCAACCACTGATGGAATACTGAGTCTACAAGTTTTGTAATCTTAGTAAAGATATGTCCGACATTGTATTTTCTATATTTATCTTTACCTAGAATAGTTGATACGTAAATTATTGTACATGACTCATTGTGCTGTAAAAGGAGGTCGTAGGGTTCATAGTTTAATATACGTTTTACACTTTCATTGTACGTAAGTTTCATTATCAATCAAAGTGAAGGTTTGGTTTACACTGTTTTGTTTTATTCTTTGTTCTAAGTGTTAAATTCTGCATAACACTTAGATTGTTGAATACACAAAGTTTCTCTACGTGTTATACTTGATTCAATCTCGATAACATAAAGCTCAATCGATCAAAGTTTGGGATCAACAAGTGATATCAGAGCTTGTTGAGGAACTTTTATTTAAAGAACACAAAACCCTAAAAACCCTAAATCGCCAAAAACCCTAATGAAAACCCTAAAAACCAAATACGATGGCTACCATAGAGTCCTCATTCTCAACAAACCACAACCAGACCCTGCCCCAGAACAACCTCCATCACCACACCATATGAACACTCACCCTCAACCCTCAGGTGCTGGCATTCACAATGAAGGTGCTAACACAGCCAACCTAGACGCTGACACAAATGCCCACCACAACCAAAATGCCCCCCATTCCACTTCCTCACCAGAACCAGCCAACAATAGGTTTGAGAAACACAAAAGGACTACCAGACTGTTCTCCTCTAGTGGTCCTAGCCATGTAGAAGAGAGAACCACCACCACAAGTGTGGTTAGTGAATTGGGTGGGGCTGGGAATATTGACTCTGGATTAGAAGCAGGTCAAGTTAGTCCCAAACATCATTAAGACCACACCCATGCCCAATGAGTATGCTTTGGGAAGTCAAATTCCCATAATGGAGGAGGGCAGACTAGAACCTTTATCAGCTATGGAATCGACGACGATTTGCAGGAGCTTGCAAAAACAAAATGAAGATCTTGTATAGATTGTCACACCTCAAGGCCTTGAACTTAATTTGTTGAGGAAGAGGTTGGTTACTTTGGAGACTGCCCATACTAGGAGAAGGCAGTTTAGAGTCCTCTCTTCAGGGAAGGATTCTTACAAAGGGGAGGATGGACCTACTGAACCAGTGAATTTGAGTGACAAAGGGTCACACGAAGGAGGTTCATATGGGAACAAAGATGTGAAGGTAGCTTGTAAAACCCGCATGCTTTTACCATGAATAGTGCCCTTAAGATCGTACGTCCTAGATTAAAACTTACCTTATTCAGTATCGATCACATTCATGTGCTATTAATCAAGCAAGTGCATACGTGTATGACATGATAAGTATCGATTACGTACGAACCCATGATAAACAGTTAATAAATATGTCACGTGAACGTAATTAAATCATGATCACCATTTAAAATACGAACTAAAATAATTACGTAAATACATATAATATAATTACGAGCGTTAAGATTACGATAAACTACATGATAAAATAAACAGAAACACTTTAAACACGAACACGTTTAACCACGAACGAACACGAAACATCAGGACACGAAAAACATTTGGGTTACCCCATGTGGGCCCCATGAACCACGAAATTAAGGAAGAGAAATGGGCCTAGCCCATCATTTTTACTAAACAAGGGGTTAAGGGAAAAATGCATTCATTTTCACTTTTCAAGAAATTAAACATAAAACCCTAAAAAGTTTTCTCCTCTCCTTCCTTTTCCCTTTTGTAGCCGCCACCTATAACACACCTAAGAGGGGTGTTCTTGTTGATTTTGATCTTGGATATTGTACAAGTATTAGTGTTTGTTCATCCTTAATTCATCTACACATTCGGTATATCTTTTTAACCTTTCTTTTTAATTCCTTCTTTTGATTTGATTTGGTAAAATTGATTAAGAACATGATGTTTTTAAAACCTATTTTAAAAACATAAAATAAACATGTATTTGGTTAAGAAGTAAAATAAAAAGGGTGTTTTACGGGTGTTTGGTTTAGCCGACGCCTAGACCGTGCCCCAAGGGGGTCACGGCTTGGCCTAGAAACCACCACCGAGACCGTATGGTCCCGGTTTGGTGGTGTGGGTCCCACGGCAGCAAGGAACCAAGGGGAACCCCGATTTGGTTCGGGGTACGGTGTCGATTTCATGCCCGGTTCACGGTTCGTTGGTTAAATCATGATCTATGTTACATGTTAATTTTTATAAATCATGAACTTAGGATATAAATTATTTAATAACATAAGATATTAATTAAATCATGACTTAGGTTATTCTAATTATTAATTTAGCATGATATTAATTTAACCTAAGTATTTTATGTTATAAGTTATAATTAATTAATTATTTAAAACATGCCTATAATTAATTAATTTAGACATGACTTAGGTTATATTATTAATAATAATAATACCCATTTTAACCTAAGTATTTTCATTTCATTTTAATTAAAACATGTTATACTTTAATTAAAATGCTTAACCTATAGTTTAATTAAAATACATGAAATAATAATTAAACTATATACTATATACTATATGACTTAAGAAACAAGCTTATAAACACTTAGACTTATATGTTAGCTTATGTAACCAGCTTAATTCTAAATATGGAAACTTCTATTTATAGAAACTTAATTAAATAAGGTAACTAATCTATTAATGGAAACCTTCTATATATGGAAATCTATCTATTTCAGGCAGCTAATCTAATCATGGAAACCTTCTATATATGGAAACTTATTTAATTAAGGCAGCTGATCTATTTTTGGAAACTTTCTATTTTTAGAAACTAATCTATTTTAAGCAGTAAATTCTATTTTAGGAAACTTTCTATTTTTGGAAACTTTCTATTTTTGGAAACTTTCTATTATTGGAAACTTTCTATTTTTGGAAACTTTCTATTTTTGGTAACTTTCTATTTTTGGAAACTTTCTATTTTTGGAAACTTTCTATTTTTGGAAACTTTCTATTTTTGGAAACCTGCTATTTTTGGAAAGTTACTTATTATTACACAGTAAGTATAATAATACATGAAATACCAGTAATACTTAAACGGATTAATCAGAATACAAGATAAACATAGTTTAAGGCTTTAAACAGTGAACCATGACCTAAAACATACCAAGTCAGCTAAAATGAGACATAAAACCCAGTACGGAATCAGTGAATCGATACTTATACACGTGTGTATTCATGTAGCGTTAGTGATCCAGAAGTAGGAGTCTTTCTTCCGTTCATTCACTGGACTTGAGGTACGGATTCCCGTCCTTTCAGTATGGACATTCTTTCCTTATTAGGATTTCCCCGTATGCAGCCAACTGTTTTCCCCAGTATTTGTTTTATTGTTTTTGAACTGCTTATGTTTAATTAGCATAATCTATAGCCATATACAAGCATGACCAGTTTCACCTAGTTATGGAGGTACCATAACCATAGCATTGGAGGCACCAATGTTATGACTTCCCCACGGCGGAGTGATTGCTCGTGGCGTCCCTTTCAGTTTTGGCCATATTATTATATCAGGTGGGGCGTATGGGTGCATCCTAGTTACATGTTTTATTCAGTTTATCATGGTGAATGTGGTGTGTGCCTTGCACCCTTCACAAGGAGTTGATCCCTCCTACCCAAACCAGTATATTGATTAGAGGCATCCCCTCTAATCAGCATGATGAGGTCACCCCTCCAAGTATTCATGCACGTGACCTTTTCATGACCTATATGGGCTATGGTATATTTATGTTAAAACAGTTTTCATAAGATAAACATAAGGCTTTTCAAACTATAAAACCAGTTTTCTTAATACTTAACCAGTCTACTCAGAACTTAGTCTTCCGCTGTTATATGTTACATGCTATCCTATTTCATGCAATATTGTATATCCGTGCACTGAGCGTTTTGCTCAGCCGTTACTTTCCTTTCCATGTCCCAAAACGGCAGGTACCCAAGACTCGAGCATTTGGAGGACATGCATAGGATGGAAGCTGCCATAGACTTCTTCTCCTGTTTCCTTCATATATTTATGCTTGTTTAGTCTTTCATTCAGTTCATTTACTTTGTTATGTTTTGGGCTTATGTTTGGGAACCGATGTTTGATTCCGGTTTTCCCTATGGTCATGTATGTTTTACTACATATTACCTTGCATGCTTTGATGACACGCCATAATCACGCGTGACATTCCATTTATCAAAATGGGGTGTTACAATTATGGTATCAGAGCCAAGGCTTCGACCTGTAGGCTCTAAAACTCGACCTGTGACTAGTGGGTAGTCACTAGGAGCTTCCTAAGCCAACGTCTGTTATTCTACGTATTGATGTTTCAGCGCGTTGTTGTTTTAACCATTATGTTTTCAGCACCTTTTTGTTTTAGCCATGACATTTTCAGCACCTTGTTGTTTTCACCATGATGTTTTCACCAGTATCGTCTTACTAATATGGAATGAAAAACCGTCATTCATACTGAGTTATGTGTCATTGTCTATGCATGATGTTCCTCGTGAACTGTGACGATGTGGACTGACCCCAGTAGTTCATAATTTTCACATAAATTTTTTTCTGTTAAGTTTTGACAATGACTTTTAATTATTATGTTTCATGCATTCATGCATTTATATCATATGCCATATGTTGCAGGAATTTTGACTAAGTAATGGTTGGTACAGGACTGGCCCTATTTAGTCGCATGTGCTTTTATCGAAACTTTTTAACTTTGGGACCGACCCATAGGCGTCCCCTCGCCATGTCTTTTGTTTTGGAACCGACCCATAGGCGTTCCCTCGCACATATAAAGGTTTTATAAACTACATTACGCATTCATGCACTGTTTTTCTTGCATAAAATTTTTCTCATGATTTAAATTGGCATAAATTTTTTTTTCATGTCCCCTCATAAGTTATTATGTTTTTATGTCAAGTATGTTTTCATACTGTCATGGTTAACTTCAGTTTCATGCTGATTATGTTATACACTTCTTCGTAATAGATGGTTTCATGTTTCCTCATGATAATTCCGTCTTCATGTTGATTATGTTTCACGCCTCTTTTGTTATTTACGTTGTCCTGCAAGACATTGTTAGATTTCTTGAATCATGCTTTCACGATAGTCATGGTTGGTTTCCATTGATCATGCTGTCAGGCAAATCATCGTTGAATTCTGTGTAACCACACTTTAGTGTTTCTCTATGCGACCAGAATGATGTCTATGCTAATACTGCCAGGTTATCATGATGGTTTTCCTAACCGTTTAACCAGTTTACTTTCTTTAAATCATGACAAATGTTCGAGCCCATACCGATCATTTCATGTGCATTCCATGTGTAATCCACGTACCGTATTTCATGTGTATTACATGTACCTTAATCCATGTGTATTCCACTTGCAATACTTCACGATTATTCGCTAGTCGATTCTAAATCATCTCAGGCGTATGTTCACTTGTTGATATTCTACAAGATTGTCGATGTCGCTCATAGCTTGGAGATGTTACTGAAGGTTGATGCTGCTGATGTTGGGAGACGCTACGAGATGCTGATGCTGATGCTGTTCACAACCTGGAGATCCTAAAAGACGAAGACAAAGGCGTCGGAGCAAAGCAATTGGACGAGAAGATGCTTCACCATCAGACAATTCCCATCAATCATTGTCCCAAATTCATAGTTACATGTCACACGTCGTTCGGCTGTCATTTCAGCCATATGAGTGCAAACCAGTACCAGCCGGCCACTCAGTTAAATAGTTACATGAGTCACGGTCATGAGAATGACCGTCATGGAACCGACAGACAAGATGCTAGTAACCACTACTATGACAGCAACTATCCTAGAAATCGCAACCGAGGCTCCGGCCACGGACGTGATAAGACATACAAATGATCAGTAGTCCAACCGATCCGCCAATTCTGGTATATTAATCTAATATGTGTAGTTCTAATTGTTTCACGTCTCGAGACACATGTCAAGACATCAGTCAAGACACATGTCTCACATATACTTTCTGAGGACACATGTCAAGATATCAGTCAAGACATATGTCACGCTTACATTTCTCAAGACACGAGTCAAGACACATGACTCACGTCTATTTATGGAACATTTCTAAGAAATTCAGGGTACCCTCCAAGGGTACATCTATTTGTTGTGCCATGTATTAATCAGGCCACAAGAATTTCAATACCATTATCAGCGCATCAGTGAGAACTGTCATGTTGCCGATGTCACTTTCATTTCTTTCACCATAGTTCATATATTCCTGACCAGGAAGGACGCCTTTCGTATTTCCGAGTATACGAAGATTTTCCGTCAACTTAATGATGAGACCCAAGCTGCTAACGCATTTTCCTCGGACAGACACGAGATGAATTTATATCCTAATTATGGACTATGAACAGCACACCATGCTACGATTCATAATTATGTACAGTAATGTTCAGGCTCCTGAATACTTTCAGCTTGATTTTCCATCGGAATATCTGTGCAAATTTTCTACGCTTACAAGCATGTGCATTGTTAGCCATGGTCGCTAAAATTTTATAGCTGTCAGTAAGACACAACCACTTAACTCTTTTACGCATAGCCAGTTGATTATTCCAAAGTCTTCCTATACATTCCAGGAGAACCTACAAGGAGAAGGATGGTACCATGAGATTATGTGTCGACTACCGTTGACTTAAACAAATCACCATTCATGAACATTATTCTCCTCCACGTATTGACATCATGTCCAATCGACCTTATAGTGTTAATCACTTTTCCAAGATCGAATTCATGATCATGCTGCCAACAGTGACGAGTGAAAAGCAGGACATGTCTGTAACTGCTATTCGTGCACGACTGGGTCATGCTAGATTTATGATTTTGGATTAGTCTCATCAATGCTCCAACAGCATTATGGAATTAATAAATTGTGTATCCATGAACTCCTAAACAAATTCATCAGCATTTTCATTGAGGATAACCTGATTTCATTTAAGCCTAGAGAAGAACAGGAAGACCATATCTGCACTATGTTGCAAATTCTTGACAAGAGAAATTTTACCCTAGAAATTTTTCCAATATCAATTCTGTTTCATTACAGTGACACGCTGAATCACATGTGTTCCTACGGTTAATCTTACCATGACTCTGCTTATGCGTAAAGGAGAGAACCCTACACTACATTAGATGTTCTAGGAAATCCTACGCTGGGAGAAGTCTGATTCAAAGACTCAGAGTTTCGCAACCTTCTATGTATCAAGTTTCTACGAAACAGGATACAGCTACGTCCATATCTATGTACCTGACATACCAACAGGCTAAGATAGGACACCAACAAACTGGGATGTTTCATCATCTGAAATTGTGAACTAAAATGGGACAAGATCTCCATGGATGTTAGTTACCAGATTTCAGCAAACTCAGAAGAAGCATGATGCTATTTGGGTTATTGTCAACAGTTTAATCAAGTCTGCAAAATCCTTACATCCGTACGGATTTCAGAACCAACAGATTGAACGAACATGTTCCAGCCAAGGCTCATCCGATCACTTGGCAATCCCTCAGCTATCGGGTCAGACAAAGATTCGTAATTGTACTCCTAACTTACTTCACGTCTTCATTCTAATTCCACGACTTGCTTTCGCGCTCACGTTCATGACACTATTCACGTTCATGATTGTATTTTGGCTTACAATTTTACGTTCATTTCTTTTCTCGTTCTGGAAGTTGCAAGAACTTGTGAGACCAGACCCAAGTTTAGTATAACTCTCCATCATCAGATAGACGTTTCACGTCATATTCCACGTCTCACCTTGTAGCGTTTGGCGTCACCGCCATTATATTCTATGATCACGATATGTCTCACATGTCATGTTCATTCCACGTTCCTCGTATCATGATCAAGATATGTTACACGTATCATGGATCACGATATGTTTACTCATACTACACTCGCCATATCTCCACGTAGCACGTTCAAAATTTTTCACGTATCACGTTCAAAATTTTTCACGTACTACGTTTCCTTATGTCTCGCGCATCGTTTCTAATTATCAGTTAAGTCAGATTGTCTTGCATCGTAACGTTTTAGTTACCCTTGCACGTTAACTCTTATTTCCACGATCGAATTTAGGGGATCTACCTTCCGTTGATAACCAAGAATTTCTTCGTATTCCAAGTCAAGGTCAGGAGGACCAAGATTTATCATTAGTGTCAGGATCTTCTGAAGGAACCGTTCCAAGAGGGAGGCCACTTGGAAACGGACAAGTTCATCCGGACTTCTTATCCATTTTTCTCTTATCGATTAGATATGTCTTTTCAGTCACGTCACGTCCCATGTCCTTTCAAGACATGTCACGTTCCACGTTCCCTTCTACCATGTCACCTTCATTTCTGTTATTTTGCATACCTTTCCAGTTTGATTCGGGTATGTTGTGCTTCCAGTTACTTTATCTATAATTCGGGGACGAATTATTCTTTTTAGGGGGGAAGAATTGTAAAACCCGCATGCTTTTACCATGAATAGTGCCCTTAAGATCGTACGTCCTAGATTAAAACTTACCTTATTCAGTATCGATCACATTCATGTGCTATTAATCAAGCAAGTGCATACGTGTATGACATGATAAGTATCGATTACGTACGAACCCATGATAAACAGTTAATAAATATGTCACGTGAACGTAATTAAATCATGATCACCATTTAAAATACGAACTAAAATAATTACGTAAATACATATAATATAATTACGAGCGTTAAGATTACGATAAACTACATGATAAAATAAACAGAAACACTTTAAACACGAACACGTTTAACCACGAACGAACGCGAAACATCAGGACACGAAAAACATTTGGGTTACCCCATGTGGGCCCCATGAACCACGAAATTAAGGAAGAGAAATGGGCCTAGCCCATCATTTTTACTAAACAAGGGGTTAAGGGAAAAATGCATTCATTTTCACTTTTCAAGAAATTAAACATAAAACCCTAAAAAGTTTTCTCCTCTCCTTCCTTTTCCCTTTTGTAGCCGCCACCTATAACACACCTAAGAGGGGTGTTCTTGTTGATTTTGATCTTGGATATTGTACAAGTATTAGTGTTTGTTCATCCTTAATTCATCTACACATCCGGTATATCTTTTTAACCTTTCTTTTTAATTCCTTCTTTTGATTTGATTTGGTAAAATTGATTAAGAACATGATGTTTTTAAAACCTATTTTAAAAACATAAAATAAACATGTATTTGGTTAAGAAGTAAAATCAAAAGGGTGTTTTACGGGTGTTTGGTTTAGCCGACGCCTAGACCGTGCCCCAAGGGGGTCACGGCTTGGCCTAGAAACCACCACCGAGACCGTATGGTCCCGGTTTGGTGGTGTGGGTCCCACGGCAGCAAGGAACCAAGGGGAATCCCGATTTGGTTCGGGGTACGGTGTCGATTTCATGCCCGGTTCACGGTTCGTTGGTTAAATCATGATCTATGTTACATGTTAATTTTTATGAATCATGAACTTAGGATATAAATTAATTAATAACATGAGATATTAATTAAATCATGACTTAGGTTATTCTAATTATTAATTTAGCATGATATTAATTTAACCTAAGTATTTTATGTTATAAGTTATAACTAATTAATTATTTAAAACATGCCTATAATTAATTAATTTAGACATGACTTAGGTTATATTATTAATAATAATAATACACATTTTAACCTAACTATTTTCATTTCATTTTAATTAAAACATGTTATACTTTAATTAAAATGCTTAACCTATAGTTTAATTAAAATACATGAAATAATAATTAAACTATATACTATATACTATATGACTTAAGAAACAAGCTTATAAACACTTAGACTTATATGTTAGCTTATGTAACCAGCTTAATTCTAAATATGGAAACTTCTATTTATAGAAACTTAATTAAATAAGGTAACTAATCTATTAATGGAAACCTTCTATATATGGAAATCTATCTATTTCAGGCAGCTAATCTAATCATGGAAACCTTCTATATATGGAAACTTATTTAATTAAGGCAGCTGATCTATTTTTGGAAACTTTCTATTTTTAGAAACTAATCTATTTTAAGCAGTAAATTCTATTTTAGGAAACTTTCTATTTTTGGAAACTTTCTATTTTTGTAAACTTTATATTTTTGGAAACTTTCTATTTTTGGTAACTTTCTATTTTTGGAAACTTTCTATTTTTGGAAACTTTCTATTTTTGGAAACCTGCTATTTTTGGAAAGTTACTTATTATTACACAGTAAGTATAATAATACATGAAATACCAGTAATACTTAAACGGATTAATCAGAATACAAGATAAACACAGTTTAAGGCTTTAAACAGTGAACCATGACCTAAAACATACCAAGTCAGCTAAAATGAGACATAAAACCCAGTACGTAATCAGTGAATCGATACTTATACACGTGTGTATTCATGTAGCGTTAGTGATCCAGAAGTAGGAGTCTTTCTTCCGTTCATTCACTAGACTTGAGGTACGGATTCCCGTCCTTTCAGTATGGACATTCTTTCCTTATTAGGATTTCCCCGTATGCAGCCAACTGTTTTCCCCAGTATTTGTTTTATTGTTTTTGAACTGCTTATGTTTAATTAGCATAATCTATAGCCATATACAAGCATGACCAGTTTCACCTAGTTATGGAGGTACCATAACCATAGCATTGGAGGCACCAATGTTATGACTTCCCCACGGCGGAGTGATTGCTCGTGGCGTCCCTTTCAGTTTTGGCCATATTATTATATCAGGTGGGGCGTATGGGTGCATCCTAGTTACATGTTTTATTGAGTTTATCATGGTGAATGTGGTGTGTGCCTTGCACCCTTCACAAGGAGTTGATCCCTCCTACCCAAACCAGTATATTGATTAGAGGCATCCCCTCTAATCAGCATGATGAGGTCACTCCTCCAAGTATTCATGCACGTGACCTTTTCATGACCTATATGGGCTATGGTATATTTATGTTAAAACAGTTTTCATAAGATAAACATAAGGCTTTTCAAACTATAAAACCAGTTTTCTTAATACTTAACCAGTCTACTCAGAACTTAGTCTTCCGTTGTTATATGTTACATGCTATCCTATTTCATGCAATATTGTATATCCGTGCACTGAGCGTTTTGCTCAGCCGTTACTTTCCTTTCCATGTCCCAAAACGGCAGGTACCCAAGACTCGAGCATTTGGAGGACATGCATAGGATGGAAGCTTCCATAGACTTCTTCTCCTGTTTCCTTCATATATTTATGCTTGTTTAGTCTTTCATTCAGTTCATTTACTTTGTTATGTTTTGGGCTTATGTTTGGGAACCGATGTTTGATTCCGGTTTTCCCTATGGTCATGTATGTTTTACTACATATTACCTTGCATGCTTTGATGACACGCCATAATCACGCGTGACATTCCATTTATCAAAATGGGGTGTTACATAGCTGAAGCATTAACAGGTTTAAAGGAGAAGCCACCTTTTGATCTTTCATTGGTTACTCCTAAGCAGCTATCATTTGTAGATATGATGAAGCAGGTTATAGAGTCAGCCACTGACACACACAATTTGAATGCTGACATGTACAAAATAGACGATGACAGACCTGTACGATTAACTGGTGTATACCAACCATCAGTTATTATCAAAGATGTTGTAGAAACTAGAAGGGGGGGGGGTGGAATAGTTTCTTATATTTACTTGTTAAATGATGGTTTTCAAAAAATCCTTTTTCAAAAACTTAGGCTTGAGGAAATATGTGAAATCTTCTTATGCACAATATGAACAAAGATAGTGTAACTAGACTAATAATCACAAGTATGTATAAACAAAGAATAATGAATGTAAAGAGATAAGGGTAAAGAAAGATCAAACTAAACACCAAGGATTTATAGTGGTTTAGCAACGAAGCTCACTCCTCGTTCCTACTCCACTCCTCGAGTACTTCTTACTTGAGGCGTTCACTAATCAACAAGCTCCTTATGGTGGAGAAAACCGTACACGTCTCTTAACCAATTTTTGACTCTAAGCTAAAAGTCTAGCCCTAATTTAGCTAGGACCAATCTACACTAATATACTTTAAGTACCAAGTATTAACCTTTGTACATACACAACTTCCAAATAGACACAACTACTTGGATCTTCACAAATATGACACAACAATGAATGAATAAAGTTTGATCTTCAATGGATCTTTGTGGTAGACACAACACTTTAAGGATGAGAGTGTTCTTCTCTTTGCACTTGGAGAGGAAGAGATGGGAGGAGAAAGATTCACTTCTAAACAAGTAGTAATCAACCAAATGACCAAGGATTTAAGTGATTTTAGAAGTATGAAAGAATCTAGAAATATATGTGCAAAAGAGGTGGGGAGAAAATATGAGAATGGTCCACTATTTATAAGACAAGGCTCCAACGGCTATATCTGCCCATGGTTCCTTATAAGGGCCGGTGGTTCCTTATCGATAAGGATCCGCCTAGCCACTTAAGGAGCCACCGGAGTCGACTCCGCTCCTTTTTGTCTTTTAGTGGGGTAGTCCATATCTGGTGATAAAAATATCCAAAGAGGATATTCCAAAATAAGATAGAATATGC
The DNA here is from genome assembly GCA_025667525.1 of Glebionis coronaria. Classification (NCBI taxonomy): domain Eukaryota; kingdom Viridiplantae; phylum Streptophyta; class Magnoliopsida; order Asterales; family Asteraceae; genus Glebionis; species Glebionis coronaria. Next base: position 3,183,040 of record JANFOE010000109.1, read on the forward strand.
CATTTTCAAATTTTCAAATACTTAATTTAATAAAAAAAATTCTTAGAAAGAAAGTTTAATAAAAACTTGTCACACTTAATAAAAAGTGAGTTTAAGAAAAGATCAAATCACTTGATCACTTGATTAGGATGAATACTTGTTTGTTCATACCTTTAGTGATAATGGATGAAATGAAAAATACTTGAACTCAAGAATTCGTTTTTCGTTGTTTTCGTAAATGCTTGTTGTTACATATTGTCGTAATCAAAACTAAGCGAGACGGAAAAATGCAAGTAACGTTTTTAGGCATCATTGCATTAACAATCTCCCCCTTTTTGATCCGACAATACATAAACTCAATCACATGGAAAACAAGATTTTCGAAGACGAGTTTATTCATTTATCCCCCTTTGCCAAAGCAAAAAGGTTGCACAAATCTTTGTAGAAGAGAAGAAACGAACTTTTCAAATGCTCCCCCTTGGTGCTTACTCCCCCTTGCTTGGGGCACCAAGGAACCGAGATATGGTGACAAGCTACATAGAAGAGTTAGTAGAAGAAAAGAAACACCCAACAAGAGATAGCAAATGTCACACAAAAAAATAAAAGAGAAGAAAAAGAAAAAGACCAAGATCCAAGATAAGTCATGCTATAAGGAAAAACATGAAAGAAGATACAAAAAAAATAAGTCATACAAAGATGTATGATAAAAAGAAAACAAGCCAAAAGCATAAATCTAATCCTAGTTAACCTAGAATTCTAAGATTTGCTTGAATTAGATGTCTTGAAGATAAGTAACCAATGATTAGATAAAAGACAAGGTATGATAAAAAGAAAACAAGCCAAAAGCATAAATCTAATCCTAGTTAACCTAGAATTCCAAGATTTGCTTGAATTAGATGTCTTGAAGATAAGCAACCAATGCTTACATAAAAGACAAGGTAATGACGAAGGAAGGTGGTGGCGGCTTGGTAGAGATCTCATAATCAAAGTGAAGAGGAGGCTTGATTAAGAGACTCTTGATGTAGCTCAACTCCTCATAGATATGGGACATAGAAAGATGTTGATATTGACAACAATGACAATATGTTCCATGGTGCATGACATTATCATGAGAAGGATGAAGAACACTAAAGGGTAGTGGTGGAAGAAAAGAAGTTCCACAATCAACATTCTTAGAAGGAGAAGAGATGTGATTAAGAGTGTTCTTGGGTGAATTTAGATTGAAAGAAATTGGGGAAAATGGAGGAGAATCAAGGCTTTCATTTGGGGAATAAGACATTTTGAGATAAGAAAGAAGGCAAAATGCTTAGGGTTAAATAGAGAAAGCCCAAGGTATTTTAAGGGTGGTCAAAGGGTTGAAACAAAGAAAACCAAAAGTGTTGGAACAAATTTGAAGTTTCAGAAATACCCGAAAAAGGAGGCACTATACGCGGATCCTTATCTACATCGGTGGTTCCTTATTGATAAGGTACCACGGTCTATTTAAAGAACAGCCTATAGAGGCCGTGTTTTGGAGGTGAGGGAAGATTTTCTAATTCAGCAAATCTTATTTTTCTAGTCTAACTAATCATAGGGATATGCTAAAAAGCAAAGATAGACAAAGAAAAGACACAAGAACTCACCAAACAAGGTTTTGACCAAAATACATAGATTTTTAATGAAAATCGATGTTGGAGGTGTGTTAAAATAGACACAAAGTCATAACACAATGATCCTCCATGGTTCAATTTTATTCTTGCTATATTTGAGAGACACATACATATGAATTATGTAAGCTCGAGATCAATAGCAAGAAACTATTAAAAACGTTTTTAGATTGAATTAACAATGCAAAAACATTTCTCGACCATTTTCGAAAGAATGAGAATTTTGAAAAAGAGAGGAGAATTTTTCCAAAAAGAGTTTAAGAGACTCGATGACTCAAAGAAATAAAAGACTCAAAAGGAAACAAGAGACTCGATAAAAGAAATGTGCAATTGAGGAATGTGTTCCATTAAACCTAAACCTAGACGCAAGTAATTAAAAGGTTCCCTCTTAAGTGGCTTAATGAAGATATCGGCTAAGTTTTCTACCGAGGGTACCTTCTCTATCGAAATGTTCCCTTTTTGAACATTATCCCTAAGGAAATGGTGGCAAATCTCTATGTGCTTAGTTCATGAATGTTGCACGGGACTCTGGCTAAGGTCTATTGCACCCTTATTGTCGTACATGATGGGAACATCATCAAGAGAAATCCCGTAATCAACAACGCTTGCTTCATCCATAGAGCTTGTTGACAAGCTTTACCGGCACTCACATACTCGGCTTCCGTGGTGGATATCGAAAGAGAATTTTGTTTCTTGGAGAACCTAGAAGTTAAACAACAACCCATGAAGGTACAAACTCCACTAGTGCTTTTCCGATCCACATAGTTCCCCGCATGATCCGAGTCCGCATAGACAATGGTTTATACGTCGGTCCCTTTAGGATACCATAATCCTAAATGTATAGTGCCCTTAATGTATCAGAAGACACGCTTAACCTCTTCAAGGTGAGAGGTTTTGGGAGCCTCTTGGAAGCGAGCACAAAGGCAAACACTAAACATGATATCCGGTCGACTTGCCGTTAAGTACAACAAACTACAAATCATACCTCTATATTTGTGTTGTCTAAAGAACTCACAATCATCATCTACGGTGAGTTTAGTATCCGAGGCAATAGGGGTCTTCATTGGTCTAGAGTCCTCTAATCCAAATTTCTTTAGCATTTCTTTAACATACTTAGATTGATTAAAGAAAATACCATCGTCCATTTGTTTAATTTGTAGTCCTAAAAATAAGTTAAGTTCTCCCATCATACTCATTTCAAACTCGTCATACATGATTCTGGCAAAGTCGTCACACAATTCTTGACAAGTTGAGCCAAATATAATGTCATCAACATATAGTTGCACGATTATGAGGTGAGACCCTTTCTTCTTTGTAAAGAGTGTAGTGTCTACCATTCCCATGATATACTCATGTTTTACAAGAAACGCTTTAAGTCTATCTTACCAAGCTTTGGGTGCTTGCTTAAGACCATAAAGAGCCTTCTTAAACTTGTAAACATGATCCGGTTTCTCAAAATCAATGAAGCCGAGAGGTTGAGCCACATATACCTCCTCATTGATCAAACCGTTAAGAAATGCACTCTTTACACCCATTTGTTGAAGCTTAAAGTCTAAGGCATAAGCGTAGGCTAAAAGGATTCTAATGGATTCTAGTCTTGCTACCGGTGCATATGTCTCGTCATAATCAATTGCTTCTTGTTGATTATAGCCTTGAGCTACAAGTCTAGCCTTGTTACGAGACACAACACCATTCTCGTCTAACTTATTTTTATAGACCCATTTGGTTCCTATAATGGTAGAAATACTAGGTGGAGGAACAAGTTCCCAAACATCATTAGCAATGAATTGATTCAATTCTTCTTGCATCACAATGACCCAACTCTCATCCATTAAAGCTGCTTTAACATTATTTGGTTCAATCAAAGAGACACAACAAAAGAAGTTACTTTGATTTTGGACTTGAGATCTTAGGGTACTTTAATTTAAGTCGCCAATGACATTATTGAGACCACGATCCTTTGACTCCTTAATGTTAACTTCCTTTTCAACACTAAGGTCTTCAACGCCTATGTTTCTAACCTCTTTGGATTTAACTACGTCTATTTCATCCAAGTCATCATCTACCAAAGGTGGTGTCTTGGATGAAGGAGGGGTTTCATCAAATATTACGTTAAGTGATTCTTCAATTACACCTGAGGTTCTATTGAGGACTATGTAGGATTTTCTAGATTAGGAATAACCTAAAAAGATACCTTCATACGACTTTGGGTCGAACTTAGTAAGGTAGTCTTTGGTGTTGAGAATGAAGAACTTGCTTCCAAACACCCTAAAGTATTCCAATGAGGGCTTGTTACCTTTAAGAATCTAATATGGGTCATTCCTAAGAAAGGTCGAATAAGAATACGTTTGAGAATATAAGTTGATGTGTCCACGGCTTTGCACCAAAATGTTTGAGGCAAAGATTACTCGTTTAACATCGTCCTACTCATCTCTTGGATGGTCCTATTCTTCCTTTCAACTACCCCGTTTGATTGTGGAGTGTGAGGAGCCGAGAAGTTATGGGTAATACCATGAGCTTCACAAAAGGCACCAAATTGCACTTCATTATCAAGTTCCCTACCATGATCCGTCCTAATAGAAACAATTGGACATCCTAGTACATTTTGAATTCTTCGACTAAAGACTTCGAAGTGATCGAAAGTGTCATTCTTAGATGCCAAAAATCTAGTCAAGTGAATCTAGAATAGTCATCAACTATAACTAGGGTATAAAGGTTACCTCCATAACTCCGTATGGTGAAAGGTCCAAAGAGATCCATATGTAGGAGCTCTAAGCACCGAGATGTCGAAACCAAATTCCTGGCTTTTTGACTTGAGTGAACTTGCTTCCCAACTTTGCAAGCATCACAAAAGTGACTATCAAACTTCATCTTGGGGAGATGTCTTACCAACTCCTTAGAGACTAAAGATTGAATTAAATGCATATTAGCGTGACCTAATATCCTATGCCAAAGAGTAGAACTATCATCTAAAGTCGATAGACATAAGTTGTTCTTTGACTTCCTATTGACCTTCATGACGTAAAGCCCATGCTTTCTAACACTTTTCCAATGACCTTTCCATCTTTTACGATTTCACTGTCATATTCCGAAAAGATGACTTTACACTTATTATCACAAATTTGACCTATACTTAGAAGGTTAAAACCTAAATTATCTACGTGATCTACATTTTCAATGGTCATGGAGTCAAGAGAAACCGTACCTTTGCCAATGATATTACCACGTAGATTACTAGCGAATGTGACGTTACCTCCATCATGTGCTTTGTAGTGCGAGAAAAAACTTCGATTACCCGTCATGTGTTTCGAACAACCACTATCCTTAATCCACTCGTCGGGCTCCAAATCAATTCCCAAGCATATCTAGGTAACAACACACAAGATCAAATATTTGGTCCCCAATATCTCACGGGTCCAAAGTTGTTAGTTCCAAACATCCCTTGTATATGGTTGGGATGCATGAATGGAGGAGGAGTTCCCCAAGGAGAAAAATATTGAGGTGGATAATTGTTCCAATTCATATGGCCATTTTGTTGTCCATTATTTCTCCTAGGTGTCTTTGATCTTGATCTAGAATTACGTTATTCTTTCTAGGTGTTGGAGTTTTACTTCTAGGTCGTGAGTTGTTTTGATCATCTCTTTTAGGTGTTGGTGTTCTACTTCTAGGCCTAGACTCATTTCGTACTCTTGGAGGAGTAGAGTATGGTCTTGATAAACTTCTAGTTCCCATTAAAGGTTTACTTAAGGGCTTGTAGAATTTATCGAGGGAATTTTTATCAAGTATGGGTAATTTGACCTTGTTAACAACAAGATGCTTTGGTTGTTCACCTAAAATAGACATTTCAGAAAGTTCAGGATTTTCATGAAAATCAACTTCTGTCCGCATTCCTTAGCTATGTCCGCGGTTCCATAGTGATAAGGAATCGCGCCATATACTGGCGAACCACGTACAGAGGTACGTTTTTCAGAGAATATAACTTGTTTTGTTTCACTACTAGATGCTTCATTAGTGTTATATCCCAACCCAAGTCTTTCCTTAGAATGAATTTGTTTATTTAACATATCATCAAGAACACTAGTACCTTTCATGAACTTTTCTAATTTAATGGAGGTACTCTTGAGATCTTTATTCTGTTGTCTAAGGTTCTCACAACTTAGACATCCTAAATCAACTTCTTTATTTTTCTCAAGCTTAGCTAATTTATCTCTTAGCTCATTAATCTTATTTTCAAGCTTAGTTTTAGTTGATTTTAAGACTTTGTTCTTTTCGATGAATTTAAGGCTAAGTTTATGTAAGTTATTATATTGGCCTTCTAATTCGATATCATCTAAGGTGGAGCTATCATTACTATAATATTCGGTTTCGGAATGTACCTCTTTAGAAGTTTGAGCCATAAGACATTTCTCTTCTTTCGGTTTGTCCTCTACATCTTCACGGCTATCGATTCTTATCGCTCCATGAACCTCCAACGAACACCGTGTGGTTCTTATCGCGTGAAGGCTCAGGACAATCACCGATGAAGTGATTTGGATTACCACATTTAAAGAATTTCCTATCACCTTTTTCATTCTTGGCAAATCGATTCTTCGAGATTGGTTTCTTGTCCTTACTAGGTTGCCTCACGTGTTGACCTCGTCTTTTGAAGAACTTCTTAAAGTATCTAACCGCCATTTCATATTCCTCATCATCACTATCCGAGGAACTATCATGGCACTTTGCGCCTACTTGGCCTTAAGTGCTAGAGACTTTCTTTCACTCTTGGTTTTCACCATTTCCGAGTCCTTCAAGATTATCATCTCATGAACCTTCAAGTTGCCTATGAGTTCATCGAGTGATAATGTAGAGAGATCCTTTGATTCTTCAATCGTCGTGACTTTAGCTCTCCACTTTGGATGCAATGCCCTTAGAAACTTCCTAACATTGTTCTTGCTAGAAAAACCTTCATCAAGTGCTTTTAGACTGGTAATAATAGTGTTAAATCTAGCAAATGCACTATCAATAGTTTCATCTTCTAAGATGACAAATTGTTCATATTGTTGAACAAGAAGATCAATTTTACTTTCTTTGACTTGGGTATTACTTTGGTAGGTTACCAAAAGAGTGTTCCAAATATCTTTAGTGGTCTCACACATAAAAAATCCTTTCGTACTCTTTCTTTGGTAAAGCATTATAAATCACCATTCTAGCCTCATTATTTTTCGAAAGTTTCCTTTTAGTGTCATCATTAGCTTTTCCAAAAGTGACTAATTATTTTGTTTTAAAAACTTCATTATATTGGTAGGCGAAAAATCACCATGGGTAATAACATGCCAAATATCTAAATCTTTTGATTTCACATAAGTCTCAAACCTATTTTTTTAATAAATAAAACTACCGGTTTCAAAAAGTGGTGGTCTTTGCATAGATTGCCCTTCTAGGTACTTGTTGGAATCCATAGATCGATTCAAGTTTTAAAATACAATATACTTTAAAAACACTTGAGAAACCTTTGCTCTGATACCAGTTGTAGAAACTAGAAAGGGGGGGGGTGTAACACCCCAAAATGTAATATGCGGAAGCGGTGAAGCTCAGGGGTTGTTACGTCATTGTATCATTGTTCAAGGTACAAGAGAACGACTCTAAATGAGACGTTTTATAAAAATACCTCGTTGAATTTAATAAAAGCATCAAAGTACAAAAGGTCTCAGTTTCAAAAGAAAGCGTAGCGGAATATAAAAGTTATAAACATCAGCGAGATAACAGTTCAAAAGCATAAGTAGATAAATGTCCGAAGATAGCCATGAAATGCATGCGGACTCCAAGTACTTCATATAGCAGATACAAATCATCATCAATTACCTGATATAAATGCTAATTTAGGTCAACATAAAGTTGGTGAGAATATAGGTTTCAAGTATAAATTCATAGTAATTCGATTTCAGATTTCATTTCATGTACACATGCAACTATAGAAGGTATAGTGCCAAGTGTAGGATAAATTGGGTGTTCACAATATTTATGATAGCTAAGGTCGTGACATCGAAACTAATGATCCAGTACATACAATAGATTGTGTATATAAATTTTGCCCCAATAGAGTACCTAGCCAAGATAACGCCGTTCACACAAATGGTATACACTCGTCCGGCGTCAGAATGCCCGAGTGGAGGTTGTCAACCCTCAATAGATCTATCCATATCATAAGAGCTTACTCCAGCAGAATAATTAATGATTCACGATAGTGGGGACTACGGCTAAAGCAACTTAAGCTATCTCATAAACAGTGCTCACAAAGCGTTCACAGAAATCTAGTTTTATTTGTGTCCAGAAGCAAGCATCGAAAGCATTTATCACATCCCAAAACATTAAACATATAAAACAGTTTAATAGGGATCTATAAACTCACCTCAAACAACGATTCAAACCGCACAAGTATGATCAAATAGTAGCGAGCAACTCTAGCAAGAACCTAAATTTAATACTATAGTTTAGGCGCTAGCAAATAAGTCACAATAGTTCGTCACGTACGTTACTCATCAATCATATATATATATATATATATTGTTTTGTAGTTAAAATCGTGACTTGTAAATATGATATCGCTATGAGCATTATAGTATATATATACTTAGACAAAAATATTTATTTTTGACTCGACGAAATTTCGACAACCTTTCGGCTTAAATTTTAATTTACCTAAATTTATCTTAATAAATTTTCCTACATAATATCTATAGAAAATTTGGCAACCTTTCGGCGTTATTTTAAAATTTGCCATTTTTAGTAAGTACCAAATCTCGACCTAATATCCCTAATTTCAACACTTTCTCAATCCCAAATATCTCAACAAGTCATTTTCCCGCAATAGTACCAATTTCCACTTTTAACGCTCAAACTTTTAACAATGAACCAAGTATTCACATTTCGCGCTTATACCCTTTCACAAAACGAGTCCAACATTTATACATAACATTTAGTACCCATTTCGACACTTAAAACAACTCGGTTTAACTCGAAAACGTCGTTTCGACCACTTTAAGAATCTAGACAGCAAGTACATTATAGTGTTTTTCACAAAAATTAAGTTTTCCGACAACGAAATTTAAACGACCAAATCTTACTCACTTTTACTCCGTTTTTAGGCCATAATATATCGAAACGAAGGTAATAACTTATATTTTCATAATATCGTAGTAAACTAGTGTCAAAACAATTTTTACGACCCTCTATGCCTCTTATAAAAATCGGACAGAATATATACTTTTCGTAAAAACTCGTTTTCGACCATTTTCAAGCGTACCCACTAGTAGTAACACTACTAGTCACCTTTAAATCTTAACTAATTATAAAAGCTGGATGTTATTTGTTGAAAATTGAATTTTTCATATGTTCCTTCCTTTGTAAGCTTTACCTTCTTTGACTTTAACGGAAGAGTGTTAAAATGGGTTGAGTGTGTATTTCAGGAAACCAAATAAACTGTAAAACTCCTTCCAAAAGTGATATAAATAAAAATCTCTTCCTAATAAAAAAGATACACAGAAAACAAAACACACAAACCAAACACTCTTATCTCCCACCATCGTCAGATCTCCTCCCCTCCGTCACCGTACATCACCATCGAAGCTACCACTATACTGACACATACCGCTACCACTCCGCTGACCTAAAATAACTACCACTCCGCTGCATTTAGTAAGGTGAGATTATTTTTTATAAAGTATCATGTTTTTTTTGTGTGTTCCTTATGGTTAATCTCAAATACACATTAATTATTCTGGTTAAAATTAGGTTTTTAGTCACCTGCTCTTCTAATTAAACAATTGAAACACGAGGAAACTAATTTTGTGGGTTTTAGTCATATCTTCCAAAGTCAAATGTTGAAAGAAGAATTATTTTGAAGATTGAGATTCAAGATCTAATTGCATATTCCAGTTTGTAATTGTGACAGGAAGCAGAGGCAGCAGAATTGGCGGCGGCGGTGGTGTACAATTTTCCAGCAAGTTACAATACACACATGCTGATGAAGAAGGTAATTGTTTCTTATTTCTAACTTTAATATTTTTTATTATAAAAATTCAATCTTCTTTGTTTTGATTATGTATATAGTTTATATTTTTACATGAATTTTATGAAAAATGAGGTGTTGGAGGTAAGTCGGCTTAGGATTTCAGCTTTGCTGTTTGTTTTTAATCCTTTAACTAATTCATTTATGTTGGTGTCAATTCAAAAGTAGGAGAAGAATCATTTGAAGGGCGTAATTGTGTTGAACGTTCAGCCACTTATGTGCACTGATCTACGTACTTCTTACAAGTGTTTGTTATAAAACCATGCCATGTTAAATTTTTAATGTTAATAGGCTGCGCCTTAAGCGAAACACCTACAAGTGTATACAGAAATTATAGGATTGTTTGTACCAGAAAAAATTTCTTAGAACTGAAGACGCCTATAAGCAGGTTTGGGTAGGTTGTTTACCATTGTCTTCTTTCCTTGACCCGTAGTGATTACTTTTCTGACAGAGTAATATGGTCGTTGAATTTATCAGGAAAAACATAAGCCGTCCACGAATTTGCCAAGAGTTGCTGACTATTCACATTTGTAAGCCGTGAGATGAGCAAATGGGAATCGCTCTTGAAGGTGAGTGGTTGAACCATTCATGTATCCGTTGTAAAAAAAATGTTCACATGTGTACTTACTTTGTCATATGCATTTTATATTGTCCCCCATTTATTCGATGAAAAATGCATATGGAGCACTAATACTCGACGGATTTATTCATGAAACTCGTAAATTTTTTTTATGTAATTAGACAGATAGGTTACCTAAGTCAAATTAGTTGTGCAAGAACATTTAAGATAATTAGTTGATGAGCATGTCCGATTGTCCATCCCCTGCAGATAATTAAATATGTGTGATATTACGTTAAGTGTTTCGTGTAACGTTGAAATAATATTAAATTGAATACGTTCCATCTTTAGTCATTACATTCGATTAGAAAGGAACAAAATTTACAGGACTTAATTCTATTTTTGTGGCTTATACGTAGTAATCTTTAAGAACTTGGTAATAGATTGAGGCTTACGGCAGTTCCTTTGAATTTGATTAGCCATCTTGTTTTTTCTTCACCTGTTTCAATATAAATAGTTATATAAAATTACAAATTGCTAAGAGAACATATATACATGATGCAAGTTGTGGTGATTTAACATACATTCAATCTCTTTTGCTAACTGATTTGTATCAATCACAAAACCTTAGCTTTTAGGGCCTATGTATGTGCCGTCATAGTACGTGTAACGTTGAAATGTAGAAGCTTCTGCAATGTAGAGACTTGCGGAGATGGGGGTTGAGAATGTTCCCGTTAAGAGGTGAAGCAGTTAGCTGTAATCGATAATGTGATGTTGTGATTTTGCCTGCTTTTGGGGTTGCAGTCGAAGAAATAGCGAATTTGTATGATAAACAAGTTACAATAGTTGATACGATGTGCTGTTAGGTATCTAAGGTATCTCTTTCACTCTATCTGGTACTTCACCTTATGCGAAATTTTACATACTATCATATACTTTCTGTTTGGGATAAAAGGTGTGGAATTGTGTTGACAAGCACACGAAAGAGGACTATACTTCTATACCTCATGGTAAATATGCTCATGAAGAGACGGTGGCAACAACGTCTTTTGCAGGAAATTACGTGATTGTGAAGAACATGGATGAGGTACGCAAATGGTTTCCCTATTGCATTCAATGTTTATTTATTTCATCTACCATCTTAAATTTAAATGTAATGGTTTTTTGTTTACCTGAACCTAGGCAATATATTTGTGTGATTACATCCTTGGTGGCGAACTTAACGGATCTAGCATTTTTTTATAAACTTATACAGACTTCATGCATTTTTTTATGTATAAAAGATCAAGATTCAAGACAAATTACTAAATACTGGTTATTTGCTGAAATTCAAGTTTGCAGTTTCCAAAGATTTTAATCCGGACACTGATCTTGTCAAAGCTGGTGTAACAAACCAGACTACAATGCTGATGAGAGAAACAGAAGAGATTGGTCGGTTCACTTTCACCAATTTATCACAGTATTTTTCTAGAAGTTGCATCTTCTGATGTTTCCGGTTTATTTTTTACAGGGAAGTTAGTAAAAAGGACTATGATGAGAAAATATGGAGTTGAAAATACCACTGAATACTTTATGAGCTTCAACACTATTAGTGATGCCACCCAAGTAAATACTTCTCATACTATGAAGCTATAGGTGGAATTGCGTTGCCAAACACACGAAAGGGGTTCGATTATGAAATGATATCATTTATGCAAAATCATATCTTTTAGACTAATTGGTCAAAAAATGTTTTGGGTCAATACTGCCGTTTTGACTGATTATACCGGTCGCCCCATTAGCCAAACCAGCCAACCCACCATTTCCACCTCTATAGAATCACTTTTATATTTAGAATGGTCTATATACTAATGTAATCTTTTATTAGAAGCAACAAGATGCAATGTATAAGTTGGTGGAAGAGAAGATGGATCTTATGTTAGTCGTTGGTAGGTGGAACTCAAGCAATACTTCACACCTACAAGAGATTCCTGAAGCTCATGGGATTCCATCTTACTGGATCGACAGTGCAGAGAAAATCGGTCGTGGAAACCACATACGTTACAAGTTGTTGGTAAACGCTTCTAACTTAAGAGTGAAATTTCAATTCTACAAATTTATTCAGAGTTCATTCACATTCTAACCAACTAATTTTGATAGCATGGAGAGCTGGTTGAGAAAGATAACTGGCTACCAAAGGGCCACGTAACTATATGTGTCACATCTGGTGCATCTACTCCTGACAAGGTATCTTATCCTGTGCCTTAAGCTTTTAGTATTACTATATAAAACTTGATGCCTGGTTTATTGATTTTTCATTCATCTATATTGGACATGTGTAGGTTGTCGGAGATGTTCCGATGAGGGTATTTGAGAGTTGAATGATACTAATCATATAGTTAAAAATCAAAATAGCGAGTCAATTGTGAAACTAATATACTTAAATATACATTTCATTTATGCCTTAGAATGTGCAACTCTTTATAGTTGAATAGCTCTTTAGAAAGTAAAATTCAATGAAATACCATTATTACAATATTAAAATACTTTTTTTTAGTTTAGGTATAGTAAGCTGCTAACCAGGTTGTGGCGCCTGGCCAAAGAGGTCACTAAAATAGTAACCAAATAAGGATTTCGTGAACAGGTACGAGAACATGATGGTGAGAAGGGTCGAGTATGGGCTTAAACTGGTTGACTTTTTGTGGATTATTATTGTTGGAATTTTTTGCTCCATGTTTCTCATGTGGAATCGATGTTGCAAAAGATTGGGTAAGCCAACTTTGGTATGGGCTGAAACTGGTTGACTTTTTAAAGATACTATTGAACATGGACTATCACAAGAGACTTACGGCTTCACACTTTAAGTAAGTTTCTCTTCTAAGTTGTGATAAAACTTTATACTTCATTCGTCCCAGGTAATCATTTAAGGTAAAACTTGATTTTGGAAATAGTTTGCCTAAATGTCAAATATCCCAAACTTAGCCAGGCCTTATTGATATAAACGATATAAATTTTGAAAATGAATTATCAAATTATCAAATTGTGTGATACACAAAACTCAGCTTAGTGGAATGCAATGATTTTCGGGTTAGTATCTCATATTTTCATGTGCTTGCGCCCACCGATCAGTTGAGATATAGACGGTGAGTGAAGAACTCAAACCAGATAATATAATATTTGCTAATGATTTATCAGCATATACTAGCTTCCTTGCACCTGTTCACTTTCTATTTTCTATTAAATTTTGTTCTTGATCTTTTCATGTTCACTTTCTTGCACCTGTTAATTTTGGCTTCTAATCTTTTCTTGTCCACTTTCTATAAACTGTAATAAGTGTGATTTTATGCCTTTAAATAAATGTCTTACTATATTTTCAGGTTGAAAATTTAAAAAATCATGCGACTTAGCAAAAGCCAAGCCGCTTAGGAGTGGGCTGCAGAGGAGCAATAAATGGTTATTCAAGAGCGGGACAAAGAGTTGGTAGCATACAACTAAAGAACTTTGAGGGACCAAGAGTTGGTTACTATGTTTGGATAATCATGTTATAGAACAATTTTCGTATGTCATTTCTGCTTGTTCGGAAAGACTTGGGTAGAACATGTATACACAATGAGCAAAAATCAACCCCTTAAAGATATTGTACTTCTTAAATGTTCTCTTTGAACCTAATCAGGGCAGGATCAATCTTGATCTTAATCAATTTATCTGCTACAACGAGTCTTGCCTTCTTTTGTGCATGTTTTTAATGTTTTACCCACTTAAACACACACAAAATGACTTCAATCTTGTTTTGTAAACTCTTTGCAGCTGCAAATTGTAGAATATAAAGACCTCATAGATATTCCAACCGAAGAATAGTATTCTATTCTTGATATAAGCCTTCCATTTAATATAGTTAGCGTATATCGGTAATTATCAAGCGCTAGAAAGTTCCGCCGCTATGCGCGGGTACTCGCCTAGTATTCATAAACACACTCAAAATCAAAGATTTATCTTCAAGTCCATAAATCTAAAAATATACATTTTTACATTTTACAAGTCTTTCAATTAAAATATTTTCATGTATAGATCTAATAGATCCACACATAATTTTTATAGATCTAAAATATTTCATGACCAAAAATAATTTTTATCTTTTTATTTCAAGAAAATAGTTTATGAGTAACATGCATGCATAGATCTTCAAAGATTATGCATGAAAAAGAAAGAGTTGAAAAAGGTTCAAGAAATAACCTTGAGTAACGATTCTACGTAACCATGATAACCCGATCTACGTTCTAATCAACTAAAAATCAACAATAACCCAACTTCTACAAACTTCAACCAAAAATTCTTAAATCAACAAACCAAGAAAACTCATTCTTCTATCAGATTGTACAAACCCTAGGATGTTTTTGTTTTGTGTCAAATCTTCTTAAAATGAAGCTTCAAGAAAATCAACAATGGTGGTTTTGTGTTTTATGTTTGTGCCGTATGTTTTAGAGAGAAGGATAGATGTGTGTTTTTTTTGTGAAGTGAATGAGTGAAATAATGTGAAGTGTAGTTTTAGTATAAGGTTAAAAATATGTAGGATGTGTAAGTTAAGCTTAATATAGTAAAGTGCAAAATTTTTGTTTTCTTTCATGGTGGTGATGTTTGGCCGGTTATGGGGGGGGGGGTCCCACAAGAGTAAATAATTCAAAAAATTTACTATGGTAATTGGTTAGAAGGATTAAGGTAAAAAGGTTAATTAGTTTTAGGTAAATGTCGAAAAGTATATAGTTAAGTTTAAAATTATGTAAAACTTAGAAATTTGACGAAATATATTAAATTTATGATTTTTCGACGAAAACTGATATTTTATAATTTATAAAGTATTTTATGCACGCTAACGACGGTTAAACGTAAAAACGATGTAAAATACGAAAACGTGATACGTTAATTAAATATTCGCAGAAAGTACGATTTATTACTATAAATAGCAAAAATACTAAAATACAGGCATATAAACATATACAGAATAATTTAAATACGTTGTTCATGAAAATACGATCACGCTGTTAAAAACTAAACAGTTAAGCACATAATTCACAGATAACGAATAATCTCACGGATTATCGTCAATTCATTGACCGTCTCAGCATTTTGGTCAGATTCACAGAAAGTGTTCAGAATAATGACTGAGCACAGTGTCAATTCATTACTCGTCATTAAACAGTTTTTCAGAAAACGCGAGATAACTTCCCGGTTCCAGCACAGTTAAATCACATAGTTGACTAAATAAAAAGTCAAAGGGTAAAATAGTCATTTTACAAGGTAGGAAAATTACTAGGTGTTACATCATCCCCTTGATAGAGAAGCTTTATCCTCAAAGCTTAGGAGTGTCACGGGCTCTAGAGTTGTCAAAGAGTTGCGGATATTTCTTGCGAAATTGACCCTCACGCTCCCAAGTGAATTCAGGTCCACGTTTAGAATTCCACCTCACCTTGATTATCGGAATACGACTCTGCTTCAATCATTTAACCTCACGGTCCATGATTTCAACAGGTTCTTCGACAAATTGCATTTTGTCGTCGATTCGGAGTTCCTCCAACGGTATAACGAGTGTCTCATCAGAAAGGCACTTCTTCAAGTTCGATACATGAAAAGTGTTGTGCACACGGCTCAACGCTTGTGGTAGTTCGAGACGATAGGCTACGGTTCCAACCTTTGCCAGAATTTTGAAAGGTCCAATATAATGGGGTTCAGCTTTCCTCGCTTGCCAAAACGTACCACACCTTTCCAAGGCGATACTTTTAGCATCACTTTGTCTCCCACTTGAAATTCGAGAGGCTTACGTCGAACGTCGGCGTAATTCTTTTGACGATCACGGGCTGCTTGAATTCGGCTCTTGATTTGAACAATCTTCTCAGTTGTTTCATGGATGAGTTCAGGGCCAGTGAGTTGACTATCCCCAACCTCACTCCAACACACAGGCGAGCGACATTTATGACCATACAACGCTTCAAACGGTGCAGCCTTAATACTGGTATGATAACTGTTGTTGTAATAGAATTCTACTAGAGGCAAATGTCTGTCCTATTTCTTTCCAAAGTCAAGCACACAACATGTCCTCCATCATTTGAATAGTTCTCTCACTCTGTCCGTCAGTCTGCTGGTGATAAGCAGTACTCATGTCCAATTGCCTACCTAACGCTTTCTGAAGTGATTTCCAGAACTCTGAAGTAAATCTAATGTCTCTATCAGAAATTATCGAGATCGGTATTCCATGTTTTGCGACTACTTCCTTCAGGTAAAGTCTCGTAAGCTTATCCATTGAATCATCTTCCTTCATAGCTAAAAAGCGTGTAGATTTCATAAGTCGATCCACAATTACCCAAATTGTGTCGTATCCGTTTGTCGTTTTAGGTAGCTTAGTTATGAAATCCATGGTTATGTTATCCCACTTCCACATAGGAATTATAGGTTGAACCAACAATCCGGATGGCTTTTGGTATTCCGTTTTCACTCTAGCACAAGTCAGACACTTCCCTACATACGTAGCGATTTCATCTTTCATATTTGGCCACCAATATAGCTTCTTCATATCCTGATACATTTTTTCAGATCCTGGGTGAATCGAATACTTAGATTTATGCTACTCGTGCATAATCACGTCCCTTAGTCAACAACTTCTTAAGTTCCTCCCAACTTATTCCATACGCCTCCTCGGCTCCAACCGTCTGCACATGGGTGTTCCACCATGTCAACGCTCCAGCAGCTAAAGTACAAGTAGAATAAGTAACTCGGTTTTCAACAGTACATCCACTGAACCGGAACATAGATTCCATCTTTTCAACCCAACGAGCTAATCCAACAGCTCCTTCAGTACCATTAAAATTCAAGGGGTCACAACTCCTAAAGTCCTTGTAAGTACACGGCTTAGGCGGTCTATTGTCAACATCGTTCGGCGGTGCTTGGTTAAAGTTGTTGTTAGCTTGAATGTTTGCCAATGCAGCGGTCACTCGTTGTGTAATTAGTTTTTTCCAATTGTTCGTCAGTCATTCCGTTACGTGTGTTCACCATTGTTTCTCTGCGTTAAGACAACAATGCAAATAAGGTTCAAGCACGAATATACACGTTATATATTTCTTATGCTAAAATAGAATGCAGAATTTAACAGTACAACAAACATAGAAAGGATAGTCACTGATCAAAGTCATAAAGTTAAATTCCCATTCATAATCAAAATATCAAGTACATAGTCATAAAATAAGAGTTTCGATTACATCTAGTCTACTCCAACTAACCGAGTACTACTCTAGTATAGTGGATACAATGCCCAAAAGATAAAAGATGTTAATCTACTCTAGAATTCAGCACAATAACGGTGAAACTCTAAGTGCGACGACGACGATCACACTCAGCACAACTCGGTGAGTCACCCCTCGGGCCTCCAACTGCAGCTCGGTCTCCACTACGAACTGACTCCAACTCACGCCTCAAAACAACAATCTCCTCAAGCGCGGTCTCCAACAAGTCGCGTGTATCCCCGTTATCCTCTAACAATCTAAAAACCGCATCCTCAAGTCGACATAAACGAACAACATCTGAATCGCTAGCAGATCCTATCATAACAACACATGACCTAGGTCTATAGGGCTCTCCAACATGATGAGTAGGTGGTGTAGAAACAGTAGTAGCAACTCGACTCCCATGAGTAGGCGATGTCTCAGGTGTAGCGTGTGAATCAGACATACGAACCTTCTTCCGTGGGCATGACGAATCAGAATCGGACAAGGCTCGAGATCTAACACCGGATGGTCCAGCTCCATTAGCAGGTGGTACAGTATCATCGGAATCAGTATAAACCTCAGCAGGTGCCGTACCCCATAAAGCTTCCCTCTCCTCTCTAAACCGCTGACATGGAACAGTAGGCTTCTTCTTCAAGTTGGATGTTTTCCTTATCTCACTCCTCCCACTGGGCTCAACTCTCTCAGGTACAACAGTCAAAGCATCAATCCTACTATCATCATCAGCCTCAGCATCCTTGCTATTACTCCTAGCTACAACCATCCTAACGTTAGTATCACTCTCAACCTCATCATCTGTATCCTCATCATCCTTACGATCTACCTCATATCCATCCATATCCTCATCATCCTCATGATCTACCTCAATACCATCCATATCCTCATCATCCTCACGATCTACCTCAATACCATCCATATCCTCATCATCCTCACGATCTACCTCATATCCATCCATACCCTCATCATCCTCACTACCACTAACCCACTCGATCAAAGTACGATGCACAACAGGTGGCATCCCATCAACAACCTCAGAAGTATCAGACAACACATCAGGCTCACCCTCGTCATCCTCCTTCGGTTCCTCGTCAGGGTCATACTCCGCACCTTCCTCCTCAGGATCAGCCTCCTCAGGCTCCTCTGGGTCATTCTCTGGCTCAACATGACCTAGTATCAACTCAATCTCGTCTTCCCATTCTCTGTTAGTAGAGTCGGACTCGTAAGTAATAGTAGATGACAGCATAACCTACAACAACCATTCACGCGTTAGAGCAATTGTAGGGTATGCATGAAATAATCATGTGTAG
The DNA here is from genome assembly GCA_025667525.1 of Glebionis coronaria. Classification (NCBI taxonomy): domain Eukaryota; kingdom Viridiplantae; phylum Streptophyta; class Magnoliopsida; order Asterales; family Asteraceae; genus Glebionis; species Glebionis coronaria. Next base: position 3,201,828 of record JANFOE010000109.1, read on the forward strand.
AAATTAAAGTATGCAAATCAGCGAAACGCATATGCATATATTACATATTACGTATTACATAATATATATTACATATGACTTATAGTGTTATCTTACGTAATACATTACGCAGTACACACATGTATACAGAGTAACAAGTAGCCACATCGGTTATAGTCTAGGCCTAAGATGCAAACCTAGTCCTCTATAACCAAGTCTCTGATTACCAAATCTGTAACACCCCAAAATGTAATATGCGGAAGCGGTGAAGCTCGGGAGCTGTTACGTCATTGTATCATAGTTCAAGGTATAAGAGAACGACTCTAAATGAGACGTTTTATAAAAATACCTCGTTGAATTTAATAAAAGCATCAAAGTACAAAAGGTCTCAGTTTCAAAAGATAGCGTAGCGGAATATAAAAGTTTTAAACATCAACGAGATAACAGTTCAAAGCATATGTAGATAAATGTCTGAAGATAGCCATGAAATGCATGCGGACTCCAAGTACTTCATACAGCAGATACAAATCATCATCAATTACCTGAGATAAATGCTAAATTGGGTCAACATAAAGTTGGTGAGAATATAGGTTTCAAGTAAAAATTCATAGTAATTTGATTTTAGATTTCATTTCATGTACACATACAACTATAGGAGGTATAGTGCCAAGTGTAGGATAAATTGGGTGTTCACAATATTTATGATAGCTAAGCTCGTGACATCGAAACTAATGATCCAATACATACAATAGATTATATATATTAATTTTCCCCCAATAGAGTACCTAGCCAAGATAACTCCGTTCACACAAATGCTATACACTCGTCCGGCGTCAGAATGCCCGAGTGGAGGTTGTCAACCCTCAATAGATCTATCCATATCGTAAGAGCTTACTCCAGCAGAGTAATTAACGATTCACGATAGTGGGGATTACGGCTAAAGCAACTTAAGCTATCTCATAAACAATGCTCACATAGCGTTCATAGAAATCTAGTTTTACTTGCGTCCAGAAGCAAGCATCGAAAGCATTTATCACATCCCAAAACATTAAACATATAAAACAGTTTAATAGGGATCTATAAACTCACCTCAAGCAACGATTCAACCGCACAAGTATGATCAAGTAGTAGCGAGCAACTCTAGCAACAACCTAAATTTAATACTATAGTTTAGGCGCTAGCAAATAAGTCACAATAGTTCGTCACGTACGTTACTCATCAATCATATATATATTGTTTTGTAGTTAAAAACATGACTTGTAGATATCATATCGTTATGAGCATTATAGTATATATATATTTAGACAAAAATATTTATTTTTGACTCGACGAAATTTCGACAGCCTTTCGGTGTAAATTTTAATTTACCCAAATTTATCTTAATAAATTTTTCGACACAATTTCTATTGAAAATTTGGCAGCCTTTCAGCGTCATTTTAAAATTTGCCATTTTTAGTAAGTACCCAAATCTCGACCTAATATCCCTAATTTCAACACTTTCTCAATCCCAAATATTTCAACAAGTCATTTCCCCGCAATAGTACCAATTTCCACTTTTAACGCTCAAACTTTTAACAATGAATCAAGTATTCACATTTCGCGCTTATACCCTTTCACAAAACGAGTCTAACATTTATACATAACATTTAGTAACCATTTCGACACTTAAAACAACTCGGTTTAACTCGAAAACGCCGTTTCGACCACTTTAAGAATCTAGACAGCAAGTACATTATAGTGTTTTTCACAAAAATTAAGTTTTCCGACAACGAAATTTAAACGACCATATCTTACACACTTTTACTCCGTTTTTAGCCCATAATATATCGAAACGAAGGTAATAACTTTTATTTTCATAATATCGTAGTAAACTAGTGTCAAAACATTTTTTTACGACCCTCAATGCCTCTTATAAAAATCGGACAGAATATATACTTTTCGTAAAAACTCGTTTTCGACCATTTTCAAGCGTACCCACTAGTAGTAACACTACTAGTCCCCTTCAAATATTCATAAACACACTCAAAATCAAAGATTTATCTTCAAGTCTATAAATCTAAAAATATATATTTTTACATTTTACAAGTCTTTCAATTATAATATTTTTATGTATGGATCTAATAGATCCACAAGTAATTTTTATAGATCTAAAATATGTCATGACCAAAAATTATTTTTATCTTTTTATTTCAAGAAAATAGTTGATGAGTAACATGCATGCATAGATCTTCAAAGATTATGCATGAAAAAGAAAGAGTTGAAAAAGGTTCAAGAAATAATCTTGAGTAACGATTCTACGTAACCACGATAACCCGATCTATGTTCTAATCAACTAAAAATCAATAATAACCCAACTTCTACAAACTTCAACCAAAACTTCTTAAATCAACAAACCAAGAAAACCCATTCTTCTATAAGCTTGTACAAACCCTAGGATGTTTTTGTTTTGTATCAAATCTTCTTAAAATGAAGCTTCAAGAAAATCAACAATGGTGGTTTTGTGTTTTGTGTTTTGTGTTTGTTCCGTGTGTTTTAGAGAGAGAAGGAGAGATGTGTTTTTTTTTGTGAAGTGATGTAGTAGTTTTTGTATACACCTTTAGGAAAAGGAAGCAACAAAGTAGTGGTAAGCGTTAAGTGTCGGTTTAGGAAAACCGAGCACTAATGACCCAAACAAGTTCGTTCCCCAAGGAGGCACGTGTGTTGTGAATTGAATTGATTTGATTGATGATTTTATGATTATTAACAAGAAGAAAAGAAATGAGAAAGGAAAGAAAAGACGGTTACGAAGACGGATTAAACTAAGACGAAGAAGGCGTAAACGTAAAACCGTAAAACTACAAAAATTAAAATTTTAACCTAAAAATTCCTAAAAATTACTAAAAATCCACAATAAAATTCTAAGAGTTTACAAAAAATCAAAACTTGCTAAAACCTTTTAATTAATTAAATAATGACTTTTTAATGCTAATTAAAGCCCTAAAAATCACAATTAATTATTAAAAAGCCCCAAACAAGATTTAATAGTTTGTAAACCTCAAAAATGACCTAATTAAGCTAAAAACTATTTTTAAAAATTTTAAAACCAAATTAAACTATTTTTAATTACTTAAAAACTATTAAAATCTATTAAAACTTAAATTAATTCTAAAAATTAAATGAAAAGCCTAAAAAATATTTGGAAAGTTATAAAGTTCCTAATTTAATGTCTACAATCTAGTAAAAATGAAAAAAGTAGAAAAAACCAACTTTCTATTTTTAATAATAAAATAATATTAAAATATTCTAAAAAATAAAAAGTTTAAAAATAAATTCTAAAAAATTACCAAAAATCCTAAATAATCTAACTAAGACAAAAATGCAAATTATAGTTCCTAAAACCTTTTAGTTAATTTTATATTAAATTTTAGAGTTGTCTAAAAACCCTAAAATCAAATAAAATTAAAAATTAGACTTTTTGAAAACTTTATGATATGTAAACCTCAAATTACTTAAATAAAGCCTAAAAACTATTTTTCTAAAAATTAAGACCTATTTTAACTATTTTTTAACTAATTAATAATATACGGCTAATTAAAAATGAATAAAAAATAAATAAAGAAAAGGAAAAATCAATGTTTTAGCTAGAAAAATCCTAAATGAAAAGACAAACACAAGAAAAATGAAATCTGGCCAAAAAGCTAACCAATAAGCTTAAAATTAGCTAAATAAGCTACGGCTTAATTTAGATAAGCCAACACAAACACACCTTAAGTATTTATGGAATGCAACCCTAGCAGTCAAAGACCCTAGGGCGCAGTGGTGAGTGTGTTGTGTTGTGAAGGGAGTGGCGCAGGTTCGAGTCCTGGCCACATCCTTTTTGGAGTTTATATTTTTTTTTCTTTTTAAACTTTTAAAAACCTAACTTGTTGATCCTTTATACTAAAAAACACAAACCAAATCAAATTTAACCAAGTTTAATGCAAGATGGAGCAAAAAACGTGCTCAGATCACTTTTCAAGAACACAAGCAACTTTTAACTTTCTTCACTTGTGCAAATATACCAAGAGGACTTGGTCTTGATTATGTGGATGTTTTTGTTGGACAAAATGGCACCCCTACACTCAGTTGGAGTGTAGGGAGTCAAATCAAGTACAAAGCAAGCAGATCACTTAACAAGATCACCCACAAACAAGCTAATGAGGTTTCTGTGATAGCTAGCACTTGCTGATGAACAGTAGACACAAAAACTTGCACAAATACGAATCTTAGAGGCCAATAACTTGCACACTAATCAACTAATCAGCATGTAATCAGTTAACAATCCTGACTAGACCTATAATCTAGCAGATTAGGCAATTTGAATGGCAAAATCACAATAATGCAGTCACACAAGCAGTTTACTGGATTTAAGCTATTTTTCACTTTTTGATCATGCAAATGTGTACAATAACCTTCCAAACTTAAAACCAAACACACTTACTACCTAACAACACCCTAATAAGCACATAAGACAGGGTTAAACACAAGGTTCCAGTCAATAAGCCCTACTTATCCCTTAATCCAAACACCCCTTTAAAAATGAAAAATCAATTTTAACAAGCCAAATCCATTGCAAACCTATCAAAACTGATTTCACACGCCTCTATCATGCATAATAAAAATAAATAAGCATATACAATCAATCAAACAGTCATTTAAACAAACTTCACAAAATTCATGCAAGATCACAAAATACTGAAAATATAAAAAAATGAAAAGGATTTTTACCACAAGGGACCTACATCCAGGTCCCTTAGTGACAGCAAGGTCACCTCCAATAGGCCCGGGCCTATGCTGATCCTTGGACAAAATAATCAACACAACCTGCTAAGAAAAAGTGAAAAGAAACAAGCACAAATATAACACTTCCTGATTTTTCTTAAGCCTTTTAAAACCTTTTTGAAAAACCTTTTCAATACTTCTCAAATATGTTACTTTCAAAAACACCTTAATCCAACAACTTACAATCCAGGGAATCAAACCTTGAAATAATTTTCACCAAAAACATCCCATTTCAGAAAAACCTTTTTTCTGAAAATCAAACACACAAGTGTTTACAAATTTTAATGGAACTCAGATTTTACTCAACAAACATATACCAACTTTTAAAAACACTAAAAGGAATTACATTTATAAAAAATACCAACTTTAATTTCTTAAAAAGGAATTACAATTTTTGGAGTAAAATCTGGAACAAAGGAAAGGGGTCACAAGTCGACTCCCTTTTATACTAGATGATAGAAAGTACTAGAATGCTAAAACCCTAGTTACTGAAATCTCTAAAAAGCCCTTGGTCTTCAATCTTCAAATTGGTCAATATGGCATCTTGTGAAGGATGTTGATGTGCCAGTTGTTGTTTGTGATCTTGGCTGTTTGAAGGTCCTTGGGGAGCAAGAAGTTGATCTTGGACGTTAATCTTGTCTCCTCTTGGGTTTGGGGGAAAAAGACGTGAGCAGGGGGGTCCTACAGTCACATGGGTTGAGTGGGAAAGTGATGTTGGTGGTGGGTTTTGCTTAATCTTGGCTTAATCACCAATCTGGAAGCTATTAGAGGAAAACCCCTTGATTTGAGAGAATTAAGTTTTAGGGTTTATAGGATTAGGGAAGTAGCAGGGGTGGGGTTTGATTTGTTTTGGGGGTTTAGGATTTTAAAAATCCTGTTTAGTGGGAAAATTAAATGGTTTGACTGGGTATTTGACCAAGTATTTAATTAAAAACCGGGTTGGACTTGGGTGGGTTTGGTTACGGGTTGGGTAGGGTTATGGGTATTTGGGTGGGTTGTTGACGTGGCAGAGTCTGGTTGGGTGAGTGGGATTGGTTGTTTGGCAGAATTTACCCCCAATGTTTCATATTCTTTGCACTTTGTTATAAATACCCATCAACGCCTTTTTTACTCATGACAACTTTTGGCAAGTTGTCATTTTTGGCACTAAAGGTTTCTAAACTTGTATCAAGGACCTTTAATGCATATTCTTCATTTTCCAAGGGCTGATCTTGTACAGTATTCAAACATGGAGGACCATACTTGTACAAATAACTATTGGAGGGTCATTTGTGACAAGTTCTTCAAAGATGAGGGACCAAAATTGCCAATCTTCAATTCTTCAAGGGCATTTTTGTAAAATCCAAACTTGGGCCCGGTTCATTGTGCGGCTTCGTTTCCCGTGTTCGTTTTTGAATGATTCTTGTGATCTTTTGCCATTTCCTCAATATCCGGACCTAAAAATACACAAGTAACAAACACGAGCATATATTTGGTATAATTAATGATATTTTATGCATTTTAAGCCCGATTTGGACGATGAGACCATGTATAAAAGCCGTCTCATCACTCCCCCATACTAAACCATTGCCGTGCCCTCACGCAATGCTAGAATAAAGTATCGAAGCACTTCCAAAATTCAATTTTTGTAAGCTCTATCTTATACCAAATCGAAGCTAAGAAGATGCTCTACAACTCTATCCTACTCACAAGACCTGTTTTAAAAATAATTTTTACGACAACACCTTAAACTTTCTGCCTAAAATTACCTATACCAAAACCATACCAACGCTCGTTTTCAAACCTATTTACCAACACTAGACATCATCCTAAGTACTCCTAATCATAACCAAACATCATTTTCAGTCCTAATCCCCTATTGATCAACATCCTCATAAAACCCAAATCATAAAAATATACATGCAAGTGAATATACCCATCTAAAAACATGTAAACATAAGATTAAACACAAAATCAAACATCAAAACATTGATCACCATGATCCCCAAACACCCCCCTTTGAGCCGTGGGGTTTGGGTGATCAAAACCCATCAACCAAATTGATTTTGGTTGATTTGTTTGGTGTTCTAGCATCATTCTAACATGAATTAGACATGCAAATGCCCAATTAACATCCAAATGGACTTTTGAAAAATCTTGAATTTTTGGAAGAATTTTTGTTAATGCATGTTTGAAATAACCATGGATTAACACTTACTAAAGGATTTTAGAAGGTGGTCTTTGATTAGAATTAATCAAAACCCAAAAAAAATTGAAGTGGTGGTGGTTTTGGGGTTTGGCCGTCGGCCTAGAGAGCAAAAGGGAGAGGGTTTGATCTTTTTTTTCTTGAAATGTTTTGTGTGTGAGTGTGTGTTCCCCTTTTGTGAAATGGGAGGGACCAAATGTGCAATTTAAGCTTTCTTTTGGCCTTAAGCAAAAACGACTCCAAATGTTTACGGGATTGGCTCATTTGACATTTTGGAAAATTTTACGGGAGTCGGGAATCATCCCAAACACTCCAAAATACTTCTGGGACACTTTAAATGTACCCGGAAAGCAATAAAACTCACCCAACTCGACTTAACACGAACCGTAATTAAAATTCTCGAAAAATTACATTATCGATAAAACGTCAATAATTATAGAAATTTGGGCATCCATCGGGATCGTATTCGTCATCGTCCTTCTTAAATCGTCAATCGTCAAAATTATAACCTCGAACATCGGTTTCAACCAAAATACTAAAATATATAGCAATTAAAATTTATTAAAAATTTCAAAAATAAGCGTAATTTAGGGTAATGTTAGTGACCTCGGTTCTAGGGTATCACATTATGAGCTTATGTGAGTAGATAGATTTATATGTTATATGTTGTATTGATTCTTATAAGTGTCATCATAGGAGGGAGTGCATTGGGAAAAAGGTAATTGTATAAGTATGGTGGCCAACATAGTTATACAAGTACCACAACTTCAATGGGTTCTCAGGTATGATTGCATGAAAGAGGATTAGTACATGCTTGTATATGGTGAGATGTAGATATTGGGTATACGTATAATATATGGGTTTATGTAACGGCTGCCTACGATATGGATATTTTTATTAGTGTGTTATATGTTTTGGGTTATAGTTGTGTTGTGTGATTTTGGGGTCACACGATATGGTTTGGTTTTGGAGGTGGGTTTTATGCTTTGTTGTGGCACGGTGAGATGGTGATTACTCGTGTGGAAAAACGAGTGTATGACGTGATTGGTTGATCCGACATGTATGGTAACGAGTATGTTTTGGGTGATTTAATAGGTATATATATGCGGATGTATATATACTACTATGTGTTAAGTTATGGTATATGTTCGTTCACTAGTTATTATAACTTGAACGTACCTTGTGTTTGTTCGTGGTTTATGGTGCTGGAGTTGATGGAGTTTCAACAACGTTTCGAATTTTTTTGAACTGTGTCTTGTAGCGTATTCTTTGAGTTCATATTTCACGTGTACGTTTTAAAATGTTGTTCTGGGTTTTAAGTCCGTTGAAATAAATGGAGATTTCTGGGATAATGAAATCTTTTGGGTTGAGTCTTACATTCCTTTTGGTTGGTATATGGAAAAAGGGGGGACTTGGAAATCTACTATAGAGTTAGATAGTTGGTTGTATTTGGTAAAATAAGGGTAAGGTGTTGGAGTCAGTTTGAAACAAGATGTAACATAAGTTTTTTTTTATCAACACTTATTTATTTCAAATTCTAAAAGACTTTCATTAAAATAAAGCGAAGTAAAATTTCTTTCTACTTACATAGTTTATATAATCGGATTTAACCGATTCATGTCATTTATAGTTATTGATACAAGTTTAAAAGGAGTTTATGAATATTTCACATACAATTATATCTTTCATTGAAAAGGATTGCATTGATCACTAAGTCTATTCTTTAGTTTTTAAAACAACTAGCATAAAATTGTTTTGGTCATAACTTGTTCGTTTTTAAAGCTTTTTGGGTGATTCAAAAGCCAAAAATTATGTACTCGGAACGTTCTTTTCAAATATTCAGAATGTATAGTCATGGGAGGTCAGTGGAATGGTCGGAAATTGTTGTACAAGTGTCGGGTTCAAGGTTGAGTTTGAATAGTAGTTTTATTTTTTTATGATTTGGGATGCACGGGATACCTAGTCTTTGAGTTGAGTTTTGAGATCGTCTAGAAGGTTGTTTGTTGATGGTTTGAGTCACATAGATGTGGGGAGGTAAGGAAAAAAAAAATTTTAAAAAAAATATATATATATATATATATATATATATATATATATATATATATATATATATATATATATATATATATATATATATATATATATATATATATATATATATATATATATATATATATATATATATATATATATATATATATATATATATATATATATATATATATATATATATATATATATATATATATATATATATATATATATATATATATATATATATATATATACATATATATATATATATATATATATATATATATATATATATATATACATATACATATATATATATATATATATATATATATATATATATATATATATATATATATTCTTTTGGAAAGTCGATCTTTGCACGGTTTAAATAATATGTGGCGGGGCGTAATATGTTTTGGTTGCCATTGGGTGTTTCTTGGATTATTTTTCGTTGTCATGGTTCATTTGGAAATTGATACATGTTTTGGGTTTGAGTTTTCTTTGTAGTCTCGTGGTTTTTGATTTGTTTTAATTGGTGCACGTGAAATGTCGTTAGTTATCCGTGGGTTTAATTCGTCGATCGTATCTGGTGTATTCAGGATGTAGTTTTGGTTTTGTATGGTTTAGGAGCGTTGAGGTAGAACCATGAATAGAGCAAGTAGGAGAAGTGAGAGGAGTTGTAGTTAGTGTCATCCAAGGAAAATCGTTGATGGAGTGAATTAAGAACAAGAGCTGTTAGAAATTGCAAGGAATTTATTCGTATTGCCGCTAAGAGAGGGTGTGAGGAGGACATAGTTGAAATTGCTAAGGATGTTGTATGAACGCTTTGGGTTTACGGTTAGGCATTTGGCTTCGCCAAAGCACTAACGGTTTTCATGGAGTCAATGAACCGAGTGTGCATGAACGTCTATAAACGAGTTGTCATCGGGAGCATCGACGACATCTTGATCTACTCAAATCTTAGAAGGAGGATGAGGCGAATTATGTGTTGGTTTTGGAGTTGTTAGTAAAGGGAATGAAACGTGAGATTTTCAAGTGTGAGTTTTAGGATTTAGTTGGCCAGGACTAGTAGTCAGAGATGATGGCATATCGTGGAACCAGCAAGGGGCGAAGTGAAGAAGGACGAGGAAGCATTTTGGAGGCTGAAGAGGTGGATTGGATGATGAGCAGATCTTGGCATTATCGGAAGGACTGGATGAATTCGCGAAGCATGACGATACGTGGAGCAGGGATTTGGACGCGTACGAGGACGACAAAGAAAGGCGATCGCTTATACGTTGCAGGAACTGAAGATTTGGAAGAACTGGATAGACTTAGTTAGTGGAGCTGGACTGTTATATCTGCCTAGAATGCTAGAGGCATTTGGTGTACGAGACGTGGAGAATGATCTATACGGATCATGAACGTCTCCAACACATATTCAATCATCTTGATTGAACATTTGGCAAAGGTGATGGGTGGAGTTAATTGATGAAAGAAAATTGCAAGGCCAAGTACCATCTAGGAAAGGCAAGCATGGTCGATGAGACATAGAATAATAAGGATGAGGTGAAGCTGAGACGAACTTGAACTATAGGGATGATGTATTAGAGTGCTTTGGATGAAGGATGTGGGTTGCACGAGTTGAGTTGTCTAAAGCAGTGAACGCGTCAACATTTATGTTGCGTGGCTTGGACAATCGTAAGGAGGAAAGGGACGTAGACTATACTTCCTACATGGATAGGAGTAGTTTAGAAAGGGCGATGGAAGGACGAAGTTGGTGGAAGGGATACATAATGCGGTGGGGGATTAAGTACGATGAGAGTTGGGTGATAGTCGATAGACTGACTAATTCATCACCTATTTCAAGAGGAATGAGAAGTCACGTAGTTGGGAAGTTGGAAGAATTAATGGATATGTGAAAGACCGTCATAGGTCACTTTGTAAGGAAATTGAAATTTAAAGTAGTTTGGGATACGGACTGAAGGGAGTTGATGAACATAATTGGACATGGGTGATTGATTTAGAGGTAGTTCGGAAACTCGTTAGTGATGGCTGAGTGTTCATATAATGATAGTTATCGTACTAGAAGTCGATAAATGCCATTTGAGGCACGATATGAAAGGATAGGGTGAGTTGTCCTCATTGTGGACTAGAATTGGTAAAAGAGGCTACTAATGTGGTAATGGTGTTTGTGGACAGAATGAGAGCAACAAGGGATGCTATGTAGAAAAGGAGGAAACCACTAGATTTAGTGACAAAGTTATGTATGGAGTTTCACCCATAGTAACGGGTGGTATGATTTGGAAAGATGGAAGTGTTGATGTAGAGTTTTGTAGGTCCATTTATGATCTTTGGGAAGATCAGACCATTAGCTTATGAGCATAGAATTACCTGGGGGAAATGAGTTGTATACATGATACATTTCATGTATTGGGGTTGGTAAATGTTGTTTGAGGATGCATATTTGCATGTCCGGTTATTCGGGTTTTGTGCTAATAAGAGTCTTTGTTTTATCGAAGAGTCATTTGCGAGATTTATTGACTGTGAGGTCAAGAGTTTGGCAATGGGTTTAATTATTTTTGGTTTGTACATGTGGTATCTTGAAACTTGAACTGAAGTTCACGTGGAAATGAGAGGAGTTCATTTAGAACAAGTATCCTCGTGTGATTTGTTGACTGTGTGTTGATCCTAAGGAGTAAATCTCGGGACGAGATTTCTATTAGGAGGGAGTGATGTGACAACCGTGGTTTTGAGTTTCGTCACTTGGTCTTACTTATAGGTTATTTTACGTGTGACTACTTGATTTTTGTGCTTACGTGTTTATTTTGTGTGAACGAGGTTGGTGTGATTATCGTTTATGAGTATAGAGTACTCATAAGTAAATCGAGGAACGGTTAATTCATGTTCATGAGATCACAATTAGTGACTATGAAATGAAATGGTGATATTTTGGTGGTTACGTATACGTATAAGTATTATAGTAATAGTGTATTTTTTTAGGATTTACGGTTTAGCATTTAGAGGTCTCGGAAGAGGTAATTAGTCATATGAATATTTTTCGGGATGGTTTTAAGTCATTTAGGACTTAAATATAAAGTTTATTTCAAAATTTGAGATTTTTTATAAAAGTGTATATTTTACGACTTTTACGGTAAAACGCGTAAATTTGACTAGTTTTACGGTTTTGAGGTTTTGGAGGCTTTAGGAGCTGAAATGAATTAAGGAAATTTAAGTTAATATTATTAATACATATATTAATAATAAAAAGAAGGAAAAAACGAATTTCAAGGGGTTTGGGTCGGTTTGTTTTGGACGCAAGAAGAAAAAAAAGAAAAAAAAAAGGAAGAAAAGGGAAAAAAGGAAAGTTGTATTGGGCTTGGACTAGTGCAGTGTATTAAACAATATTAGAAAAAAAACATACTATTCATCATAAAAAAAAAAAGAAAACGCAGCCATGGAGGAAAAAAAAAAGAGAAGAAGAAAAATTAGGGTTTCAAAATCTTGATTTTTGATCAACTGAAGGTATAATCTTGTTTAATGTTGTTCTTATTTAATTAAACATGTATACATCAACATATGATGGAGTTAGGTTAGGGTTTTAATAAAAAACTGTATTTTAATGAGTTCATAATGATTGGATGGATTAGGGCTTGTAATTATAGGGATTAGGGTTAATTAATGAGGTTGATTTTGTTAAACCCGTTTTTAAAAACTGGGCAGATTTTGAGTCAATTGTTTTGATCATATCAGGAGTTCTATAAACTCTTATTTTGCGATCCAAGTTTCACTGGAAAGATATTTGAAGTGGCTTTCCAATGCAAGAAACGAGAACTAAATTGGAGGTCGGGAAGTGGGTCAAAAACAGGTTACAACAGTCGGAGGTCAAAACAGTTTTGAATTCAGCCTATTTTCTTTTTAAGTTTTGGGTTGTTTGGGGTACTTAGGATTGCATTGGGATCTTCTCACGAACGTGAGAGATGGTTTATATATTGTAGTAAGTATCTGAACTTGGGCTAAGATGGTGGTTTAGGGTAAGACCCCTTAATGGTAAAAAAACTTTTAGTACGTTTAAAATCAGGAAAATCTAGAATGACAAAAGTAGATATATGTATATCGGGGCCTTAACAGTAGCTTTAAGGTTAGGTCAAGTGGGAGGTGTTAGCCAACATATCTAAGGGTATGAATATTCCTTTTACAGAAACCATGGGTATGTTTAAGTGGACGTTGACTTAAAGTTTTGAGACCTAAAAACTGGGACTGTTTTGGGTAAAATATGAACGGGTTAGTTATTAAACTTAACCAAGTTAAGGACTTGTTAAGGAAGGATAATGGGGTGATTAGAGCTTATCAATGAGGTAAATATGTGGAAATAGGCTATATGTCCATCATAGGTTGATGAGCCATCTTAGTGATTGGTTCGTGTATTGATTTCGTGTTTTTGGTTTGTTAGCTCGTTGCTAGTGCGAGGACTTGTGAAGAAGCTATCAGGTGAGTTTCATAGTCCCATGTTTACTTTTGATTTTGACTTCCAGATGGGATGGAAGAGACACTGTGTTGAATTATTTTCTAAATTAATGCTGTGAATGTTTAAGGTTTGAGATGGACTTGTGTGTACATTTATGTGATTAACTGCTATGTGTTTCTTGTTTGTGTGTGATTTGGATTGGAAAGGTACATAGGTGTATGGGCGCCTATGGGACCTATGGTTAATGATAAGGCGTGATGCCTTGGAAATCGTGATTGTTGGTAAGGCGTGATGCCTTGGAAATTGAGATTGTTGGTAGGCGTGATGCCTTGGAAATTGTGATTGTTGGTAAGGCGTGATGCCTTGGAATTGTAATGATTGATTTAACTTGAATGCTAGTTGTTAGTACATGATTGTAGCGCATTGTCCATATGTTTATTGGTTTATGTTATTCACAGCTTATGACTTGTCTTGTGTTGGAGTCTAAACCTATGACTCTCACCAACTTTATGTTGACGTGTTTTAGTGTCTCTTTCAGGTGAGAATGTGGTTAAGCTTGAGGATAGAAGTGGCTAGACTTGGATGCCTTAGGATTGCATATAGAAGGAGATCCCCGTTCCTTCTTAGTTTACCTTTATGTTTTTTTGATAAGTGATACATGTTGGCACCTATATGTTTGTTTGGTTTATGTTTATTGTTTGTCTTGGGTAAGTGGTAGGACTGTTACCTACTTACCTAAACTCCTGCATTGTTGAGATATTGTCATGACATTTGTGTCGCCATTTATGACATTATAATTGCATTTTAGTCTTCTCTATAGAGACACCATTTGTTGTGATGATATCCATACGTCGCGCCACATATTCCGCCATTGGTGGGGTGTGACAATGAACAACAAGACAATTTTTGCAGTTTCTCCTTGTTATTCAACATACTTTTAAAGTTAGCGGAAAATCGAGGCATCATAATTAAAGCGTCGGCGAAACTTATGTTAAAATGCAAGTCACGAAACATTTTGATGAAAAGCTCAAATTGATAATTGTCTCGTTCTTGCAATTTTTCTTTTCGAAGTCTCGATGGGTAAGGCAAAGGTGGTGTTGGTGATGACGAAGATGGGTGAAAGAAAGAGGGTGGTGTTGGGTGGGGCGTAGGCATAGCCTTTAGAATCTCGGGTTCCAATATTGGTAAAGGGTCGACCGTAGGTGTCGTTTGAGCGGTACTTCGTGGGATTGAGATATGCTCCTTTTCGACCACAACCTCGGGTTCTTCCTCAATTGGCTCCTCCGTAGGAGTAATTGGTTGAGGAATCGGCTCTTTAAAGGTCTTACCTCTACGTGTGGTAATCACTTTCATCTCTCCCTTGGGGTTTGATACGGTGATGCTAGGAAGTGAACCGAAAGTAGAGGCTTTACTCATTATTATAACATCAAAAAGTCTATTTTCCGTTTTTTGTCGTTCTTGTCTATCTTGCTCTTTTTCGCCTTTTTGGTTTTTCTCCCACCTAAGTAACTTTTGCTCAATCTTATGTTGGATTTGTTCCATTTTTTGTTGATTTTGTTGGAGCCTAAACACATTCCCATCGATTTTGTTACTATAGGTCTCAAACTTGGTTTTTAGACTTGTAACATCATTTTCCATATTCGTCTATCTATCGTCATTAGCCTTAAAGTAATTCAAAATCTCATTTGGAATATCTTTTGAAAATGCATTTGAAAGACCTTGATTCCCATTTTGAAGATTACGATTTTGACTTTGATTTTGCAATTGATTGCTAGTCCCTTGGTTCCCATTGTTGTAATTATTACCCTTGTAATTGTCCCTTTGGTAACCACCCTTATTGTTGCGATAGTTATTAGCATTTTGATTAGGTTAAAAACCCGGTGGAGTCAATTGATTAGTGCGGGTAACTTGACCGTTTTGGTTATAAGTTCCCGTGGCCTCATAGGCGCTCGAAGTGTTACCACCGGCGGTAATGCACTCGGAGAAATCGTGAGCTCCACCACAATAAACACAAGAAACCTCAACCGCTTTAGCCGTAGCGTGAGCGGGTTGTTCACAAACTTTATGCTCTTTCAACAATCCCTTAAGCTTATCAAATATCTTGTTTTCCAAATTTTCCTCTATTTGGCAAGCATCAATGGTATGTGACGATGAAGGTGTAGACGAAGCCTTGTTAACTGATATTAAGATTTTGCTACTTAAAAAGTTCTTTTTTCTCGGTGTCTAATCGAATTGATCTCCGGTTAAAAGTGTGACTCAGTCGTTCTTGGTGAATAAAAAGAAAATTGTCGTTGTCTATATCTAATTAAAAACTAAAGGGAATTCTATCGTTACTAAAATAAAAGAAACAAATAAAAGAGCTTATATTAAAACAACGATAAGAACAAATATTAAAGCAAATGCTAAAAGGACCAATTAATAAAATTAAAAGCGAAAATAATAATAAACTTTCGAATTAAAAATAAAACTTACTTAATGAAAAAGAAAGAAATTAGACAATATGGCTACTATAAATTAAACGAGGCAAATATTAAATCGGGCACTAAACAAAAGTTAAAACTTAAACTTTTCGAAAAAATACTAATACTAAAATTTGACAAAAAATATAACTAAAAATAACTGACTTTCAGAATAAAAATTAAAACGACTTTCGGATAAAACTAGACGACTAACGGAACAAATGTTTGAACACAAGAAACATGTCTCCTTTGGGGAGACAAGATTAATGGCGGGAAAACAACTCGGGCTAGCAAGCTAGCAGCTCAAATTGTTATTCGGAATGTGACAAATACTTCTTATCCGGGTTCCATGTTTTTGTTCTATCCGGGTTTCGAGTTTTTTGCTTTATCCGGGTTTTGTACTTTTATTGGTTATCTGGGATCCAAGTTTCTTTATACTATCCGGGTTTCCAATTTTATGTACTATCCGGGATAAACCTTTAGACAAGTTATCCGGAATACCAATTTGTTGGTTATCCGGGATATATACTATAGGGCTCTTATCCGAAATGTGCTAAGGGGGCTTATCCGGAATGTGTTAAAAACACTATCTAGAATATCTCTTTAAACACTTATCCGGAATCCAAGTTATTGGGAGCTAATCCGGGATAAATAAAAAGGCGGTGCTATCCGGAATGTATTGGAAAATTACTTATCCGGGATACTAGGGTTTTGGAAAACCGGGATAAGAACAAAATTAAGCAAAGTGAAAAATAAGCTAGAATCTAATAAACACTCAACCAAAAACTTAACCAAATCAATGTTTAGAAAAAAGAAAATAAGCCACAAATCAAAAACTTTAAAAACACTAAATAATCTAAATATTTAAAATCAATTTTCTAAAGAAATAAGCTATTAAAAAAATTTAATTAAAAATAAGCCAAACACAAAATAAGCAACAAGATCAATAAGCTAAAACATTAAACATAATAAAACCATTAGCACAACAATAATCAAATAAGCATAAAGATTAAACAAACAAGAAAGGTAGAATGAGGTTAATGTAAAAAGCTCGAAATTAAAGATAAAGATTCAACAAAAACTTACATGATAAACTTGAAAGGAAGAACAATAATGTAAAGACAATATGAAAAGTGCTTGAAAATAAAAGTGGAGAGCTATCTGTCAAATAGCTAACACCTCAAAAATGAGGTTTTGGTCTTCTATTTATAGGAGGAGTAGAAGGTAGGTGGTTGGGCTTCCTTTCTTTCTTTCTTTCTTTCTTTAGTCTTCACGTCTATGACAATAAACTCGTCATTCTCGAATTTATCTCGGGATTTGTCGATAAATAATTTGAACTCGTCTTCTAATTCTCTTTATTTATTAGACTTGGTTCTTCGACTTCGTTAAACTTCCGTCTTTAGTCTTTTTCTTCGATAAATCTTCAGAATAGGCCTTTGACTTCTGTTCTTTTTGCACTATTGATCTTTTGACTTCGTCTTTTGTATTTTTCTTCGATAAAAGCCCATGAAAGCTCGTGTTTTATTCCTTTTTCATCTTTTGGTCCTAAAACACAACAAAAACACAAACCAAGCACAATTCCGACATTTACGACATAAAATACACGTTATGGTCTCGTTTTTAATTGTTTTAAGTGGTAAAAGGATGTGTATTTTCACACATATCATTAACACTCGGTGTGCTACGAGGGCTATAAACTTTGGATCTATTCCCAATAATTGTCATGCTTCTTCGACCGTTTTACACAAAAAATTACCACCCACGACGGCATTAAGATAATCACGCTCATGATCGTTCAATCCAAAACGTATCGATTTGATGCAAGTCAGAAAAACCGTGATGAGGATATTCGTGCAACATTTCCTTAAACCTATTCCAAGCCGTTGAAAAACTCTCATTATATTCTTGTGAAAATTTTGAAATCTCGTTTTCCAAGTGTGTAGTCTTAGAGGGCGGAAAAAATTGGTTCACGAACTTCGAAACGAGATTCTTCCACGTCAATATAGAATTGGGTGGCTCTTTCTCTCACCAAATTTTAGTGGGCCCCGCTAAGGAATACGGAAAAATATCATCTTGATCGAGTCGTTCGAGACGTCGTTAAATTTGCATGTCGACGTAAGACGACTGAAATGGCGAATGTGGTTATCAGGGTTGTCCTTTTCGTCACCATGAAACTTGTTAGCTTAGATCATGGACAATAAACCCGTCTTAACCTCAAAATTCTCCGCAAGGATAGCGGGAATCACAATCGCTTCTCCATAACCCTCGGTGGGTGCTTGAAGCAACTCCATCATAGTACGATTTGCCATGGTGACTTCTTGTTCTACAATGGGTTCGTCAATAGGAGATTCTTCACTAGAAAGCGTTGGTGTCATTTTCTTTCGATTTCGACGTTTACGAGAACGTGTTGCTTTAGAGCGAGTTTGCATATACATAACGTACAACGTAAGGTGAGCAAAGAAGATTCTTTTTGGTGTTTTTACGTTTTTTAATTTTTTTGTGTTTTTGATTATTTTTACTTTTTATTGGATTTTTTTTAATTACGTAGACCAAAATATACAAATCTCTCCTCTAATCAATTTCTTGATTAAAGGAGCCTCAAGGAATAAAAACGATCACGTTGAGTGAACGTCTTCGATGACTTTAGAACTTTGGTTGAACACTAAAACGTTCAAGAGGGTTTAATCTTTGAAACCAAGCAAATATATATGATACGTAATAATACTTTGGGCGGCAAACCCTCGATTAGCCCTTTTTCTCAAAACACGCACAAGCAAGAGGGGGAAACGAGGCGGCACGAAGCACTTAAGAGCCTTTTTCCCTTAGGTCGTGAAATACAACCGCCTTATACCCACCTTATAGTTTGGGTAAATCAAAATTAGGCTTCACGAAAGTATTTATCTATTTTGCTTTTTTTGCGTTGGATTCGAATACAATAATTGAGTGGTGAAATCCCAATTAAGGTGGCGTTTTCACGCTTTTGGATATATTGTTGATTTATTGTGATACATAATGCAATATAGTAATAATATTTACAAAGAAAACGAAAACCGATAATACGTGTGCTTAGAGTTCTAAAACACACAAATACTATTATGGATAATATCAAAACAAAATTTGTGCAAATTTAAACACAACACACCTCCCCAGCAGCGGCGCCAAAATGATTGTAGGTAAATTACACTTGTTTAGGAAAACAAGGTAAACGTGGTAAGTATTAAACAAATGACTTAGGAAAATCAAGTGTTAATGACCCAATGTAAGTTCGTTCACTAATGAGGACTAATGTGCGTTTTTAATTTGATTAACTTTGAGATTAATATTGATGAGAAAATGGAAAAAGAAAAATGATGACGGATACGAAGAAAATTAAACTACGACGAATGACGTGAACGTAAAACCGTAAAAAGTGACAAAATTAAAAATTACTTTAAAAATTCCCAAAAAATTCCCCAAAAATCCCTAAAAATATAACTAAGGTTTACAAGTGATCAAAACTTTTTCAAACCTTTTATTTAATTAATTATTTAATTTTTAAATGCTAATTAAAGCCCTATAAATCAAATAAATTAATAAAAATCCCAAATTAAGATTTTCACTTTGTAAACCTCAAAAATATTTTATCCGGGTTTTGTTCTTTATTGGTTATCCGGGTTCCAAGTTTTTTTATACTATCCGGATTTCTAATTTTATGTACTATCCGGGATAAACCTTTAGACAAGTTATCCGGAATACCAATTTTTTGGTTATCCGGGATATCTACTTTAGGGCTCTTATCCGGAATGTGCTAAGGGGGCATCCGGAATGTGTTAAAAACTCTATCTGGAATATCTCTTAAAACACTTATCCGAAATCCAAGTTGTTGGGAGCTAATCCGGGATAAATAAAAAGGTGGTGCTATCCGGAATGTATTGGAAAATTACTTATCTGGGACACTAGGGTTTTGGAAAACCCGGATAAGAAAAAAATTAAGCAAAGTGAAAAATAAGCTAGAATCTAATAAGCACTCAACCAAAAACTTAACCAAATCAATATTTAGAAAAAGAAAATAAGCCACAAATCAAAAACTTTAAAAACACTAAATAATCTAAACATTAAAAATCAACTTTTTAAAGAAATAAGCTATTAAAAACACTTAATTAAAAATAAGCCAAACACAAAATAAGCAACAAGATCAATAAGCTAAAACGTCAAACACAATAAAAACATAAGCACAACAATAATCAAATAAGCATAAAGATTAAACAAACAAGAACGGTAGAATGAGATTAATGTAAAAAGCTTGAAATTAAAGATAAAGATTCAAAAAAACTTACATGATAAACTTGAAAGGAAGAACAATAATGTAAAGACAATGTGAAACATGCTTGAAAATAAAGTGGAGAGCTATGTGTCAA
This sequence comes from Glebionis coronaria, assembly GCA_025667525.1. NCBI lineage: Eukaryota > Viridiplantae > Streptophyta > Magnoliopsida > Asterales > Asteraceae > Glebionis > Glebionis coronaria. Next base: position 3,222,132 of record JANFOE010000109.1, read on the forward strand.
ATAGCTAACACCTCAAAAATGAGGTTTTGGTCTTCTATTTATAGGAGAAGTGGAAGGTAGGTGGTTGGGCTTCCTTTCTTTCTTTCTTTCTTTACTCTTCACGTCGATGACAATAAACTCGTCATTCTTGACTTTATCTCAGGATTTGTCGATAAATATTTTGAACTCGTCTTCTAATTTTCTTTATTTATTAGACTTGGTTCTTCGACTTCGTTAAACTTCTGTCTTTAGTATTTTTCTTCTATAAATCTTCAGAATAGGCCTTTGACTTCCGTTCTTTTTGCACTCTTGATCTTTTGACTTTGTCTTTTGTCTTTTTCTTCGATAAAAGCCCTTGAAAGCCCATGTTTTCTTCCTTTGTCATCTTTTGGTCCTAAAACACAACAAAAACACAAACCACGCATAATTCTGACATTTACGACATAAAATACACGTTATGGTCTCGTTTTTAATTGTTTTAAGTGGTAAAAGGATGGGTGTTTTCACACCTATCAAATCCCCTATACTTGACCATTGCAATGCCCTCATGTAATGCATTAGTTACAAAGAAAAATTTACACTCTCCATCATGATCAACCCACCTTGGCCTTTATTAAATACTAGACACTAAGGAAACTTAAAAAAATAGAAAATTACAAAATATTTTGAAGGAAGAAACTTGTAAATAAATCAAAGACTTACATTAGGGCTTTTGGTGTCATGAAGATTAATCACCCTCAAGTTTCACGTTCCTCATGCCAAGCTTAAAAACGAGATCATTGTTATTACAAGTTAGCACAACTAGCACTTACTTATGTGGTTCAATTAATCCCTTAGACCCCCTTATTCCTAGGTGTATCTCTTATATTTTATTGATGTCTTGAATAATCACGAGGATGCATTTTTGACTTATTTTGATAGTTTATTATGGCTTAAAATAAAGTAGGACGGCCTAATCCATAGTTAGCTAAAGGACAAAATCTTTTAAAACTGCTTCTCGAAACCTCATAAAGCTCATATCTTGGCATAACTCGTTTCACGATTTGAGACCTTTCACGGACCGATAGTTGGCATTTACTTCATACTTTGAATCTTGAGAAGACGATCTTGAAATTATGGTCTTCTCTTCGTATATAGTGTATATTTTCACTTGGAGTAGTTGAGATATTCTTCAAATGTTGACCATGACTTCTTCATTATTTCTTCAATCTTTATTTGGGATTTTGATGTATAACGATCCGCCTCCTTTTCGGACTTGGATCTATTTATCCTCATATCTTGTTAGGGTCTTTTCGGATAGACTTCTCCATGACCTTTATGAGAGTAATTGCTTTTCGTCGTGTGTCTTGATCCTTCATATTGATTTTGGAATAATGATTCTTCACATCATCTTGGATCTTTAGCAACAAAATGGAGCCCTCATGCCTTGTTAGGGCCTTTTCGGACTCGCCAATCTTCGTGTCCCGTTTCAATAAGTTACGCCTTGGCTATGAACTCTAATTAATCCCGAGAAAACTTTAAACGATCTTGGGCTAGAAGCTAAGTAATTTTTCAAATCGTACGACCTTACTTATTGCAATTATTTATTTACAAGTGATGGGAGAAAAGGTTCATAATTAACTCACATAAGTTAATGAAATAATACCAAACTTATAACTAACTCTATCATCTCTCGTTCTCCACAATTTAAAATCTCAAGTAATGAGACTCGTGGATGCTTAGCCTAATAAACCAATTAAGGTCTACATGGTTAAGAATACTAGCTAGAGTAAACTTGGATAAGTAAACTCGGGTTGAGTCCAAATATTCACGACGGGCCTAATATATCAAAGACATCTAAACTCGCTAAAACCATTTTATTTAATAACAAAGGAAACTACTACTAGGCCAAAATAGATCAAAAATTTGAAAAATGTCGAAAAATCAATTTTCCGGTTAAAATGAGGACAAATTCATGGAAAAGCCCACTTAACTTCGATAGAAGTCCCCCTACACTTAAGATAAACATTGTCCTCAATATTTAAGCATGTGTGAGTAAACTCCCCTACACTTAGGACATTGTGCACGTTGTTTAAATCTTGCTAAGGAAGAGACAACTAAAGTGATTCCTATTTTAATATTGAAAGATATAAAATAGTGAATCAAAAGAGTTTATGATAGAACCGGGAAGATGGATACACGGAATCACGGGTCGTCAAAAGTCATCAAAAGTGAATCTTTGAGAGCTCCAATCCCTGCACATTATAAGAAAGAAAACAACAAACATATACTAGGGTCTCCCCTACACTTATTATAAAAAAGAATAAAAGGATAGATACTCGGGTTGCCTCCCGAGAAGCGCTTGTTTTTGTTAACCGAGTCGTAAGCCTGACTCGACCACAAAGACTATGGTTGAGAACTCATAGAAAACCTTGAAGAAAATCCGTCGGATCAAATACATGGTTTTCGTCCAACAAATAGCAATAGCTTAAGGTGAACAAGGGAAGCCAAAGAAGAGTAAGTGAGGTTCTCTTAAGCAAAAGTGGAGCATGGGGGTCGAAGGTAGGATGAAATGAAAGCATAGCTTGGAGGATTCCAAAAGTTGTTCCTTTTATTGCATCAGATGGATACTGAGATGGCTCAAAAATGATGATACCCGGATCTAACACCTTTTCCTTTAGGGGAAAATAGAAAAAGGTGTTGACATTAAGGCTCATAATATCATGATAATCCAACGTGGGAGAGTCGTCCTCGTCCAAACTCGATGTGAATACATAAGTATCATCAGAGTCATAGGAAAACTCATCCTCTTGAGGAAAATAGGCATTTAGAAAGATATCTAAATTCTCCTCAAATGGAATAGCCTCGAATTTAGGAAGATTCTCTAAAGGTGGAGTATCCTCCTCAAAAGACCGAAATTTCAATTTAGGAGAAGGAAAGTCAAGGGAGGACTCAAGAATGGAATGATCACTCATAGAGAAAGTAAGATCATTAGGCTCACAATGTATGTCTTTGTTACCCAAAGGAATCAGTCATCATCATAATCTGGTGGAGGGTCCAAAATGGAAAAAGGATCTTCAAAATCTTCCACATTTTCTTGAAAAAGTGGATTATCATAGAGAGGCTCGAAAAGAGGATTGTTGTAATGACAAAATCACATAGAGCTTTGGAGTTGCCAATGGAGTTGGAACAAGCTCGTCTTGAAGCACATCAATCATGTTCACGGATTCTCTTCCATTCGATTTGTTTGTAAGCTTTCCCATTTTAAAAACTTTTGCGTCATTTCCAACCCGAAGAATTAGTTCTCCCTCGGCTACATCGACTAAAGCTTTTCCGGTTCGTAGGAATGGGAGTCCAAGTATTAACGGAACACGAGGATCCATTTCATAATCAACAACAACAAAGTCAACCGGAAAAGTGAACGTACCAACTTTAACAAAAACGTCCTCAGCGATACCAACGGGGTATGCGATAGTTCGATTCGCTAGCTCAAGGGTCATACGGCTGGGTATAAGATCGGGGAGGGATAAACGTTTCCAAACACTTAACGACATTAAATTGATACTAGCCCCAAGATCCGCTAATGCCATACAATCTTCAATTTGAGGGAATGAGCAAGGTAACACGAATCGTCCGGGATCTCCTAGCATTTCGGGAAGCTCTTTGAGGAGAATCGCGGAGCAATTCTCATTTAAACGTGTGTTAACAAGCTCAACCAACTTTTCCTTCTTATTAAGTAAATCTTTAAACATCTTAACAAATTTGGGCATTTGGGCAAGGGCTTCGACAAGGCTAATGGTGACGTTCACTCCAAAAATCATTTTCAAAAAGTTGGAAACGTGAATGTCATCCTTGGTTATACTTTATCCTTGTTCAACTGAGAAGGGTAAGGAATGTTAGGCTTGGAAGCTGAAGGTTTAGAAGGAGAAGGACTCGCTTCTTGAGCAACCTTAGTTTGAGGGGTGGGGATGGAAGGAATCGGTGTAGGAACCGAAGGGGAAGGTGTAGAAATGAAAGGAGTAGATGGGGGAATCGAAGGGTTACTCAATGGAGGAATGTCACAATAAGTGGGTGAGGGAGGAGTCACCGAATGGGGAGTAGGATTACTCATTATGACCTTCGGGCCTTGTCTCTCCTTTAGTGGCGAAGAGATGGAAGGTCCCTCATGGGTATTCCTACTTCTTGTAGTAATGGCACTCACATTGTCCCTAGGATTGGTTACGGTATTCAAAGGAAGAGAACCCGAAGCAGAGGGTTGGTTAGTTTGGAAGAAACTAGTCATCATATCCCTCAAATCATTCATTTGATTGCATAACGAGGTTCGCATATCAGTTCTGCGCTCGTTTCAAATATCATTCCCTTGTTTAGTGATATCACTTTTCAAGTTAATGATTTGGCTCTGAAGGTTCTTAACCACCTCTCCATTGTTCCGCATGTAAGCTTCTAATGTAGTCGGTGGAGTGAGAGGTGGGCTTGGTAATTGGGTGGTTGGTATGGATTAGAAGCTCGAGGTTGGCTTGGATTGCTTTTATTGAAATTATGTGGGTGTTGGTTTTGAGGAGAAAAACCTGGTGAAAGAAAGTTGTCGGAACGGTAACTAAGCAAATTACGGTCTCCTTGAGGTCGGGCTGGATAGCCTTCCGGGGAATAGTTACCGTGAGCCGCATACACGTATTCCGGATTGTCATGAGTAGAAGGACAATCAGTGTATAAATAAGGACCGCCGCAAGTCTCACAAGAAAGTGCAACAACTTTAACTTGTTGATATCGGTTCATAGCCATGAGTTGGATAATTTTGTTCAATTCGGACATTGTGCGGGTGAGTTCGGTCATCTTGGGGTTGGAGGAAATAGAAGAAGAAGAAACATTGACCCTCGGGTTTGTTCTTGAGGATGCGGATGAATCCCAGTTTTTGTGGTGAGTGGTCATGTTCTCTATAAGCTCTCTACACTCCTCGGGTCTTCTTTTCATAAATGTGCCACCGGCGGCCGCATCAATCGTATCACGATCACGGAAAGTCAAACCGTTGTAGAAAGCATAAATTAACGCGACGGGGAGCATTTTATGGTTAGGATATCGATCGATCAAGACATTATAACGTTCCCAAGCATCGAAAAGAGACTCATCGGGGTCTTGCATGAAACCACCAATTTGATTACGAAGGCTCGTTACCACGGATGATAGAAAGTAATGCGACAAAAATTGTTGAGTCATCTCGTCCCATGAATGAATTGAATTCTTAGGAAGACGATCAAACCATTTTCGGCATGGTGGGATAAAGTGTGTGGAAATAGATGAAGGCGAAGAAAATCCATGGTAACACCGGGCAATTTCATGCTTTAAGTGATGGTAATGAATTTATCGAGATGTTTATTGGCATCATCATCCGGTAATCCACGAAAAGGACAAGTATTTTGCACTTGTTGGATCATGTGATGCTTCAACGAAAATTTTGGAGCCGTGATTTGCATCGGCGCAATCGGTCCTCCACGTCCGTTCATAGTAGGTTGGCATAGCTCCTCCATCGTACGAAGGTAGGGTTGAGGGTGATGGTTATTATTCACACCGGGGTCTGGTGGAATGTTATTATTATGCACACCGGCCATATCTAGGTCTTCACGAGTCTCAGGCTCAAGATTAGACGAAGATCGAGTACGCATACACTAAAAAGAAAAGATTGCAAAGAAATAGAATAAATAAAAGTAACGTAAAAAGAAAATATTTTTGGTGCAAAACTTTGAAAAAGAAATGTTTTTTATGATTTTTTTTTTAATGTTTTTGGATTTTTGAAAATTTTATTTTTATGGATTTTTGAAATTTTTTGAAAAATGTTTAAGAAAAATAACGTTCGCGAGTGAACGGATCCCAAAATCTAACGTGTCTCTCACAAAAAACCGTTAATCTTTACGAAAAGAGCCGGCAGCGGCGCCATTTGATATTAAGATTTTGCTAGTTAAAAAGTTCGTTTTTCTCGGTGTCTAATCGAATTGATCTCCGGTTAAAAGTGTGACTCAGTCGTTCTTGGTGAACAAAAACAAAATTGTCGTTGTCTATATCTAATTAAAAAGTAAAGGGAATTCTATCGTTACTAAAATAAAAGAAATAAATAAAAGAACTTATATTAAAAAAAATGATAAGAACAAATGTTAAAAACAAATGCTAAAAAGAACAATTAATAAAACTAAAAGCGAAAATAAAAAAAAAACTTTCGAATTAGAAATAAAACTTACTTAATGAAAAAGAAAGAAATTAGACTATATGGCTACTATAAAATTAAACGAGGAAAATATTAAAGCGGGCACTAAATAAAAGTTAAAACTTAAACTTTTCGAAAAAATACTAATACTAAAATTTGACGAAAAATATAAATAAAAATAACTGACTTTTAGAATAAAAATTAAAACGACTTTCAGATAAAACTAGACGACTAACGGAACAAATGTTTGAACACAAGAAACATGTCTCCTTTGGGGAGACAAGATTAATGGCGGGAAAACAACTCGAGCTAGCAAGCTAGCAGCTCAAATTGTTATTCGTAATGTGACAAATACTTCTTATCCTTGTTCCATGTTTTTGTTCTATCCGGGTTTCGAGTTTTTTGCTTTATCCGGGTTTCGTACTTTTATTGGTTATCTGGGTTCCAAGTTGCTGTATACTATCCGGGTTTCCAATTTTATGTACTGTCCGGGATAAACCTTTGGACAAGTTATCCGAAATACCAATTTTTTGGTTATCCGGGATATCTACTTTAGGGCTCTTATCCGGAATGTGCTAAGGGGGCTTATCTGGAATGTGTTAAAAACACTATCCGGAATATCTCTTTAAACACTTATCCGAAATCCAAGTTGTTGGGAGCTAATCCGGGATAAATAAAAAGGTGGTGCTATCCGGAATGTATTGGAAAATTACTTATCTCGGTTGGAAAACCCGGATAAGAACAAAATTAAGCAAAGTGAAAAATAAGCTAGAATCTAATAAACACTCAACCAAAAACTTAACCAAATCAATGTTTGGAAAAAGCAAATAAGCCACAAATCAAAAACTTTAAAAACACTAAATAATCTAAATATTAAAAATCAACTTTTTAAAGAAATAAGCTATTAAAAACACTTAATTAAAAATAAGCCAAACACAAAATAAGCAACAAGATCAATAAGCTAAAACATCAAACACAATAAAACCATAAGCACAACAATAATCAAATAAGCATAAAGATTAAACAAACAAGAAAGGTAGAATGAGGTTAATGTAAAAAGCTCGAAATTAAAGATAAAGATTTAACATAAACTTACATGATAAACTTGAATGGAAGAACAATAATGTAAAGACAATATGAGAAGTGCTTGAAAATAAAAGTGGAGAGCTATGTGTCAAATAGCTAACATCTCAAAAATAAGGTTTTGGTCTTCTATTTATAGGAGGAGTGTAAGGTAGATGGTTGGGCTTTCTTTCTTTCTTTCTTTCTTTCTTTAGTCTTCACGTCTATAACAATAAACTCGTCATTCTCGACTTTATCTCGGGATTTGTCGATAAATAATTTGAACTCGTCTTCTAATTTTCTTTATTTATTAGACTTGGTTCTTCGACTTCGTTAAAATTCCGTCTTTAGTCTTTTTCTTCAATAAATCTTCAGAATAGGCCTTTGACTTCCGTTCTTTTTGCACTCTTGATCTTTTGAATTTGTCTTTTGTCTTTTTCTTCGATAAAAGCCCGTGAAAGCCCATGTTTTATTCCTTTTTCATGTTTTGGTCCTAAAACTCAACAAAAACACAAACCACGCATAATTCTGACATTTACGACATAAAATACACGTTATGGTCTCGTTATTAATTGTTTTAAATGGTAAAAGGATGGGTGTTTTCACACATATCATTAACACTGGGTGTGCTACGAGGGCTATAAACTTTGGATCTATTCCCAATAATAGTCAGTGCTTCTTCGACCGTTTTACACAAATAATTACCACCCGCGGCGGTATTAAGATAATCACGCTCATGATCGTTCAATCCATTGTAAAACGTATCGATTTGATGCAAGTCGGAAAAACCGTGATGAGGACATTCGTGCAACATTTCCTTAAACCTATTCCAAGCCGTTGAAAAACTCTCATTATATTCTTGTGAAAATTTTGAAATCTCGTTTTCCAAGTGCGTGGTCTTAGAGGGCGGAAAAAATTGGTTCACGAACTTCGAAACGATATTCTTCCACGTCAATATATAATTGGGTGGCTCTTTCTCTAACCAAATTTTAGCGGGCCCCGCTAAGGAATACGGAAAAAGCATCATCTTGATCGAGTCGTTCGAGACGTCCTTAAATTTGCATGTCGACGTAAGACGATTGAAATGGCGAATGTGGTTATCAGGGTTGTCCTTTTCGTCACCACGAAACTTGTTAGCTTAGATCATGGACAATAAACCCGTCTTAACCTCAAAATTCTTCGCAAGGATAGCGGGAATCACAATCGCTTCTCCATAACCCTCGGTGGGTGCTTGAAGCAACTCCATCATAGTACGATTATCCATGGTGACTTCATGTTCTACAATGGGTTCGTCAATAGGAGATTCTTCACTAGAAAGCGTTGGTGTCATTTTCTTTCGATTTTGACGTTTACGAGAACGTGTTGATTTAGAGCGAGTTGGCATAAAAATAACGTACAACGTAAGGTGAGAAAGAAGATTCTTTTTGGTGTTTTTACATTTTTCAATTTTTTTGTGTTTTTTATTGTTTTTACTTTTTATTGGATTTTTTGTGAATTACATAGACCAAAATCTACAAATCTCTCCTCTAATCAATTTCTTGATTAAAGGAGCCTCAAGGAATGAAAACGATCACGTTGAGTGAACGTCTTCGATGACTTTAGAACGTTGGTGGAACACCAAAACGTTCAAGAGGGTTTAATCTTTGAAACCAAGCAAATATATATGATACGCAATAATATTTTGGGCGGCAAACCCTCGATTAGCCCTTTTTCTCAAAACACGCACAAGCAAGCGGGGGAAACGAGGCGGCGCAAAGCACTTAAGAGCCTTTTTCACTTAGGTCGTGAAATACAACCGCCTTATATCCACCTTATAGGATGTGTAAATCAAAATTAGGCTTCACGAAAGTATTTATCTATTTTGCCTTTTCCTTTTGCGTTAGATTCGAATACAATAATTGAGTGATGAATCCTAATTAAGGTGGCGTTTTCACGCTTTTGGAGATATTGTTGATTTATTGTGATACATAATACAATATAGTAATAATATTTTCAAAGAAAGAGAAAACCGATAAAACGTGTGCTTAGAGTTCTAAAACACACAAATACTATTATGGATAATATCAAAACAAAATTTGTTCAAGTTTAAACACAACACGCCTCCCCGGCAGCGGCGCCAAAATGATTGTAGGTAAGTTACACTTGTTTAGGAAAACAAGGTAAACGTGGTAAGTATTAAACAAATGACTTAGGAAAATCAAGTGTTAATGACCTAATGTAAGTTCGTTCACTAAGGAGGACTAATGTGTGTTTTTAATTCGATTAACTTTGATATTAATATTGATGAGAAAATGGAAAAGAAAAATGATGACGGATACGAATAAAATTAAACTACGACGAATGACGTGAACGTAAAACCATAAAAAGTGACAAAATTAAAAATTACTTTAAAAATTCCCAAAAAATCCCTAAAAATATAACTAAGGTTTACAAATGATCAAAAAAATTTCAAACCTTTTATTTAATTAATTATTTAATTTTTAAATGCTAATTAAAGCCCTATAAATCAAATACATTAATAAAAATCCCAAATTAAGATTTTTTACTTTGTAAACCTCAAAAATATTTTAATTAAGCTAAAAATTATTTTTCCAAAATTTAAAACCTATTAAAACTATTTAAAATGATTAAAAACTAAAAATTAAATATTAAAATAATATTAAAAATTCAAAATTTAAAAAAAATTCTAAAAACGTGCAAACTAACTTATTTTAACTTAATAAAATCAGAAATAAAAGTGAAATTACCTAAATACCCCTATTGGGCCTCCAAATGGGCAAAAATAGTAAACAGTCCACTAAATGGGCTTTTTAGGCCCAATAAAAAAAATATTCACCAAATAAGCCCAAAATTTCTAGATAAGCTTAAAATTCAATTTTAAACACAAAACTCTAGAGGCCCAAAAGCTGAAAAAGTGCTTATCACAGCTTATGAATCAACAACTTATTCGTAATGGGCTTTTTGGCCCATTAAGCCATAAGCTAATGCCATAAGCTGAAATTTTACACACGTCCTTCTTTTGAGCTTAAAAAGTTGTTTGTAAATTTTTTTTTTGAAAAAGCTCAAGAAATAAGCCTGAAATAAGCCAAAGCTCTCTAAACAAAACGACAAAATAGTCGTTTTCGAGTCCTAGACCACTTCAAGAGCTGATTCAAGTTGCAAAAGGTTTTAAATCGCTTAAATAAGCCAAATAATCAAAAAGATTTTCAATAAGTCCACTCAATAAGCTGGAATGTTGAATAAGTTGTTTTGAAAAATAAAACTTAATTCGTTTTCTAGTAAAATCTTAAAATCAAAAGCTACAACTCATAAAATAAGCTGACTAGATGAAATAAGTAAGATCTAATACAAAAGGAAAGTTGTTGCTCAGTAGTATAAGCTAAAATAGCTTATTAATAAGCTGAAGGCAATTTATAACTATCAGTAGGAACCATAAGTGGGAAAGGAGTTCCCACTGCTTGAAATAAGATTCCTGATTAGAGCTTGTTTAGATGATTTCTTTGGACAATAAAGGCACCCCACAAGTCAGTGAACTTGTGGGAGTCACAATTAACACAAATTCAACAATCCACAAAGCACCAAATGATACAGACTTAACCAAATAGTTCATAGATATGCAGAAAGTGGTCAAATGGATAAGGTTTGATGCAATTGGTCAACAATTGAAATTCTAGCTACTCAAATTAGCACCCAAGCATACCAATGACCAAAATAGAAGCACGCAATCCTGTTATATCATGAAAACTACTGATTACCAAGATTCAAGAACTTAAATCACAAAATCAAATTCAAAATTACCCTACCGATTTCTATGCCAGATCCTACAAATTTTCTAGCATGCAAAAACCTATTCCTTGTTTTCCAACTTAAACCATGATACAAACTAGTAACATTATACTGAAATAAGAGTGTTCAGTCCAAAGTGAGTAACTTATGTTCCACCCAAAGCACTTTAATCAGTAAAGCCAAACACCCCTTTACACAATCTGATGAATCTAAAATTTTGCAAAGACAAAATAAATTTAAACTATAAGCGAACGCAAACAACATACATACTCAAATATCATTTAGCATAAACATATAACACAAGAATAGGCAGATTGAGCAAAAGACACATGAACATGGGTCAGATAGAACAATAGAGATGGAGAAGGGAAAAAGTAGCAAACCTCAGGGACACACAATCCATACCCCCGTATTTGTTTGAGCTAATGTACTCGCCTGAGTACAAGCTTCCTTTATAACACCCCTTCTAAGAAGACAAATCAAGAAAATGATAACAGGCAAGCAATATCAACAATGAATGGTGCACTAATTTCTTCTCAACTTTGGGACTAAATGTAAAAAGGCTTTGAATAAGTCTTATGCTTGTCACTTGTATCTGATTTCTAACAAGAGCTTCACATACAAATGATCCAAACATAAGTCATGAATTCAAAGGATTTTCAAAAAAGAAAACAGAAAAAACTTGTAAACTTCAAAACTTTGAAACTTTTTAGAACACTAAACCAAACCAAAAGTCACTGTTTTTCTCACTTGCACTTGATATTCAACAATAATATCAGGTGCATATGATCAAAAAACACTGATATTACTACCCAAAAACTTAACTCCAAAAACTTTATCACCAACTGAAAACTTGAAACTTTTTTAACCCGAATAATAAGCAACTAAATTAAAGAGAACTCAAACAATAAAGATAAATGGGGACTTGTTTCTCATCATCAACTCAATACCATTTCATTCATAAACAAAACTAGCTTTACAGGGTTGTGAAAAAGGAAAAACAAGAACAGAAAAACTAAAGTCCTAATGTGCCTTTATATAATGAGGCTACATGTTCATAATATTGAAACCTTAAAAGATGAATTCCCGAAAAGCCCTTGGATATCCTTCAGCATATTCGTTTTTTTTGAATTTTGAGTCTTCAAGTTAAAAACGAACCATGTCATTGTCTGCCAAGTATGTTGAAATGCCAGCTGGTTGGTATTATCTTGTACGTTGGATTTGTTGTGGGGAAGAAGTAATCACATCCTGAGCATTCAAACCATCTTCCATTTTTTGTCTTTGTCTCAAAAGAGTGCAAGGGAGGACGAGGTGGGGGTCCACAGTCACGGAGCACATGTTTTGGGTGTGAGGTTATGATGAGAGAAGGGTTAATTGTTGATCTGGATAGTATGAGCGTAAATGATTAAGTGATTAAGGTTTCCCCAATTAGGGTTCTTGGTTCTTAAGTACGTGTTTAGTGTGTGTTTTAATCGGTGTGGGGCTGATTAAGGCATGTTTAGTGGGAAAAGTATAATTAATACTTTCTCAAAAAATAAATATTATTAAACCTGGGTGTGAGGTGAGTGGATAGTGACGTGTGGTGTTTTGATTGGTGGGAGGGTGACGTGTCATGACTAGATTGGTCTAGGTTAGTTTAGATGTCTTCCAGAATTGGTCCGCCATATTTCAACTTTGTTTCATTTGAAGTTTACACAACTTATTTCCAAGTTCCTTTGTATTTGAAGTTTTGGTTTTTGCATTTTGGCCACAAAAACTTTCCAAGGATATTATAAATGACTTGTTTTGTAATTCCATGATATTTGAAGGGTCATTCTTGACATGTATTCATACCTTAAGGTCTTCACTTGTATACTTGACTTTGTGGAGAACTAAAAGTGACAAGCCTTCATTTTGTAGGGACCATTCTTGCCAATTCTTCAAAGTTGAGGGTCCTTTTTGTAACTTTTGACAAACTTTAGGGACCAAACTTGTAATTATGAATATACAAGGGTATAAAGTGTCAATTCTTCAATGATGAAGGACCCTTCTTGTACATTGTTCAATTCTTCAAGGACTTTTCTTGGAAAATCAACACTCGGGTTCGGTTCATTGTGCGGCTTCGTTTCTCGTGTTCATTTTTGCATTGATTTTTGTGATCTTTTGTCATTTTCTCAGTATCCGTACCTAAAATACACATTGAACAAACACAAGCATATTTATAGCACTTTTGATGATATTTTTTCCATTTTAAGCCCGTTTAGGGCGATGAGACTATGTATAAAAGCAGTCTCATCAGTACACCTACTCGAGATTTCCACTATATCCACAAGCTCCCTTCTTGGCGGAGAAAACCTTAAAACGTCGCTTACATTGTTTTTCTACACTAAGCTAAATGTCAAGACCTAATCTTAGCTAGGACCAATCTACATACGTCGCCTACTTCACAATTTTACGACACAAGGCTAGATGTCGAGTTCTAATCCAAAAGCTAGAACCAATCTTCATACGTCGCCTACTTCACCATTTTCCGACACAAGGCTAGATGTCGAGTTCTAATCCAAAGCTAGAACCAATCTTCACGACTCTTTACTTTGAAGCTAAGTGAGAACTCACAAGACACATACGCACATCAGTTTATAGTTTAGTGAGAACTATCACACGACACATTAAAACTCAACTAAACATATCCAAGTACACACATGTAACTTGGATCTTCACAAGATAAATCCAAGCATACACATATGCAATGGATTTACACAACACTAATCCAAGTATTTACAAATAGCCTAGATGAAAACAACTAGTCCAAGTATGCACAAATACATTGGATCTACACAAGACACAAATAAACAAAATGATGAGCATGACTAGATCTTTAGGAAAAGATGATCTTCATCTTTAATAAGAACACAAGTGTGTGAGTGATCTTCTCTTTGGACAAGGTAAAGAAAGGGATCAAGAGGATAATCATAAGTAAACATACTTAATACATTAAGTGATCATTTACTAATGAATAGGATTGAGAAAAGAGAAAGCAGGCTGAGAAAACTTTCCAAAAGGATTCTTGGAAAATGTAGATTTGATCCACTATATATAGGAGACAAGAAGTAATGGCTAGCTTCCGGCGGTTCTTTATTGTAGCCGGCGGTTCCTTATCGATAAGGAACTGCATAGGCACATAACGAGACGCCGGAGTAGACTCTGCTCCTTTTTTCTTTTAGTGGGGTAGGAATATCTGAGGTAGTTTGAAACCTTCAAAGGATATTCTTATGGCAATGGAATATGCCATATTCAATTATCATTTTCCAGTTTAATAAAACATTTTCTTAAAAAGAAAGTTTATTAAAAATCTTTTTTCACATTGACAAAAGTGAGTTTTAAGGCTAATCACTTTAATGATCACTAAGCATGATTAAGATATGTTAGTGTGATGATTATTACCTTGATGATAGTGTTAGTTAGATAATTCGTTTTACGATTGTGTTTGACAATAGATGTCTTGTATATTTTGTTGTGATCAAAACTAAGATAGATTAGTTATCACTAATAATGTTTTTAGGCATTACTTGCATTAACATATTATTACAAAAAATAAAGTAGTTGTAATTTAATTTGTGAAGGGTAAAGTTGACATTGTGTAAAAAGTAAGAGAGAGAAAGCTGAAAAGTGATGTTTTTATTAAACTACGTGTTTTTTGTCGGTGGGCAATAATTATGAGACGAAGGGAGTAGTTTTCATATCAGTTATGCTGATTAAGTAAGGTTAAGATTACTTGTTTACCCTTCTCGTATTTTAAGCTACATCTATTTCCATTTCACAAACCGTCTTAATTCTCTACAATTTGCCAAACACTCCAACATCTAAGTACATGATTGTTAAAACTTACACAATACACCTAAAGAATATTTTGTAAAACCTATATTATTAAAGATGATTATGTGTTCATTAGTTGTTTTGAATCCCTATTTACGATCAAAACATGTCCAAGCAGCCCCGAGGAGCTCAATTCCTTCTGTTAAATGTTCATAATAACAAAAGAAAACAAAAAAAATAATAAATAAATAAATAAATAAATAAATAAAATAACTTTACATTATGTAATAAGTTGTCTCTGTTTATACTTTCCAAACTATGATTATCCATCATTCATATGTTGTTTACCCTGCAGTTGTAACTGGAGATATATAATGTTCTTTAGGTTGAGTATGAAACTATGCCCGGGTCCATAAGAAACTACTCTGATCTGCCAAAGACTGCACGTCAATATGTTGAAAGAATAGAAGAACTTGTTGGCGTCCCAATCCATTACTACTACAACAAAAGTACTAGTTAGGGACGGAGAAAATTAGGGTCGACCAAGTCGACCCTAAATTAAGTGGGAGCCCACCATTTTTTTATAAAGTCGAACTAAAAAAGTAGGGACGACCTTTTGGCGTCGATCAAATCGACCCTAAGTGAATAAAATGTTTTGCCATTTTTTAATCTTTATTATTACATTTTATTATTAAAATTCATTATAAATTATTAAAAATAATTTTCTAAAATAAGTTTTGCACTAGAAGTAATAAATATAGGATAAATATCTAGGGTCGACTTTTCGACCCTAAATTACATAGACAAGTCGTCCCTAAGTTTCCCCCAATTTTTACAAATTTTTTTGCCAAAATTTTAAATAAAGCGGAAAAAATATATGTGGGAAATATTCAGGGTCGACTTTTTCGAGACTAAATTACATAATGAAGTCATCCCTATATTTCCGCCCAAAATTCCAAATTTTTCAACAAAAATTTAAATAAAACGCAAAAAAATATATGTGGGAAATATTTAGGGTCGACTAATTTACATAAGAGGGTCGTCCCTAATTTTTACCCAATTTTTTTCAATTTTTGCACCAAAAATTTATACACACCGCCCAGAAAAATTTATTACAAAAATTTAGGTTCAACTTTTTCGACCCTAAGTATCTAAGGATGGTCGTCCCTAATGTTTAGGGTTGACTAAGTCGTCCCTAAATGTGTCGACCCTAAAGTTTTAACTTTATTTAAGTCTACTTATAATCACAAACTCTTATCAAATCCTACCAAACTCACCACCACCAGCATCAGATTTTGCAGCAGATGGATCCGCATGAAGCTTATAAGTGTCGATGTGGAAATGGATGTATAGTGTTGAGAAAGTCATTTCGGAAACATAGCTTTGGACGACTTTACAATGCATGTCCTCTCTCGAAGGTAAACAATATAAAATTATTTATTTATATAATATGTGTGATTATCAAAATAACATGTCATGTCATTTCTTTACTTTGTAAAAGCCAAAAGAAGAAGATTATGGATGTAAATATTTTATATGGAAGGATGATCTGGATCGCCAATTCCGTATAAGATCTTCCCCTGGATCTTCAACACCTCAAGGTTCACACTATCCAAGTTCTTCAACTGGACCTTCTCAATCTGCACCCACTGAGTGCTCAAATTACAAGATCAAAGATTTAAAGATAAAGATGCTAGAGGAAAGACTATAAATGTAAATGCATCCTGAAGACCACGCATGTCAATCTACTGTAATACTTCATGAGCTTTTAAATGAAATGGAAAATCTTAGAGTGAAGTAGTAATCTGTTTGTTATTTTAAGTGTTGAGTAGTAATATGTTTGTTATTTTAAGTGTTGAGTAGTAATCATGTTTTCTGATATTAATATAAGTTGATTATTAAGTGTTAATGCTAAGTTGTTGATGATGCAAAAACGCGACTCATTAAAACAGTTAATGCACTCGATTAGTTAATCCTTATGGCATGATGAGCCAACATACAACACACCACCATGGATGTGTATGAAAGAAACTTATTTAATGTTGACGATGTTAATTCCCGGACCTAAATCACCTTCAAAGGACATTGATGTGTTCTTGAAGCCTTTGATTAAAGAACTCCAAGATTTTTGGGAAGGAGTATGGACGAAAGACGCTGCTAAGGGTATTCATTTCAAAATAAAAGAGGTAGTGTTATGGACCATAAATTATTTTCTAGCTCGAAGTAGTTTGTCTGGGTGGGCTGGGAAAGGCTACCACACGTGCCCTACTTGTAATGTGGACACTCCATCGATGGCTAACAAGAACAAAATCGTTTATGTTGGTTACAAAAGGTGGTTAAGAAGAAATCATGTGATAAGGAAAAAATCTAAGGAATTTTATGGTTCTCCGAACATAATCCTAAACCTAGAAAGTTTTCAGAATCTGGTATCCAGTTGCAGATTAGTAAAATCTTTAAACATAAATAGGGGAAACATCCACTCACTAGTAAAAAGAACTGCCCCCATAATCGAGCTGTTGAATTGAACTGGAGTAAGCGTTCTATCTTTTGGGATCTTGAGTATTGGCCATTTCTTCTACTGAAACACTGTTACGATGTCATGCACATCGAAAAGTATTTCCTTGAGGATCTACTCAATACCTTGTTACAGAACGACAAATCCAAAGACACGCCAAAGGCAAGGCAAGACATGGAAAATCAGGAGTTCGAAAGGAGTTGTGGTTAATTAAAAAACCTAACGGGAAGTTTGATAAGCCTCATCCAAAGTTCTCTTTCACTCAAGAAAACAAAAAACTTTTTTTGTAAATTCATCAAATGAGTCAGACTACATGATGGCTTTGGATCAAACTTCAAGAAAAAAGTGACCGCTGATGATGACAATATAACGGGTTATCTCATGACTGTCATATAATGATGCATCAGTTACTTCCTTATGGATTGCAACAATACTTGCCCAAAGACATTGCAAAACCTATAATCGAGATTTACTTATTCTTTAAGTAGCTTTGTGCTCGAAGTTTGACTGTACAGTACATGAAAGAAACTAAAAACAAATTGATCATTATGATGGTTAGTTTAGATAAAATATTTCCACCTGCTTTTTTCGACATAATGACTCATTTGGTAATAAATCTCCCTGACGAGGCTATTCTAGGTTCGGTTACTCGCGGCAGGTGGATGTATCGACTTGAAAGATTCATGAAAAAGCTAAAGAATTATGTACGAAATAAAGCAAATCCTGAAGGTTCTATTGCTGAGGGTTATGTTGCAAAAGAGGCATTAACTTTTTGTTCGCGTTACCTTAAGGATGTCGAGACGAGATTTAACATCTTGGCAGAAATGAAGACGATTTTCCTGGAGAACCGCATGAATTCGAGGTGTTCCGGACCGTATGCATACCGACGGGTAGAATCAAACCAACTCGTATGACTAGTGAAGACATGCAGGCAGTTACGTAGTTTTTACTTAACAACAGTCCTGAAGTCGAAGCAGAAATCTCTGCTTACAGCGAGTATGTTTATTCCTTTTTATATTTTATAATTTTGAAAATCTTCTATCTCGATGAATTATTCTAATATAATAAATCTTTGCAGTGACTCGCTTGATAACGTGGAAAAGAGTTTTCCTGCGTGGTTTAATCACAAGGTAAAAAGATTATATATTCCCTTGGAGTTATTTCTTATCTAAACGTATTTGTATCTCTTTTCTGTAGACCCGTGAAAAAAAAAGTGAGTGGGGACGGTAGTGACGAGTTATTCTCTTTGGCATGTGGACCTATTAGTTCATGTACATACCCCGCTTGCATAGTTGACGGTGTGAAGTTTGTGGTACATGAACGTGATATACTTCATACCACTCAATGCAGCGGAGTTTCAGCACCCGGGGTTGATTGAGAGATGTATTAACTTCAAGAAATTCTAGAGCTCACTTATATCGAAAACCACAAGGTTTTGTTGTTTCGATGTAAATGGTTTGACACAATTAAACTTAACAATTGTACCAAATGCAACAGACGTTCTTACATTGAGCATGGCATACATCATATTTTGACTGATAGGCTATTTCACCAAAATAACCCATACATTTTCTCGACACAAGCAACACAAGTATTCTACCTTAAAAACCTTGCTAGACAACCACTTCACTGGAGGGTCGTCGAACAGGTTTATCATCGAGATGTGGAAGAATCTGATCAAGATGTTATACATGGTGGTAGTTCATCAAATGTTACACTGTCTGTTGAGTTGCCTAGTTTGGATCTTATGGATTTGAGTGTAAATACTTAATCGACAGAAGGGGACCCTCCACCGGTTGATGATGATATTATTAATAATGAAGATGAGGTAGATGCACACGTTCTTGATGATGATGATGATGATGCTTTAGTGTCAGATGATGATGAAGTGAACCCTAGTAATGATGTTGTAGATGTTTTATCTAGCGATGACTCTGAAGATGACAATTGATCTTAAGTTGTATTTTAAATGAAACAATTGTTATATGCTTTAATGTGTAATTTTTTATTTGTGAACGATTGTTATATGCTTAAGTTGTAGTTTGAATGAAACAATTGTTACATGCTTAAGTTGTAGTTTGAATGAAACAATTGTTATATGCTTAAGTTGTGTAATTTTGTATTTTAATGAAATTGTTTTTGTATGTAAAAATTGTTGATCCCAAAATTAGATCGATTTAGCTTTGTGTTATCGAGATTAAATCAAGTATAACACGTAGAGAGACTTTGTGTATTCAACAATCTAAGTGTTATGCGGAATTTAACACTTAGAACAAAGAACAAAACAAAATAGTGTAAACCAAACTTTCACTTAGATTGATAATGAAACTTGCGTACAATGAAAGTGTAAAACGTATATTAAACTATGAACCTTACGACCTCCTTTTATACTTGGCCTAGCGGTATGTGAGTGACCCTCTAACCTAAAGGTTGGAAGTTCAAGTCTCGGTGGAGACATGTAAGATAGAATTTGTGAAATAGTTTGTGTGAGTTGTAAAAATTGCCTTTCAAAATAAAAATAAAAAATAAAAACTTGTACACTAAGTATTCCATCAGTGGTTGGACTTTCCTTTGTCAGCGCTCAAATACTCTTTGTCAGCATTCATCTCTCAGCGCCTCTTTTACTCTTGTCAGTGTCCAAGTTCCTCTTGTCAGCGTCCTAGTGACTTAGTTAATTTTATTCCCAACAATCCTCACCTAAACTTGGTATCTATTCTAGTAATCAAGTTTCTGAATAAAAACTAAATACAAAGAGGATTCTTACAAATACAAACTAATCCTGAATTTGAGAATAAATAAATCTAACAAAATGCTTACTAACATCACTGGTATAGTCAACCTCTAACTTTGTGGATACCATCATCTTCAAAACATCTTGAGATAGAGGATACTTACCATCAACCAAAAGATACTCTGCAAACTTTGCAGTACTCAGATAATATACACCAGCAGCTGAATACAAACGCCACTTCAAACCACTGAGGTCATCCAGATCCAACCATATTGGAGCAGCTTCATCAGGAAAAATCATTCTCTTGAATGTTGTCCAGATCCTTATTCCATTTACTGAATAAGGCTCTTCAGCTTCATACTTAGCTCTCATCAACTCCCATAGAGCTACCAAATCTTCTCTATCCAAACTTACAAACAGAGAAATCAAAGTAGTGAATGTGTGTACCTTTTCACCAGCTCTAGTGATCACCCAGAAACCACTGGTATCTTCCTCATACTTGACTATAGGGTTTATGAAGTCTAAGGGTACCACCTCTACAATATATGAAGCTTCCAATGGTGAAAGCTTCATGGTCTTTCTTAAAACAGGTTCACTCGGATTTAACTGATCAAGCTCTGGAAATCCAATCTTGATTCCCTTCTTCATTGGCCTTGGAACTACATATGCTTTCTTTATCCTCATCTGTTACTCCAACTCTTATTGCCTTTCCTTGGAGAGTATCCCAAAAGTCTTGTCTTTACACAAGGAATCCCAAATTGCAAATATTCTAATTAAGTAAAAGTGAGTTTTCAGAGCTTTGTGTAAGTCCACCCAGTCTGATGACACCTTAACATCATATAGTACAACAATCCCCTTCTTGTCTTGTTCTGGTGAAGAATGTTGCTAGCTCTGTTTTTCTCAAATACCTTAACGTCATTCTGAAGCCTCAACAATCCTTCTAAACACCAAATATTTTCTAACAAAGAAGTATCTGGATCATTCAAAGCTTCATCTTCATACTTGAAGTAGAGCTCAACAATCTTAGGCATTTCAAAATCAAATTGCATCTTCAGCTGGTTAAGCTTTTCTCTAGCCAACTCATTTTCTCCATACTCCAGTCTCTCTGGTTCTTCAAGTAGCACAACACTTAAGCTTGAACTCTGAGCACTCTCATCATCATCACTACCTGTCTCAGATTCAGAAGAAGTTACAATCTGAGACTCAACAGCAATCTTGAAAGGCCTCTTTCTTTTCTGTTCTTGTAATTGTGTAGCCAAAACTTGATCAAATTGTACTTGTGTTGCATCTTTTGGAACCTACTCCTCTACCATAACACCGTTACCTTTATCCAAATCTCCAATTGATAGTAAAGTTGTTGATGGTACCTCTGTAGAAACATCTGTTAATGCAATGATGCCTCAAAACGTTACTTGTTTTTTGGTCTCGGTTAATTTTGATTACGACAATATGTAAAAACAAGCATTTACGAAAACAACAAAAAACGAATTCTTGAGTTCAAGTATTTTTCATTACATCCATTATCACTTAAGGTGTGAACAAACAAGTACTCATCCTAATCAAGTGATCAAGTGATTAAATCTTTTCTTAAAACTCACTTTATATTAAGTGTGACAAGTTTTTATTAAACGTTCTTTTTAAGAAAATGTTTTATTAAATTAAATATTTGAAAATTTGAAAATGGCATATTCTATCTTGGTTTGGTATATCCTCTTCGGATATTTTTATCACTAGATATGAACTATCCCACTAAAAGACAAAAAGGAGCAGAGTCTACTCCGGCGGCTCCTTAAGTGGCTAGGCGGATCCTTATCGATAAGGAACCCAGGCCCTTATAAGGAACCGCGGGCAGATATAGTCGTTGGAGCCTTGTCTTATAGATAGTGGACCATTCTCATATTTTCTTCCCACCTCTTTTGCACATATATTTACAGATTCTTTCATACTTCTAAAATCACTCAAATCCTTGGTCATTTGGTTGATTACTACTTGTTTAGAAGTGAATCTTTCTCCTCCCATCTCTTCCTCTCCAAGTGCAAAGAGAAGAACACTCTCATCCTTGAAGTGTTGTGTCTACCACAAAGATCCTATGAAGATCAAACTTTATTCATTCATTGTTGTGTCATAGTTGTGAAGATCCAAGTGGTTGTGTCTATTTGGAAGTTGTGTATGTAGTAAGGTTCATACTTGGTCCTTAAAGTATATTGGTGTAGATTGGTCCAACTAAGATTAGGGCTCGACTTTTAGCTTAGAGTCGTAAATTGGTTAAGCGACGTGTACGGTTTTCTCCAACATAAGGAGCTTGTTGATTAGTGAACTCTCGAGTAAGGAGTACTTGAGGAGTAGAGTAGGAACGAGGAGTGAGCTTCGTTGCCGAACCACTATAAATCCTTGGTGTTTGGTTTGATCTTTTAAAACCCTTATCTCTTTACATTCATTATTATTTGTTTATACATACTTGTGATTATTAGTCTAGTTACATTATCTTTGTTCATATTATGCATAAGAAGATTTCACATATTTCCTCAAGCCTCTAAGTTTTTGAAAAATGATTTTCTGAAAACCATCATTTAACAAGTAAATATAAGAAACTATTCAACCCCCCCTGTAACACCTTGTAATTTTCCTACCTTGTAAAATGACTATTTTACCCTTTGACTTTTTATTTAGTCAACTATGTGATTTAACTGTGTGTTGGAACCGGGAAGTTATCCTGTGTTTTCTGAAAAACTGTTTAATGACGAGTAATGACTTGACACTGTGCTCAATCATTATTTTGAACCCTTTCTGTGAATCTGACAAAAATGCTGAGACGGTCAATGAATTGACGATAATCCGTGAGATTATTCGTTATCTGTGAATTATGTGCTTAACTGTTTAGTTTTTAACACCGTGATCGTATTTTCATGAACAACGTATTTAAATTATTATGTATATGTTTATATGCCTGTATTTTAGTATTTTTGCTATTTATAGTAATAAATCGTACTTTCTGCGAATATTTAATTAACGTATCGCGTTTTTGTATTTTACGTCGTTTTCACGTTTAACCGTCGTTAGCGTGCATAAGATACTTTGTAACTTATAAAATATCAGTTTTCGTCGAAAAATCATAAATTTAATATATTTCGTCAAATTTTTAAGTTTTACGTAATTTTAAACTTAACTATATACTTTTCGACATTTACCTAAACCTAATTAACCTTTTTACCTTAAACCTTCTAACTAATTACCATAGTTAAACTTTTGAATTATTTACCCTTGTGGGACCCCCCATAACCGGCCAAAACATCACCACCATGAAAGAAAACCAAAATTTTGCACTTTACTATATTAAGCTTAACTTACACACGACATTTTGAAATTCGTGTACCGGGAGATGAAAACCGTCATAATCCGAAATTATGCTTGGTTTTAGGTCAAATCCCGGGGACTATAGGTTTAGTTTGGTAAATGGTCAAGGGTTGATTTTTGGTCTCAAACCTGCACATTTGAGTCTATTATAAGACTTAGGTGTCAAATGGGTCAATGGAGTTTTTTAAACGGGTCAAATGAGTCCGACTTGGTCAAAGTACAATTTCAGTCCGAAAAACGTAGTTTTGGAAAAGTGTTGAGTAGCGGGTCGTAGAAGTGAAAACTTTTGTTGGGATTAAATATGTGATTTCTACAGGTCTTAAAGTATTTTTGAGAATTTTCTCAAATTTTATAAAAAGGGTTAAGTATAGTAAAACAGTCCGTACTTTTGGTAAGTATCGGCGAAAATGAGTAAAAATGAATAACGTTAATAATAAGGACAAATGGTATAAAACGAGTAACACTTGTCGTTTTGTTTTGGCGTGAGTTGTAATTGTCACAAGTGACTAATATGTATGTATTTTACACAGTACCATAAGGTTTTAAAATGAGATTACTCATTACGCGTTATTTGGTTTGATAGGTGTTGATTTACCCGGGCATCCGTATCGTCGTCAGTGACCGTCACTCGAACTATCGACTACTTGTTATATAAGGTGTGAATTTATAGCCTCGCTTACTATTATTTCAAACTGTTTTACCCGCGAGGGAAATGCATGCTAGTTTTCAAAATGAACATATGTCATGAATGATTGTTGGACCCGAATGTTGCCTTTGAAATTGTGTTGAGTACCTAGTTGCAAAAGGCCCTAAATTCATGAACTATTAACTATTGTTTAGTCCTAGCGTGGATTAGAAATAGCCGCTTATACAAAGTGATAGTACTATGGGGTTGACTACCCTATCCGAGACGAGGGCTAGTACGTTGATACCCCCTGCGGACGGATAATTTGTGATAAGAGATAAGGTATAATTGCAACTGATGCCTTAGTAGTGGCACTGGTTTCATCTGAATCACGCCGGTAATTATTACGCGGGTGATTGAGTTAACGGTTTAGTGTCATGAGCTTAAACACAATTGTCAGTATCTTGAATATAGATTGTTTGATCGACAAGTCTATGAATGATCGTGAATGGTTTTTATTTCACATATGTTCATAATGAATTGTAAAACCTATGAATTCCACTCAACGTTTTCGTTGACCAAATTTAGCATGTGTTTCAGGTAACCGCTGAAGTGTAGCATGGAGCGTGCATTGGATGGATGTTGTGTGTGGAGCTTGGGGTCTACTTGTTTTTCCTCCCGTTATTACTTAAACAATTTTAACTCTATGTCATGTTGTTGTGAAAACTGTAACTTTTGGGGTTGAGATTCATGGGGACCGAAACGCAAAAACTCTGTTGTATCATTTGTGGTGGGAAAACCGTAGACATGTAACTTTTCAACAATTTTTAATTTAAGTTTAAATTTGACGTCTCTTTGGAGTCGTTCGATATATCTTGTGTGCGATGATAACTGCCTAGCACCCAAATGTTGTAGTTCCGCTTCGCATAGCATTTGGTGGGGTGTTAGAGATTGGTATCAGAGCCATGAGTTATAGAGAACTAGGTCATTTTGAAAATTCCTAAACTATAACTTTTGGTGTCGTAAGAAATTGTCCAAGCGCACACAACTATCCTGCATGGCTCCGGTAAGGTTTATTTTTGTATTCATGGAATTTGACGTATACTTTTGAGTTGAAGTATATATGTGGGTATTTATTACGTAAATATGGAAATTACTATATGTAAACGTTGAAATTATACGTGGAATACCCGACACCGTAATTCTTGTATTACTTATGCATGAGCATCATATTATCGCATTTTGGGCATGTGTACCACCTTTGCATTGCATTCGCATGCATGTATTTATAAATATTGTATAGTTATCTTACGTACCCTCCAAAATTCTCTGTTATTGCAGGAGTGGCCGAGGTGCCGCCTAATGGTAATGGAAACGATTATGTCGTAGGTCACGAAGGGGGACCGTTTCCTCCGAACCCGCCGGATAATGACAATGGATGGATCGCTCCAGAAGAAGCAATAGAGCCGGGAAATGACAGTGACTAAAGTGACGTGGACAACTTCAGTATCAGTAGTGATGAGAGTGAGGATTCTGAGGAAGTGCCCGAGGAACCGGTGGATGATGGAATTCTCGAGAATGCTGTCGGTCAGACCGAACCTAATTTATTTCAATCTCCAAATTCGCCAAAGGGTTATGAAGTGCCTCCGACCGATCGATATGAGCAGCAACCCTTTAGTCGCCCGATGGACAATTGTAAGGACTACCTGAGGACAGTGCCAGGATTTGTTCGAGTAAGTAATGGGAGTGGTGCAGAATCCAGCAATTCATCTAAATCACAATCTATTCATGAGAATATCGCGAGGGTCTACTTTCCGAGACCAAGACACTACTGGGATCCCGAGGGTCGTTTGAGGAGGATGGATAGGTTGATGTATGAACGGTTTGTGGTAGAGACCAGGGTAATTAAGAGGTTTGATAAGAATGAGAGGGAACACCAAAGATTATTGGCAAGAACTTCAAGGATTGAGTATGATGGAAATGCAAACAAGAGTGATATCAACAGTCTAAGATCGATGATCGCGAACTTGAGCGCCAGTCTTGATCAAGTTAGGGAAGATCAAGCGAGATTGTCTAGGATGCAGAGTTGGGAGCATCGAGTGAGAGCATCATTGCCCCCAGATTGGAGATTTGTGGACGATTTGGAAATGGAAGCTAATGACTTCATGATCCAGCCACCTGCCAGAGGTGCTTGTATCACTGTGGGAAATCATGTAGCGGTTGAGTGTGGGTCTACGTCAGGGACGAAGAAGGCGAATGAATGTGGGTCGAACGACAAAGGAAAGAGGAAGATGGATGAAGTGGGCGAGGAAGATAGCGACGAGGAACCCGAGGAAGATGATGATGAACCGCCATCCAAGAGACCGTGTGGATCACCACATGCCTAGTTGTTTGTCTTGTATTTTATCTTTGATCGTTGTAATAGAACTGTTTTAGACATTTGTATGATGGCATTGTGACGAAAAACTTAAGGACCTAAGTTTTATGGTGAATGGTTGTAGTGGCAATACTTGTCATAATTTTGGTTGATTATCAATACAATCCATGTGAATTGATGAATATTAGTAACTCTGTAGTGATGTGTCGTTGTATTTATATTATGTCTTGAAAGAGAAATCCATCTTAATCTTGGTGTGTATACTTACATTGTTTTTCTATTTTCCATGTCTTTGCAGAGAGGTGTATTTGATAACGCACCATGCCTCCAAAACTAACCGCCGACCGTGTGAACACGATGATTCAGGAAGCCATTGCGAATGCGCTAGAAGCAGATCGAGCAGGGAGGAACCCAGACCAGGGCAGAAATGCGGGGAGACAGCAAGCCCCAAGAGAGTGTACTTACTCTAGTTTCATAAAATGTGGTCCCACGCAATTTCGTGGAACTGGTGGATCTCTAGAACTCAGGAGATGGTTAGAAAAGGTTGAAAGTACTTTCGAGATTAGTGGTTGCTCAGAAGCGAACAAGGTCAAGTTTGCGGCTGCTACTTTTCTCGACGATGCATTGAGTTGGTGGAACACCCAAGTAGCCACTGTTGGGTTAGCAGTAGCGAATGCAAGAACATGGACTGCTACTAAAGCTCTTTTGACCAAGAAGTTCTGTCCTGAAGAGGAGTTAGGTCAATTGGAAGATGAGTTGAGGCACCTGACTTTGAAAAATAATGATATCACTGCTTACACCAGGAGGTTTAATGAACTAAGCCTTTTGTGTCCAGACACCTTTGCCGATGATAACAAGAAGATGAAACAGTACATTAAAGGTCTATCCAGTAATATCAAGGGTGAGACGACTTCGTCTAAACCTGGGTCGTTTGATGAAGCGGTCCAGATGGCTCACGCGTCGATGGATGTCAAACTCCAAGACAAGAAGAACTTCATTGCTAAAGGAAATAAGAGGAAGTGGGAGGCGGCGCAGAGCAACCAATCTCAGGGTCAAAGCCGAGGTGGAAACCGAAACAACAATGGTCAGAACCGCAATCAGCAGTTCAACCAGCGAAGGAATGAAGGGATGAGAGCTGTGACAAACCCTAGAGGAGCGAAGGTGAATCCCCACTGTGGTCGATGCAACTTGTACCATGTAGGGAGTTGCCCGCCTGCATGCGGCAAATGTGGAAAAGCGGGTCACAGGATGTCTGATTTCCGAACAAAGGGGGTAGCCACTGGGGCGAATGCTACGAGAGTGATGGGTTGTTTTGGATGTGGAGAAAGAGGCCATAAGCAAGGAAATTGCCCGAAGGCAGGAAACAAGCAAGGAGGTAACAATGCTGCTGCCGTGTATCAAGTAGGGACGGCTGATAAACCACAGGGTCCTAACGTGGTTACCGGTACGTTTTTGCTAGACGCTTGTTACGCTAGTATTTTGTTTGATTCTGGTTCCGACAAAAGTTTCGTAGATGTTAAATTTAGTCGTCATATCGATAGAAAACCGGTATTGTTAGCGACTAGTTATAACGTGGAGTTAGCCGATGGAAAAATTGTTAGTACGAATTCTATACTGAAAGGGTGTACCTTAAAGTTAGGAATTTACGCTTTTGAGATCGACTTGATGCCTATAGAGCTAGGATCGTTTGATGTGATCGTGGGAATGGATTGGCTGATGGCGCACAGTGCTGTGATCGTCTGTGGTGAGAGATTAGTTCAGATCCCGTAGAGGAATAAAGTCTTGACTGTGAAGGGAGACGAATGCACTTCTCGTTTGAAAGTGATTTCTTGTTTGAAAATGATGAAGTATGTAGAAAGTGGATGCGATGTGTTTTTGGCACAAGTTTCGAGTGATGGTGATTTAGAGGCGAGGATTGAAGAGGTACATGTAATCTGCGAATATCCGGAAGTTTTTCCAGACGAGCTGCCGGGTTTACCACCCACCCGTGAGGTCGAGTTTCGAATCGATTTGGTGCCAGGAGCTGCGCCGGTTGCGCGTGCACCCTATCGATTAGCACCATCCGAGTTAAAGGAGTTATCGGATCAACTGAAGGAGTTGATGGACAAAGGATTTATTAGGCCGAGCTCATCACCATGGGGAGCGCCAGTGTTGTTTGTGAAGAAGAAAGATGGGTCATTTCGGATGTGTATTGACTATAGAGAACTCAACAAGCTAACGGTTAAGAATCGGTATCCATTGCTGAGGATTGACGATTTGTTTGATCAACTGCAAGGGTCCTGTGTATACTCAAAGATCGACTTGAGATCAAGGTATCATCAACTGCGTGTAAGAGAGGAGGATATTCCTGTAACCGCCTTTCGTACGCGGTATGGACACTTCGAATTTCGAGTGATGCCGTTTGGGTTGACAAACGCGCCTGCTGTATTCATGGACCTTATGAATCGCGTATGCAAGCCGTATCTAGATAAGTTTGTCATTGTTTTTATTGATGATATTCTTATTTACTCTAAGAGTAAGGAGGAGCACGAGAAGCACCTGAGAAAGATATTGGATCTGCTGAAGAGAGAGAAGCTGTATGCGAAGTTCTCGAAGTGTGAGTTTTGGTTAGAGTCTGTGCAATTCCTTGGTCACGTAATTGATAGCAAAGGAGTTCGCGTGGATCCTGCCAAGGTCGAAGCGATCAGGGAATGGTCGGCACCGACAACGCCGACTGAAGTTCGACAATTCCTTGGTTTAGCTGGGTATTATCGGAGATTCATTGAAGGATTTTCGTTGATTGCGAAGCCATTAACAAAGCTTACCGAAAAGAATAGGGTGTATGAATGGGGAGATGAGGAAGAATTCGCTTTCAAAACGCTCAAGGACAAGTTATGTTCCGCACCGATATTGTCATTACCTGAAGGAACCGAAGACTTTGTAGTGTATTGTGACGCATCTCGTAAGGGTTATGGAGCGGTGTTGATGCAGCGCGAGAAGGTGATAGCTTACGCGTCGAGACAACTGAGGAAGAATGAGGAGAACTACACGACGCACGATTTGGAATTAGGAGCTGTAGTCTTTGCGTTGAAATTGTGGAGACATTATTTGTATGGGACGAAGTGTGTTGTATTCACTGACCACAAGAGTTTGCAGCACATTTTAGATCAAAAGGAGTTGAACATGCGACAGAGACGATGGGTAGAATTACTAAGTGGCTATGACTGTGAAATTCGCTACCATCCTGGCAAGGCGAATGTTGTAGCAGATGCACTTAGTAGGAAGGATCGAGAGAAACCTTTGAGAGTTTGAGCATTGGTGATGACTGAGAGTGTTGACTTAACCGAAACTATACTGAAGGCTCAAGAGAGGGGATTAATGAAATAGAATGTTGATGCTGAGAACTTGGGAAGAATGTTGAAACCTCTTTTTGTGATTAGGTCAGACGTACTGAGATATTTCGAGAATCGGATTTGGTTACCGTTGTGTCCATCCGAGGAAGGAAAGCCTGGAGTACGAGATTTGGTTATGAACGAGTCTCATAAGTCGAAGTATTCGATACATCCTGGATCGAATAAAATGTATCATGATCTGAAGAAAGTTTATTGGTGGACGAATATGAAGGCGGATATTGCTCGTTACGTTAGTAAGTGTTTGACTTGTGCGAAGGTTAAAGCAGAACATAAGAAGCCGTCTGGGTTGTTGGTACAACCAGAGATCCCAGAATGGAAATGGGAGAAAATCGCTATGGATTTCGTGACGGGTTTACCCAGAACTCCTAGTGGATGTGATATGATTTGGGTAATAGTGGATAGATTAACGAAATCTGCTCATTTCTTACCTATGAAGAAGACTGACAGTATGGAAAAGCTGGCCAGTGTGTACGTGAAGGAGATCGTTTGCAGACATGGAGTACCGTTATCGATTATTTCGGATCGCGATAGTAGATTTACTTCGGAATTTTGGAAATCGCTTCAACGTGCGATGGGCACTGAATTGAATTTAAGTACGGCTTATCACCCGGAGACTGACGGCCAGAGTGAACGAACTATTCAGACGATGGAGGACATGCTCCGAGCATGCGTGATTGATTTTGGAGGAAGTTGGGAACGCCACTTGCCTTTAGTGGAGTTTTCGTATAATAATAGTTACCATGTGAGCATCAAGGCTGCACCGTTCGAAGCATTGTATGGAAGGAAGTGTAGATCGCCTGTGTGTTGGAGTGAAGTAGGAGAAAGTCAATTGAATGGACCCAAAATGGTTTTAGAGACGACCGAAAAGATTGTGCAAATCAAGAACCGACTACTTGCTACGAGAAGCCGACAGAAGAGTTATGCCGATAACAGAACAAAACCGTTGGAATTTGAAGTCGGAGATATGGTTATGCTTAAGGTATCGCCGTGGAAGGGTGTAATTCGTTTTGGGAAGAAAGGAAAGTTGAGTCCGAGGTATATTGGACCATTTAAGATCGTTAAACGAATTGGACCAGTAGCGTATAAGTTAGAGTTGCCGAGCGAGCTTAGTGCTATTCACGACACGTTTCACGTATCGAACTTGAAGAAGAGTTTGGCGGATAAGGAATTGGTGATTCCTTTGAACGAGATTCAACTGGACGAAAAAATGCATTTTGTGGAAGAACCCGTGGAAATTATGGACCGAGAGGTCAAGAGGCTGAAGCGTAGTAGAATTCCCATTGTGAAGGTTCGATGGAATTCTAGGCGTGGACCGGAATACACTTGGGAACGTGAGGACTTTTTCAAGGAAAGGTATCCTCATCTGTTCCAGCGGCACGAAATGTGAGTATAAGAAGAGGCGAGCGCCGGGACGTCGCTCTCTTTAAGCAGGGGTGGATGTGATACCCTAGAACCGAGGTCACTAACATTACCCTAAATTACGCTTATTTTTGAATTTTTTAATAAATTTTAATTGCTATATATTTTAGTATTTTGGTTGAAACCGATGTTCGAGGTTATAATTTTGATGATTGACGATTTAAGAAGGACGATGACGAATACGATCCCGATGGATGCCCAAATTTCTATAATTATTGACGTTTTATCGATAATGTAATTTTTAGAGAATTTTACTTACGGTTCGTGTTAAGTCGAGTTGGGCGAGTTTTATTGCTTTCCGGGTACATTTAAAGTGTCCCAAAAGTATTTTGGAGTGTTTGGGATGATTCCCGACTCCCGTAAAATTTTCCAAAATGTCAAATGAGCCAATCCCGTAAACATTTGGAGTCGTTTTTGCTTAAGGCCAAAAGAAAGCTTAAATTTCACATTTGGTCCCTCCCATTTCACAAAAGGGGAACAAACACTCACACACAAAACATTTCAAGAAAAAAAAGATCAAACCCTCTCCCTTTTGCTCTCTAGGCCGACGGCCAAACCCCAAAACCACCACCACTTCAATTCTTTTTGGGTTTTGATTAATTCTAATCAAAGACCACCTTCTAAAATCCTTTAGTAAGTGTTAATCCATGGTTATTTCAAACATGCATTAACAAAAATTCTTCCAAAAATTCAAGATTTTTCAAAAGTCCATTTGGATGTTAATTGGGCATTTGCAAGTCTAATTCATGTTAGAATGATGCTAGAACACCAAACAAATCAACCAAAATCAATTTGGTTGATGGGTTTTGATCCCCCAAACCCCACGGCTCAAAGGGGGGTGTTTGGGGATGATGGTGATCAATGTTTTGATGTTTGATTTTATGTTTAATCTTATGTTTACATGTTTTTAGATGGGTATATTCACTTGCATGTATATTTTTATGATTTGAGTTTTATGAGGATGTTGATCAATAGGGGATTATGACTGACAATGATGTTTGGTTATGATTAGGAGTACTTAGGATGATGTCTAGTGTTAGTAAATGGGTTTGAAAACGAGCGTTGGTATGATTTTGGTATAGGTAATTTTAGGCAGAAAGTTTAAGGTGTTTTCGTAAAAATTATTTTTAAAACAGGTCTTGTGAGTAGGATAGAGTTGTAGAGCATCTTCTTAGCTTCGATTTGGTATAAGATAGAGCTTACGACTCCTAACGAGACAAAAGTTACGACGTTTTGAAATTCGTGTACCGGGAGATGAAAACCGTCATAATCCGAAATTATGCTTGGTTTTAGGTCAAATCCCGGGGACTATAGGTTTAGTTTGGTAAATGGTCAAGGGTTGATTTTTGGTCTCAAACCTGCACATTTGAGTCTATTATAAGACTTAGGTGTCAAATAGGTCAATGGAGTATTTTAAACGGGTCAAATGAGTCCGACTTGGTCAAAGTACAATTTCAGTCTGAAAAACGTAGTTTTGGAAAAGTGTTGAGTAGCGGGTCGTAGAAGTGAAAACTTTTGTTGGGATTAAATATGTGATTTTACAGGTCTTAAAGTATTTTTGAGAATTTTCTCAAATTTTATAAAAAGGGTTAAGTATAGTAAAACAGTCCGTACTTTTGGTAAGTATCGGCGAAAATGAGTAAAAATGAATAACGTTAATAATAAGGACAAATGGTATAAAACGAGTAACACTTGTCGTTTTGTTTTGGCGTGAGTTGTAATTGTCACAAGTGACTAATATGTATGTATTTTACACAGTACCATAAGGTTTTAAAATGAGATTACTCATTACGCGTTATTTGGTTTGATAGGTGTTGATTTACCCGGGCATCCGTATCGTCGTCAGTGACCGTCACTCGAACTATCGACTACTTGTTATATAAGGTGTGAATTTATAGCCTCGCTTATTATTATTTCAAACTGTTTTACCCGCGAGGAAAATGCATGCTAGTTTTCAAAATGAACATATGTCATGAATGATTGTTGGACCCGAATGTTGCCTTTGAAATTGTGTTGAGTACCTAGTTGCAAAAGGCCCTAAATTCATGAACTATTAACTATTGTTTAGTCCTAGCGTGGATTAGAAATAGCCGCTTATACAAAGTGATAGTACTATGGGGTTGACTACCCTATCCGAGACGAGGGCTAGTACGTTGATACCCCTGCGGACGGATAATTTGTGATAAGAGATAAGGTATAATTGCAACTGATGCCTTACTAGGGGCACTGGTTTCATCTGAATCACGCCGGTAATTATTACGCGGGTGATTGAGTTAACGGTTTAGTGTCATGAGCTTAAACACAATTGTCAGTATCTTGAATATAGATTGTTTGATCGACAAGTCTATGAATGATCGTGAATGGTTTTTATTTCACATATGTTCAAAATAAATTGTAAAACCTATGAATTCCACTCAACGTTTTCGTTGACCAAATTTAGCATGTGTTTCAGGTAACCGCTGAAGTGTAGCATGGAGCGTGCATTGGATGGATGTTGTGTGTGGAGCTTGGGGTCTACTTGTTTTTCCTCCCGTTATTACTTAAACAATTTTAACTCTATGTCATGTTGTTGTGAAAACTGTAACTTTTGGGGTTGAGATTCATGGGGACCGAAACGCAAAAACTCTGTTGTATCATTTGGGGTTGGAAAACCGTAGACATGTAACTTTTCAACAATTTTTAATTTAAGTTTAAATTTGACGTCTCTTTGGAGTCGTTCGATATATCTTGTGTGCGATGATAACTGCCTAGCACCCAAATGTTGTAATTCCGCTGCGCATAGCATTTGGTGGGGTGTTAGACATAACCACATAACCAATAAGGTCCAAAACTCCATCTATAAAATAACATAATAAAACTCTTGGAATACAGAAATCCATAGTCTAGCTAAAACAGCATAGACTAAATCCAAAACGAAAACATAATCAGTTATAAGTCATGTCGCCCATAAGAGTGGAAATAGCATAAGGTCCTTCATATTCACCTACTCCTAATAACTCGAACCACCACATGATTCTTAGGGAACATGACTTAAACATCAAAAGAAAATAATACCCCTCAGGTACATAAAATAACCCAACAAAAGATAGAAACTACTATGTACCAAATTATGTACTATAATGTACATTATAAGTAAAATACGACAATGACTAGCGTGGAAGATTATGGTTAAACCCGCACTACTCACAACTCGAAAAGAAAATAACATGTGGCTAAGTATGAATTTACTATGGTTCAATTCATACCAGTCAAAACATCACAATAAATAACATTCAAACACATCAATTATAATAAAATGCACACATACTCCTATGACGCCTATATGCAGGGACCCTTAAGCTATAGACTAGGCTACGCGACTAGGCAACCTAATTATCTATAACCATTGTCTCTGATACCATTCTGTCACACCCCACCAATGGCAGAATATGGGGCACGACGTATGGATATCATCACAACAAATGGTGTCTCTATAGAGAAGACTAAAATGCAAATATAATGTCATAAATGGCGACACAAATGTCATGACAATATCTCAACAATGCAGGAGTCTAGGTAAGTAGGTAACAGTCCTACCACTTACCCAAGACAAACAATAAACATAAACCAAACAAACATATAGGTGCCAACATGTATCACTTATCAAAAAAACATAAAGGTAAACTAAGAAGGAACGGGGATCTCCTTCTATATGAAATCCTAAGGCATCCAATTCTAGCCACTTCTATCCTCAAGCTTAACCACATTCTCACCTGAAAGAGACACTAAAACACGTCAACATAAAGTTGTTGAGAGTCATAGGTTTAGACTCCAACACAAGACAAGTCATAAGCTGTGAATACCGTAAACCAATAAACATATGGACAATGCGCTACAATCATGTACTAACAACTAGCATTCAAGTTAAATCAATCATTACAATTCCAAGGCATCACGCCTTACCAACAATCACAATTTCCAAGGCATCACGCCTACCAACAATCTCAATTTCCAAGGCATCACGCCTTACTAACAATCACGATTTCCAAGGCATCACGTCTTATCATTAACCATAGGTCCCATAGGCGCCCATACACCTATGTACCTTTCCAATCCAAATCACACACAAACAAGAATCACATAGCAGTTAATCTCATAAATGTACACACAAGTCCATCTCAAACCTTAAACATTCACAGCATTAATTTAGAAAATAATTCAACACAGTGTCTCTTCCATCCCATCTGGAAGTCAAAATCAAAAGTAAACATGGGACTATGAAACTCACCTGATAGCTTATTCACAAGTCCTCGCACTAGCAACGAGCTAACAAACCAAAAACACGAAATCAATACACGAACCAATCACTAAGATGGCTCATCAACCTATGATGGACATCTAGCCTATTCCAACATATTTACCTCATTGATAAGCTCTAATCACCCCATTACCCTTCCTTAACAAGTCCTTAACTTGGTTAAGTTTAATAACTAACCCGTTCATATTTTACCCAAACCAGTCCCAGTTTTTAGGTCTCAAAACTTTAAGTCAACGTCCACTTAAACATACCCATGGTTTCTGTAAAAGGAATATTCATACCCTTAGATATGTTGGCTAACACCTCCTACTTGCCCTAACCTTAAAGCTACTGTTAAGGCCCCGATATACATATATCTACTTTTGTCATTCCGAATTTCCTGATTTTAAACGTACTAAAAGTTTGTTACCATTAAGGGGTCTTACCCTAAACCACCACCTTAGCACAAGTGCAGATACTTACTACAATATATAAACCATCTCTCACGTTCGTGAGAAGATCTCAATGCAATCCTAAGTACCCCAAACAACCCAAAACTTAAAAAGAAAACAGGCTGAATTCAAAACTGTTTTGACCTCCGACTGTTGTAACCTGTTTTTGACCCACTTCCCGACCTCCAATTTAGTTCTCGTTTCTTGCATTGGAAAGCCACTTCATATATCTTTCCAGGGGTACTTGAATCGTAAAATAAGAGTTTATAGAACTCCCGATATGATCAAAACAACTGACTCAAAATCTGCCCAGTTTTTAAAAACGGGTTTAACAAAATCAACCTTATTAATTAACCCTAATCCCTCTAGTTACAAGCCCTAATCCATCCAATCATTATGAACTCATTAAAATACAGATTTTTATTAAAACTCTAACCTAAATCCATCATATGTTGATGTATACATGTTTAATTAAATAAGAACAACATTAAACAAGATTATACCTTCAGTTGATCAAAAATCAAGATTTTGAAACCCTAATTTTTATTCTTCTCTTTTTTTTTTCCTCCATGGCTGCGTTTTCTTTTTTTTTATGATGAATCGTATGTTTTTTTTCTAATATTGTTTTAATACACTGCACTAGTCCAAGCCCAATACAACTTTCCTTTTTTTCCCTTTTCTTCCCTTTTTTTTCTTTTTTTCTTCTTGCGTCCAAAACAAACCGACCCAAATCCCTTGAAATTCGTTTTTTCCTTCTTTTAATTATTAATATATGTATTAATAATATTACCTTAAATTTCCTTAATTTATTTCAGCTTCTAAAGCCTCCAAAACCTCAAAACCGTAAAACTAGTCAAATTTACGCGTTTTACCGTAAAAGTCGTAAAATATACACTTTTATAAAAAATCTCAAATTTTGAAATAAACTTTATATTTAAGTCCTAAATGACTTAAAACCATCCCGATAAATATTCATATGACTAATTACCTCTTCCGAGACCTCTAAATGCTAAACCGTAAATCCTAAAAAAATACACTATTACTATAATACTTATACGTATATGTAACCACCAAAATATCACCATTTCATTTCATAGTCACTAATTGTGATCTCATGAACATGAATTAACCGTTCCTCGATTTACTTATGAGTACTCTATACTCATAAACGATAATCACACCAACCTCGTTCACACAAAATAAACACGTAAGCACAAAAATCAAGTAGTCACACATAAAATAACCTAAAAGTAAGACCAAATGACGAACCTCTAAACCACGGTTGTCACATTCATCGGTTTATCTTAACTGCATACCTCAAAAAGTCAGTTATCTCGGTAAATTTTTTATTCCATGCGGTATTCAAGATATGGATGAATGCTATGCCTTGGCCGATCTTGGTGCTAGCATTAATTTGATGCCTCTTTCGATCTTTAAGTCGCTCAATCTTCCAAATCTTACTCCTACGAAGATGTCTATTGAAATGGCCGATCATTCTACGATTCCCGCATGTGGGACGGTCGAAGACGTTTTTGTTAAGGTGGGCAAGTTCTATTATCTGGTTGACTTTATCGTAGCCAATATTCCCATGGATCCTCAAGTTCCTCTCATTTTAGGTTCTTCGTTTTTAGATACGTCACAAGAAATTATTGACGTTCATGC
This sequence comes from Glebionis coronaria, assembly GCA_025667525.1. Classification (NCBI taxonomy): domain Eukaryota; kingdom Viridiplantae; phylum Streptophyta; class Magnoliopsida; order Asterales; family Asteraceae; genus Glebionis; species Glebionis coronaria. The sequence continues at coordinate 3,259,732 of JANFOE010000109.1, forward strand.
TAGAAAAATCACCTTACGTTTCAACGACGAGGAACTTGTTATAAACGCAACTCGAAACTCGAAACTTTCTCATGTTTATTCTATCGCGACTATGAACCATGTTGATATGATCGATGTCGTTTGCGAAGAATATTCACAAGAAATTTTAGGTTTTGTCGATGAATCAAATCGTGGCAATCCCACTATGCTCGATCCTATCCTTGATAATTCGACACCTTCGTTCACTCCATTTGAAGGAGGTGGTTTTACGTTGGAAGAATTTAACGTTCCTCGTACTTATAACGAAGATCTCGATGACGATGAGGAATTCTCGATTATCAAGGATTTTCTTAACGATTTCCCATTTCCTCCGCCGGTGGAGGTTATGAGTATCGAACCCACATCTTCAATTGAGGAACCACCAACCCTCGAATTGAAAGATCTTCCTCCTCACCTCGAATACGTATTCTTGGAAGGAGACGATAAGTTGCCGGTAATTATTGCGAAGGATCTTTCCGATGATGAAAAAACCGCACTTATCGATGTCTTGAAATCTTACAAAGGGGCAATTACGTGGAAACTCTCCGACATTAAGGGAATCGAACCTAAATTTTGTACGCACAAAATATTGATGGAGGAAGACTCCAAACCCGCAATCCAATGTCAACGAAGGGTAAACCCCAAAATTCACGTCGTCATCAAAAAGGAAGTTCTTAAACTACTAGACGCGGGAATGATTTACCCTATATCCGATATCCCTTGGGTGAGTCCCATTCATTGTGTCCCTAAGAAGGGAGGAATGACCGTTGTGCCAAACAATGACAACGAGTTAATTCCAACTAGACTCGTAACCGGTTGGAGGGTGTGCATTGACTATCGTAAGTTGAATGACGCCACTCGTTAAGACCATTTTCCCTTGCCCTTCATGGAACAAATGTTGGAGCGTCTTGCGGGAAATGATTTCTATTGATTTTTAGATGGTTTTTCCGGTTACTTCCAAATCCCCATCGATCCTCGTGGTCAAGAAAAAACTACGTTTACGTGTCCATATGGAACGTTTACCTATCGTAGAATGCCATTCGGACTTTGTAATGCACCGGGAACTTTTCAACGGTGTATGATGGCTATTTTTCATGACATGATCGAGAAGACGATGGAGGTCTTTATGGATTATTTTTCCGTGTTTGGTAGTTTGTTCACCTAGTGTTTAGAAAATTTGGGCAAAATGTTAAAACGTTGTGAGGAAACCAACCTTGTGCTTAATTGGGAAAAATGTCATTTTTTGTGTAAAGAATGAATCGTCTTAGGGCACAAGGTCTCAAAAGCGTTGATTGAGGTAGATAAAGCTAAGATAGATGTCATCGCCAAATTAGCTCATCCCAAAACTGTCAAGGGAGTTAGGAGTTTCCTAGGCCACATGGGCTTTTATTGTCGATTCATAAAGGATTTTCAAGGATATCTCGACCCATTACACACCTTCTCAAAAAAGATGCTCCTTTCGTCTTTAACGAAGATTGTGTACGAGCCTTTGAAATCCTTAAAAGGAAATTTACCAAAGCTCCCATTCTTGTTGCTCCAAATTGGAACCTCCCCTTTGAGCTCATGTGTGACGCTAGTGATTACGCTATAGGGGTCGTTTTGGGGCAAGGTCATAACAAGCATTTCTTGCCTATTCACTATGCTAGCAAAACGATGACCGAGGCTCAACTTAAATACACCACAACGAAAAAATAACTACTTGCCGTGGTGTATGCGTTTGAGAAATTCCGACCTTATCTTGTCTTGACGAAAAGCATAGTGTATACGGACCATTTGGCTATCAAGTATCTCTTTGCTAAATAAGATGCTAAACCGTGATTGCTTCATTGGATTCTCCTCCAACAAAAATTTGATGTCACAATCCTTGACAAAAGGAGCCGAGAATCTAGCGGCCAATCACCTCTCTCGATTAGAAGATCCTCACCAATGTGTTTACGAGAACAACGAGATCACCGAAACTTTTCCTCCTGAGACACTTGGTGTAGTGAATCCTAAGAAAGACTCTTCTACCCCATGGTTTGCAGACATCGCAAATTACCATGCGGGGAATTTCATCATTAAGGGTATGACGACACAACAAAAACGAAAATTCTTTCGTGACGTCAAGTTCTATTTTTTGGAAGACCCTTATCTATTTCGGACTTGTGCGGATCAAATCATTCGACGTTGTGTATTTGCACCATAGCTTCTAATATCCTTAGAGCTTGTCACGAGGGACCCACGGGTGGTCACCATGGTGCTAATCTCACGGCTAAGAAAGTTTTCGATGCCGGGTTCTTTTGTCCTACTATTTATCGAGATGCGCACGCACTTATCAAGTCACGTGACTCGTGCCAACGTCAAGGAAAAGCCTCACAAAACGATGAAATACCACAAAATATCATCCAAGTGTGTGAGATCTTTGACGTGTGGGGCATTGATTTTATGGGACCGTTCCCATCATCTCATGGTAATAAGTATATCCTTGTGGCCGTTGACTACCTATCTAAGTGGGTTGAAGCTAAGACTTTGCCCACGAAGGATGCTCGTGTGGTAGTCAAGTTTTTGAAGCAATTGTTCTCTCGGTTTGGAACCCCTCGTGCTATCATAAGCGATCGTGGAACCCATTTTTGAAACGATCAATTTGAAAAGGTTTTAAAGAAATATGGGGTTACAGTCGTCTTTCTATGGCTTATCACTCACAAACGAGTGGGAAAGTCGAGCTTTCAAGGCGAGCATTGAAAAGGATCTTGGAAAGATCGATAGGAGAAAACCGATAATCTTGGTCGGATAAGCTTGACGATGCTTTATGGGCCTTTCGCATCGCTTATAAGACCCCAATTGGATGCACACCTTATAAGTTGGTGTATGGAAAGAATTGCCACTTGCCTATCAAACTTGAACACAAGGCATATTGGGACCTAAAGCATGCAAACTTTGATTTGAAGACCGCGGGGGATCACCGGAAAATACAATTAAATGAATTGGATGAATTACGTGATAATGCTTATGAAAATTCATTAATATTTAAAGAAAAGACTAAAAAGTTTCATGATTCAAAGATTAAAAACCGGGTTTTTAACATTGGTGATCAAGTTTTACTTTTTAACTCTCGTTTAAAGATATTTTCCGGAAAACTAAAATCCTGTTGGTCGGGTCCGTTCACCGTTACACAAGTTTTTCCTTATGGGACCATCGAGCTAGCTCAAAATGATGGTCCTAACTTGAAGGTAATTGGACATAGGCTCAAGAACTATTTTGGTGGGGAAGTCCCTTCTTTGGACGACCTCGACCAAGTCACTTTCCCCAATGATAACTAGTATTGAGGGGATCGAGTCGAGCTCATGACGCGGTAATAAAAAACGAGGTGCCTCGTGGGGGAGATCCCATGTTTATCCATGTACATATTATCGCTTCTAATGTAGCTAATGTGAGGGGATTTGTGCCCTTCCAAACTTTGTTCCGTGGTTGTTTATGAATTGTGGTTATTAGACCATCATCTTCATGATTGGAGTCTCTCGTGTTCGTTTTACTCGAGCCTCAATCGTTTGATTTCAAGAATTTCTCGATATCCACATGATGTATCCTTAATTATTCTAACCTTAGGTCTTTTTAGCACACTTCATAAACGGCTATTGATTTAATGCTTCCACCCTTTCGATGTTAGATTAAGCATTCGACTACGTCTCTAGTATGGGGGTATCCTACCCTTAGACTCGAAACATTGAGGAAAATTTTTAACTTTAGTATGGGGTGAATAGATACTCGACCTTGCTAAACCTTCACGTTTTCCAACTTTCATGTTTTTTTTTCCGTTTTGTTGCAAAATAAGGCTAAAAATGGCGAAATTTTAAATTTTTCTCATGTTTTTATAATTGTTTAGTGACACGAATGTAGATTTTCTGATGGCAAGAATAAGAGTAATTTTTGACTCGACCGTGCGTGTTGAGCACTTACCTTCGATTCCTTAACTTTTATTAGGCTAAGTCTCTTAAATGAGGACGAGAAATGATAGAGTTAATTATAAGTTACTATGCTAAAAATAGAATTCGCGATTCTTTCAAAAACTCATGTGTCCTAATTGTTTGCATATTCTCCCTTCGCTTGTATATAAATTTTGCTAATAAGTATTAACTTAGCGGTTTAGTCTTAATTGTTGGTTTCTAGCTTTTTCTAGTAGCTTCCATGTAATTAAATTGGGAAAACATTTGAGAATCGCCAGTGTCACGGTTTTGAAGTATTGGCAACCCGAATAATCGAAAGCTTCATCGAATAATGATTTCAAGTGCACTCACCTAAATCAAGCAAAAATTCGAAGCTCACAAGGCCGAAAAATCTATGCAAAATTGAAAGTGAAAATCCTTAATCTTTGAAGCTTTAAAGATCCAAAATTACGTTTCACGTTGAGGATATACGTCTTTGGCCATAAGAAACACCTCATGGCGAGGTTTAATAAAAGGCAAGGCAAGACCGAAGCCCAAAAGGTGGAGGTAAACCTATGATAATAAGGCTCATCTATTAGGGGGCGTATAAAAGTCTTGCTAATAGGTCTCATCTTCAAAACCGTTATAAAACCGTGTTTTTCGAATCTCAGTTGTTAACTTAATTGTTTGACATCGTTGTCTTTTAGGGAAGGTTATTAATTCGACGCCTTTGATTACACCGTTTCGTTTCTATTTTTGGACCCTAATCTCTATTATCGCATAAGTCAACAATGTATCATCATGATCATTAAGAAAAGAATAAAATATAAGAGATACCAATTAGGAAAATGGGAGTCTAAGTACGTTACTAGAGCATATGAGTAGTGTTAGCATTACTAACTTATAATGACAATGATCTCGTTACACGCTTAGCATGGAATTGGGTGAAAATCGAGGACGACGAATTTATCTCTATGGGGGACTCACATGTTCTTATTCTGTGAACCTAAACGTCCCATTTTGCGATGAAAATCATACATTATGTCTAAAACACAAAGTAGTAGTAGTGTAGTAAGTTTACCTTTGAATAAAAGTAAATAAAATTGAATTTTGGAGATGCTAAGATACTTTATTCTAGCATTGCGTGAGGGCACGACAATGGTTTAGTATGAGGGAGTGATGAGACTGCTTTTATACATAGTCTCATAGTCCTAAACGGGCTTAAAACGGTAAAAATATCATCAAAAGTGCTATAAATATGCTTGTGTTTGTTCAATGTCTATTTTAGGTACGGATATTGAGAAAATGACAAAAGATCACAAGAATCAATGCAAAAACGAACACGGTAAACGAAGCCGCACAATGCACCGGACCCAAGTGTTGATTTTCCAAGAAAAGTCCTTGAAGAATTGAAGAATGTACAAGAAGGGTCCTTCTTCATTGAAGAATTGTCACTTTATACCCTTGTATATTCCTAATTACAAGTTTGGTCCCTAAAGTTTGTCAAAAGTTACAAAAAAGACCCTCAACTTTGAAGACTTTACAAGAATGGTCCTTACAAAATGAAGACTTGTCACTTTTAGTCCTCCACAAAGTCAAGTATACAAGTGAAGACCTTAAAGTATGAAGACATGTCAAGAATGACCCTTCAAATATCATAGAATTACAAAATAAGTCCTTTATAATATCCTTGGAAAGTTTTTGTGGCCAAAATGCAAAAACCAAAACATCAAATACAAAGGAACTTGGAAATAAGCTGTTTAAACTTCAAATGAAACAAAGTGAAATATGGGGGACCAATTCTGGCAGACATCTAAACTAACCTAGACCAATCCGGTCATGACACGTCACCCTCCCACCAATCAAAACATCACACGTCACTATCCACTCACCTCACACCCAGGTTTATTAATATTCATTTTTTGAAAAAGTATTAATTATACTTTTCCCACTGAACAGGCCTTAATCCACTCCACCCCGATTAAAACACACACTAAACACGCACTTAAGAACCAATAACCCTAATTGGGGAAACCTTAATCACTTAATCATTTACCCTCATACTATCCAGATCAACAATTAACCCTTCTCTCATCATAACCCCACACCAAAACATGTGCCCCGTGTCTGTGGACCCCCACCTTGTCCTCCCCTGCACCCTTTTGAGATATAGACAAAAAATGGCAGATGGTTTGAACGCTCAGGATGTGATTACTTCTTCCCCACAACAAATCCAACGTACAAGATAATACCAACCAACTGGCATTTCAACATACTTGGCAGACAATCACATGGTTCGTTTTTAACTTGAAGACTCAAAATAAAAAAAACGAATATGCTGAAGGATATCCAAGGGCTTTTCGGGAATTCATCTTTTAGGGGTTTAGTAATACGAACATATAGCCTCATAATATAAAGGCACATTAGGACTTTAGTTTTTCTGTTCTTGTTTTTCCTTTTTCACAACCCTGTAAAGCCAGTTTTGTTTATGAATGAAATGGTATTGAGTTGATGATGAGAAACAAGTCCCCATTTATCTTTATTTTTTGAGTTCTCTTTAATTTAGTTGCTTCATTATTCGGGTTAAAAAAGTTTCAAGTTTTCAGTTGGTGATAAAGTTTTTGGAGTTAAGTTTTTGGGTAGTAATATCAATGTTTTTTGATCATATGCACCTGATATTCTTGTTGAATATCAAGTGCAAGTGAGAAAAACAATGACTTTTGGTTTGGTTTAGTGTTTTAAAAAGTTTCAAAGTTTTAAAGTTTACAAGTTTTATCTGTTTTCTTTTTTGAAAATCCTTTGAATTCATGACTTATGTTTGGATCTTGTATGTGTGAAGCTCTTGTTGGAAATCACATACAAGTGACAAGCATAAGGCTTATTCAAAGGCGTTTTACATTTATTCCCAAAGTTGAGAAGAAATCGGTGCACCACTTTTTGTTGATATTGCTCGCCTGTTATCATTTTCTTGATTTGTCTTCTTAGCAGGGGTGTTATAAAGGAAGCTTGTACTCAGGCAAGTACATCAGCTCAAACAAATATGGCGGTATGGATTGTGTGTCCTTGAGGTTTGCTACTTTTTCCCTTTTCCATCTCTATTGTTCTATCTTACCCATGTTCATGTTTCTTTTGCTGAATCTGCCTATTCTTGTGTTATATGTTTATGCTAATTGATATCTGAGTATGCATGTTGTTTGAGTTCACTTGTAGTTTAAATTTAATTTGTCTTTGCAAAATTTTGGATTCATCACATTGTGTAAAGGGGTGTTTCACTTTACTGATTGAAGTGCTTTGGGTGGAACATAAGTTACTCACTTTGGATTGAACACTCTTATTTCAGTATAATGTTACTAGTTTGTATCATGGTTTAAGTTGGAAAACAAGGAATAGGTTTTTGCATGCTATAAAATTTGGTAGAATCTGGCATAGAAATCAGTAGGGTAATTTTGAATTTGATTTTGTGATTTAATTTCTTGAATCTTGGTAATCAATAGTTTTCATGATATAACAGGATTATGTGCTTCTATTTTGGTCATTGGTATGCTTGGGTGCTAATTTGAGTAGCTAGAATTTCACTTGTTGACCAATTGCATCGACCTTAACCATTTGACCACTTTGTTTATATCTTTGAACTATTTGGTTAAGTATGTATCATTTGGTGCTTTGTGGATTGTTGAATTTGTGTTAATTGTGACTCCCACAAGTCCACTGACTTGTGGGGTGCCTTTATTGTCCAAAGAAATCATCTAAACTACGACGAATGACGTGAACAAACTTACATTGGGTCATTAACACTTGATTTTCCTAAGTCATTTGTTTAATACTTACCATGTTTACCTTGTTTTCCTAAACAAGTGTAACTTACCCACAATCATGTACTCGAGGAGTGGAGTAGGAACGAGGATAGAGCTTCGTTGTCGAACCATTATAAATCTTGGTGTCCTCCTACTAGGTTGTTTCTATCCTTACTCTTTACTTACTTCATTATCATTACACTTACCATTTGCCATTGTTAATGCATTTGAATTGAACCTAATCATTATGCAACTAGCTTTCAAGTAAAAGATAGTTTTGGCACAAACCTAATTGAAAGGAAATTTAATTAGGAGATAAACTGAAGAGAAACTATTCAACCCCCCCCCCCCCTTCTAGTTTCTACAATTGGTATTATAGCGATGATCACTCAAGATCTTTGAAGTATATTGTACTTTAAAACTTAGATCGATCCATTATCTCCTCAAATTAGAAGGTTAAGTTGTACTAAAGTTTCTCTTTGGTCAAAACTATTTTTTTCTTTGAAAATAGGCCTTTTAATTGGTAATATTGCATCCCATTTAGATTAGTAATGTCTATGCATTTTAGATTTACTCTTGAAATGTATCTACTAGTTTGCATCTTGTTTTGTGTGGGTACTCATGAAGATCAATCATTTAGTTGGTTGTGGATTGAGTTATTTACACTTGTAGAAGACTCATCTTCATTGATCTTCAACGTCATTGAATGATGATATCTAGATGGATGGGAGTGATACTAGTCCTTGAAGACTTATTAGTCACTTTAGTCATGGTTAGGCTTTGCATTGATTCCTTGATAGCTTGGAATGCACTATGTGGCTAAGGTACGTTTTCGTTCTTCCACACGCCCTATTGATCACTCTTTTGATCATTACTTTACTATGTGCTTGTTCTTGGCATTCTTGCCTTGACATTTTTTTGTGGTTTGTGATTCTTTCCTTTTATCCTCTCAAACCTTCATTGCTTGGATACTTGACCCACTATGGTGATGTGGAGTGAGTTAGTAGTAGCTTAAAGCATCAAGCATGATTTCTATGGTTTGCACCCTCATGGTTAGTAGGCCCTACATCATGTGTAATTTGTGCAATTGAGCTCATCTCTAGGATGATTGATTAATCCCTTGAGATACCAAACTACTTCATAAGTTGTAGTTAGATTTTACACATTTGGAATTAAAATATTCCAAGGATATTGTTATTGTGAATCCTAGCAATAATGATTGTCCGATCACGTAGGAGAGAAAGTGAATTCATACTTTGCTCATATTTTGAAGTAGACTAAGACTATTCTTGAAAGTGATCTTATTCTATGCATCAAAATGCTTTATATCATTCATTACCAAAGCCGTTTAGACTTTCGTCAGAAAGGAACGTCTTAAACCACTATATATGACAAAAGCTCTTCGTCTCCATGATTTGAAGATTTTCATTTTTCCCTTGAGCATTGTACTTGGTCTTGATTCACTTCCCTCGACTTCTCTCCACTTTCTTTTTCGCTAGGAGTAGTCGTTCTTCTATTTCGGTTCTTTTCGATCTCGATTCAACTCGTAATCCTTCATTAAGGCATTATTACTTAGTGGTATGGTGTTCCAATGATTTCCTAAAAGGTTTAAGATATATTTTTAAGTATTTTAAAAATTTTGGTTTTCAAAAATTCTTTGCTTTTCTTCGATAAAAACCCGCCATTGTAGGCGGTTCTTTATCTGCGCGGTTCAAATGCGCGGTTCCTTATCGATAAGAAACCGTGGGTATAACCTTCGCTAAAGCGCCAGTTTTATTAAAAATTCTTTTTCAAACAAAACCCTCTCTCTCTCTCCTCCACACATAGAGCCGACAGGTTTTCTTCTTTTTCCACCATTGTTGGATCTTCCAAACCTTCAAATCACTCAAGATTAATTGATTCCAAGTTGTGGGTTTCACTCATCCTTCATCCAACATCAATTAATTGTAAGTTATTTCATTCAATTTCATCTAATTTGTTCAAGGGTTCATCCTTTCATAATTGGGGATTTTTAAAATTGAAATTGAATTAGAACCTTACTAGGAATGTGAGTTGACATAGTTGTATCACTATGATTCCTTAGGTTCATATTCATTGAGATTGCACTAAAACCCACTTGTAGAAAAATCCGAATTTTGACTAAATATTTTTGGTTAATTGATGGAATTGAGATGAACCCATGAACAAGTTGGTAATTGCATTGTTAATGCTTACCTAAAAACCTTGTTTTGAAAAACCAATGTTCAAGATTCATTGTTGATTTTGCATAATTCATATGTTTTGGTCAATGATGAATTGGGTACATTGTGAGCATGAGAATGACAAGGATTAATCCTTTTTTTGTCAAGTAATTGATGAAACACAATCTCATCTTTTGATTTTTGGTTTATATTTAACATATGAGTGATTGGAGAAATATTTTTGTTTGTATTTAGGTAATAATCATGCCTTCAAGATATCAAAAATATCACCAAGATACTAAACAATATATGCCTAACCTTGCCGACTTTTGTCACTAAACACAACTTTCCCACACCTATCGTTCTCTTCAAAATCCTTGTTTCCACGAGAGTAGAGTTGCCCAAGAGGGCATTAGGGGTTATGTTTACATTAAAATTATGTTTGAACAAATTAGGTTCGATTGTTTATTATACATAGAGGAAGACATTTAACCCTGATTCCTTTTGGATTTCTTTAGCACTTATTCCCTCATGATTGATGGTTATGGAATATTTGTTAGGTTCATCTTGGATGGTCAACTCATTCAATACTCTCTCGAAGCCTTTGGTCAAATTCTTGGTGTGCCATTTGTGGGCACTTGTCGTTTTACAGATAAATGGAAGCTTGATGCTCTCCTTGAGTCCAATAATTGTCCTCCAAATGACCATGAGGAAATTGACCTTGACATCATTTCCAAAGAGCGTGATGGAAACTTTGTAAGAAGCCTTCATACTAAAACGCGTTCGGTGAAACGTTTGAGGTTCTCTTAACGACCTTAATGATGATATGGTCTGATGGGCCGACATCTTTAGGGAAAATGTGTTTTGTCTTGGTGGAAACCGGGATCATGTTTTGGCGTGTTTAGTGGATATGATGTTTTGCATCTTCACAAACACCAAGTACAATTTGGCATATTATGTCGCTCGACGGATCAATTATGCTCTCTCCAAGCCAAAAACAAATCTCCTTTACGCCATGCTCCTTACTCTCCTTTTAAAAAGGGTTGCTCGAGACTATCCCAACCTCAATCTTTCTCGCTTTCAAGGGGTTCAACGGGCTATGATACCTATTCAAGAGGTATATCAAAGAAATCCTAGAAGTGATAGAGGTTCGAGAAAATCTGACCAACAAGAGTCCGATGATGAGGACACTTCTATGCCAACAAGTGATCGTGATGGCATAGGCACAAGTGCTCATGTTGGCTCTTCGAGTAACTCCCGCCGTTCCATAAACTCATTCGAGGACGGATTCGATGACCTTCTTCCTCCTCCTCACCATGCCACTAGTAGTGTTCCGGACAACCTCAATCTTGAGGCTCTCTACCGTGCTAATCTTAGGACACAAGGTGATTTGCATGATCATCGAGTGGAGTCAAGGGGCGGATTCAAGTACTTGGCAAATTTGATCAAGGGATTTGGCAAGAAGAAGGGATGAAGACTTATATTTGATTCAAGGTGAACATGTTGTTGGACATGTTTTGTGGTGTTGAACATTCACCTTTCTTTATTTTTTGTTGTGTAATTACTAATACTACTTTTTTGGATTACTTACTATTTTAATCCTAATTTGCCTATGTAATCGATCTTTCAGTTTACATAGATTTGTGCATCTTATGTGTTAGTTAGCTTCCTAGAATTTGATTATTAGTTGACTTTGGCTTGTTAATCCTTTGTGCAAAATTTGGGCTAACCAAAGTTTGAGGAAGTGCATTTTTTGGACACCTCTGGTCGCGGTTCCATATCGAACCCGCGGTTCCTTAGCGATAAAAAATCGCGCCCCCTAGATAAGTAACCGCCAGCTACAGTTCCAATAGAATCTTTGTTTTACACTATTTTCCCTAATCTGTGTAAACATTGATAAAATTCTTGCAAAAACCTGCACATTTCCTAAACTAGGTTACCTAATTTTACTGTTCACTTAAAATGATTTTAATCCATTACTAGTTTGGATCATCCCTTCCTCTTCTTAAACCCTTCACCTTGACCATGTTCTTCATCCCTTAACCATCTTTCTTTACCTCTCCATACAACCATGGTCTCCACAAGAACATCAAACTCTTCCAAAACCTCCGCTTCCAAAAGAAACCTCAAAATCAAGATTAAGTTACCTAAACTTAATTCTTCACCCTTTCACACACCTAAGAATGAGATCTCTCCTATTCTCATTTCTTCATCACCTTTACCACCTCTTGCAGTATGCAAGACCAACTCAACCCATGGTACCAACCATTCACATGGTTCTACATCCTCCTCATTCCAATCTAGAATGAATGAGTTATCTTCACCTTTCACACCTAGTCCTCACTTGGATGTGAACACTCAACCTCAACCTGTTTAAAGCATTCCCTTTGTGAATGACATTGTTGATCCTTTGTTTACCTCTCCTTTCACCCCACCAAATTCACCCACTTCACCTTTGGAGACCTTGCCTCTTCCTACACCCACTCCTTCCAACATTCCAAATTTGGGTGATCCACACTTCTTTGAGTTTTTCATGCACAATGGCACTAATTGTCCTTGTTGCTTAAACAACTACTACCTCATTGATATCCTTAGATTGGAGATGATTGGGGCTCACATCAAGTTTCAAAGCTTCTTGTTGAATCTCTTTGCCAATCCTCCTCCTCCTATGAGATGAATAATGATTTTCCAAAATAATTGTTTTTAAAGAAAATCAAGCCAAGGAATACTATCTATCAAGAACTAGTTTAAGCTAACTTTGTATTAGTTAGCTCTTATTTTATTTCTTGTATTTCCTTTCATTCATGAGTTTTTCATGAAGATGTTCTATGGATTTAGTTTTATGTGTTTCTACCTATGTGTGTGATGAGATGGCATTTATACATGATCTCATCGTTCTTTTCGGGCTTTTATTGCATAAAATGTCACCCAAATACCATATATATGCTTGTGTTTTTGTATTTGTGTATTTTAGGTATGGATATCGTGAAAAAGACAAAAGATCACAAGAAACAAGGAAAAACGAACACGAGAAACGAAGACGCACAATGAACCGGGCTTTAGATTTGATTTCTCAAAGAAAAGACCTTGAAGACATACAAGAATGATCCCTTATTTATGAAGAAATGACACTTAAAACCCTTGTATATTCATAATTACAAGTTTTGTCCCTTAAGTTTGTCAAAATTGCAAAAGGTCCTTCAACTTTGAAGTTTTAACAAGTTTAGTCCCTCAAGTATTCAAAATTGTCAATAATGGTCCCTCATGAAGTCAAAGATCCATTAAAGTCCTTCAAAGATGAAGAATGTCCAAAATCAGTCCTTGAAATATTCAAAATGGCAAAAACAACCCTTGAAACCTTTTCACCAAAGTTTTGTGGCCAAAACATGAAAATGTAAACTTAATTTACAAAGGAAAACGTTTTGTTAAGCTTAAAAACCTTGTTTACCATTTTTACCAAAGGCCAAGGACCACTTGTGCCAATTCCCAAAGTTTAAACTAAACAAACACACGCCAAACACTTAATCCTCACTAATTTCAGATTAAACATATCATTGTTCATACGTATGAAACCCAGTTTTTACTTTTTACCATCAAAGGGGAAACTGAAATTGGTTGTTTACTCGTGTGATTCACCTCACCTCAACCTATCCCAACAAATAAATACTTCTTCTCCACTCATCATGTGACCCCATAATACATAGATTTTGCTAGATTAAAAAGTTCATTTTCTCGGTGTCTTAACGAATTGATTTCCGGTTCAAAGTGTGACTTAGTCATTTTTGGTTAACAAAAAGAAAGTTTTGATTATCTATTCTAAGTAAAAGTTAAATGCGAATAGTAATAAAAATAAGCTAAAAACAAATCGAGAAAAACTGTCATTTTTTCTCTCTAAGAAAAATATAAAAACACTTGGTAAAAACAGAGATTTCAGGAAGCGTGAAAAAGTTGAAAACTTAAAACAAAATATTAAAAACAAAGCTAATTTGAATGCTGGTCGGAATGCAAAAGGAATGTAAAAGGAATGTAAAATGAATGCTGAAAGGAATGTAAAAGGAATGCTGAAAGGAATGCTAAAAGGTATGTAAAAGGAATGTAAAAGGAATGTTGAAAGGAATTTAAAAGGAATGCTGAAAGGAATGCTTAAAGGAATGTAAAAGGAATGCAAAAGGAATGCAAAAGGAATGCTGAAAGGAATGCTGAAAGGAATGCTGAAAGGAATGTAAAAGGAATATAAAAGGAATGCTGAAAGAAATGTAAAAGGAATGTAAAAGGAATGCTAAAAGGAATGTAAAAGGAATGTAAAAGGAATGCTGAAAGGAATGTAAAAGGAATGCTGAAAGGAATGTAAAAGGAATGTAAAAGGAATGTAAAAGGAATGCTGAAAGGAATGCTAAAAGGAATGCAAAAGGAATGTAAAAGGAATGCTGAAAGGAATGTAAAAGGAATGCTGAAAGGAATGCTAAAAGGAATGTAAAAGGAATGCAAAAGGAATGTAAAAGGAATGCTGAAAGGAATGCTGAAAGGAATGTAAAAGGAATGTAAAAGGAATGCTGAAAGGAATGTAAAAGGAATGTAAAAGGAATGCTGAAAGGAATGCTGAAAGGAATGTAAAAGGAATGTAAAAGGAATGTTGAAAGGAATGTAAAAGGAATGTAAAAGGAATGTAAAAGGAATGTAAAATGAATGCTGAAAGGAATGCTAAAAGGAATGTAAAAGGAATATATAAAAGGAATGTAAAACCCTTTTCCAATCAAGATGATCGGAATGTAAAAGGAATGTATAAAATGAATGTAAAACCCTTTTCCAATCAAGATGATCGGAATGTAAAAGGAATGTATAAAATAAGCTAAATTTAATAAGCTATTAATCAAATAAGCACACGCTTAAAAACCTAATCAAAAAACGTTTAAGAAAAGCTAATAGGCTAAAATTTAAAGACTTTTAAAAACACAAAATAAGCAAACTTTATAAAATAAACCTTTAAGAAGATAAAGTTTTTAAGAAAACTTAAAAACAAATAAGCTAAATAAAAAATAAGCCAATAAGATTGTCAAACTTATAGCTTAATTTGTACAATAGCTTAGATTAAAACCATAAGATAAACTTTTTGATAAATCAAACATCAAAATTAGACAAAAAAGCATAAAGATTTCGGATTAAAAATTGATAAAAACTAAGAAAGGTATAATAAGATTAAGATTAAAACAAGAATTAAGCTATCAAAAGTAAAGATTTGATTAAAAACAAGAAAGGAAGATAAAAGATTAAGATCCTAGTGAGAGAAACTGTCACTTTCTCTCTCTAAAATTACCTACTCCTAAACTAATCTAACTACTCCTAAATGACTAACACCCTTTCATGTGGTGAAATGAAGGGTATTTATACGAAAAGGAGGGGATGCTTGTGTTGCTCTTTCTTTCTTTCTTTCTTCACGTCTTTCCGTCTTTTAAGTTCTTCGACTTTATCGATTTTGTCTCCGGATTAATTAAACTCGTCTTATAACATCTTCATTTATTAGACTTGAGTTCTTCGGCTTTATTAAACTTTCGTCTTTGAACTTGTTCTTCGATAAATCTTTATAAAAAGGTCTTGGACTTCCGTTCTTTTTGCATTCTTGATCTCTTGACTTCGTCTTTTGTCTTTTTCTTCGATAAAAGCCCGTGAAAGCCCATGTTTTCCTTCCTTTTCACATCTTGATCCTAAATTACAACAAAAACACAAACCACGCATAATTCCGACATTTACGATATAAAATACACGTTTTGGCTTGGTTATTATTGTAATTAAGTGGTAAAAGGATGGGTGTTTTCACACCTATCACCCCACACCCAACCCCGTTATCCAATAGAAACCCATCTTCCTTTCTAAGTAATGCCACATAGCCAAATCAACGTCCCATACTCTTTTCTTAGCCCCAAAGCTAAAATGAACAACTAGGATTGAATTGGACAGCTCACATCACCTCAAGCATCTAGAAGACTTCAAGGTCATTTTAGGGATTTTGTAGCTAGGGTTTGCTTTGTAATCTCAGCCCTTGTGGCCTAAAAAAGGAGACCTCAACATGTGAGAGTCCCTTTGTTCCAGATTTTAGCTAAATTTGTAATTCCTTTTTATGAAATAAAAAGTTTGATTTTCTGAAATTGTGAAATTCCTTTTGAGTTTTTGTGAAAGTTTGGTGTTTGTTTAGCTAAAGTCTGAGTTCCATTTTATGTTATAAACCTGCTTTAATCTTGTGGTTAAGGCACGTTTATGTTTGATAGGTTTTCAACTTTTGGAAAGTGTGAAAATCCTTGATTCTGTTTGCATATTTTTGTGTACTAACCCCTAGCCAAAAGCCTAAGTCTCTTACAAGCTTGTTGACACCAAGCCCGTGAAGGGATTTAAGCATTTGGGTGGACAGTTTGTTGATTTGTGTTGAAGATCATATAGATCAAAGTCAGGTTCTACTTTGAACCACAACAGACTTTGATCCTTCTTGTTTGAAGAACCTTGGTCACTCTCTAGTTGTTGAGAGTGGTCCAAGGAGCATAGCTGATCTCCCAAGGAAGTTAAGGGAGATAGGTATAAGCTCTTTTTAAGTTTCCTCTAAAAAAGTTTGTGTGCATGCCTGTTATGAATTTTGCTAAGTGATTTGTGGTTCTTGTGTTTGAGCCTGGTATTTTTCTGTTTGAATCTGCTAGTTTTTATCTAGGGAAGATAATAGGATCATAAAATAAGTAGGTCACTTTTTAAAATCAAGAGTTGGTTTGATAAAGTGTTGATAAAGGGGTGTTTGGGTTTACTGCTTAACCTGGTTTTGTGTTGATTTGAGTAGGTGTTTATCTGTGCTTTGTGTTGGTTATTATGGAAATAGTACTATTGGTCCATCATCTGCATAATTTGTGGTTTGAATCACTAAATCCATCAAAGTGCATTAAAATCTGTATTACTTGGTATTTTTTGCTAGAATTTTGGGGACACCTAGATCTAAGCATAGACTAGGGTTAACAGGTGCTAAATTTTAGTTAACACAACCAGGGAAAGAGATTTAGAGTGTTGAAATTGGATATGTGGTCAATTAGATCAGCAAAGTGCTTTTGTGTTCTTGGTTAGTATATCAACAACTTGTTTGTGCTTGAATCTGCTTCTAATCTTCGATCTAGTCTTTGAAACAAGTTTATCTGTGCTTATTGGAAGTTATTATAGCTTGTGTATGCATATGGTTCACTTTGGTTAGCTTATTCATGCTTAAACTGCTTATTTGTTCTTAACTGCTTATTTTCCAAGTCTGTGACATATCTGTCCACTGTTTGCTTATTCTGTGCTTATTGTCTTGTTGGATTTGTGATTACTTGCTTGATATTGACTCCTTACAACTCACTGGTTGTAAGGGTGCCCTTGTTACCCATTGAATCAAAGTGAATCTATCACAAATCAACAGTTAAAAAGTCAAAGCAGTGGGAACCCTTTCGCACTGAAAGTTTCCAATGATAGCATTAATATTGGTTCAACTTATCAATAAGCTACTCCGGCTTATCAAAACGTGCAACAACTTTAATTTTGTAATAGGTGTTCCTTATTTGACCCGTTTGTTCATACTGGAGCATTTGGAAGGTTGACTTTAAGCTTTGACTAGAAAACCAACTTATTTGACTTTTTCATAAGTGCTTATCAATTAATCCAGTTTATTTGGCTTTGCTTATTGAAATTTTCTTGATTGAATTGGCTTACTAAAGTCATTTAGAGTCTTTTGCAAGTTGAATCAAGTCCTGAGGTGGTCTAGAACTCTAAGTCGACTATTTTGTCGTTTAGTGAAATTATACTTGGCTTATTTCTGGCTTATTGGGTTTGCTTTTTCAAAATTTCTTTTCACAGATCTCTTAGGCATCTCAAAAGAAGGCTGTGTGTCAAATTAGAGCTTATAACATTGGCTTATGGCTTAATGGGCTTATTGGCCCATTAAGAATAAGTTGTTGACCTTTTAAGCTGTGATAAGCTCAAAACCAGCTTTTGGGCCTTCAAACTTTTGTGTTCAGAATTGAATTTTGAGTCAGATAGGGCTTTTTCAGTCATTTGGGCCTAGTTGGAGTTTTTGGGCCCATTAAGCCCATTTTGTTGGACTGTTTTGGATTTTAACCCATTTGGGGGCCCAATAGGGGCTTTTTGGTAATTTCACTTTCATTTTCTGATTATTTAGGTTACAATAAACTAGTTTGCAATTTTTTAGAATTTTCATAATTTTTAGATTTGTTAATATTATTTTATAATTAAATTTCATTTTTAAGATTTTCGCAAGTTTTATATTTTCCTAGGTTTAATACATTACGTTAGGATTTTTAAAACTCTTAGATTATTTTTAGCACCTTTTAGTTAATTTTTAGGATTATTTTAATATTTTAATAGTTTTTAATCATTTTAAAATAGAATAAATAGTTTTTAAAATTTGGAAAAATAGTTTTTAGTTTAATTAAGTTGTTTTTGAGGTTTACATTTAGAAAAATTTTTATTTGGGCTTTTTGTTAATTAATTTGATTTTTTAGGGCTTTAATTAGCATTTAAAAATTATTATTTACTTAAATAAAAGGTTTGAAAAAGTTTTGATCATTTGTAAACCCTTAGTTTATTTTTAAGTATTTTTGGTAATTTTTTGGGAATTTTTAGAATTATTTTTATTTTAGCATTTTTTACGATTTTGCGTTTTTTACGTCTTAGCCAAATTTTCACGTATCCTTCATTTTCTTTTCTTCTTAGCAATATTAATCCAAAACAAACAAATTATTCACACACATATACCTCCTTGGGAAGCGAACTTTGTTTTTATACCTTTGTGGGTCATTAGTGCACGGTTTTCCTAAATCGTCGTACTTAATACTTACCGCTTTTACGCCTTTTTCCTAAATGGTGTAAGTTTACCTCAATCATTTTGGCGCCGCTGCCGGGGAGGTGTGTTGTGCTTAATTTGGAAACTTTTGTTTTTAATATTATCCATAAATAGTAATTGTGTTAATTGGAACTCCATTAACATGTATTATCGGTTTTCGGTTTCTTTGTGAATATTATTACTATATTGTATACGTATCACAATAAAAATACAATGTCTCCAAAAGTGTGAAAACACAACCTTGATTTGGGATTTCATAACTCAATCATTGTATTCGAATCTCAAACAAAAATAAAAGGCAAAATAGATAAATACTTTCCTGAAGCTCGATTTTGAAAAATACGAACTTTAAGGTGAATACATAGGCAACGTGCTATAAAAGGCCGTTAAAGGGAAGCTAGGTACTTAAATGCTTCACGCCACCTCATTCCCCCCGTTCACTTGTGAGTATTTGATTTTGAAAGCTAATCGACGGTTTTGCCGCCTATAGTATTATTACCTATCATATTTATTTGCTTGGTTTCTTTGTGATTAAAACCTCTTGAACGTTTTGGTGTTCCACCAACGTTCTAAAGTCATTCGAAGGCGTTCACTCCACGTGATCCTTTTCATTTTTTGAGGCTCCTTTAATCAAGAGTTTGATTCGAGGAGGGATTTTGTAGATTGTTGTCTACATAATACAAACAAAAATCCAAAAAAAAATTAAAAACAATCAAAAACACAAAAAACTGAAAAACGTAAAAACACCAAAAAGAATCTTCTTTGCTCACCTCCACTTTCTTCGTTACGTTTATGCAAACTCGCTGACAAGCGAAACGTGCTCGTAAACGTCGTCAAAAAGAAGGAAACCACGATATTGTTGAAGAAACTCCAATTGTCGAACCCGTTGTAGAACAAATAGTCACTATGGCTAAACGTACTATGATGGAGTTGCTTCAAGCACCCACCGAGGGTTTTGGAGATGCGATTGTGATTCCCGCCATCCTTGCGGTGAATTTCGAGATCAAAATGTGTTTAATGTCGATGCTTCAAGCTAATAAAATCCGAGGACACGAAAAAGATAATCCACATTATCACATACGGAATTTTAATCGTCTCACCGCAACGAGCAAGTTTAAGGATGTTCCACATGACGCCATTAAGATGATGTTGTTTACATACTCATTAGATGGTCCCCCTAAAATTTGGCTTTAGAAAGAACCCCCAAATTCGATTTTGACGTGGGGTGATCTCGTGTCTAAATTTGTTAACCAATTTTTTCCAACATCAAAAACGACACATTTGAAAATGATATTTCGAGGTTTACGTAAAAACCTAACGAGAGTTTTTCTATGGCATGGGAACGATTTAAGGAAATGTTACACGAATGATCACACCATGATTTTTCCGAATTGCATCAGATAGATACGTTTTATAATGGACTTAACGATCATGAACGTGATTATTTAAATGCCGCCGCGGGTGGTATTTTTTGTGCAAAACGACAAACAAAGCTTTAACTATCATCGAAAATAGATCTAAGGTTTAAAACCCTCGTAACACACCGAGTGTTGCCAATATGGGTTCATCGTCGTCTCACAACATGACCGTTTTGCAAAACGAAGCAAATGAGGAAAATAGATTTTTCGATAGATTTTCAACGCTAATGAACCATTGGAAAACCAAGGAAGCTTCCAATCTCGCATCAGTTAAAGCGGTTGAGAAGAGTTGTTTATCGTGTGGAGGAGCACATGATCTTTCCGAGTGCATTACCGCCGGTGGAAACACTTCGACTGCTTGCGTAGCCACGGGAACTTTTGGTCAAAATTCACTTCCAAACCAAGTTTCTCAAAATCAAAACGTTAACAACTATCAAAACAATAATCAAGGAAATGGTTACCAAGGAAATTCACGTAACTACAACAAGGGTAATTATGCAAGTGGTAACAATGGGCAAGTGCAAACTCAAAACCAAAATCGTGATTTTCAAAACACGAGTCAAGGTTTTCAAAACGCTCACACTAAAAATCTTCAAGGTGAATTTTTAGATTACGCTAAGGTCAACGATGCAAAGTTTGATAATATGCAACGAGAAATGATTAGTTTGAGAACCGAGTTAAAGAACGAGTTAAAAAATGAGCTTGCAAACGAATTAAAAACTCACGCTAATAAAATGGAGGGTAATGTTCAACGTCTTCAACAAAATCAACAAAAGATGGAACAAGGCCAACATGAAATTGAGCTAGTGTTATTAAAAGCGGATCAAAGGCAATCAAAATTCGAAGATCGAATGGCAAGTATGTTTGAATCCATAATGTGTAAACCGTCTTCCTCGGGTGGTCTTCCTAGTGATACCATTGCGAACACGAAGGGTGAAATGAAGGTAATTACTACTCGTAGTGGTAAAACTTTCAACGAACCCATTTCTCGTGCTAATATTTCAAAGGAGAAGGAAATTGAAAACGAACCCGAGGTTGTGGTCGAAAAGGATCATATCTCAAGCCCATGAAGTACCGCTCAAACCACACCTACGGTTGAACCCATACCAATTGTGGAACCCGAGATTCCAAGGGCGTTGCCTACGCCCCAACCCACACCACCCTTGCCTTATCCATCAAGACTTAACAAGGAAACATTAAATGAACGTAACAAACAACAAATCGAGCTTTTTATAAAAATGTTTCAACAAGTGCATTTTGACGTAACTTTAGCCGACACGTTGTTATACATGCCTCGTTTCGCCTCCACTTTTAAAAGTATGATGAACGACAAGGAAAAGCTTTTAAAGCTATCTAATTGTTCTTCGTTTTATCTTAACCAAATACCAGAAAAAGTGGGAGACCCCGGGAAATTCCTTATCCCATGTGATATTCAAGAAATGGAAGAATGCCTTGGCTTGGCCGATCTTGGCGCGAGCATTAATTTGATGCCTTTTTCGATGCGGAAATCGCTATCACTTCCGGCTCTTACTCCTTCGAAAATGTCCATTGAAATGGACGATCATTCAACAATTCTCGCATGTGGAATAGCTGAAGATGTTTTCGTTAAAGTTGGAAATTCTACTTTCCGGTCGATTTTATCGTTGTAGATATTCCCGCGGATCCACAAGTTCCGCTAATTTTGGGCCGTCCATTTTTAGACACCTCGAGATCGATTATCGACGTTCACTCAAGAAAAATTACGTTACGATTTAACGAGGAGGAACTTGTCATAAACGCTACCAAAAATTCGACACCTTCTCATGTTTACGCATCGCTACTATAAATCACGTTGATTTAATTGACGTAGTTTGCGATGAATTTTCACAAGAGGTGTTAGAATTTTCTGAAGGTTCCATTAGTGGCAATCCCACTATTTTAGATCCTATTGTTGCTATAAATTCACCATTCTCTCGCTCCATTCGAAAGATGCGATTTTATCGACAATGAAGAAAATGTGCAGTATAGTAACGAAAAAGTTCCATCATATTTTCCGCCGGTGGAAATTATGAGTGTTGAACGAAATCTTCAATCGAGGATCCACCAATCCTAGAATTGAAAGACCTTCCACCTCATCTAGAATACACATCTTTAGAAGGTGAAGATAAGTTGCCGGTAATTATTGCGAAAGATCTTTCCGATATCGAAAAAATCGCACTTATAAAAATCATGAAAGCTCATAAAGGGGCAATTGCGTGGAAACTGTCCGACATTAAAGGAATCGATCCTAAATTTTGTACTCACAAAATATTAATGGAGGAAGACTACAAACCCGCAATTCAATCTCAAAGAAGGGTAGACCCCAAAATTCATGATGTCATTAAAAAAGAGGTTTTAAAACTTCTCGACGCGGGAATGATTTATCCTATCTCCGATAGCCCATGGGTGAGCCCAATCTATTGTATCCTTAAGAAGGGAGGAATGACCGTTGTGCCCAACGAAAACAACGAGTTAATTCCAACTCATGTTGTGACCGGTTGGAGAGTATGTATCGACTATCGTAAACTCAACGATGCAACTCGAACAGACCATTTTCCCTTGCCCTTCATGGATCAAATGTTGGAGCGACTTGCGGGAAACGATTTATATTGCTTTCTAGATGGTTTTTCCAGTTACTTTCAAATCCCTATCGACCCTCGTGATCAAGAGAAAACTACGTTTACGTGTCCTTATGGAACGTTTGCTTATCGTAGAATGCCTTTCGGACTTTGTAATGCACCGGGTACATTTCAACAGTGTATGATGGCTATTTTCCACGACATGATCGAGAAGTCGATGGAAGTGTTCATGGATGATTTCTCGGTATTTGGTGATTCGTTTACGTCATGCTTAAATAACTTAGAAAAATTATTAAAACGATGTGAAGAAACTAATCTCGTAGTTAATTGGGAAAAATGCCACTTCATGTGCAAACAAGGAATCATCTTAGGACATAAAATATCAAAAGCGGGGATTGAGGTCGACAAAGCAAAAATCGACGTCATTTCGAAATTACCTCACCCCAAAACCGTCAAAGGAGTTCGAAGTTTCCCAGGCCACGCGGGCTTT
The DNA here is from genome assembly GCA_025667525.1 of Glebionis coronaria. Taxonomy (NCBI): domain Eukaryota; kingdom Viridiplantae; phylum Streptophyta; class Magnoliopsida; order Asterales; family Asteraceae; genus Glebionis; species Glebionis coronaria. The sequence goes on from JANFOE010000109.1 coordinate 3,282,994, forward strand.
TATCGATGTTTTATCAAAGATTTTTCGAAAATATCTCGACCGATGATACATCTACTCGAAAAAGATGCTCCTTTTATCTTTAACGAAGATTGTGTCCGAGCTTTCGAACTCTTAAAGGGAAACTTACCGAAGCTCCTATTCTCGTAGCTCCAAATTGGAATCTTCCATTTGAGCTAATGTGCGATGCTAGCGATTACACAATTGGAGTTGTTTTAGGGCAACGCTATGAAAATCACTTCCGTCCTATCCATTATGCTCGTAAGACGATGACCGAGGCTCAAATGAAATATACTACAACAGAAAAGGAATTCCTAACCGTAGTATACACTTTTGAAAAATTCCGACCTTATCTCGTCTTAACTATAAGCATCGTGTATACGGACCAGTCGGCTATTAAGTACCTTTTGGCTAAACAAGACGCTAAGCCAAGGTTGCTTCGTTGGATTCTCCTCCTCCAAGAATTTGATGTCACCGTGCTTGACAAAAAAGGAGCCGAGAATTTAGCGGCCGATCATCTTTCTCGTTTAGAGGATCTTCACAAAGGTGTATTCGAGAACAAGGAAATTACCGAAACATTTCCTATCGAAACACTTGGTGTGGTGAACTCTAAAGACGACACCCCATGGTTTGCGGACATCGCAAATTACCATGCGGGAAACTTCATAATCAAGGGTATGACGAAACAACAAAAACGAAAATTCTTTCGTGACGTCAAGTTATATTTTTGGGACGACCCTTATCTCTTTCGAGTATGTGTGGATCCACTCGTTCGACGTTGTGTACATGGCACCGAAGCTACTAATATCCTTAGAGCTTGTTACGAGGGACCCACGAGTGGTCACCACGGTGCTAATCTCACGGCTAAGAAAGTGTTCGATGCTAGTTTCTTTTGGCCTACGATCTATCGTGATGCACACGTACTTGTGAAGTCATGTGATTCTTGTCAACGTCAAGGAAAACCTCTCAAAAGGATGAGATGCCGCAAAACCTAATTCAAGTTTGTGAGATTTTCGACGTTTGGGGCATAGATTTTATGGGACCGTTCCCATCGTCTTGAGGAAACAAATATATCCTTGTCGCCGTCTACTACTTGTCCAAATGGGTAGAAGCTAAGGCTTTACCTACGAACGACGCGCGTGTTGTAGTGAAATTCTTGAAACAATTATTCTCTCGGTTTGGAACCCCTCCTGCTATTATAAGCGATTGTGGAACCCATTTTTGTAAGGACCAATTCGAAAAAGTCTTGAAAAAATATGGAGTTACACATCGTCTTTCTACGGCTTATCACCCGCAAACGAGTGGGAAATTCGAGGTTTCAAACCGAGCCTTAAAGAGAATTTTGGAAAGGTCGATTGGAGAAAACCGTGCTTCATGGTCCGACAAACTCGACGATGCTTTTCCGCACCGCTTACAAAACACCTATCGGTTGTACACTTATAAGTTGGTATATGGAAAGAATTGTCATTTTCCCATCGAACTAGAACATAAAGCATATTGGGCACTTAAGCATGTCAATCTTGACTTGAAGACCGCGGGAGATCACTGATGCAGTGGTTTTACACACCTTTAGGAAAAGGAGGTAAATAGGGCAAGTATTAAGTGTCGGTTTAGGAAAACCAAGCACTAATGACCAATTAAGTTTAAGTTCGTTTCCCAAGGAGGCAAGTGGGTTGTGTTAAGAAATGATTAATGGTTTATGATTATATTGATGAGAAATGAAAAAAAGAAAAAGAGATTAGAAGAGAATGACGGTTACGATTTTGAATTAATCTAAGACGAATAGTCGTGCACGTAAAACCGTAAAAAGTGACCAAATAAAAAATTTACCCTAAAAATTCCTAGAAAATTGCAATAAATCCAAAAAAATGTAATTAGAGTTCAAAAAAAATCAAAAATCACTCAAACCTTTTATTTAATTCACTAATAATTTTTTAATGCCAATTAAAGCCCAAAAAATCAAATTAATTAATAGAAAGCCTAAAATGAGATTGTTAAACTCTAAAATGACTTAACTAAATTTATAACTATTTTTGAAAATTTTAAAATTAATAACTATTTAAAAACAATTAAAAACTATTAAAACTTAAAATAATTCTAAAAATTAATATAATGACAATAAAAATGTTCTAAAAATTTTAAAATTCCTAACTTAATGTATTTGATCAAAGAAAAATGAAAAAACTTGAAAAATCTAAATTTTAATTTTTAATAATAAAACAATATTAAAAATCCAAAATTTATAAAAAATTCTAAAAAGTTGCAAACCTACTTATTTTAACCTAAGTAACACAGAAATGAAGTTGAAATTACAAAATACCCTAATGGGCCTTGAAATGGGCTAAAAGTCCAAACAGTCCCTTAATGGGCTTGAAATAGGCCCAATAAGAAAAATGTTGTCCAAATAAGCCCAAAATCACCTATCTGACTTAAAATTTGATTTTAAGAACAAAACTCTAAAGGCTCAAAAGCTGAAAATGTGTTTAAGCTAGCTTATTTCAAAGCAGCTTATTCTTAATGGGCTTTTTGGCCCATTAAGCTATAAGCTGATGCCATAAGCTATATTTTGACACACAAGCTTCTTTTGAGTTACTTAAGAGATTTGTAAAAAGAAAATTGGAAAAAGCACAAGAAATAAGCCTGAAATAAGCCAAGACTCTCTTCACAAAACGACAAAATAGTCGTTTTTGAGTTCTAGACCACCTCAAGTGCTGATTCAACTTTCAAAAGCTTTTAGATGACTTAATTAAGCAAAATAATCAAAAATTTTTCAAATAAGCACAAGCAATAAGCTAGAATAAGCAGATAAGCACTTGTTTAAAAGTCAACTTAATGAGTTTTCTAGTAAAAAGTCAAAGTCAAAGTCTAATAAGCTCCAGATCAAATAAATGGGTCAAATAAGGAAGATCTATCATAAAAAATAAGTTGTTGCAAGTCTGGATATGCCAAAATGGCTTATGAATAAGCTGAATGATGTTTTACACTAGCAGGGGCTAGTTTTAGAGGTTGAGCAGTGGGAACTTTTCCCACTGCTTGACCTTTTTGACTTTTTGTCTTTTGTGGCTTTTTTGTGCATTCAAGTTAAGCAAAGGCACCCAAATGATCAGTTAATCATAAGGAGTCAATATCAATCACAAAAACCCAATCTCAAACAGCCAATCAATACAGTTTAATCAAAAATCCACAGACGTAGCCTAGATATGAACAATAAGCAGTTTTGGTTCAATAAACACTTTTAGCAAAAATCAGCCAGCCAAACTTCACCAAATGCATACACAAGCTATAATTAATTCAAATGAAAAAATCTAAACAAGTTTCATGCACTGATTCAAAGTCTAGATCAAGATTCAAGCACAAAATAGTTACTGATGAACAAAGAACATGCAGTTATGAACACTTGCTGATATACTTGACCACAAGTCCAATTTCAAACACTCAAATCTTGTTAACAGGTTATATAAACTATGATTTAACAAAGCATGCATACACTCTAGGTGTTTCCAAAATCTTAGGTCAAAATAGGCAAAATCAAGTGAGATATAGCACAATCTTTAATTTGATGTTACAAAGCTGAAAACTTGTAGGTTTTAGCACACAACCAAGTGAATAGCATATACAAACTCAAACAAACAACTTCCAATAAAACAATAACAAGTTATGATCTTAAACAGGTTAACCCAAACACCCTTTATCTTTTTCAAATCAAGATTTAAACAAGTATAAGTGTGTTCAATGTTACCCAAGCCCAATCAAACACAATAACATATATATTATGAAGTATCAAGCAAGATTAAGCCACAAAAACAACAAGAACACAAGCAGAACTCAAAATCATAAAAATCAAGTATTTTTCAGATTTTTAGGTTCAAGAACTCAAACCTCATGAATGTACATCCACACTCACAAATTTTTGAGCTGATGTGCCTAGCAAAACAAGGGACAAGCTTCCACAAACAAGCTATTAAGATACAACAAGGTTAGAACAAAAAAACAAATAAAGAAAGGTGAAAAAATGGAAAATAAATTTGATTAATGCAACCTTGTTCCAACACTTGATTATCCCCAAGTTATAAGCCTCACAACACCTTGATAACTCTTTATCAGGATGCTATGATCCACTTATAGCCCAAGAATTCCAAGGTTTAAACCAAGCCTTAGTAAAATATCAAATTTTTAACTCTTGTACAATTTCTTGCACAAGGTTTGAAAACACATTTCAAGATTCAAAACTAGCAACCACTAAACAATAACAAGCAGAATAAAAGATTGGTAGTTGGTTTTTCTTCACAATTTCAAACACTTCTCATTAATCATGAACAAGGATTTACAGAAAAGTGAACAAGGAAAAATCAAGAGCAGTTGTATAAATTAGACCCTATGGCTTTATATAGAGCCTTACATGTGAACTAAGAACAGATAAAAACATAAAACCCTAATGCTTGAAGTCCCAAAAATGACCTTGTCGATTTTGAAACTTTGAACTCATGTGACTGAATTTTGGTTGTTTATGTGAGTTGTCAAGGTGGAAATTGCATCCAAGGTCTCATATTGATGCTTAGGAACAAAGCTAAACAAGGTGTGTTGATTTTCTGGCAAGTCTTGGCAGTATCCCCAAAAACGTGTGCATGGCAAAGAGCATGTGAACTCTAGGGTGATGTGGCATGGGTTTTTAAAGTTGGGTTATGATTATGGTACCATTATTCATTAATCTGGAGATTATGGGAGGTTAATTATTGTTTAAACAAGAATGCCCAATTTTGTTCTTGAGTGAATAGTAGGTAAGTTTAATCTGGTTTAGGAGAGATTAAGTTTTAAAAGCTTGTTTTAGTCGCCAAGGATTAAATAAACCTTAAACCGGATTAGTGGATGTTGAGGTGGCAAGGAGGTGAGTTCTGATTGGTTAAAATGGGTTAGTGGGACACGTGTAGGGGTGTGAGTGGTTAAGGTATCTTTCATTGTCTGCCAAATTTAGCCCCTTGTTTCTTCTTTCTTTGTCATTTCAGTTTAAACTCAATAAGAAACGAATTCCTTTGTTTTTGAAGTTTCCATTTTCACACTTTTGCCCCAAATACTTTTCCAAAGTATTTTCAGTGGTATTTCTTGCCATTTGTTGATTCTTGAAGGGTTGTTTTGGAATTTTCTTCAAAGATTATGGTCTTGACTTGTATGATTGACTTTTTGGAGGACTAATATTGACAAGTCTTGATTGTTGAGGGACCATTCTTGCCAATTCTTCAAAGTGGAGGGCCCTTTTTGTAAATTTGACAAACTTTAAGCACCAAACTTGTAATTATGAATAAAAAGGGTTTTAAGTGTCAATTCATCAATATTGGAGGACCCTTCTTGCATAATCTTCAAATCTTCAAGGGTTTTTCTTGGAAAATCTTCATTAGGGCTTGGTTCATTGTGCGGCTTCGTTTCCCGTGTTCGTTTTTGCATGTTTCTTGTGATCTTTTGTCATTTTCTCGATATCCTCACCTAAAATACACAAGTAACAAACACAAGAACATATTTGTCATTTTTCATGATATTTTATGCTTTTAAAGCTCGTTTTGGACGATGAGACTATGTATAAAAGCAGTCTCATCACTCCCCCATACTAAACCATTGGCGTGCCCTCATGCAATGCTAGAATAAAGTATCGTAGCACCTCCAAAATTCGTTTTTATTCACTTTTATCGAATGATAAACTAGCTACACTACTACTATTACTTCAACTTGCGTTTTAGACATAATGTATGATTTTCATCGCAAAATGGACGTTTAGGTTCATAGAATAAGAACATGTGAATGCTTCGTTAGAAATAATTTCATCGTCCTTGATTTTCACCCAATTCCATGCTAAGCGTGCAACGAGATCATTGTCATTATAAGTTAGTAATGCTAACACTACTCATATGCCCTAATCACGTACTTATCCTCCCATTTTCCTAAGTTTTATCTCTTATATTTTATTTTGTCTTGAACTTTTCACGAGGATACATTGTTTGACTTATGCGATAGAGATTTAGGTCTAAAAATAGAGTCCTAACGGTGTAACCAAGACCATCGAATTAATAGCCCCTAATAATAGACAACGATGTCAAAAAATTAAGTCAACAAGAAGGATCGATAAACACGTTTTTATAACGGGTTTGAACATGAGACTTATTACCAAGACTTTTATAAACCTCCTAACGGAAGGGCCTTATTATCATAGGTTTACCTCCATCTTTTATTCAACTTCGCCATGAATCTTTTATTATGACTTCGGTCTTGTCTTACCTTTTATTATCCTCCTCATCGATGGTTTTATTATGGCCAAAGACGTATATCCTCACACTAAAGGTGAATTTTAGATCTTTAAAGCTTCAAAGATTAAGGCATAATTCACTTTCAAATTTGCATAGATTTTTCGGCCTTGTGAGCTTCAAATTGTTTGCTTGATTTAGGTGAGCACTTGAAATCTTATTATTAGGTGAAGCTTTCGATTATTTGGGTTGCCAATACTTCAAAACCGTGACGCTGGTGATACCTTAATGTCTTCCCAATTTAATTACATGGAAGCTACTAGAAAAGAGTAGAAACCAACAATCAAGACTAAACCGCTAAGTCAATACTTATTAAGCAAACAATATTTACAAGCGAAGAGAGAATAAGCAAACAACAAGAACACATGAGTTTTTGAAAGAATATGAGTACTCTACGTTTAGCATAGTAACTTATAATTAACTCTATCATTTCTCGTCCTCATTTAAGAGACTTAGCCTATTATAAAGTTAAGGAATCGAAGCTAAGTGCTCAACACGCACGGTCGAGTAAAAAATACTCTTATTCTCGCCATCGGAAAATCTACATTCGTGTCTTTAAACACTTATAAAACATGAGAAAATTTTTAAAATTTGTCCATTTTTAACCTTATTTTGCAACAAAACGATAAACAAAAATATAAACTTTGGAAAGCGTGAAGGTTTGGCAAGGCAAGTATCTCTTCACCCCCCATACTAAAGTTAAACATTGTCCTCAATGTTTCGAGTCTAAGGGTGCAAACACCCCCATACTAGAGACGTGGTCGAATGCTTAATCTAGCATGGATAGGGTGTAACCGTTAAATTTAAAGTCGTTTATAAAGTGTGCTAAAAACCTAAGGTTAGAACATCAAAGGATATATCATGGATATTGAGAAATTCTTCAAAGCAAACGATCGAGTGCTCCCATAAAACGAACACGAGAGGCTCCAATCGTGAAGATCATGATCATCTAAAATACACAATTCACAAACAACCACGGAACAAAGGTTGGAAGGGCACAAATCCCCACACGTTACTACATTAGAAAGCGATAATATGTACATAGGATAAGCATGGGACTCCCCCACGAGGCACCTCGTTTTTTATTACCGAGTCATGAGCTCGACTCGATCCCCTCAATACTAATTATCATTAGGGAAGGTGATTTGGTCGAGGTAGTTCATGGATGGAACTTCCCCGCCAAAGTAGTGCTTCAACCTATGTCCATTCACCTTGAAATTGGGGCCATCATTTTGAGCTAGCTCGATGGTCCCAAAAGGAAAAACTTGAGTCACGGTGAATGGACCGGACCAACGGGATTTCAGATTGCCGGAAAATATTTTTAAACGAGAGTTAAAAAGCAATACTTGATCTCCAATGTTAAAAACCCGGTTTTTTATTTTTGAGTCATGAAACTTTTTAGTTTTTTCTATGTAAATCAATGAATTTTCATAAGCAATGTCTCTCAATTCATCCAATTCATTTAATTGCATTTTCTGGTGTTTTCCCGCGGTCTCCATATCATCATTACAATGCTTAAGGGCCTAATAAGATTTGTGTTCAAGTTCAATTAAGTGGCAATTCTTCCCATACACAAGCTTATAAGGAGTGCACCCGATGGGCGTCTTATGAGCAGTCCTAAAGGCCCATAAAGCATCATCTAACTTATCCAACCAAGATTGTTGGTTTTCCCCAACAGATCTCTCCAAGATCCTCTTCAAAGCTCGGTTTGAAACCTCGACTTGCCCACTCGTTTGTGGGTGATAAGCCGTAGAAATCCGATATGTAACCCCATATTTCCTTAGGACCCTTTCGAATTGGTCGTTACAAAAATGGGTTCCATGATCGCTTATGATCGCGTGAGGGGTTCCAAACCGAGAAAACAAGCTTTTCAAAAACTTGACTACCACACGAGCATCGTTGGTGGGCAAAGCCTTATCTTCCACCCACTTAGATAGGTAGTCAACGGCGACAAGGATGTACTTATTACCACGAGATGATGGGAACGGCCCCATAAAGTCAATGCCCCAAACGTCAAAGATCTCACACACGTGGATGATATTTTGTGGCATTTCATCGTTTTGTAAGGCTTTTCCTTGTCGTTGGCATGAGTCGCATGACTTCACAAGTGCATGTGTATCTCGGTAAATAGTAGGCCAAAAGAAACCGGCATCAAAAACCTTTTTAGCCGTGAGATTAGCACCGTGGTGACCACCCGTGGGTCCCTCGTGACAAGCTCTAAGGATGTTAGAAGCTTCGGTACCAAAGACACAACGTCGAATGATTTGATCCGCACAAGTTCCAAACAAGTAAGGGTCGTTCCAAAAATAGAACTTGACGTCACGAAAGAATTTCTGTTTTTCTTGAGTCGTCATACCTTTGATGATGAAGTTCCCCGCATGGTAATTTGCGATGTCCGCAAACCATGGGGTAGAATAATCAAGCTTAGAATTCACTACACCAAGGGTCTCAAGCGGAAATTTTTCGGTGATTTCCTTGGGCTCGTAAACTCTTTGGTGAAGATTTTCCAAACGAGAAAGATGATCGGCCGCTAGATTCTCGGCTCCTTTTTTGTCAATGATTTTGTGATCAAATTCTTGAAGGAGGAGAATCCAACGAAGTAATCTTGGCTTTGCATCTTGTTTAGCTATAAGATACTTGATAGCCGAATGATCTGTATACACTATATAATTAGTCAAGACAAGATAGGGTCGAAATATTTCAAATGCATACACCAATGCAAGGAATTCCTTCTCCGTTGTAGTGTATTTTAGTTGAGCCTCAGTCATCGTCTTGCTACCATAGTGAATAGGCAAGAAGTGTTTTTTCATGGCGTTGCCCCAATACGGCTCCAATAGCGTAGTTACTAGCATCACACATGAGTTCAAAGGGGAGGTTCCAATTGGGAGAAACAAGAATGGAAGCTTCGGTAAGTTTCCTCTTAAGGATTTCAAAGGCTCGTACACAATCTTCGTCAAAGACAAAACGTGCATCTTTTTCGAGGAGATGTGTAATAGGTCGATAAATCTTTGAAAAATCCTTGATGAATCGACGATAAAAGCCCGTGTGGCCTAGGAAACTCATAACTCCCTTAACGGTTTTGGGATGAGGTAATTTGATGATGACGTCTACCTTAGCTTGATCTACCTCAATCCCCGCCTTCGAAACCTTGTGCCCTAAGACGATTCCACTTTTAACCATAAAATGAAATTTTTCCCAATTTAGCACAAGGTTGGTTTCCTCACAACGTTTTAACATTCTCTTAAGATTCGACAAACACGAAGTGAACGACCAACCAAACACGAAGAAGTCATCCATGAAGACTTCCATCGTCTTCTCGATCATATCATGAAAAATAGACATCATGCACCTTTGAAAGGTTCCCGGTGCATTGCAATGTCCGAAGGGCATTCTACGATAAGAAAACGTTCCATATGGACACGTAAACGTAGTTTTTTCTTGATCACGAGGACCGATGGGAATTTAGAAGTAACCGGAAAAACCATCTAAAAAGCAATGGAAATCGTTTCCCGCAAGAGCTCCAACATTTGGTCCATGAAGGGCAAGGGAAAATGGTCTTTACGAGTGGCGTCATTCAAATTACGATAGTCAGTTCACACTCTCCATCCGGTCACGAGTCTAGTTGGAATTAACTCGTTGGCATCGTTTGGCACAACGTTCATTCCTCCCTTCTTAGGGACAAAATGAATAGGACTCACCCAAGGGCTATAGGAAATAGGGTAAATCATTCCCGCGTCAAGGAGTTTTTAGGACTTCCTTTTTGATGACATCGTGAATTTTGGGGTTCACCCTCGTTTGACATTGGATTGCGGGTTTGTAATCCTCCTCCATTAAGATTTTATGGGTACAAAATTTGGGATCAATCCCCTTAATGTCGGATAACTTCCACGCAATTGCCCATTTGTGATCCTTAAGAACATCGACAAGTGTGGTTTTTTCATTATTTGAAAGATCTTTTGCAATAATAACCGACAACTTGTCATCCTCCTCCAAAAATACATATTCAAGGTGAGGAGGTAAATCTTTCAACTCGAGGATTGGTGGTTCCTCAATTGAAGATTTAGGCTCGATACTCATAACCTCCTCGGGTGGAGGAAATGGGAAATCGTTTAGAAAATCCTTGATAATCGAGAAGTCCTCATCATTGTCGAGGTCTTCGTCACAAGTACGTGGAACATCGAATTCTTCCAACGTAAAACCACCACCTTCAAATGGAGTGAAGGTTGGTGTCGATTTATCAAGAATGGGATCTAGCATAGTGGGATTGCCACTATTTTCATCATCACCAAAACCTAAAACTTCTTGTGAAAATTCCTCGCAAACAACGTCGATCATATCAACGAGGTTTATGGTTGCAACAGAATAAACATGAGAAATTGGAGAATTTTGAGTTGCATTTATAACAAGTTCCTCGTCGTTGAAACGTAAGGTGATCTTTCTAGCATGCACATCAATTAAAGCCATAGACGTATCTAAAAACGAACGACCTAAATGAGAGGAACTTGAGGATCCGTGGGAATATCAACAACGATAAAGTCTACCGGTTAATAGAACTTTCCCACTTTCACAAAAACGTCTTCTGCCAATCCACATGCGGGAATCATGGAATGATCGGCCAACTCGATAGACATTAGTGAAGGAGTAAGATTAGGAAGATTGAGCGACTTGAAGATTGCAAGTGGCATAAAGTTAATACTAGCACCAAGATCGGCCAAGGCATAACATTCTTCCATATCTTGAATTGCACAAGGAATCAAGAATTTACCAGGATCACCGACTTTTTGAGGTATGCGGTTAAGATAAACCAATGAACAACTAAACAATTGTTGCAATTTCTCCTTGTTGTTCAACATACTCTTAAAGTTAGCGGTAAATCGAGGCATCATGACCAAAGCATCGGCAAAACTCACATTAAAATGAACGTCACGAAACATTTTCATAAAAAGCTCAAATTGGTAATTATCGCGCTCTTGACGTTTCTCCTTTCTAAGTCTAGATGGATAGGGAAATGGTTGTGTGGGTTGAGGCATAGGCATAGCCTTTGGAATCTCGGGATCCAAATGTGGTAATGGGTCAACCGTAGGTGTGGCATGAGCGGTACTTTGTGGGATTGGGACATGCTCCTTTTCGACCACAACCTTGGGTTCTTCCTCAATTGCATCCTCCGTAGGAGCAATTGGTTGAGGAGTCGGTTCCTTAAGTGCCTTACCACTTCGTGTGGTAATCACTTTCATCTCTTCCTTACGGTTCGATATGGTGTTACTAGGAAGACTACTCGAAGACGGTTTGCACATTATAGCCTCAAACATAGATGAAATTTTATCCTCAAACATAGATTGCCTCTTCTCAGCCTTAATCATCTCTTGTTTTATTTCATGTTGCCCTTGTTCCATTTTTTGTTGGTTTTGTTGTAACCTAGTTACATTCCCTTCCATTTTGTTTGTATGGATTTTAAGCTCATTTGCTAACTCGTTTTTCAACTCCTTTTTCAAGTCAATCTTAAAATCGGATCTTAGGCTAATGATTTCTCTTTGAATGTTGTCAAACCTAGCATCGTTTCCATTAGCGTATTCAAAAAAATTCATTTGGAACATCTTTCAAAGTTTGCAAACCTTTGTTGTTGTTTTGAAAATCATTGTTTTGATTTTTGTTTGAAACTTGATTGTTATTAGACCCTTGATTCCCATAGTTTCCTTTGTAATTGTTTTTGAAACCAACTTGATTGTTTCGATAGTTTTTGTTAGCATTTTGATTTGGATCAAAACCCGGTGGAGTCAACTGATTAGAGCGGGTAACTTGACCGTTTTGGTTGTAAGTTCCCTTGGCCGCGTAGGCACTCAAAGTGTTACCACCGTTGGTAATGCACTCAGAGAAATCATGACCTCCACCACAATACATACATGAAAAACCGTATTAATTTGATGCAAATCAGAAAAACCGTGACGAGGACACTCATGTAACATATCCTTAAACCTATTCCAAGCCGTTGAAAAACTCTCATTAAATTCTTGTGAAAATTTTGAAATCTCGTTTTTCAAATGCGTAGTCTTAGAGGGCGGGAAAAATTGGTTCACAAATTTTGAAATGAGATCCTTCCACGTCAATATAGAATTGGGTGGCTCTTTCTCTAACCAAAGTTTAGCGGGCCCCACCAAGGAATACGGAAAAAGCATCATCTTAATCGAGTCATTAGCAACATCCTTAAATTTGTAAGTGGCGGTAAGACGATTAAATTGGCGGATATGGTTTTGCGGGTTGTCCTTTTCGTCACCACGGAATTTGTTGTTTTGGATCATCGACAACAAACCCGTTTTCACTTCAAAATTCTCCGCAAGGATAGCGGGAATAACAATAGCCTCTCCATAATCCTCGGTGGGTGCTTGAAGTAACTCCATCATAGTATGATTCGCCATGGTTGGTTCTTCTTCTACGATACGTTCGTCAATAGGAGACTCCTCACTAGAAAGATTAGGAGTAGGTGTTGACTCCTTTCGGTTTTTTCGTTTACGTGCACGTCTTGCTTGATTACGAGTAAGCATACTCGTCACGTACAATGTGGGGATGAGCAAAGAAGATTCTTTTTGGTGTTTTTAATTTTTCCAATTTTTTGTGGTTTTTGATTGTTTTTACTTTTTTTGGATTTTGTGATTGTATTAGGTAGACAAAAATCTACAAATCTTCTCCTTAATCAAATCTCTTGATTAAAGAAGCCTCAAGGAATGAAAACGTTCACGTGAAGTGAACGCCTTCGATGACTTTAGAACGTTGGTGGAACACCAAAACGTTCAAGAGGGTTTAATCAAATGAAACCAAGAAAATATATATGATACTTAGATAATACTTTGGTTGGCAAACCCTCGATTAGCCCTTTTTTTATCTAAACACTCGCAAGCAAGTGGGGAAATGAGGCGGCTCGAAGCACTTAAGAGCCTTTTTTCTTAGGGTATATTTTATAATACCCGCCTTATACCCACCTTATAGTTTGTGTTTTTCAAAATTAAGCTTCACGAAAGTATTTATCTATTAAAGCCTGTTTTCACACTTTTGGAGTACTTGTGAATTTATTGTTTTAAGTATACAATATAGTAATAGTATTCACACAAAAAACGAAAACCGATAATACGTATTAGTAGAGTGCTACTAATACAATTAGCTATTATGGCTATATATAAAAACAACAATTGTTCAAATCAAAACACAACACACCTCCCCCGGCAGCGGCACCAAAATGATGTAGAGGTTTTACACACCTTTAGGAAAAGGAGGTAAATAGGGCAAGTATAAGTGTCGGTTAGGAAAACCAAGCACTAATAACCAATTAAGTTCAAGTTCGTTTCCCAAGGAGGCAAGTGGGTTGTGTTAAGAAATGATTAATGGTTTGTGATTATATTGATGAGAAATGAAAAGAATAAAAGATATTAGAAGAGAATGACGGTTACGATTATGAATTAAACTAAGACGAATAGTCGTGCACGTAAAACCGTAAAAAGTGACCAAATTAAAAATTTACCCTAAAAATCCCTAGAAAATTGCAATAAATCCTAAAAATGTAATTAGAGTTCATATAAAATCAAAAATCAATTAAACCTTTTATTTAATTAAAAAATAATTTTTTAATGCTAATTAAAGCCCAAAAATCAAATTAATTAATAAAAAGCCTAAAATGAGATTTTTTAACTTGTAAACCTCTAAAATGACTTAACTAAATTTATAACTATTTTTGAAAATTTTAGAATTAATAAAAACTATTTAAAAACAATCAAAAACTATTAAAAGTTAAAATAATTCTAAAAATTTATCTAATGTCAATAAAAATGTTCTAAAAATTGTAAAATTCCTAACTTAATGTATTTGATCCAAGAAAAATGAAAAAACTTGAAAAATCTAAATTTTAATTTTTAATAATATAATAATATTAAAAATCCAAAATTTATAGGAAATTCTAAAAAGTTACAAACCTACTTATTTTAACCTAAATAACACAAAAATGATGTTGAAATTTCAAAATACCCCTATTGGGCCTTGAAATGGGATAAAAGTCCAAACAGTCCCTTAATGGGCTTGAAATAGGCCCAATAAGAAAAATGTTGTCCAAATAAGCCCAAAAACTCCTATCTGACTTAAAATTTGATTTTAAGAACAAAACCACGAAGGCCCAAAAGCTGAAAATGTGTTTAAGCTAGCTTATTTCAAAGCAGCTTATTCTTAATGGGCTTTTTGGCCCATTAAGCTATAAGCTGATGACATAAGCTAAAATTTGACACACAAGCTTCTTTTGATTTACTTAAGAGATCTGTAAAAAGAAAATTGGAAAAGCACAAGAAATAAGCCTGAAATAAGCCAAGACTCTCTTCACAAAACGACAAAATAGACGTTTTTGAGTTCAAGACCACCTCAAGTTCTGATTCAACTTTCAAAAGCTTTTAAATGACTTAATTAAGCAAAATAATCAAAAAGTTTTCAAATAAGCACAAGCAATAAGCCAGAATAAGTAGATAAGCACTTGTTTCAAAGTTAACTTATTGAGTTTTCTAGTAAAAAGTCAAAGTCTAATAAGCTCCAGATCAAATAAACGGGTCAAATAAAGAAGATCTATCACAAAAAATAAGTTGTTGCAATTCAGGATAAGCCAAAATAGCTTATGAATAAGCTGAATGATGTTTTACACTAGCAGGGGCTAGTTTTGGAGGTTGAGCAGTGGGAACGTTTCCCACTACTTGACCTTTTTGACGTTTTGTCTTTTGTGGCTTTTTTGTGGATTCAAGTTAAGCAAAGGCACCCAAATGATCAGTTAATCATAAGGAGTCAATATCCAATACAAAAACACAATCTCAAACAACCAATCAATACAGTTTAATCAAAACATCCACAGACCTAGTCCAGATATGAACAATAAGCAGTTTTGGTTCAATAAGCACTTTTAGCAAAAATCAGCCAGCCAAACTTCACCAAATGCATACACAAGCTAGAATTAATTCAAATGAACAAATCTAAACAAGTTTCATGCATTGATTCAAAGTCTAGATCAAGATTCAAGCACAAAATAGTTACTGATGAACAAAGAACATGGAGTTATGAACACTTGTTGATATACTTGACCACAAGTCCAATTTCAAACACTCAAATCTTGTTAACAAGTTATATAAACTATGACTTAACACTTTATAGCCTTAAGCATGCATACACTCTAGGTGTTTCTAAAATATTAGGTCAAAATAGGAAAAATCAAGTGAGATATAGCACAATCTTTAATTTGATGTTACAAAGCTGAAAACTTGCAGGTTTTAGCACACAACCAAGTGAATAGCAGATACAAACTCAAACAAACAACTTCTAATAACACAATAACAAGTTATGATCTTAAACAGGTTAACCCAAACACCCCTTATCTTTTTCAAATCAAGATTTAAACAAGTATAAGTGTGATTTAATGTTACCCAAGCCCAATCAAACAAAATAACAGATATATTATGTAGTATCAAGCAAGATTAAGCCACAAAAACAACAAGAACACAAGCAGAACTTAAAATCATAAATCAAGTATTTTTCAGATTTTTGCGTTCAAGAACTCAAACCTCATGAATGTACATCCACACTCACGAATTTTTGAGCTGATGTGCCTAGCAAAACAAGGCACAAGCTTCCACAAACAAGCTGCTAAGATTCAACAAGGTTAGAACAAAAAAATCAAAAATAGAAAGGTGACAAAATGGAAAATAAATTTGATTAATGCAACCTTGTTCCCACACTTGATTATCCCCAAGTTATAAGCCTCACAACACCTTGATAACTCTTTATCAGGATGCTATGATCCACTTATAGCCCAAGAATTCCAAGGTTTAAACCAAGCCTTAGCAAAATATCAAATTTTTGACTCTTGTACTATTTCTTGCACAAGGTTTGAAAACACGTTTCAAGATTCAAAACTAGCAAACATTAAACAATAACAAGTAGAATAAAAGATTGGCACTTGGTTTTTCTTCACAATTTCAAACACTTCTCATTAATCATGAAGAAGGATTTACAGAAAAGTGAACAAGGAAAAATCAAGAGCAGTTGTACAAATGAGACCCTATAGCTTTATATAGAGCCTTACATGTGAACTAAGAACAAATAAAAACATAAAACCCTAATGCTTGAAGTCCCAAAAATGACCTTGTCGATTTTGAAACTTTGAACTCATGTGACTAAACTTTGGTTGTTTATGTGAGTTGTCAAGGTGTAAATTGCATCCAAGGGCTCATATTGATGCTTAGGAACAAAGCTAAACAAGCTGTGTTGATATTCTGGCAAGTCTTGGCAGTATCCCCAAAAACGTGTGCAGGGCATAGAGCATGTGAACTCTAGGGTGATGTGGAATGGGTTTTTAAAGTTGGGTTATGATTATGGCACCATTAATCATTAATCTGGAGATTATGGGAGGTTAATTATTGTTTAAACAAGAATGCCTAATTTTTTTCTTGAGTGAATAGCAGGTGATTTTAATCTAGTTTAGGAGAGATTAAGTTTAAAAAACTTGTTTTAGGCGCCAAGGATTAAATAAACCTTAAACCGGATTAGTGGATGTTGAGGTGGCAAGGAGGTGAGTTCTGATTGGTTGCAATGGGTTAGTGGGACACATGTAGGGGTGTGAGTGGTTAATGTATCTTTCATTGTCTGCCAAATTTAGCCCCTTGTTTCTTCTTTCTTTGTCATCAGTTTAAACTCAATGAAAAACGAATTCCTTTGTTTTTGAAGTTTCCATTTTCACACTTTTGCCCCAAATACTTTACCAAAGTATTTTTAGGGGTATTTCTTGCCATTTGTTGATTCTTGAAGGGTTGTTTTGGCTTTTTCTTCAAAGATTATGGTCTTGACTTGTATGATTGACTTTCTGGAGGACTAATACTGACAAGTCTTGATTGTTGAGGGACCATTCTTGCCAATTCTTCAAAGTGGGGGGCCCTTTTTGTAAATTTGACAAACTTTAAGGACCAAACTTGTAATTATGAATAAACAAGGGTTTAAAGTGTCAATTCTTCAATATTGGAGGACCCTTCTTTCATAATCTTCAAATCCTCAAGGGTTTTTCTTGGAAAATATTCATTAGGGCTTGGTTCATTGTGCGGCTTCGTTTCCTGTGTTCGTTTTTGCATGTTTGTTGTGATATTTTGTCATTTTTTCAATATCCGTACCTAAAATACACAAGTAACAAACACAAGCACTTATTTGGCATCTTTCATGATATTTTATGCATTTAAAGCCCGTTTTGGACGATGAGACTATGTATAAAAGCAGTCTCATCAATCACCAGAAAATACAATTAAATGAATTGGATGATATAAGAGATCTTGCTTATGAAAATTCAATAATTTTTAAAGAAATGACTAAAAAGTTTCACGATGCTAAAATTAAAAATCGGGTTTTTAACGTTGGAGATCAAGTGTTACTTTTTAATTCTCGTTTAAAAATATTTTCCGGAAAGTTGAAATCCCGTTGGCCTGGTCCGTTCACCGTTACACAAGTTTTTCCATATGGGACCATTGAGCTAGCTCAAAATGATGGTCATAATTTCAAGGTGAATGGACATAGGCTTAAACATTACTTCGGTGGGGAAGTTCCTCTTTTGAACGACCTCGACCAAGTCACCTTCCCTAATGATAATTAAACGTTGAGGGGATCGAGTCGAGCTCATGACTCGGTAATAAAAAACGAGGTGCTTCGTGGGAGAGTTCCCATGTTTATCCATGTACATATTATCGCTTTCTAATGTATTTAATTAAAGGGTGTTTGTGCCCTTCCAACTCGTTGGCTCGTGGTTTTTTGTGATTGTGTTATCTAGATCATCATCATGTTCGAAGCCTCTCGTGTTCGTTTCACTCGAGCTTCGATCGTTTTCTTTGAAGGAATTTCTCACGAATCCACGACATATATCCTTTATCGTTCTAACAATAGTCTTTTAGCATAATTAATAAACGGCTTTAGATTATTTGTTGCTTACCCTTTCCATACAAGATCCTAAGCATTCGACTTTTCGTCTCTAGTATGGGGGTAATCCACCCTTAGACTCGAAACATTGAGAACAATGTTTAATTTTAGTATGGGGGTGAATAGATACTTACCTTGCCCACGTCTTTACGCACTCCAAAAATTATTGTTTTGTTTTTGTTTTTAATAAGACTAAAAATGGCCAAATTTTAAAAATTTTCGTAGTTTTTCATATGTGTTTTCGAGACACAAATGTATATTTTCCGTCAGGTAGAATAAGATTTAATTTTTTACTTGATGTGCATTTGGAGCCCCTAACATTCCTTAACCCGCTTAAATCAAGTTTTGCTAGACTTTTATATCGGGAAATTTAAAACGCGGAAGTCTTAATTCATACGGGTTAAGAACAAGAACTTTTCGCAAGTTCCTATAATTGATCCTAGAAAGTCATCTATCAAAGGATCTTTAAAACGCAAGATCTAAACTTATCCAAGTCTAAGAAATTGCAAGATCCTATAGTGGCATGAAAACCCAAAACTTCGATTTAATATAGTCTTAATGAAAGCTAATCCAAATTTGGCTTAATTTTGACTTGCACGGCTAAGTAATCATGAGTCTCTTTAATTAGAGATCTTTATATAGTGAAGAATGAGAGATGATAGAGTTAGACAAGTGATCATGCCAAACGTAGAACATGAAAATGTTCTTTCAAAAACTCATGAGTTTTTAATTGTGGCTTTTCTCCCATAAAATCAATGCATTAGGAATAAATAATTACAATAAATAAGGTCGTACGATTTAAAAGAATTACTTAGCTTCTAGCACAAGATCGTTTAAAGGTTGGTCGTGTTCAAATAAAGTTCATAGCCGAGGCATAACTTATTGAAGCGGGACGCGAAGATTGGCGAAGTCCAAAAAGGCCCTAATAAGACATGAGGATTCCATTTTGTTGTTAAAGATCCAAGATGATGTGAAGTATCATTCTTCCAAAATCAATATGAAGGATCGAGACACATGACGAAAAGCAATATAGTCCCATAAAGATCATGGAGAAAATCTATCCAAAAAGACTCTAACAAAGTATGAGGATAAATATATCCAAGTCCGAAAAGGAGACGGATCGTTGTAAATCAAAATCCAAAATAAAGATTGAAGAAAAATGATGAAGTCGTGGTCCAAGTTTGAAGAAATCTCTCAAAAACGTCAAGTGAAGAAATTCCATTTATGAAGAGAAGACCATAATTTCAAGAACTTCTTCCAAGATTTGAAGTATGAAGTACATGCCAAATATCGGTCCGAGAAAGGTCTCAAATCGCGAAACGAGTTATGTCAAGATATGAACTTAAGGAGATTACGAGAAGTCGTTTTAAAAGATTTTGTCCTTTAGCTAAATATTATTAAATCGTCCTACTTTATTTTCGGACTTAATAAATATCGAAATAAGTCAATATGAATCACTTGTGATCCATGACAAATAGTAAAAAAATACTAGAAACATTTTTTTTTTCTTTAAATAATTAGGATTGCGGGGAGAAAAAGTATTACACAATTTGAATGCATGAGTAGTGTTAGCATTGTGACTTGTACCAACAATGATCTCGTTTTTGCACTTAGCATGGAATGTGTGACAATCAAGGATGACGAATTTTACTCTATGGACCATTCACTTGTTTCTATTCTTTGACCCTAAAAGTCACTTTCGTGATGAAAATCATACATAATGTCTTTAACACATCGTAGTAGTAGCATAGCTTGTTTTGCTTACAATAAAGGTTAATAAAAATGAATTATGGAGTTGTTTAGATACTTTATTCTAGCATTGTGTGAGGGCACGGCAATGGTTTAGTATGGGGGAGTGATGAGATGGCATTTATACATGATCTCATCGTTCTTTTCGGGCTTTTATTGCATAAAATGTCACCAAAATACCATATATATGCTTGTGTTTGGGTATTTGTGTATTTTAGGTATGGATATCGTGAAAAAGACAAAAGATCACAAGAAACAAGGAAAAACGAACACGAGAAACGAAGACGCATAATGAACCGGGCTTTAGTTATGATTTCTCAAAGAAAATACCTTGAAGACTTGAAGATATACAATAATGATCCCTCATTTATGAACAAACGATACTTAAAACCCTTGTATATTCATAATTACAAGTTTGGTCCCTTAAGTTTTCAAAATTGCAAAAAAGTCCTTCAACTTTGAAGTTTTAGAAAGTTTAGTCCCCCAAGTATTCAAAATTGTCAATAATGGTCCCTCATGAAGTCAAAGATCCATTGATGTCCTTCAAAGATGAAGAATGTCCAAAATCATTCCTTGAAATATTCAAAAATGGCAAAAACAACCCTTGAAACCTTTTCACCAAAGTTTTATGGCCAAAACATGAAAATGTAAACTTAATTTACAAAGGAAAACGGTTTGTTAAGCTGAAAAACCATGTTTACCATTTTCCCCAAAGGCCAAGGACCACTTGTGCCAATTCCCAAAGTTTAAACTAAACAAACACGCGCCAAACACTTAATCCTCACTAATTTCGGATTAAACATAACACTGTTCACACATATGAAACCCAGTTTTTAATTTTTACCATCAAAGGGGAAACTGAAATTGGTTGTTTATCCGTGTGATTTACCTTACCTCAAACCTATCCCAACAAATAAATCCTTCTTCTCCACTCACCATGTGACCCCACACCCAACCCCGTTAGCCAATAGAAACCCATCTTCCTCTCCAAGCAATGCCTCGTGGCCAAATCAACGTCCCATACTCTTTTCTTGGCCCCAAAGCTAAAATGAACAACTATGATTGAATTCGACAGCTCACATCACCTCAAGCATCTAGAAGACTTCAAGGTCATTTTAGGGATTTTGTAGCTAGGGTTTGCTTTGTAATCTCAGTCCTTGTGGCTTATAAAAGGAGACCTCAACATGTGAGAGTCCCTTTGTTCCAGATTTTAGCTAAATTTTGTAATTCCGTTTTATGAAATAAAACGTTTGATTTCTGAAATTATGAAATTCCTGTTGAGTTTTTGTGAAAGTTTAGTGTTTGTTTAGATAAAGTCTGAGTTCCATTTTATGTTATAAACCTGCTTTAATCTTGTAGTTAAAGCACGTTTATGTTTGATAGGTTTTCAACTTTTGGAAAGTTTGAAAATCCTTGATTATGTTTGCATATTTTTGTGTACTAACCCCTAGACAAAAGCTTAAGGCTCTTACAAGCTTGTTGACACCAATCATGTGAAGGGATTTAAGCATTTGGGTGGGCTGTTTGTTGATTTGTGTTGAAGATCATATAGATCCAAGTCTGGTTCTACTTTGAACCACAGCAGACTTTGATCCTTCTTGTTTGAAGAACCTTGGTCACTCTCTAGTTGTTGAGAGTTTTCACACCCCACCATGGCGGAATATGGGGCGTGACGTATGGATATAATCACAACATGGCGTGTCTATAGAGATAACTATATGAAATAAGAAATGTCATAAAATGGTGACACAAATGTCATGACAATATCTCAACAATGCATGAGTATAGGTAAGTAGGTAACAGTCCTACCTCTTACCCAAGACAAACAAATAACATAACCAAAACAAACATATAGGTGCCAACAGTATCACTTATTCAAAACACATAAAATAACTAAGAAGGAACGGGGATCTCCTTCTAAATGCATGCCTACGCAACTCCAAATCCTAGCCACTCAAGTTCTCACGCTTAACCATATTATCACCTGAAAGAGACACTAAAACACGTCAACATAAAGTTGGTGAGAGTCATAGTTGTAGACTACAACGCCAAATCAGTTATAATATAAGCTGTGAATAACCACCAACAATAAAAATATAGGGACAATGTGTTGCAAATGTGCATTAACAACTAACATTCAAGATTTAATCAATCATACCAAAACCAAGGCTCCCAGCCATACCCAACACCATACTCCCATAGGCACTCAAACACCTATGAACCAATCCCAAGGCCCCGCCTTGTCAACAATCCCCTTGATACCAAGTCAAAACATAAACAATCAAGAATCAACTAGCAGTTAATCACATAAGTATGCACACACAAGTCCATCACCAACCACAAAAACATTCACATCATAAGTTATAAAACAAAACAGTGTCTCTTCCATCCCATCTGGAAGTCAAAATCATTAAAAGATATGGGACTATGAAACTCACCTGATTGAGCTTCTCCAAAAGTCCGCGCACTAGCAAAAAGCTAACAAACCAAAAACACATAATCAAA
This sequence comes from Glebionis coronaria, assembly GCA_025667525.1. Lineage (NCBI taxonomy): Eukaryota > Viridiplantae > Streptophyta > Magnoliopsida > Asterales > Asteraceae > Glebionis > Glebionis coronaria. The sequence goes on from JANFOE010000109.1 coordinate 3,305,502, forward strand.
ACATGAACCAATCACTAAGACGGCTCATCAACCTATGATGGACATCTAGCCTTCTCCCATATATGGCCCTTATTAATATGCTCTAAACACCCCATTACCCTTCCCTAACAAGTCCTCAACTTGGTTAAGTTTGATAACTATCCCGTTCATATTTTACACAAAACAGTCCCAACTTTTAGGTCTACAAACTATAAGCCAAACGCCCACCTAAACATACCCATGATCTCTGTAAAGGGAATACTTATTCCCTTACATATGTTAGCTAACACCTCCCACTTGCCCCAACCTTAAAGCTACTGCTAAGGCCCTGATATATATATACATATATATATATATATATATATATATATATATATATATATATATTTATATATATATATATATATATATATATATATATATATATATATATATATATATATATACTTTTGTCTATCCAGATTTTACTGATTTTAAGCATACAAAAGTTTGTTATGATTAGGGGGTCTTACCCTAACCCACATTCTTATCCCCAATTCATATACTTCTAGTAATATATAAACCATCTCCGATGTTCGTTTGAAGGTCCCAATGCAACCCTAAGTACCCCAAACAACCCAAAACTTAAAAAGAAAACAGGCTGACTTAAAAACTGTTTTGACCTCCGACTGTTGTAACCTGTTTTTGACCCACTTCCTGACCTCCAATTTAGTTCTCGTTTCTTGCATTGGAAAGCCACTTCAATTACCTTTTCAGGGATACTTGGATCGCAAAATAAGATTTGTAGAACTCCCGATATGATCAAAACAATTGACTCAAAATTTTGCCCAGTTTTTAAAAACGGGATTATATAAATTAACCTAATTAATTACCCCTAACCCCACTAATTACAAGCCCTAATTTATGTAATCATCATAATATCATTAATATAACATTAATATACTGTTTTTAAATTAAACCTAACCTAAATTCATCATAAAATGAAAAAAGAAAACATTAAAACAATTTAAATAAAAAGGGCTATGAAGGTTTTACCTTAATATTAATGGAAGATGAAAAAAAAAACAATGGAAACCCTAAAACACTCTATAAGCCGTCGACTTCAAGACTCCAGGGGAAAAAAATTCTGATTTTTTTGTTGTGAATAAATAATATATAGGGTGTGATAAACCATTCCTAGCCCAACCCAAAAACCCCTTTCCTTTTTCTCTTTTTTTCCTTTTTTTCTTTCTTTTCTTGCGTCCAAACCGACTAACACCCCTTATTTCATTTTTTTAATTTTATTATTAATTAATATCTTATTAATATTACCTTAATTTTCCTTAATTTATTTCAGCTCCTAAAGCCTCCAAAACCTCAAAACCGTAAAACTAGTCAAATTTACGCGTTTTACCGTAAAAGACGTAAAATATACACTTTTATAAAAAATCTCAAATTTTGAAATAAACTTTATAACTAAGTCCTAAATGACTTAAAACCATCCCGAAAAATATCCATATGACTAATTACCTCATCCGAGACCTCTAAATGCTAAACCGTAAATCGTAAAAATACGATTTTCTATAATACATATACGTATACGTAAAACCACTAAATAACACCATCTCATTTCATAGTCACTACCATGTGAGCTCATGAACATGAAATCATCTCACATCGTTTCACTCACAAGGTACCCTGTACCGGAAACGATATCCAAACCACAATCTATACATACCAATTAGCACATAAACACGTAAAGACACGTAACTAACACAAAATAAAACTAAGTGACGATCCTCAATACCGCGGTTGTCACATCACTCCCTCCTAATAGAAATCTCGTCCCGAGATTTACTCCTTAGGATCAAAACATACCAATAGCATACAACTGAGGATACTTGTTCTAAATGAACTCCTCTCATTTCCATGTGAACTTTAGTTCAAGTCTCAAATTACCACATATACTAACCAACAATATTTAAATTCATTGCCAAACTCTTGACCTCACAGTCAATAAATCTCACAAATGACTCTTTGATAAAACAAAGACTCTTATTAACACAAGTCCCGAATAACCGTACATGCAAATATGCATTCTCAAACAATATTTACCAATCTCAATACATGAAATATATCATGTATACCACTCATTTTTCCCCCAGGTAATTCTATGCTCATAAGCTACTGGTCCGATCTTTCCAAATATCATAAATGGACCTACAAAACTCTACATCTGTGACAACCGGAAATTTTCCAGGCCTTAAATAATAATAAGTCTATATCATTTATTAATCGAAATTCGTTTTTGAGTGATATCAAAGTTATATCTTACATATTATAAAGGATTACGTAAAAATATGAGAACTAACGCGATACAAAGATTTATTAAATTATTTAATATTGTAATTATAGTTGTTTTTAAATTTTAATAACGTACGTTAAAAACGAGAGTATCTAAATGCAATTATAAATATTCTTTGAACGCGAACTACTCGAGGTAACCGATAATTGGTAATTATTTTAAAAATGTAGACGATTACAAAAATTAGTTGAGTAGATACTCTAATTTATTGGAAAAGTCATTCTAAAAACAACGGCGTAAAATTTATAAAACGAATCAAATTTTATCGATCTCGACCGAGTCACGAATCACGTTTAAACGCGATAAAAGGAAAGCTAGTAAACTATCTACGTTTTCGACCCTCAACTATATACATTTTACACTTCCATTTTATATAAATAGAAAATTTTCTTATTTCATTTCATTATATAAAACCATAACCCTAATTATAAAACACACACATCCTTTCTCTCTTTCCCATTCCGGAAGCCGTCATATTTTCCGACCGCCGGAAACTGTCATCCAGCCACCACAGCCACTGCCTACCAACTCCAGCCATCATCATCGACCCACTTGCATAACACCATCATGACAACCCTCAACCGTCATCACTCCACCACCTTTGGTCGCTACTACATCGTCAGCCATTAATAGCCGTCATCACCGTGACCATCCGCACCAAATCCACCATCTCTACCACTTATATTATCAAAGCCGCCACCACCAGTTGTCCACCCACAACCGCTGTTATGATAAACCACCACAGATTCATACAACCACCACGAAAAATCAGTAGTCTTTGCTACCATCAACACCACCATCCGAGCACCACAACCACCATCATAGATCTGCCGATCAACAACACTACTTTGTTACCATACCTCGTCACCAACATCTCTACCACCGAAAACTACCACAAAACGTGGTGTTTGTGTTGTTTCTGATCAGCCCACCCTTGGGGCGTTTGTATTCGTGTACCACCGAGGCCACCGCGTAGGTGGTGCTCGTGGCTGTGATTCCGACTACCACGACCGCACCCACGATGATGTCGAGTGTGTGGTGGTATTTGTGTTCATGTAATCGTTGTGTTAGTCTCGATTCTTGGTAACTCGTAAGGGTGTTTTTGTCATCAGTCGTCGAGGGTGTTGTTTAGCTAGCAGAAAAACGCAGCAGGGGATGTTTGGAACTGCTGTTAACAGAAGTACGGGAGCGTTTGGGACTAATAACTGCGGTATGGGTGCGTTTGTGGTTAACAGCAGGCGTTTAAGGTTTGTTTGGGTCTGCAGACAGGTTATAAAGGGGCGTTTGGTTCGCTGTATAACTGCAGCAAGGGGGCGTTTGGTTCACTGTTTAACAGCAATGTTGGGATGTTTGGTATAATAGAAACTGTGAAGGGTGCTTTTGGTCGCGGGATTTGCAAGGGTTTAGAATGCCGGGCATGATTTAAGTTCATGGTTCGTTGTGGTTTAGGATCGGCTAATAACATATCTAATTTTATTAAGTATTAAAGCGGATTAAAATGGTGGTATATATATTTATTGGTTAAATAAATACGTTGAACACTATCGTTATTACGAGTACTATAAATATAATTAGATGTTTAGATGTGCGTTTAAATAGCTTACTTAGGGCGTTTTGCTTTTGACATACAACACATAGGTTGTGTTTGATTTTTATTTAATTATAGTGATTTATTTATTCTAGTTGGATATACATTAAAACGCGACTAGTGTGATGTATATGGTTTGGAAAATGGAAAATATTGAGAATTATTAAATATGGAAAAACGTTGTATAAACGAATAGGTCATGTCAAAATTTCTATAAGATTTTATACTTTATATTTTGTTCGCTACATACTATCATTATATTTGTAAATCAATAAAACAAATAAGTACTATTAAATTTATAAACTGATAAAACAAATAAATACCATTATATTTTGTAAACCGATAAAATAAATATATACTATTATATTTGTAAATCGATAAAATAGATGGTAAATATTTGTATTGATAAACTGATAAAGTTATACTTTTTACATAAAAGTGACAATTATTAAGTAAGTGGTGATTTTCTTTAAACGTGTCGAATTATGTTGTTTAATTATTTTTATCACAATCGTTATACTATAACTACAAATAAATATATTTTGGATTATTTTGTAAAATTATTGTCTCTATTATATAACTCAACATAAGAATTATACAATCATCTGGTTTCGTAATGTGTACGTAATACATCGAATACTTTGTGTGTGTCTATATTATCCATTTTATTAAACCAACCACCAAACTGTTATAATTTGGAACTTAAATATTTTATCAACGGGTCACGTTGATATACATATCCATCGAGAACTCAAATATATATTTTTAAGATTTAGCCGATTAGTTAAACCACAACACCATGACTGAACCGCTTTGATTTGTGTTTGTGCGAAACGTAATATTAGCATCACTAGCGTTTGCTCTACATTGTCGAGGTGAGTTCATACCCCACCTTTCTAGTTTTAAATTGATTAATAAAGGTTTTATAATCATTTTGGGGGAGGTACATGCTTGGTAGCTAACTATTTATAAACTTGCTTGGTTGTTATAAACTGATTTAATTGTTACGTGCTGAGTGGTTCACTCCATTAATTGTCATACTTATAATGCTGATACTAAACTTTCTACTGTGGGTTTCATAACCCAAAACTTTAACTGCTTCTCACTGGTTCTCGGGTAGAGACAATGCTTGCAACAATGAACACAAGTGCCTGTACTCGTTTATGTATTGGTCTAAGTCCCGCTTTAACCCAATTACTTTGGCCCATGAATCATGAACCGTTAATTTCAGACCGGATGACCGGTCGAAAGCGCGAATGTTATGGATAGATCTATCGGGGTTGACACCCCTGTCCGGCTTGGTCCAACAGAGGACAAGCGGGCATAGTTTCATTTGAGTGTGTGGATGGATGTCGTGGGTTAGGCATCCGTAGGGGCTGCATTATGTGATTATACTACCGGTGTTGTTAACGCTTCGGTGTCATGAGCTTAGACAATAATAAATGCTTTTTATGGTGACTTTGTACTTGTTATATTGTCACCAATGTTTGGGAAAATCTTGTGGTTCATCAAACACTTCTTTTATTATCAAGAACTTTACTTATGAATTGGAATATATTTTATCATCAGGGAATTCAATAATTAACGAGAACATCTATTATTATCAGTAAACTCTGCTTAATACAAATAAACTCTTGTTTTATCCGTAAACTTTGTCTTTACTATTTAACACTGTTTTATCGTAAACCCGTTATTATTAATAAAGTCTGTTTTCATCAAGAAACACATTTTACTAAGAAACTATAATTTTTAAACTCTTATATTTTTACTGCAAGGTGTAGTGGTTGATATAAACTCTATTTTTCATAAACACCTTAAAACAAAACTTATGAACTCACCAACTTTATGTTGACATTTTTAATCATGTATTTCAGGTACTTGACTATGTGGATTATTTGGAGTCTACCTTGTGGTTTTTGGCATGTAGAGGTCGTTCTCGAATCAAGCTCTCGAATACTCATGAAGTTACAACCTACCAAAGCCAGTCTTTCGCTGTGGTGAATTTGGGGGTGTGACAGATTGGTATCAGAGCCTTGGTTATAGAGAACTAGGTTGCAATAGTAACTCTAGACTATAACCGGCTCTTAGTTTTAATTAGTAGTAACACTCATCATATCATACTTATTCCTATGCTATATGAATATTTTCATTGCATGGTTGATATTGCTTCGTTGCTTGTCATGTTATTACTTGTTTACATGAGTTCAACTACTTGATTAGTGCACTTAGACATATAATATAATTTTATATATGAATGGTAGAACATTTATTGGGGATTGTGAGTTACACAATGGTCCCACATATTTTTTTATAACAAACCCTAGAGACAATATGTGGATTTTGGTTGACATTGGTCGTGAGTAATCTCCAGGTTCGAGCTAATTTATTCAAAAAGGTTGAGAGGTGTAACAATACTTAACTATGCCTCAGCGGGCCTCATGTTTGATTGAGTGCGAGATGGAATTAAGGATGAGGCATTACACAGCCTATGATTTTTGATGAATTACCTCGGGGGCGGGTAAGACTCGTAGTCTTGCATGTTAATGTAGAATGTGTTGTATTTTCGTAATCGAGCTGAGTCATCGAAAGCTTGAGATGTCTAATAATTCATAACAAAACCCAAGGCCATTCTTTGTGAGTGAGTTTCGAGGTTGGGTTATGATAAGTTATTACTCAGCTTAGTGTTTGATGAGTCTCCCTCGAGGATAGGAAAGACTTGTGTGATTGGATAATTGCTTATTTAGAACCGAGTACCATATAATTATCCTACTTATAACCGTGAGTTTCTTTACTTGATATATATCTACGATCGCTTTATCGCCTAACGACACTTATGTTATTCGATATGGTACTTACGAAACGTCTACTTATGGAAAATGACTTATTGTTAACTCATGCTCTTTGCTTTTAGTAATTTTGGATAATATCGTTTAGAGATTTTAACGATTTTGAATTGGGTATTTTTCCGGTGACACTTAAGTAGGATGATTTATGAAGTCTTTATTGAAATGGATTGGGACGCCTTTGCATTTGAATAAAGAAATCATAAATCACCGAACTATAAGTTTATAATGACATATTTGCATAGATTAGGACGCTTCTGTATGCAAATATGAGATTATAAATGAGTGGGCTTAAGGATATCCGACGTGACCCTGTATATTTATGGTATTGATTTAATATTTAAGTTTGGAGTGTATTTCTTTTGACGCAGGATTCGCCCATACGAATTCATCATATTTCGTCTTGTTATCGTATCATGACGACGTTTTGAAGAGTAATTATTTAAGCTTCGTTTGAGTCACGAATTGTTACGTGAATCTTTTCTGAATATATAATGATCGAGTGAACCTAACGGGCTGGTGGTGGTGAACCCTTGTAGACTTTTAAGAACTGAAGATTTTTCTAGACTCTTCTCTTCGAATGTCTTCCTTTTATTGTTCTATGAACGATGGCTGATTTGTCAGTTTGACGTGTAAAACTGCTCAAATATATTCCACTTCTATCTATTGTTTACCTAAGTAACAATTGGTGGGTAACACGATTTTAAAAGTTCGGACATAATTATATGTGAGTAGATCTAAGTATATTCGATATAACAACGGGGTAGAACTTCAAAATCCTTTTCTCTACACTTTTATTAGGGTATCAACGATTGAGTTCGAGGACGAACTCAAAATAACACGGATGTACTGTGACAATCGGAAACTTTCCAGACCTTAAATAATAATAAGTCTATATCATTTATTAATCGAAATTCATTTTTGAGTGATATCAAAGTTATTTGATTCGAAACGGGAGTTTATCTTACATATTATAAAGGATTACGTAAAAATATGAGAACTAACGCGATACAATTAAATTTATATATATATTTTAAAGACATTTGATAAAAGATTTATTAAATTATTTAATATTGTAATTATAGTTGTTTTTAAATTTTAATAACGTACGTTAAAAACGAGAATATCCAAATGCAATTATAAATATTCTTTGAACGCGAACTACTCGAGGTAACCGATAATTGGTAATTATTTTAAAAATGTAGACGATTAAAAAAATTAGTCGAGTAGATACTCTAATTTATTAGAAAAGTCATTCTAAAAACAACGGCGTAAAATTTATAAAACGAATCAAATTTTATCGATCTCGACCGAGTCACGAATCACGTTTAAACGCGATAAAAGGAAAGCTAGTAAACTATCTACGTTTTCGACCCTCAACTATACACATTTTACACTTCCATTTTATATAAATAGAAAATTTTCTTATTTCATTTCATTATATAAAACCCTACCCCTAATTATAAAACACACACATCCTTTCTCTCTTTCCCATTCTGGCAGCCGTCATATTTTCCGACCACCGGAAACTGTCGTCCGGCCACCACAGCCGCCGCCTACCAACTCCAGCCATCATCACCGACCCACTTGCATAACACCATCATGACAACCCTCAACCGTCATCACTCCACCACCTTTGGCCGCTACTACATCGTCAGCCATTAATAGCCTTCATCACCACGACCATCCGCACCAAATCCACCATTTCTACCACTTATATTATCAAAGCCGCCACCACCAGTTGTCTACCCACAACCGCTGTTATGATAAACCACCACAGATTCATACAACCACCATGAAAAATCAGTAGTCTTTGCTACCCTCAACACCACCATCCGAGCACCACAACCACCATCATAGATCCGTCGATCAACAACACTACTTTGTTACCATACCTCGTCACCAACATCTCTACCACCGAAAACCACCACAAAACGTGGTGTTTGTGTTGTTTCTGATCAGCCCACCCTTGGGGGTGTTTGTATTCGTGTACCACCGAGGCCACCGCGTAGGTGGTGCTCGTGGCTGTGATTCCGACTACCACGACCGCACCCACGATGATGTCGAGCGTGTGGTGGTATTTATGTTCATGTAATCGTTGTGTTAGTCTCGATTCTTGGTAACTCGTAAGGGTGTTTTTGTCATCAGTCATCGAGGGTGTTGTTTAGCTAGCAGAAAACGTAGCAGGGGATGTTTGGAACTGTTGTTAACAGAAGTACGGGAGCGTTTGGGACTAATAACTGCGGTATGGGTGCGTTTGGGGGTAACAGCAGGCGTTTAAGGTTTGTTTGGGTCTGCAGACAGGTTATAAAGGGGCGTTTGGTTCGCTTTATAACTGCAGCAAGGGGGCGTTTGGTTCACTGTTTAACAACAATGTTGGGATGTTTGGTATAATAGAAAACGTGAAGGGTGCTTTTGGTCGCGGGATTTGCAAGGGTTTAGAATGTCGGGCACGATTTAAGTTCATGGTTCGTTGTGGTTTAGGATTGGCTAATAACATATCTAATTTTATTAAGTATTAAAGCGGATTAAAATGGTGGTATATATATTTATTGGTTAAATAAATACGTTGAACACTATCGTTATTACGAGTACTATAAATATAATTAGATGTTTAGATGTGCGTTTAAATAGCTTACTTAGGGCGTTTTGCTTTTGACATACAACACATAGGTTGTGTTTGATTTTTATTTAAATATAGTGATTTATTTATTCTAGTTGGATATACGTTAAAACGCGACTAGTGTGACGTAGATGGTTTGGAAAATGGAAAATATTGAGAATTATTAAATATGGAAAAACGTTGTATAAACGAATAGGTCATGTCAAAATTTCTATAAGATTTTATACTTTATATTTTGTTCGCTACATAATATCATTATATTTGTAAATCAATAAAACAAATAAGTACTATTAAATTTATAAACTGATAAAAAAAAACCATTATATTTTGTAAACCGATAAAATAAATATATACTATTATATTTGTAAATCGATAAAATAGATGGTAACCTATTTTTATTGATAAACTGATAAAGTTATACTTTTTACATAAAAGTGACAATTATTAAGTAAGTGGTGATTTTCTTAAAACGTGTCGAATTATGTTGTCTAATTATTTTTATCACGATCGTTATACTATAACACTCAAATAAATATATTTTGGTTTATTTTGTAAAATTATTGTCTCTATTATATAACTCAACATAAGAATTATACAATCATCTGGTTTCATAATGTGTACGTAATACATCGAATACTTTGTGTGTGTCTATATTATCCATTTTATTAAACCAACCACCAAACTGTTATAATTTGGAACTTAAATATTTTATCAACGGGTCACGTTGATATACATATCCATCGAGAACTCAAATATATATTTTTAAGATTTAGCCGATTAGTTAAACCACAACACCATGACTGAGACGTTTTGATTTGTGTTTGTGCGGAACGTATTATTAGCATCACTAGCGTTTGCTCTACATCGTCGAGGTGAGTTCATACCCCACCTTTCTAGTTTTAAATTGATTTATAAAGGTTTTATAATCATTTTGGGGGAGGTACATGCTTGGTAGCTAACTATTTATAAACTTGCTTGGTTGTTATAAACTGATTTAATTGTTACGTGCTGAGTGGTTCACTCCATTAATTGTCATACTTATAATGCAGATACTAAACTTTCTACTGTGGGTTTCATAACCCACAACTTTAACTGCTTCTCACTGGTTCTCGGGTAGAGACAATGCTTGCAAGAATGAACACAAGTGCATGTACTCGTTTATGTATTGGTCTAAGTCCCGCTTTAACCCAATTACTTTGGCCCATGAATCATGAACCGATAATTTCGGACCGGATGACCGGTCGAAAGCGCGAATGTTATGGATAGATCTATCGGGGTTGACGCCCCTGTCCGGCTTGGTCCAACAGAGGACAAGCGGACACAGTTTCATTTGAGTGTGTGGATGGATGTCGTGGGTTAGGCATATGTAGGGGCTGCATTATGTGATTATACTACCGGTGTTGTTAACGCTTCGGTGTCATGAGCTTAGACAATAATAAATGCTTTTTATGGTGACTTTGTATTTGTTATATTGTCACCAATGTTTGGGAAAATCTTGTGGTTCATCAAACACTTCTTTTATTATCAAGAATTTTACTTATGAATTGGAATATATTTTATCATCAGGGAATTCAATAATTAACGAGAACATCTATTATTATCAGTAAACTCTGCTTAATACAAATAAACTCTTGTTTTATCCGTAAACTTTGTCTTTACTATTTAACACTGTTTTATCATAAACCCGTTATTATTAATAAAGTCCGTTTTCATCAAGAAACACATTTTACTAAGAAACTATAATTTTTAAACTCTTATATTTTTACTACAAGGTGTAGTGGTTGATATAAACTCTATTTTTCATAAACACCTTAATACAAAACTTATGAACTCACCAACTTTATGTTGATATTTTTAAGCATGTATCTCGGGTACTTGACTATGTGGATTATTTGGAGTCTACCTTGTGGTTTTTGGCATGTAGAGGTCGTTCTCGGATCAAGCTCTCGAATACTCATGAAGTCACAACCTACCAAAGCCAGTCTTTCGCTGCGGTGAATTTGGGGGTGTGACAACATCAACTCTTCCATTTTACCAAAACATAACACCCGTTACTATGGGTGAAACTTCCTACATAACTTTCTAACTAAACACTAGTGGTTTCCTCCTTTTCAACATAGCATCCCTTGTTGCTCTCATTCTTTCCACAAACACCATTACCACATTAGTAACCTCTTTTACCAATTCTAGTCCACAATGGGGACAACTCACCCTATCCTTTCATATAGTTCCTCAAATGGCATTTATCGACTTCTAGTATGATAACTATCATTATATGAAAACTCAGCCATCGCTAGAGAGTTTCCTAACTCCCTCTAAATTAATCACTCATGCCCTCGGTGTAACTTCTAAGGTTGTATAAATATCTCACTTTTCTTCATGATGATTTTTTTTATACTCAACACTTCCTTTGTACCTACACAATGTCTTACCTTCAAGGTCACATTGCTCCTAATCTTGTCTCAGTTAGACCAAGCCCTTCGTCCCTATGGCACATCACACCTATAACTCCTCATCCATTCGATTATCGATACTAAGCCTCCTAAACAATCAGTATAGGTCAGTGCCATTTCCTTTTCCACACTACGACAATATTAGCCTGCGTTGTGCTTTATTCTACTCATTAAGCTCTACCAAAGTTTTACCTCCGGTTCCTATCTCGACCTATTTCATTCATGCTTGGCTTCTATACACACTTCCTTCTTTCTTCTTCAACTCATTCCATACATCACGATGTGATGCTTCCCATCGTTTCTTCTCTTGCCATTATCCTTCATAAGGCATTCCATACATATTAGGCTAACTTTTACGCAAAACCCTCTATTCCATCACATCCGTACGTAATCCTTCCAACTTCTCAACTACATGACTTCTCATTCCTCTTGAAATATGAGATGAATTAGTCAGTCTATCGACTATCACCCAACTCTCGTCGTACTTATTCCTCCACCCCATGATGAATCCCTTTCACCAATTTCGTCCTTACATCGCCCTTTCTAAACTACTCCTATCTATGTAGGAAGTATAGTCTACGTCCCTTTTCTCCATATGATTGTCCAAGCCACGCAACATACATGTTGACGCGTTCTCTGCTTTAGACAACTCAACTCGTGCAACCTACATCCTTCATCCAAACCACCCTAATTACGTCATCCATATAGTTCAAGTTCGTCTCAGCTTCACTTCATTCTTCTTATTCCATGTCTCATCAACTATGCTTGCCTTTCCCAGATGGTACTTGGCCTTGAAATTTTATTTCATCATTTAACTCCACCCATCACCTTTTCCAAATGTTCAATCAAGATGATTAAATATGTGTTGGAGACGTTCATGATCTGTATAGATCATTCTCTACGTCTCGTACCCCAAATGCCTCTAGCATTCTAGGCAGATATAACAATCCAGCTCCACTAACTAAGTCTATCTAGTCATCTATACGCCAAAATTTACCAAGTAGCTTCACTTGTTTTTCTCACAACTAGTTCTCTTACTCCCTCCTAATAGGGACAGACTAGAGTTTCATGTAATTCCATGCAGATCACACTCTCATCTTATACCAACATTAGTTTCCATTTGTCTACTAAGCCATATTTTGAATTCTTACTCAAATATCATACTTCTACTTTGATCTTACACCCAACATGAGGTACTTTCAATCATCATCTTCTAGAAATACTTGGTTATTTTCTTCCATGGTTCTCCCTATTCCTACACTATCCCGTCCAACAGAAATTTCATACTTCATTCCTCAAATCTATGGAAATCACTAGTGCATTAGATAATGCATAGCTGTCTCTTCCAAAGATCTTTCATAACACACTCACAAAACCGACTCTCTAATCACTTCTCCACGAACTTATTCAGCTCAGCTTCACTACTCATCCCTCGATATTGGTTGCCACAAAATTCTATCCGCGTAGTCACTCGACTCCCCTTGTTATTTCTACGAGTTCTTAATCCCCCATGTCATGTATTCACTTCATCACGATCCACTGGTGCAGCTCTTTGTAGCTCCACTCCGATACTCGATCTGCCCTTCTTCATCACGAACCATACGTAAATTTCCCATCATAGTGCTTGTCACCTTTCCAGTCCTCGCAACTTTTATGACTCCTTCGAAATCTCTTGCATCCTTCTTGCAGCCGACACGTAGTCCTTTCAGCTCCTTGCTTCAAGATGTAGCTCTTTACGCACTCCTTCTCGTCTCCATGATGTTACCTAGGAACTTCACACTACCAGTAGCTTCTAACTTCAACTCATCTACCACAATATTTCAAAAAGTACTTCAACCCCTCAATGGCTCACTCTTCCTTACTTGTTGTACTTCACCGTTAATTAGCCTCCTACCAATCATTCTTTTAAATTCCTGTTTTCCCTTCACGTGTCTACTACTACCTTGTCTCCATAACTATACCAATCCCTTGCGTGTTATTTGCCCAATCTTTAGTAGAAAATTTCTACTCTACCCTCACATCCGCTGGTACTTTCATCAATCTCCTAATGGTACTTCAACCAACTTCTCATAGCATGACGTCTCGTTCTCACGACCAGTCAACTAACTTTACTTACTCCATTATTCCCGTAACCAATCTAAGTTCTAAGACTCCACAAATCTTAATCACTCCTTCAACACAACCTTTAAACCAAAACACATCTCTCCATTATAGTATCTAACCATAAGTAATACTACCCAACTCTATCCTCTCATCCTAACGTTCCCACAACCGCATAAATAAATCAACCATGACGTGTAACAAAAGAATTCCAAACAATCGTGTCCCAATAAAATATAGGGTAAAATGAACCCTAGCCAAAACAACTGAAAACAAAACAATGTAATCCGAAAGATCAATGGAGTGTGCCAACAACGAAAAATTAGACTCGTCACGATTAGTATTACCAAATTTTGATACATTAGAAAATTTAAAACTTCCATCCCAATTAGTTTACTTCTAATAAGAACCAAACTCCAACACTACGAAAATCAATCATACTCATTTTTAACCAATAACTCATCATTTATCTTCATCATTTTATTTAGATATCAGCTAGTTAATATACTACAATCTTATTCTAACCATTATCTTGTTTACCCATATTAAACTTATTTCACTTGTTATTATGAAACCACTACATGTTTATAAAATATAGTGTTTTTTTATTATTATTATTTTATAAAATACATTTTGGCTGGTTATAACTAAACTACTACATGTTTACAAGGTGTGGTGTTATTATTATCATTACTATAATAAAATCTCCCTTTTTACTCTTGCCGTCTAGTTAAATACTTCTAAAATTTTAACTACACTTAAGAAAATTTTTGTAAAATTTCTTTACCTCTTTAAAATGTATTATCACATGTTACATAGAAAACTAATCCAATTATTTTCAAGACAATTTTTTTATAGCTTACTACCACAAACTTAAAAAAATATGTAATTCACGATATCATACCATACACTTACAAATTATTTTCAAAACCGTTTTCCTATAATCAGCCACACTTATTTGCAAGAAATTTAGTAGTTCTCATTAATTAAATACATACCCAAATGTAGACACACATCAAAAGACTCAAAACGTCGTTGGAACTCCATTAAACTCCAGCACCATAAAACACGAGCAAAACACAAGGTACGTTCAAGTTATAATAAGTTAATAACTACTGAACGACCATATATCATAACTTAACACATACTAGTATATATACATCCGCATATATACCTATTAAATCACCCAAAACATACTCGTTACCATATATGTCAGATCAATCAATCGCGTCATACACTCGTTTTTCCATACGAGTAATCCCCATCTCACCATCTCACCATGCCACAACAAGGCACAAAACCCATCACCAAAACCAACCCATATCGTGTGACCCCATAATCACACAACACGACTATAACTCAAAACATATAATACACTGAAAAAATAGCCATATCGTAGGCAGCCGTTACATAAACCCATATATTATATATACCCAAAGTCCACATCTCATCACATACAGGCATGTACTAACGCTCTTTCATGCAATCATATTTAGGAACCCATTGAAGTTGTGGTACTTGTATAACTATGTTGGCCACCATACTTATACAATTACCCTTTCCCCAATGCACTCCCTCCTATGATGACACTTATAAGAATTAATACAACACATAACACATATAACCATCTACTCACATAAGCTCATAACCACATAAACAATAAAGTCCAAAACTCTATCCATAAAAAAAATATAATCAAACTATTGGAATACATAAATCCATAGTCTAGCTAAAACAGCATAGACTAAATCCAAAACGAAAATATAATCAGTTATAAGTCATGTCGCTCATAAGAGTGGAAACAGCTTAAAATCCTTCCTACCCATGTACTCCTAGTAACTCGAACCACCACACGATTCTTAGGGAACATGACTTAAACATCAAAAGAAAAATAACATACCTCAGGTATATAAAATAACTCAACAAAAGATAGAAACTACCTTGTACCAAATTATGTACTATAATGTACAATTTAAGCAAAATACAACAATGACTAGCGTGGACGATTATGGTTCAACCCGCACTAGTCCCAACCCGAAAAGAAAATAACATGTGGCTAAGTATGAACATACTATGGTTCAATTCATACTAGTCAAAACATCGCAATAAATAACATCCAAACACATCAATTATTATAAAATGCACACATACTCCTATGACGCTTATAACCATTGTCTCTGATACCATTCTGTCACACCCCACCATGGCGGAATATGAGGCGAGACGTATGGATATCATCACAACATGACGTGTCTATAGAGATAACTATATGAAAAAAGAAATGTCATAAAATGGTGACACAAATGTCATGACAATATCTCAACAATGCAGGAGTCTAGGTAAGTAGGTAACAGTCCTACCTCTTACCCAAGACAAACAAATAACATAACTAAAACATACATATAGGTGCCAACAGTATCACTTATTCAAAACACATAAAATAACTAAGAAGGAACAGGGATCTCCTTCTAAATGCATTCCTACGCAAATCCAAATCCTAGCCACTCAAGTTCTCACGCTTAACCATATTATCACCTGAAAGAGACACTAAAACACGTCAACATAATGTTGGTGAGAGTCATAGGTTTAGACTCCAACGCCAAATCAGTTATAATATAAGCTGTGAATAACCATCAACAATAAAAATATAGGGACAATGTGTTGCAAATGTGCATTAACAACTAACATTCAAGATTTAATCAATCATACTAAAACCAAGGCTCCCAGCCATACCAAACACCATACTCCCATAGGCACTCAAACACCTATGAACCAATCCCAAGGCCCCGCCTTGTCAACAATCCCCTTGGTACCAAGTCAAAACATAAACAATCAAGAATCAACTAGCAGTTAATCACATAAGTATGCACACACAAGTCCATCACCAACCACAAAAACATTCACATCATAAGTTATAAAACAAAACAGTGTCTCTTCCATCCCATCTGGAAGTCAAAATCATTAAAAGACATGGGACTATGAAACTTACCTGATTGAGCTTCTCCAAAAGTCCGCGCACTAGCAAAAAGCTAACAAACCAAAAACACATAATCAAAACATGAACCAATCACTAAGACGGCTCATCAGCCTATGATGGACATCTAGACTTCTCCCATATATGACCCTCATTAGTATGCTCTAAACACCCCATTACCCTTCCCTAACAAGTCCTCAACTTTGTTAAGTTTGATAACTATCCCGTTCATATTTTACACAAAACAGTCCCAAATTTTAGGTCTACAAACTATAAGCTAAACGCCCACCTAAACATACCCATGATCTCTGTAAAGGGAATACTTATTCCCTTACATATGTTAGCTAACACCTCCCACTTGCCTCAACCTTAAAGCTACTGCTAAGGCCTCGATATATATATATATATATATATATATATATATATATATATATATATATATATATATATATATATATATATATATATATATATATATATATATATACTTTTGTCTATCCAGACTGATTTTAAACATACAAAAAGTTTGTTATGATTAGGGGGTCTTACCCTAACCCACATTCTTAGCCCCATTGAAGATACTTCCTATAATATATAAACCATCTCCCATATTCGTTTGAAGGTACCAATGCAACCCGTAAGTACCCAAAACTTAAAAAGAAAACAGGCTAACTTCAAAACTATTTTGACCTCCGACTGTTGTAACCTGTTTTTGACCCACTTCCCTACCTCCAATTTAGTTCTCGTTTCTTGCATTGTAAATCCACTTCAATTAACTTTTCAGGGATACTTGGATGGCAAAATAATATTTTGTAGAACTCCCGATATGATCAAAACAATTGACTCAAAATTCTGCCCAGTTTTTAAAAACGGGTTTAATTAAATTAACCTAATTAATTACCCCCAACCCCACTAATTACAAGCCCTAATTTATGTAATCATCATAATATCATTAATATAACATTAATATACTGTTTTTAAATTAAACACTAACCTAAATCCATCATAAGATGATTAAAGAAAACATTAAAACAATTTAAATAAAAAGGGTTATGAAGGTTTTACCTTAATATTAATGGAAGATGAAAAAAACAATGGAAACCCTAAAACACTCTATAAGCCGTCGACTTCAAGATTACAGGGGAAAGAAATTCTGATTTTTTTGTTGTGAATAAATAATATATAGGGTGTGATAAACCATTCCTAGCCCAACCCAAAAACCCCTTTCCTTTTTCTCTTTTTTTCCTTTTTTTCTTTCTTTTCTTGCGTCCAAACCGACTAACACCCCCCCCTTATTTCCTTTTTTTTAATTTTATTATTAATTAATATCTTATTAATATTACCTTAATTTTCCTTAATTTATTTCAGCTCCTAAAGCCTCCAAAACCTCAAAACCGAAAAACTAGTCAAATTTACGCGTTTTACCGTAAAAGACGTGAAATATACACTTTTATAAAAAATCTCAAATTTTGAAATAAACTTTATAACTAAGTCCTAAATGACTTAAAACCATCCCAAAAAATATCCATATGACTAATTACCTCATCCGAGACCTCTAAATGCTAAACAGTAAATCGTAAAAATACGATTTTCTATAATACATATACGTATACGTAAAACCACTAAATAACACCATCTCATTTCATAGTCACTACCATGTGAGCTCATGAACATGAAATCATCTCACATCATTTCACTCACAAGGTACCCCGTACCGGAAACGATATCCAAACCACAATCTATACACACCAATTAGCACATAAACACGTAAAGACACGTAACTAACACAAAATAAAACTAAGTGACGTTCCTCAAAACCGCGGTTGTCACAAGAGTGGTCCAAGGAGCATAGCTGATCTCCCAAGGAAGTTAAGGGAGATAGGTATAAGCTCTTTTTAAGTTTCCTCTAAAAAAGTTTGTGTGCATGCCTGTTATGAATTTTTCTAAGTGATTTGTGGTTCTTGTGTTTGAGCCTAGTTTTTTCTGTTTGAATTTGCTAGTTATCATATAAGGAAGATAATAGGATCATAAAATCAGTAGGTCACTTGATAAAATCAAGAGTTGGTTTGATAAAGTATCGATAAAGGGGTGTTTGGGTTAACTGCTTAACCTGGTTTTGTGTTGATTTGCGTAGGTGTTTGTTTGTGCTTTGTGTTGGTTATTGTGGCAATAGTACTATTAGTCCATTATCTGCATAATTTGTGGTTTGAATCACCTAAATCCATCAAAGTGCTTTAAAATCTGTTTTACTTGGTATTTTGGCTAGAAAATTGAGGGACACCTAGATCTAAGCATAAACTAGGGTTAACATGTGCTAAGTTTTAGTTAACACAACCACGAAAAGAGATTTAGAGTGTTAAAACTAGATCTGTGGTCAATTAGATCAACAAAGTGCTTTTGTGTTCTTTGTTGGTATATCAACAACTTGTTTGTGCTTGAATCTGCTTCTAATCTTTGATCGAGTGTTTGAAACAAGTTTATTTGTGGTTATTGGAAGTTATTATAGCTTGTGTATGCATATGGTTCACTTTGGTTAGCTTATTCATGCTTAAACTGCTTATTTGTTCTTAATTGCTTTTTTCCAAGTCAGTGACATATCTGTGCACTGTTTGCTTATTTTGTGCTTATTGGCTTGTTGGAATTGTGATTACTTGCTTGATATTGACTCCCTAAAACTTAATGGTTGTAAGGGTGACCTTGTTACCCATTGAATCAAAGTGATTCTCTCACAAATCAACAGTCAAAAAGTCAAAGCAGTGGGAATCGTTTCCCACTGAAAGTTTCCACTGATAGTGTTAATATTGGTTCAGCTTATCAATAAGCTATTCCAGCTTATCAAAACATGCAACAACTTTAATTTTGTAAGAGGTGTTCCTTATTTGGCCTATTTGTTCATACTGGAGCATTTAGAAGGTTGACTTTAAGCTTTGACTAGAAAACCAACTTATTTGACTTTTTCATAAGTGCTTATCAGTTAATCTAGCTTATTTGGCTTTGCTTATTGAACTTTTCTTGGTTGAATTGGCTTATTTAAGTCATTTAGAGTCTTTTTCAAGTTGAATCAAGTCCTGAGGTGGTCTAGAATTCTAAGTCGACTATTTTGTCTTTTAGTGAAGTTATACTAGGCTTATTTCTGGCTTATTGGGTTTTCTTTTTCAAAATTTCTTTTCACATATCTCTTAGGCATCTCAAAAGAAAGTTGTGCGTCAAATTAGAACTTATGGCATTGGCTTATGGCTTAGTGGGCTTATTGGCCCATTAAGAATAAGTTGTTGACCTTTTAGGCTATGATAAGCTCAAAATCAGCTTTTAGGCCTTCAGACTTTTGTGTTCAGAATTTAATTTTGAGTCAGATAGGGCTTATTCAGGTCATTTGGGCCTAGTTGGAGTTTTTGGGCCCATTAAGCTTATTTTGTTGGATTGTTTTGGATTTTAGCCCATTTGGGGGCCCAATAGGGGCTTTTTGGTAATTTCACTTTCATTTTCTGATTATTTAGGTTAAAATAAACTAGTTTGCAATTTTTTAGAATTTTTCATAATTTTTATATTTTTTAATATTATTTTAATATTATTTTATTATTAAATATCATTTTTAAGATTTTTGCAAGTTTTATATTTTTCCTAGGTTTAATACATTAAGTTAGGATTTTTAAAACTCTTAGATTATTTTTAGCACCTTTTAATTAATTTTTAGGATTATTTTAATATTTTAATAGTTTTTAATCATTTAAAAATAGAATAAATAGTTTTTTAAAATTTGAAAAAATAGTTTTTAGTTTAGTTAAGTTGTTTTTTAGGTTTACATTTAGAAAAATCTTTATTTGGGCTTTTTGTTAATTAATTTGATTTTTAGGGCTTTAATTAGCATTTAAAAATTATTATTTAATTAAATAAAAGGTTTGAAAAAGTTTTGATCATTTGTAAACCCTTAGTTTATTTTTAGGTATTTTTGGTAATTTTTGGAAATTTTTAGAATTAATTTTTTTTAGCATTTTTTACGATTTTGCCTTTTTTTTACGTCTTAGCCTAATTTTCACGTATCCTTCATTTTCTTTTCTTCGTAGCAATATTAATCCAAAACATACAAATTATTCACACACATATACCTCCTTGGGAAACGAACTTTGTTTTTATACCTTTGTGGGTCATTAGTGCACGGTTTTCCTAAACTGTCGTACTTAATACTTACCGCTTTTACGCCTTTTTCCTAAAGGGTGTAAGTGTACCTCAATCAGTGTGCTGTGATTGTGGTAAATTTACCCCTCTTTAGGAAAAGAGACGTAAAAGCGGTAAGTATTAAGTACGACGGTTCAGGAAAAACCGTGCACTAATGACCCAAAGGTGTAAAAACAAAGTTCGTTTCCCAAGGAGGTATATGTGTGTCAATAACTTGTATGTTTTGGATTAATATTGCTAAGAAGAAAAGAAAATGACGGATACGTGGAATTTAAGCTAAGACGTAAAAAAAACGTAAAATCGTAAAAAATGCAAAAATAAAAATTAATTTTAAAAATTAATTAAAAGGTGCTTAAGATAATCTAAAAGTTTTAGAAATCCTAACTTTATGTATTTGATCTAGGAAAATTGTAAAAGTTGGAAAAATATTAAAAATGAAATTTAATAATAAAATAATATTAAAATAATCTTAAAAATCTAAAAATTATAAAAAAAATTCTAAAAAGTTGCAAACTATTTTATTTTTCAAAACTAAACTCAGAAATGAAATTAGAAATGACTGAAATGCCCTTAATGGGCCTAAAATGGGCTAAAATCCAAAACCGTGACCTAAATGGGCTAAATAGGCCCAACAAAATCTAATTAGGCCCAAATGACCTGAAAAAGCCATATCCAACTTAAAATTCAATTCTGAACACAAACGTCTGAAGGCCGAAAAGCTGGTTTTGAGCTTATCACAGCTTAAATGTACAACATCTTATTCTTAATGGGCCATTAAGCCCATTAAGGTATAAGCCAATGCCATAAGCTCTAATTTGACTCACAACCTTCTTTTGAGATGCCTAAGAGATCTATGAAAAGAAATTTGGAAAAAGCAAACCCAATAAGCCAGAAATAAGCCAAGTATAATTTCACTAAAAGACAAAATAGTCGACTTAGAGTTCTAGACCACCTCAGGACTTGATTCAACTTGCTAAATACGATAAATGACTTAAATAAGCCAAATCAAACAAGAAAAGTTCAATAAGCAAAGCCAAATAAGCTGAATGAATTGATAAGCACTTATGTAAAAGTCAAACAAGTTGGTTTTCTAGTCAAAGCTTAAAGTCAACCTTCTAAATGCTCTAGTATGAACAAATGGGTCAAATACGGAACACATATTACAAAATTATAGTTTTTGCACATTTTAATAAGCTGGAATAGCTTATTGATAAGCTGATCCAAAATTAACACTGTTAGTGGGAAGTTTCAGTGGGAAAGGGTTCCCACTGCTTTGACTTTTTGACTGTTGATTTTAGAGAGATTCACTTTGATTCAATGGATAACAAGGACAACCTTACAACGAGTGAGTTGTAAGGAGTCAATATCAAGAAAGAAATCACAATTCCAACAAGCCAATAAGTACAAAATAAGCAAACAGTGCACAGATACCACATAAACTTGGAAAATAAGCAGTTAAGAACCAATAAGCAGTTTAAGCATGAATAAGCTAACCAAAGTGAACCATATGCATACACTAGCAATAATAGCTTCCAATAAGCACAAATAAACTTGTTTAACACGCTAATTCAAAGATTAGAACAAGATTAAAGCATATGCAGATTGCTGATATACAAACCAAGAACACAAAATCTCTTTGCTAATCTAATTGACCATAAATCCAATTTCAACACTCTAAATCTCTTCCCTAGGTTGTATTAGCTTAGATTTTGCACTTGTTAACCCTAGTCTATGCTTAGATCTAGGTGTCCCCAAAATTTTAGCCAATATTACCAAGTAAAACAGATTTTATAGCCCTTTGTTGGATTTAGGTTGTTTAATCCACAAGATATGCAGATTATGAACCAATAGCACTCATGAAACAATCACAAACACAAAGCACAGACCAAGACCTACTCAAATCCACTCAACACCAGTTTAAGTAGTTACCCAAAACACTCCTTTATAAACACTTTTTTCAAACCAACTCTTGATTTTAACAAGCAACCTACTGATTTTATGATCAAAATATCTAACCTAGATGACAACTAGAAGATTTAAATAGAAAAACACCAGCCACAAACACAAGAACTCCAAATCACATGCAAATCATCATAACAGACTTAAACATAAATTTTTTAGAGGAAACCTTAAAGAATCTTATACATATCCCCCCTTAACTTCCTAGAGAGATTAGCTATGCTCTTTGGACCACTCTCAACAACTAGAGAGTAACCAAGGTCCCTGAAACAAGAAGGATCAAAATCTGTTGATGGTTCAAAGTAGAACCAGACTTTGGTCATATAATCTTCAACACAAGCAGCAAACATCCCACCCAAATGCTTAAATCCCTTTACAGGCTTGGTGTCAACAAGCTTATAAGAGCCTTAGGCTTTTGGGTAGGGGTTAGTACACAAAAATAAGCAAACAGAATCAAGGTTTTCACACTTTTCAAAAGTTGAAAACCCTTTCAAACATAAACGCACTCTAACCACAAGATTAAAGAAGGTCTATAACATCAAATGGAACTCAGATCTTAGCTTATCAATCACCAACTTTTAAAAAACAAAAGGAATTACAAATATGTCAGAATTTTGAAAATACCAAACTTTATTTCATAAAAAGGAATTACAAAGACTTATGCTAAAATCTGGAACAAGGCTCTCTCACAGGTTAAGGAGTCCTTATATAGGCCACAAGGGCTGAGATTACAATGAGAAACCCTAGCTACCAAATCTCAAATATGCCCTTAAATCTTCTAGATGAATTTGTTGATGTGAGCTTTAGAAATGATCCCAGTCGTCTATTTTAGCTTTGTGACCAAGCAAAGAGTGTGGGCTGTTAATTTGGCCACGTGGCATTCCTTGGAGAGGAGGGTGTCACATGATTGGTGTAGGGTAGGTTCGTGTGGGGTCCTGAGTGGATGGGTGTGGGAGTTTCAGCGTGGGATGCGTTTTAGGTTAGGTGAATCAAACGTGCGTGAGGGTAATTTCATTTAACCCTTTGTTTAAGTGGGAGGTAATTCTGGGTTCTTGGGGTAAACAGTAACATGTTTTGATCCGTACAAAGTTGTGGTAAAGTGTTTGGCGCGTGTTATGGATTTGAATGTTTGGTTTGGGCAACTTTGGTCCTTTGTCTTTGGGAAACAATGTATAACAAGTTTAGTTTTCCAGTAAACTCATTTTCCTTTGTTAACAAAGTTTCTGAATTTAGGTTTTGGCCATAAAAAGTTTCTAAACAAGGATTTAGGGCTTTTTCAACTTTAGGATAATTACAATTTCAGTCCTTTTGATATTTAAACCATTTTTAAAGGACTAGAAATGTAATATTCTTGAACTTCAAGGGCTTTATTTGGATCTTGGACTTTATGAAGGACTATTCTTGACATTTTGGATTTGTTGAAGGACGAATCTTGCCAATTCTTCAAACTTGGAGGACCTTTTTGTAATTTTGACAAACTTAAGGGACCAAACTTGTAATTATGAATATACAAGGGTATTAAGTGTCATTTCTTCATAAATGAGGGATCATTCTTGTACATATTCAAGTCTTCAAGGTCTTTTCTTTGAGAAGTCATAACTAAAGCCCGGTTCATTATGCGTCTTTGTTTCTCGTGTTCGTTTTTCCTTGTTTCTTGTGATCTTTTGTCTTTTTCACGATATACATACCTAAAATACACAAGTACACAAACACAAACATATATATGGTATTTCGGTGACATTTTATGCATTAAAAGCCCGAAAAGAACGATGAGATCATGTATAAATGCCATCTCATCATGCACATTAATCAACTTCAATTTTAATTAAAACTGAACCTAAATCTTTCACAAGCTCTAAAACTTGACTAAAATTGGATCAAAATGCTATATAAATATTTTGTCACCCTTTGTCAAGACACTCTTTGTGAGTGTGTTGCTTTTTTTGCAACCCTATCATATTTTAGTGCTAAAAGAGGTAAAATTTCAAGATTTGCAAATTTTGAAAGAGTCTTATTTTTTCTCAAAACTTTGAAAAATTATGGTTTTACGTCCACTGTACGCGGCTCTTAAGCTATTCGCGCGGTTCCTTAGTGATATGGAACCGCCAGTCCCTTTAAGGAACCGCGAACGTCTAGCCAACTTTTGGCTCGTTTTTGGTCTTTCTTCTTTGACCACTGTTTTTTGTCAAGATTCCTTGTTTACCCATTTTGGCTAAACATTCCTTGAAACATTTTATTTTTATTTCAAATCTTTGCCTTGTCTACTTTCTTTAAATCCTTCTCTTTTGGGACTTCTTTCCTTCATCCCTCAAAATGCCTAATTCTTCTCTTCCTAACCTTGACATCTCTTTGTCACAAACCTCTTCACTCAAAGCTTCTTCTTCCAAGCTTTCCAAGAAACCAAAAATGTATGTTCGACCTATTTGGATCAAGAAGAGAAAGGATCTTCATGATTCCTCTTCTTCCAAACCTCCCAAGAATTCTTCTTTCTCTCTGATCAAATATTTCTAATGAGACTTACTTTATAAATCCAATTACCGGAGAAAAGGAAATTCTTCCACCACCACCTAAACGTTTCAACACTCCTCAACTCAATGACCTATCCTCTTTTCCAAACCTCACTAGGCATTGTGAAAACTTCTCTTATCCACACTCTCCTTCTCCACCAAACTCTCACTTTGATGGCCCTCCCCCATCTAACGACTTTTTTTTTGCATCATGGAACCTCGTGTGCTTGTTGCCGGATTCAAAAAATTGAACTTGCTCATGTTTATGACAAGTTAAATTTCCTTAAATTCCTCCTCACTCGACCTCCTCTTAAAGTTTTCGTTCCCATGGACAAAACTTCGAATGATGCCTCCTCGTCTTATTTTTCCAGCTAAGGCACACTTTGTCCTTTAGTTGTTTTGTGTCAATAATAACTTAAGCAATCTTGGAAGATTATCACTACTATAATATTTCTTTAAATATTCATATGTTTTGTTTCCATATTTTTTGCTTTAAATATTCATATTGTATGTATGAATATTTCTCTTCATTTTTCCTTTTCATCTTTTTGTAATATGAAATTTATGTGTGTTATTTTTTTTCTTTTCACTTTTTCTCACACTTTTGTTTAAGAGTTGATCATGGTTAAAATTTACAATTGATTATGGGTGATTCCATCAATTCAAACTTTTAACCCCTTGACATTTTTATCATCTTCATTGGTTGGATGTATCTTTTCTACCTCTATTCCACCAATTGAACTTTGATGTTGTCAACTTACGTCTTTGGACACTCTTAGCATTGCTTACTTCTAATTTGAGATTTCTTCTCTTTCTCCCTCTCAAGTTATTTAGTAGGTAGTGAACATATATACATTGGTGTTTCTTTTCTATCTACTAACCTTTGTGTAGCATGTCACCTTAGCTCACTCACTTGGTGCCCCAAGCTAGGGGGAGTAAGCACCAAGGAGGAGCTACTAGCAAAGTCTGGATCTTTTCTTCTTCAATGACTATTCCTAACCTTTTTACTTCGACAAAGTGGGAGAAATGATAGTGACTAAACTCGTTAATAATTCAAATAATTTTGTATTCTACGTAAATGAGTTTATAGTTTTTCGTAATAAAAAAGGGGGAGATTGTTAATGCAAGTAATGCCTAAAAACATTATTAGTGATAACTAATCTTTCTTACTTTTGATCACAACAAACTATACAAGACATTTATTGTCAAAGATAATCGTTAAGTGAATTATCTAACTAACACTATCATCAAGGTAATAATCATCACACTAACATATCTTAATCATGCTTAGTGATCCTTAAAGTGATTAGCCTTAAAACTCACTTTTGTCAATGTGGCAAAATACTTTTAATAAACTTTATTTTTAAGAAAATATTTTATTAAAATGGATAATGAAAATTTGACTATGGCATATTCCATATGCCATAAGAATATTCTTTGAAGGTTTCAAACTACCTCATATATTCCTACCCCACTAAAAGACATACAGGAGCGGAGTCTACTCCAGCGGCTCCTTATGTGTGTAACACCCCCAAATTTACACATTTCAATACATCAGAAGACTCGTTGTTATTACGGGATAGCACATTACTCACATCATAGAAAACACTTAAAAAAATCGCGTCGTTTAATAATAAAGCATTTCCAATCATAAATATCAAATTTACATAGGTCCCAAGTCATTGTATTTCATATAGGTTTTACAAAGCATTTGAATGGAAATTATTATTCAAGTGTCGGCCATGAATTCTTGTTGTCTTCCCGAGAATTACCTTCAAGTACCTGAGACAAAACATTTTAAAAGAAAGGGTCAGCGATAACGCCGAGTGAATTCATAGAGTTTAATAAAACCATTAATATATCATCGGTATATAATTATTACCGAAAATCATTTTGTACAAATTCTTGTAGTAGGCCATAAAATAGGCCAAAAACATTTTATACAAATCCTTGTCAAAATCATAATATAGGTTGTTGCCTTCAAAACCATTATACGAACCAATGTCGTAAAAACATCATACAATACGTTTTATAACGTTGTATAAAGTTAAATTTAAACCGTTATATGGATATGGTTATATAAAACCAAAACACAAACATAGTATCAATAATGAGACCCTGTATTGCTAGTCAGGCAATATATCGTAATTCAATGCATAAAGCAACATTTTCGTTATTGGATTATTATAAGCCGCATGAAATTGTTACCTTACTCAACAAACAACGGGTAGCTAACCCGAAACTCAATTTTCCCATCTAAATTAGCGTGTCGTCACAATAATCACGCTTGTGTAAATCTTCTCATACATAAATTCGCTTACCAATCAATGTGGCACGACAGGGATCAACCGTCAAGGCGCGAACTGGATGATCGTCCCCAAATAGTACTATTATATGCATAAGCGTCTACCAAATCCCGGTAGTTCACAATTCATGCTAATGGGACTTTTAGTGACATAACTTAACTTTAATAATCCATTTCATTTTCTACATCGGGTCATATAATCATTCATCGGGTCATACAATCATTCGGGTCCAAATCAATAAACAAATAATCGGGACAAATGGTGTCCTATTTTATCAAAACTAACATGTTATCTCCCTCGCGGGTTTATAAAACATTTCATAAAAACATTTAAAAGAGTGCGAGGCTATGAACTCACGTTGATGTGGGAAAGCGGTTTATCGGCAATTCGGATGTACGGTACGTGCTTCAATCACGGAAACCTAGACAAATAATACTTGTCTTAGACTCTTGTCCAATGACTTTATAAAAATAACAATTATGTATACATATGATGATTTTATATATATGATGATGATCAAGTGGGTTTATACATTCTCATTTACTCATTTTAGTGTTATGTGTTGGTAACTTTTATACTAGTTTACTAGTTTTACCTATTTACATGTTTAGGTCCAATAAGCCTATTATAAGTCCATTACCTTAATTAGACCATTTTATACTTTTATTATCAGTATTATACTTTACATGTTGGGCCCAAGTGGGTTAAGCCCAATAAGTAAATTTATAAGTGTTTAGCCCATTTAGTTGGATTATTAGTCCAATAATGCTAACTTAGCCCGTTAATGTCCATATGTTATTTAGTTCGGGTTTTATCGGTTTTTACTTGTATCAAGTACTTATATATCAGTATATGACTTTTAAAAAGTTTACATTAGACGGGTCCGATCGTCTAAGTTTTAATTGACGAAAAACGTTAATTTTACGGTACTAGCCGAAAAGACGTAAAAATCATGTTTATAGTTTTTATAACTTATAAAACTTACCAAACTACCATTTTTATATAATGTCCATTTATTTATCCTTATACATATTTATATAAATGTAACATATAAACTAGTGGTTTTAATTCACATTTTATACTATATTTATTTGAGTGCTTATATAATAGTATTAAACTTTAATTTCACAAAATCTGATTTTTAGTTTCACTCTCACTATTTTTATCATATCTTGAGTTCTATAAGGAGATAGAAGTTTATTTTTGGATGACATAAACTTCATATTATGTGCTACAAATAAGTTAGTTATAGCTACTTCTCAATCCATGTCTAAGTATCCTTAACAGTCCCTACAAAACAGACTGTTCAGATTGGTATATTAATTTTGTTTTGATCATATCTTACTCATTTTTATGATTCCATTGCATGGCCAACTCTCACATGTGTATGAAATCTTATAATTACTGTAAATTGATTCCACCATGCAATTTTATCAGTTTATAACTTGGTTACTTACTGTTTTTATACAGCCATCATATTTAGCAAACCTTGTTACCTATGGTTTTCCATCTTTTTAACCATATTTATCAACACTTGATCCCCACACAACATTTTTATCATCATATATTCATCATATACATATACAATAAGAAAGAAAATACAAGATTACATAATCAAAATAACAAGAGGATAGGAAGAACAATCTTTATACCACCAAGATTAAGTAGTTTATGATCAAGGCTTGGATTTTTGATCACACAACTTGTGATAAATCAACACCAATCTTCAAGGCCACTAATACTTGTAAACTTTATGTAGAAATCAGCCCTTGTACATCATCAAATCACCTCCTTGGATGTTAGAACCACCTCCAATCTTCAAGGCTTCAAAGGAGCATCATCATGTTTGTAGATAACACATGATTTTATGGTAAAAATTGATCAAGAGTGGTGTTTGATGGTGGTTTTTAGACGGCACAAGGAGAGAGGAAGGAGAGAGTTGTGTGTGGTATTGCATGAGTTTATGTGTGCAAATGGTAAGTCTTAGGTGGTTTTGTGGTTTTCGGTGGAAAGTTAGCTTGTTTATTAAGCTTAAAATGACAAGTGTTGTAGTAGTTAGTTACAAATTGACACCTCAAAGGGTGTTGTGTCATGGTTTTGGTCGTCCCTTTTAGTGGGGTGGGATAAACTTGTTTTGTCCCATCCCGCTAATTTACGGGTATTCCTAGATTCTCGTTTTCTCGATTTGCGTGCCCTCGGGTCGTTTTACGAAAAACGTTTTTATAAATTATGAATCAATGGCACAAAAAAATCTAATAAAAATTGTCTCATAAAAAACGGAGTTCAAAAACGTAAATACGTAATCCTAAGGTTTCCTGTTTAGTCGTAAAGGACGTTAAATTATAATCGTAAGTCCTAATCTCTTCTCGTAAATTTGTAAGTTTATGAACCAACACAAATTTAAAATCTCAAAATAATATTCACGGATAAATTTATTGTGTCGGACTGTTACCAAAAACGGTGTATGTAAACGTAAGCACGTATCATAAAATCCTCCGGTTTAGACGTAGTCGATGCTACTTCAAGACGTAAACCCAAATTTCTTCCCATAAATGAGTGAGTTCATAGAATAACATTAATATAATGTTTTTAAATAATATTTGAGAATATGATATCAACCATAAATTGACGGATTGTCACAGCATTTACCCCTACATAGGATCTTTGTCCTCAAAGATCAATTTATCTTACTACTCGCTTATTATAGAGTTAAAGCCATGTGGGTATTTCCTCCACATTCGGTCTTTTTCCCTCAAGTGTAATCCATTACAATACGCAAGTTTCATCCAACATAACTACGGGAATACGATCAGGCTTAATGTTGTTACTTTCTCTATCCATGATGTTCACGGGTTTTTGATGAATGCAACTTTTCGCCGATCTAAACTTCATTAAGGAATAGTCAGATTTTCACTTGATAGAAATTTTATCAAGTTAGATATAAGAATTATAATTCACGCAGCCCTTGAAGTCCTAGGGTAGATCCAGCTTATATTCCTTTCAAACCAACTTTTACATCATCTCTATGGTCCCATACTACGGGGACTTATTTCCCATGATCTTGCAGATCATCAATTCATTTTTCCATGGTTAAAATTTTTGGCATAACTTTGCTACCCATCTGGCACTTCAAGATCTACATTTCATATTCATATAACCTCCTACCCACTACCGACAGTCAATAATCAGATCCTAATTTCAACAATCATTTCAGGTCTCGTGGGTCGGGTATTTTGTAAGGTTAGGTTCGCCATCATAGGAAACCTTAAACCTAAAAGACATGTCCAACTAACAATGGGTGTATGTCGGGTGTCTTCATCCCAACTCCTTCTTACAGATGCTCTAATATAGATCCTAACAAGATTCGATCTTGATACTAACACGATAATTATCAATGATAATCTTTCCAAAGGAAAGCGATTATACAGTTTATTACCAAAGGTCAATCATTCAAGCATAAAACAACACTTATAGTATTTTGTATCGTTACTTTACCTCGTCCCTTCGATTGGGGGTGGTAAACAGTACTCTCATCAAGGTTCGTTCCCAATGACTTCTGAGCAAATCTCTAGAAATTCGATGTGAAGCGAGGATCTTGATAGAGATGATTGATACAGGCACACTATGTTTACACAACTCTTTTAAATACAAAGAGTCAATTTCTTCATCGAGAATCTATCATTAACGGGAATGATATTAATAGATGTAAAACCCGCAAAATAAGGTCATTATTTAATTCTTACTTTTCAAATATTTTTGAAGTATTTTATAATCTTAAATATTATTATGTTTAACGATTTAAGTTGAAATCGATATTAAACATTTTATTTTTATATTTTGACGAGCGACGAGGATTACTAGTGATCGCGATACCGACGGATGCCCACAATTTTATATTTCGTTATCGATCGTTTCGATATTTAATATTTTCGACGATATCGTTTTAATTACGTATCGAGTCGTTTTATTATTATTTTTCGTGTGCGTTTAAACTTTTTAGTATTTTTACGAAACCCGAGTCCCGTAAATATTTTCAAAATTGACTAGTTACAATTTCCCACCTTTTTAAACTAGCTATTTACAAATTTTAACCAAACTTTAGCCAATTTGCACTTTAGTCCTTCCCCACTAACTAAATTTTAATAAATTAAAAATTACACACACACACATTTTCTTTTTACTTCCAAAATTGTTTTTTTTCTCTCTCTTTCTTCCCCATTTTGCCGAAACTCCATCCACCACACCAAATCCATACATTTTTCAATTTATCTCAAGATTTAGGTTGAATCTAGCTAAACCAAGCATAGACCCATCTTTATTTTTGATCAAGGATCACAAAGGTATAAAAATTTTACACATGCAAGCACTTTTTATTTTTATGATGTTAGTAGGTGGAAGCCATGGTCATGCATGGTGTTTTTAGCATGATCCATGGGGATTCTTGCTAGAAATCTTGTTAAAAAATTATATTTTGATCCAAAGATTTTTATTTTTGTTATGATTTTGATGTTATGGTGGATGTATGACGATATTAGAGTATAGGAATGATCATTTTTATGGTTGGTTGTGGTCAAAAAGTTGATTTTGTACAAGTTTTTGGTACCCATTTTACAACAGTAAGTAAACTGAGAAATCCGAATTTTTATGTTTTGAAAATGACTAAACTTATAGTCTAGGGTTGTAGATAATTTCCTTAGCTTCGATTTGATATAAGGTAGAGCTTCTAACTCAAAACGAGCGCGAAGTTATGATGTTTTGAATGATCGTGTACCGGGAGACGAGTATCGACACTACATGTAGTTGTTGTCGATATTTGGATCGAATCCCGGGGACTCTAAATGGAAGTTTTAAAATGAGTAACCTACTGATAATGAGGTATTTATATATAAGGTTGAGTTTACTTTAAAATCCGAGTGTCGTTTTTGTTAACGGAGTCGTTTAAATAAGTTAAAACGGTCGTATGAAAAATTAACGCAAATCTGTCCGGATTTTGTGGTTTGAAAATGAGTCGAGTAAAGGACTTTAAAATTAATTTGAATTGATAAACTTGTAGGAGGACTTTCTATATATAGTAAGTTAGTTTACCGAGTCGTTTCATAAACGGTCGACAAGTTTAAAAGGGGTAAATAAGCTAGTACATGTAGTATGTACCGGTGGATTTTGTTAAAAGTATAAAATGGAAAAGTAAATGAGTAGTGAAGTATAATAAAGTTATTTATATCGTTTACTTGTGAGTGTATTGTGGTTTTATGAGTTCGAGTTTGATTTTATTAAGTATCGTTTATTCTCGAGTCTATTATTAAAGTACGCGCCTTATTTGCTAGGTTGCGGTTATCGTGATTATCGGGCATCTACTATCGTCGGCGATTGTCTTCAACTACTATAAGTACTAAGGTGAGTCTATAGCCTCGTTTGAGCTCATTCAAATATTTTAAAACCCGCGAGGGGGAATACATGTTTTGTAAACTTAGAACACAAGATTTTTATGGTATGCTTGTCCCTTTATGAATGGACCCGTGGTTGCCTTTGAATTGCATTAAGTGATTGCCTTTATTAAAACCTCAATTATGGACCGTTAATTAACCTATGATGGGTTAACCGCTAGTACAATTAATAGATCTATGGGGGAAGCCGCCCCGGTTCAGTTTTTGTGGACTTGTCATAGAAGCTTAGGCCCGACCTCCACACTGTTTGAACATATTGTATTGAGAAGTCAGGTATACGGCAATGTACCAATAATCTGGAGGTAGATGACAATTAATAAATCTCCTGTCTTATCAGACGTCTTAAGGGAGTGTCTAAGGGCTCGGTTCCATGAGCTTATTGCAATTTATGCTAAATACAATTATTATTGTTGATGCAAATTATTATCTGATGCTTATAAGCATGCCACAAACTTATAATCTTGGCTTGTGTTCAAAAATGATTATATAAACCTATAGATTCACTCGGCATTTTTGCTGATGACTTTCTCACATGTATTTCAGGTAATCAAGAAGGCTGAAGCTTGGAAGCCACGGGAATGAATGTTGTGCACTACTTTGTATATAAACTCTTTGAATATTTGTCGTTCCTTTTGTTCAAAACAATTTAAATCTTTTGTTTTGGTTGTACTTTGGTTAGGATGTCTTGGGACTACGCTACTCTGACAAATGTTTTGGGAACGATGAATTCAAAACGTCTCTTTTTGAGTCGTTCTTTATAAATTATGTGTTTTGTATCATTGTTTAGCACCCAATGTTGTATTCCGCTGCGTGTAAATTTGGGGGTGTTAAAGATTGGTACCAGAGCCATGAGTTATAGAGAACTAGGTCTTTTTCTAAAAACCTAAACTATAACTGTCGGTTTTTATTTTTCAAAGAGTCGGTGCACATGATTTCGCGTGACTTCAGGTTCAAGCTACTTCTGGGATTACAACTTTAGTATACATTATTATGTATGCCTTATTGCTAAGTATTTCTAAATAAATACTACAATCCTTTATCGATATATATATTGATATCGTTAAACTTTTCGATAAGAGTTATCATTTATTAATGATTTACTTAAATATATTTCTGGAATTTTTCCTGTATTTATTTTGAAGGATTTTCTATATTTATTTAAAATTTTGGAAATTATCCTATTTCATTTTATTATGACCTTATACCCATTTTGTGAAATTTACCACCGTCAAATTACGTCTTCGATGAGGAGGAAGCAGGTTTCACTGCTGCAAGCGAGATGAGGAGGAAGCAGGTTTCACTGCTGCAAGCGAGACACAGTCAACTAAGCCATGTGGATCCCCACGTGACTAGTGTCTATTATTTAGTGTCGTTGTACTCTATTTGTCTTTAAGATCATTCCTTGTTGATCAATGATAATAGTTTCCTTTGATCCTTATAATGATTGTGAATCCTTGTATTGATAATGTATATGCATTTGATGATTGATTTTGTACATGATATGACTATACCATGAATACAATTAACTCATTCATTTTATCTTTTCTCTTTGTGATGTGACAGAATCATGCCACCTAGGAGAATGACAAATGATGCCATTGCAAGGCTAGTTGCTGAGGAGGTTGCGAAAGCATTAGCTGCGGATAGAGCTGCACGTGTTAACACTGAAGGAGCAGGTGGCTCTGGAGGTGCGGGTGCTGGAGGTGAAGGTGAACCTGCGGGACCTGATGCAGCTGCTGGAGGAGCAGGTGCAGCTGAGAATCCTGCGGATGAGGTTGCTCAGGCTGCTACTGCGGTTAAAGAATGTACTTTTGCTGGATACATGAAGTGTGGACCTACTGTATTTCAAGGAACTGGTGGAGCACTTGAATTATTCAGGTGGATTGAGAAAACGGAAACAACATTTGAAATTAGTGATTGCTCAGAAAGGAACAAGGTTAAGTTCGCAGTTGCTACTTTTAAGGATCGAGCTTTAAGCTGGTGGAAGACTCAAGTTGCTACAGTTGGGTTAGAAGCTGCAAACAGGAAACCTTGGGATGAAATTAAAAGGTTGTTGAAAGAGGAGTTCTGTCCAGAAGAAGAGTTATCTGCTTTGGAGGATGAGTTGAGGCATCTGAAGCTGAAAGATAACAACATTGCTGCATATACTAGTCGATTCAATGAACTGGTTTTGTTGTGTCCAGATGCTTTTGCTACTGAGAAGAAAAAGATGGATCAATACATCAAAGGGCTGCCTGGGTACATTAAAGGTGAGACAACTTCATCTCGACCGAAGAACTTTGTTGAAACTGTAAGAATGGCTCATACACTCATGGGGCAGAAGGTTCAAGATAGGGCTGAGAAAGCTGCTGAGGGTAGTAAAAGAAAATGGGAGAATTCTCAGAGTGGTAATCAAGGTGGTAACCGCCATAGGCAGTACAATCAGAAGAGAAATGATGGGGCTAGAGCTGCGACTAACAAGAATGATAATACTGACCAAGGGGGACCAGCTCAGAAATGTAAGAGTTGTGGTGTTTGTCACTTTGGTAATTGTCCACCGAGGTGCACTAAGTGTGGAAAGGTTGGTCATGTTGTGGATAAATGTAAGACAAGGGTTCCTGCTACTGGAGCGAATGCTATTCCGATCAAGACTTGCTTCGAATGTGGAGAGCGTGATCATTTTCGTCCTCAATGTCCCAAGTGGAAGAACAGGAAAGCAGGTGAAGCTGCTGGGGCAGTTTATGTTGTTAAGGATGCTGATCAGGCACAAGGTCCAAATGTGGTGACGGGTACGTTCTTACTCAACCATCGTTATGCTAGTGTGTTGTTTGACTCAGGATCTGATAGGAGCTTTATAAGCACTTCCTTTAGTCGTTTAATAGATATTGAGCCAACAAGCCTAAATACTAGTTATGAGGTCGAGTTAGCTGATGGACAATTAGTTAGTACTACCACTATATTTAAGAAGTGTCCTTTGAAATTAGCAAATCATTTGTTTGAAATCGATTTGATGCCGATAGAGTTGGGTTCGTTTGATGTGATTGTTGGTATGGATTGGTTGGTTGCTCATGATGCGGTAATTGTATGTGGGGAGAAAGTTGTTCACATACCGGTTAAGGGTAAGGTGTTAGTAGTTAAAGGTGATGTTGGTAGATCTCGTCTGACGGTGATATCTTGTATCAAGGCGAGGAAATATGTAGAAAGAGGTTGTCACCTGTTCTTGGCTCAAGTAGTGGAGAAAGAACTACCGGTTAGGCGTGTGGAAGATGTTCCGGTCATTTGTGATTTTCCTGAAGTATTTCCCGATGACTTGCCAGGGCTTCCGCCTCAGCGAGAAGTCGAATTCAAGATTGATCTAGTGCCGGGAGCTGCACCGGTGGCGCGTGCACCTTATCGTTTGGCACCGTCTGAGTTGAAGGAGTTGGCAGATCAGTTGAAGGAGTTAATGGAGAAGGGGTTCATTAGACCAAGTTCGTCACCTTGGGGAGCTCCAGTGTTGTTCGTGAAAAAGAAGGACGGATCGTTCAGAATGTGCATAGACTACCGAGAGTTGAACAAGTTAACTATTAAAAATCGTTATCCACTTCCTAGGATCGATGATTTGTTCGATCAACTTCAAGGTTCGTGTGTGTACTCGAAGATCGACTTGAGGTCGGGTTATCATCAACTTCGCGTTAAAGAGGAGGATATACCTATTACAGCTTTTCGGACGCGTTATGGACACTTTGAATTTCAAGTAATGCCGTTTGGGTTAACTAACGCACCTGCGGTATTCATGGACTTAATGAATCGTGTGTGTAAACCATACCTCGACAAGTTTGTGATTGTATTTATCGACGATATCCTGATTTATTCCAAGAGTCGGGAGGAGCATGAAGGTCATCTAAAGATTATTTTGGAGTTGTTGAAGAAGGAGAAATTGTATGCAAAATTTTCTAAGTGTGATTTTTGGTTGGATTCAGTACAATTTCTTGGGCACGTGATCGATAGTAGCGGTGTTCATGTTGATCCTTCCAAAATTGAAGCTATTAGAGATTGGGCTACGCCTACGACCCCGACTGAAGTTAGACAATTCCTGGGATTAGCTGGATACTACCGGCGGTTCATAGAAGGATTCTCTTTAATTTCTAAACCTCTTACTAGACTTACCGAGAAAAACAAGAAGTATGAATGGGGTTCAGAAGAAGAAGAAGCGTTCCAAACTTTGAAGCGGAAGCTGTGTTCTGCACCAATATTGGCTTTGCCAGACGGAGCTGAAGACTTTGTGGTATATTGTGACGCATCGCGTAAGGGTTTTGGCGCTGTGTTGATGCAAAGGGAGAAAGTGATCGCGTATGCATCTCGTCAATTGAGGAAGCATGAGGAGAATTATACTACACATGATTTGGAATTAGGAGCTGTTGTCTTTGCTCTTAGACTTTGGAGACACTATCTCTACGGTACAAAGAGTGTGGTATATACCGATCATAAAAGCCTGCAACATATTCTAGATCAAAAGGAGCTCAATATGAGGCAGAGAAGATGGGTAGAATTGTTGAGTGATTATGACATTCAAATTTGCTATCATCCCGGCAAGGCGAATGTAGTTGCCGATGCACTTAGTAGGAAGGACAGAGAGATAACCAAAAGGGTTAGAGCTTTAGCTATGAAAACTTATTCTGATTTATCTAATCGAATACTTAAAGCTCAAACTAAGGCGATGAAGGAAGAGAATGTGAGAAATGAAGACTTGGGTAGAAGGATGACACCTATATTTGAAATTCGTGATGACGGAATTCGGTATTTCGAGAATCGTGTGTGGTTACCGGTGTATGGAGGGCTGAGAGATCTAATTATGCACGAATCTCATAAGTCTAAATATTCGATTCACCCAGGATCGGATAAAATGTACCAAGACTTGAAGAAATGTTACTGGTGGCCGAATATGAAGGCTAACATTGCTACTTATGTTAGTAAATGCTTGACGTGTGCGAAGGTGAAGTTTGAGCACAAGAGACCTTCGGGTTTACTGCAACAACCTGAAATTCCAGAATGGAAATGGGAGAAGATCACTATGGACTTTGTTTCGGGACTTCCGAGAACTTCTAGTGGTTATGATACGATTTGGGTGATTGTTGATCGGTTGACTAAGTCGGCTCATTTCTTGCCGATGAAGAAAACTGATGACTTAGACAAACTTACTCGGTTGTATTTGAAGGAAGTTGTTTGTAGACATGGAGTTCCTTTGTCAATTATTTCTGATTGAGATAGTCGGTTCACATCTGAGTTTTGGAGATCGCTTCAGCGAGCTTTGGGGACTCAGTTGGATATGAGCACTGCGTATCATCCGGAAACGGACGGACAAAGTGAGAGGACTATTCAGACCTTGGAGGATATGTTACGAGCGTGTGTAATGGATTTTGGAGGTAGTTGGGATCGACACTTACCTTTGGTGGAGTTCTCATACAATAACAGTTATCATGCAAGTATTAAGGCAGCACCTTTTGAAGCACTTTACGGGCGAAAGTGTAGATCACCAGTTGGTTAGTGTGAAGTTGGAGAAAGTCAGTTGACGGGTCCTGAATTGATTAGAGAAACGACTGAGAAGATCGTGCAAATCAAGAACCGTTTATTGACAGCTCGTAGTAGGCAGAAGAGTTATGCGGATAAGAGGAGAAAACCATTGGAGTTTGATATTGGCGATATGGTTATGTTGAAAGTATCACCTTGGAAAGGAGTAATTCGATTTGGCAAGCGAGGAAAGCTTAGTCCACGCTATATTGGTCCATTCAAGATTATTGATCGAATTGGTCCTGTGGCATATAAGTTGGAATTGTCAGAGAAGTTAAGTGCTATTCACAATACTTTTCACGTTTCTAATCTTAAGAGGTGTTTGGCGGACGAGAATTTGATAATTCCACTTGAGGAGATTCAACTGGACGACAAGCTGCATTTTATTGAAGAACCGGTAGAGATTATGGATCGAGAGGTGAAACGGCTTAAGCAAAGTCGGATCCCGATAGTGAAAGTGCGATGGAATTCCCGACGTGGACCCGAATACACTTGGGAGCGTGAGGACTACTTCAAGAGCAAGTATCCACATTTATTCGTAGACGGACCTAAGGAGAAGTAAGCCCCGGGACGGTGCTCTCCTAAGGTGGTGAGGATGTAAAACCCGCAAAATAAGGTCATTATTTAATTCTTACTTTTCAAATATTTTTGAAGTATTTTATAATCTTAAATATTATTATGTTTAACGATTTAAGTTGAAATCGATATTAAACATTTTATTTTTATATTTTGACGAGCGACGAGGATTACTAGTGATCGCGATACCGACGGATGCCCACAATTTTATATTTCGTTATCGATCGTTTCGATATTTAATATTTTCGACGATATCGTTTTAATTACGTATAGAGTCGTTTTATTATTATTTTTCGTGTGCGTTTAAACTTTTTAGTATTTTTACGAAACCCGAGTCCCGTAAATATTTTCAAAATTGACTAGTTACAATTTCCCACCTTTTTAAACTAGCTATTTACAAATTTTAACCAAACTTTAGCCAATTTGCACTTTAGTCCTTCCCCACTAACTAAATTTTAATAAATTAAAAATTACACACACACACATTTTCTTTTTACTTCCAAAATTGTTTTTTTTCTCTCTCTTTCTTCCCCATTTTGCCGAAACTCCATCCACCACACCAAATCCATACATTTTTCAATTTATCTCAAGATTTAGGTTGAATCTAGCTAAACCAAGCATAGACCCATCTTTATTTTTGATCAAGGATCACAAAGGTATAAAAATTTTACACATGCAAGCACTTTTTATTTTTATGATGTTAGTAGGTGGAAGCCATGGTCATGCATGGTGTTTTTAGCATGATCCATGGGGATTCTTGCTAGAAATCTTGTTAAAAAATTATATTTTGATCCAAAGATTTTTATTTTTGTTATGATTTTGATGTTATGGTGGATGTATGACGATATTAGAGTATAGGAATGATCATTTTTATGGTTGGTTGTGGTCAAAAAGTTGATTTTGTACAAGTTTTTGGTACCCATTTTACAACAGTAAGTAAACTGAGAAATCCGAATTTTTATGTTTTGAAAATGACTAAACTTATAGTCTAGGGTTGTAGATAATTTCCTTAGCTTCGATTTGATATAAGGTAGAGCTTCTAACTCAAAACGAGCGCGAAGTTATGATGTTTTGAATGATCGTGTACCGGGAGACGAGTATCGACACTACATGTAGTTGTTGTCGATATTTGGATCGAATCCCGGGGACTCTAAATGGAAGTTTTAAAATGAGTAACCTACTGATAATGAGGTATTTATATATAAGGTTGAGTTTACTTTAAAATCCGAGTGTCGTTTTTGTTAACGGAGTCGTTTAAATAAGTTAAAACGGTCGTATGAAAAATTAACGCAAATCTGTCCGGATTTTGTGGTTTGAAAATGAGTCGAGTAAAGGACTTTAAAATTAATTTGAATTGATAAACTTGTAGGAGGACTTTCTATATATAGTAAGTTAGTTTACCGAGTCGTTTCATAAACGGTCGACAAGTTTAAAAGGGGTAAATAAGCTAGTACATGTAGTATGTACCGGTGGATTTTGTTAAAAGTATAAAATGGAAAAGTAAATGAGTAGTGAAGTATAATAAAGTTATTTATATCGTTTACTTGTGAGTGTATTGTGGTTTTATGAGTTCGAGTTTGATTTTATTAAGTATCGTTTATTCTCGAGTCTATTATTAAAGTACGCGCCTTATTTGCTAGGTTGCGGTTATCGTGATTATCGGGCATCTACTATCGTCGGCGATTGTCTTCAACTACTATAAGTACTAAGGTGAGTCTATAGCCTCGTTTGAGCTCATTCAAATATTTTAAAACCCGCGAGGGGGAATACATGTTTTGTAAACTTAGAACATAAGATTTTTATGGTATGCTTGTCCCTTTATGAATGGACCCGTGGTTGCCTTTGAATTGCATTAAGTGATTGCCTTTATTAAAACCTCAATTATGGACCGTTAATTAACCTATGATGGGTTAACCGCTAGTACAATTAATAGATCTATGGGGGAAGCCGCCACGGTTCAGTTTTTGTGGACTTGTCATAGAAGCTTAGGCCCGACCTCCACACTGTTTGAACATATTGTATTGAGAAGTCAGGTATACGGCAATGTACCAATAATCTGGAGGTAGATGACAATTAATAAATCTCCTGTCTTATCAGACGTCTTAAGGGAGTGTCTAAGGGCTCGGTTCCATGAGCTTATTGCAATTTATGCTAAATACAATTATTATTGTTGATGCAAATTATTATCTGATGCTTATAAGCATGCCACAAACTTATAATCTTGGCTTGTGTTCAAAAATGATTATATAAACCTATAGATTCACTCGGCATTTTTGCTGATGACTTTCTCACATGTATTTCAGGTAATCAAGAAGGCTGAAGCTTGGAAGCCACGGGAATGAATGTTGTGCACTACTTTGTATATAAACTCTTTGAATATTTGTCGTTCCTTTTGTTCAAAACAATTTAAATCTTTTGTTTTGGTTGTACTTTGGTTACGATGTCTTGGGACTACGCTACTCTGACAAATGTTTTGGGAACGATGAATTCAAAACGTCTCTTTTTGAGTCGTTCTTTATAAATTATGTGTTTTGTATCATTGTTTAGCACCCAATGTTGTATTCCGCTGCGTGTAAATTTGGGGGTGTTAAAATAGATTTGGTCAGTCTGTTGACGATGACCCAAATCGAATCAAATTCAGATGATGACCTTTGCAATAGTTAGACGTTTACTAATGTATGAGGCGATGTTTTCCTTCATAATTTAACATTAGTACAACTACTTCAGATAAAGATACATTAAATCAGAAATGACAGGAATAGAATACTTAGTCTTACGAGATTCCAACATGACCACATCTCACAACCCTCCATATTTAGGCAACCACAAGTGGCCTTTAAGACATTTAACGCTATCGGCTTCTCAATTCTAATGGTTCACATTAGCCGCGAACCCCTTTTATTAACTATATTATCCTTTTTACAAGCATCGGCTATATTTTAAATTGCTCGGCAATTTATTTTGCACAGTCATTACTAAGGTACGCATCCTAATTGATTCTTTATCTTTTCTACATAACGTGTCAGTAATTACATTCACCCTTCTTTATAAAATAATTATCATGACCATAATTCACTCAGAAATTCTTTCTTCATATTTTCTAAGTTTTAGTTTCGTCTCAACTATCATTTTTATCAGTTTTGCTCAATCCGACGTTTAAAACGTCGATAATTATTACAAGTAATTAAATAATAAATATTTAATTTTTGTGAAACGTAAACGTAAAAAGTTTTAAATTTTCTCAGTTCGTCCAATTATAGAAGAATATGTTCAAAAATAAATTTGAATTTAGTTAACAGTATTTTTATTGATTTATCGAAAATAATAATAAGATTCGTAAATGTTTGAAAAATCTTTGTTTATACTTTGGTCAAAATTTTCTTAGTTGAAAAGCAAAAATTGTCGTTTCAAATTTCAAGTCATAAGTTATATAGTTTCCTCAATTCTTCTTAAGTTGTCTAGAAGTATACACAAACATTTACCCCTAAACAGGAGTTTAGTTAAATGTTCTTGGTATAAGGGAATAATCCCTCAAAAGTTCCTTTTAATAAAACATTTATCAAAATATATTTGCACTTTCTTTTTGGTAAAACCCAAAATCTTAAATGGCTCAAATTTTTGAAGAGTTAATATAGATTCCATTATCTATTAATCACACGGTCAAATAATGTAAAGGATTAAGTCTTAAATCACATGTTAAATATTCAAGGTACAGGTTTTCATTGTTCGGCCAATTCAGGGCAATCTATAAATAATTATTAACTCCTTCTTATTCTTATAAACAAACATATGGTCCTTAATGATAACAAGCATGAATTTATCAAATTATAATCCACACACATGATTCACCAAATTTATGGATGCTACATGTGTGTTGGTCAATCCAAACAACATAACATGAAACTCATAATGTTCATTACAAGTCCCGGATGTAGTGATTGGAATAGATAATCTTTTTCGCGGATGCGAAGTTGATGAATTTTTGAATATACGCTAGAACCTTGTAAATGATCGAACAATCCATCATCTTGGGTAGTGGATATAGATTTTAATCGTCAATTTACTTAGTTCACGGTAATCACTAAACATAAGAAATAATAACACCATAGCTCTTCATGATGACGAGCTTGGTAGAATAAAAGCTTTCTCCGACAACTCTCTCAGTTGCACGGTAATTCTTTCGATTCCGATGGTGCTGATGTACAGTGCACATATCACAGGTGCAGCACCGGGAATATAATCAATACCAAATTTAACCTGCCTTAATGGCGAAAGTCTAGGTAATTCACCAGCAAATACCTCCTAAAGTTTTAGATAACGGAAACATCTTTTTAATAAATTCATATTAGGTTCTTTCTAGATTATAATATCTATGACTAATTCACAACCATTCACGGTATAATTTCAAGTCTAAATGCATGATATAATCATCCATCAAGAATTATTTAGATCACTTTTGATAATCAACATCTTATCTTTTAGGGGAATTCTACTCGAGTTCCCATCAATTAAGACAATGTCGTCATGTCATAATCAATAAATCCATTCTACTGGCACTATCAACTTTCCGGTTTCATTGCTGTTGATAAGATGTGAACTTCTCAAAAGACTAATAATAACTCATAATCCTTCACAATTCAATGATATCTGGAGACCTAACTAACCTTAAAAGAGTAAGGTCAATGCATAATCTACACGAGAGAATTTCAAATCAAATACAGACGAAAACATTTAACGAATATGAATATATCCCATGTTTTCATAATTTGAGTACGCATTCAAAAGCTCCTCGGATCGTTACCCAGGTCATTCAAATGAAATCTAATCAAAAGAAATGATAGGAATGTCAATACATCCAGTCGGGTATCTACACTCGGTAATCAGATACTTTTTCAAAGAATCTCACCACGGGAGAATTGGAC
Organism: Glebionis coronaria; assembly: GCA_025667525.1. Taxonomy (NCBI): domain Eukaryota; kingdom Viridiplantae; phylum Streptophyta; class Magnoliopsida; order Asterales; family Asteraceae; genus Glebionis; species Glebionis coronaria. Next base: position 3,349,825 of record JANFOE010000109.1, read on the forward strand.
AAAGAAGGGGATATCAATTGTCAAATAAGACAAGTTCCACAGATGAGTAAATTCGACTAAGAAGAATAAATAGTACGGGCACATATGTAGGTGTCCCTATCAATATGTCCCTATTTTTCACTTCTTGCAGATCTCATAAAATTTAATCTTTCACAATCTTCAAAGAAAATTTAGTGTTTATTAATAATTTCATGGTGACTACTAAACAGCCTTGCATGGTCACTTCCAAATAGTATGTAGGCGCGCAACTATATACAATTTCAAGATTAACGATGCAATACTCAGTTCGTCAAAATTTTATCATCATGTTTACAATAAAAACATTTTCATGCTTAATTCTTAAATAAGAATCAAAAATAAATTTACAAAGATTTTCTTTGTTATGAAAACAATTAAGTTTTTCCAAGGTGTTTTATAAACAACTTCATTTCGATAACGATCACTTACAAATCTCACTTTGAATAATCCTTATAGTGATGAAAATTAAATTTTTCTCAAGGGATACTGTTTTATCTTATAAAAATAATCAGTGATCTGCAAAAGAGTGATGAAAAGTTGTTCACCAAGAACTAACTACAACATGATAGGAAATGAGCTTAGCCAAATAATCATGAGGTTCATAACCTCGATGGCACTCAAAAAGAATAATTCACAACGTAACTCAAATCGAGATGAGTACTTGTTCAATGGTTGCATCACTAATGCGAACATTAAGATGAAGCGATAAAGGATAGATAACATCGATACATGTAGAATTTAGCAATCAAAGGTAGTCTTTTCATTAATCACAAACAAGTCAAAATTGTACCGTAACACATTACGTGTCACTGTGTCATACAATTCCAAGAACTCGTCCTACCAACTGATGTCTCACTTAAATTAGGGATTATTTTTAAAAGATACCACAATGAATACTAATCTACAAGAGTCATTAGGTGTCCCACCTGTCCCGGAAGATCCATCGGTCCCAATTCAGAAGAAGATTTCTTTAATTTATTTATTGGACACTAGGCATCCTCGTCATTGGACAATGGCTTAGGAACAACCCTTAACACGAACCAACAATCATTTAAAACCTTATAATTCAATCACAGAACTTAACGACTTCCTCTTAACAATTTCATATTTCATACGAGTTAAATTTTACTCTATTCAAGTTGCAACCAAATCATACTCAATGCGACATCCTACCTCATTCTCCAATACTTTCAACCTTATTCATAAACCTTAAAAGGGCAGTAAAGTTCGATATGAATAACACTTAATTTCCAATCCTATAGCTCTTACAACAATAGTTATCAAATGAGTCACTAGAATGAAACGACTCACACATTCAATTAGACTTCTCGGAAAGGTACTAGTGGCATGAGGCTTTTGGGTAATGGTTCCAATGACAGCCTCAAGTGCAACATTCACCCTTTCGATTTCAATTTTAAGAATTGGGTGACAACGAATCAGATGACATCTTTCTAGGTGGTAACGTTTTGTCAAACTCCACTCTATAAGGAAAGATCGTCATGACATCGATATCAGTTTTAATCTCGCCAATTCTTCTTCAATATCACAATCAACTAATATCTACATTTCTATGCATATCATCCATTTTGTTGGTATCATAAATATCCACAACTTGGTTTAGATCTGGAATACTTGAATTCCTACAGAAATAGCTTAGATTAATTTGCTAGGGGATTTAGGGTTCCTTGTGACAATCTACGTCGTATAAATACCTCGTATAAATATTAAATAATCATCAAACAATCATGTAATCAAACTACATCATATATATATATATATCAAAAATCAAAAACCCTTATATAGGAAGGATGGCGAAACAATTCCTTAAATACAAAATTCTACAAAAATGACACATGTAATTCATTAGAGGGTTTCTATAAAATGCTTCAAAAAGAAAATAGGAATTACATATGATGCCTTAAATACAAATATCTATAAAAATATATACATATATGAATTACAAATGATGCCTTAAATACAATATTCTATAAAGATATATATAGAAGAATGGTGAAACAATGCCTTAAATACAAAATTCTATAATAATGATTTCTTAAAATGCTTCAAAAAGAATATATGAATTACAAATGATGCCTTAAATACCTAATTCTATAAAAAGATATATAGGAATTACAAATGATACCATAAATACAAAATTCTCTAAAATTATATAAGGAATGATGGTGAAACAATGCCTTAAATACAAAATTCTATAAACATGACACATGTAACAAATGATGCCTTAAATACAAAATTCTATAAAAATATATATAGGAATTATAAATGATTCCTTAAATACAAAATTCTATAAAATTATATAAGGAATAATGGTGAAACAATGCCTTAAATACAAAATTCTATAAACATGACACATGTAATTCATTAAAAGGTTTCCATAAAATGTTTCAAAAAGAAAATAGAAATTACAAATGATGCCTTAAATACAAAATTCTATAAAAATGACACATGTAATTCATTAAAAGGTTCCATAAAATGCTTTAAAAAGAAAATAGGAATTACAAATGATTCACAATAGTTTGACTTACAAAAATGAAAAAAATTTAGATATTCGGACCGTCAAATTTTAGACTGGGCTATATACTGTTGCTATATTATACATGTAACAAGAAATAATACCAGGAATGAGCTTTTTGGGCTTACTTTTGCTAGAATACACTTTAACACAAAACTTACAAAATAAAATAATTTATAAACAATATTCAACAATAATGTTTTTGCTAACAAAAAAACACTTAACAATAATATTAATTTAAAAAAAAATTAATGTAAAAACGTTATTAATAACATTAACATATATACAAAATTTATTACCTCATAAAATAAAAAATACATAAAATATTTATACAATTTTATTAAAATTCTAAAAAAATTTAATGTAACAAACTTATTCATAACGTTAATGTATGCAAATTCAATTACCTCATAATATTCTTAAATAAATAAAATATCTTAAACTACGTTATTTTTGTCCATAATATGCTACATTATTAAAATATCAATGTCATAACTAACACTACATATACTAAACGTCTAATATAAACACTCATAACTTCAATTTTCATTTAAAAATATATACTTAAAGCTAGCCCGTCCATCGGACGGGTCTAAAGTCTAGTATATATATATATATATATACACATATATATATATATATATATATATATATATATATATATATATATATATATATACATATATATATATATATATATATATATATATATATATATATATATATATATATATATATATATATATATATATATATATATATATATATATATATATATATATATATATATATATATATATATATATATATATATATATATATATATATATATATATATATATATATATATATATATATATATATATATATATATATATATATATATATATATATATATATATATATATATATATATATATATATATATATATATATATATATATATATATATATATATATTAAAATAACACTTCTCAGTCTGGCCTTGTCGGTAACTCGGGAATTCTTTCGGCACCGTTATAGTCAAAAGATTTTTAGACATTTTGAGAAAAATGTTTATAGTTAAAAGATTTTGAAATGTTTTATTCAAAACCTTGGTTTTAAAAATCTTTCATTCTCTATAACGATAGCTCTGATGCCAAACTATAACACCCCCAAATTTACACATTTCAATACAGCGGAAGACTCGTTGGTGTTACGGGATAGCACATTACTCACATCATAGACAACGCGTAAAAAAATCGCGTCGTTTAATAATAAAGCATTTCCATTCATAAATATCAAATTTACATAGGTCCCAAGTCATTGTAGTTCATACAGGTTTTACAAAGCATTTGAATGGAAATTATTATTTAAGTGCGGGCCATGAATTATTGTTGTCTTCCCGAGAATTACCTTCAATTACCTGAGACAAAACATGTTAAAAGAAAAGGTCAGCGATAACGCCGAGTGAATTCATAAAGTTTAATAAAACCATTAATATATCATCGGTATTTAATTATTATCGAAAATCATTTTGTACAAATCCTTGTAGTAGGCCATAAAATAGGCCACAAACATTTTATACAAATCCTTATCAAAATCATAATATAGGTTGTTGCCTTCAAAACCATTATACGAACCAATGTCGTAAAAACATCATACAATACGTTTTATGACGTTGTATAACGTTAAATAAAAACCGTTATATGGATGTGGTTATATAAAACCAAAACACAAACATAATATCAATAATGAGACCCTGTATTGCTAGTCAGGCAATATATCGTAATTCAATGCATAAAGCAATATTTTCGTTATTGGATTATTATAAGCCGCATGACATTGTTACCTTACTACAACAAACAACGGGTAGCTAACCCGAAACTCAATTTCCCCATCTAAATTCGCGTGTCGTCATAATAATCACGCTTGTGTAAATCTTCTCATACATAAATTCGCATACCAATCAATGTGGCACGACGGGGATCAACTGTCAAGGTGCGAACTAGGGTGATCGTCCCCAAATAGTACTATTATATGCATAAGCGTCTACCAAATCCCGGTAGTTCACAATTCATGCTAATGGGACTTTTAGTGACATAACCTAACTTTAATAATCCATTTCATTTCATACATCGGGTCATATAATCATTCGTCGGGTCATACAATCATTCGGGTCCAAATCAATAAACAAATAATCGGGACAAATGGTGTCCTATTTTATCAAAACTAACAGGTTATCTCCCTCGCGGGTTTATAAAACATTTCATAAAACCATTTAAAAGAGTGCGAGGCTATGAACTCACGTTGATGTGGGAAAGCGGTTTATCGGCAATTCGGATGTACGGTACGTGCTTCAATCACGGAAACCTAGACAAATAATACTTGTCTTAGACTCTTGTCCAATGACTTTATAAAAATAACAATTATGTTTACATATGATGATTTTATATATATGATGATGATCAAGTGGGTTTATACATTCTCATTTACTCATTTTAGTGTTATGTGTTGGTAACTTTTATACTAGTTTACTAGTTTTACCTATTTACATGTTTTAGGTCCAATAAGCCTATTATAAGTCCATTACCTTAAATTAGACCATTTTATACTTTTATTATCAGTATTATACTTTACATGTTGGGACCAAGTGGGTTAAGCCCAATAAGTAAATTTATGAGTGTTTAGCCCATTTAGTTGGATTATTAGTCCAATAATGCTAACTTAGCCCGTTAATGTCCATATGTTATTTAGTTCGAGTTTTATCGGTTTTTACTTGTATTAAGTACTTATATATAAGTATATGACTTTTAAAAAGTTTACATTAGACGGGTCCGATCGTCTAAGTTTTAATTGACGAAAAACGTTAAGTTTACGGTACTAGCCGAAAAGACGTAAAAATCATGTTTATAGTTTTTATAACTTATAAAACTTACCAGACTACCATTTTTATAAAATGTCCATTTATTTATCCTTATTAATATTTATATAAATGTAATATATAAGTTAGTGGGTTTTAATTCACATTTTATACTATATTTATTTGAGTGCTTATATAATAGTATTAAACTTTAATTTCACAAAATCTGATTTTTAGTTTCACTCTCACCATTTTTATCATATCTTGAGTTCTATAAGGAGATAGAAGCTCATTTTTGGATGACATAAACTTCATATTATGTGCTACAAATACGTTAGATATAGCTACTTCTCAATCCATGTCTAAGTATCCTTAACAGTCCCTACAAAACAGACTATTCAGATTGGTATACTAATTTTGTTTTGATCATATCTCACTCATTTTTATGATTCCATTGCATGGACAACTCTCACATGTGTATGACATCTTATAATTACTGTAAAGTTATTCCACCATGCAATTTTATCAGTTTATAACTTGGTTACTTACTGTTTTTATACAACCATCATATTTAGCAAGATTTTAACCTTGTTACCTATGGTTTTCCATCTTTTTAACCATATTTATCAACACTTGATCCCACACAACATTTTTATCATCATATATTCATCATATACATATACAATAGGAAAGAAAATACAAGATTACATAATCAAAATAACAAGATGATAGGAAGAACAATCTTTATACCACCAAGATTAAGTAGTTTATGATCAAGGCTTGGATTTTTGATCACACAACTTGTGATAAATCAACACCAATCTTCAAGGCCACCAATACTTGTAAACTTTATGTAGAAATCAGCCCTTGGACATCATCAAATCACCTCCTTAGATGTTAGAATCACCTCCAATCTTTAAGGCTTCAAAGGAGCATCATCATGTGTGTAGATAACACATGATTTTATGGTAAAAATTGATCAAGAGTGGTTTTTGATGGTGGTTTTTGGACGGCACAAGGAGAGAGGAAGGAGAGAGTTGTGTGTGCTATTGCATGAGTTTATGTGTGCAAATGGTAAGTCTTAGGTGGTTTTGTGATTTTGGGTGGAAAGTTAGCTTGTTTATTCAGCTTAAAATGACAAGTGTTGTAATAGTTAGTTACAAATTGACACCTCAAAGGGTGTTGTGTCATGGTTTTGGTCGTCCCTTTTAGTGGGGTGGGATAAACTTGTTTTGTCCCATCCCGCTAATTTACGAGTATTCCTCGATTCTAGTTTCCTTGATTTGCGCGCCCTCGGGTCGTTTTACGAAAAACATTTTTATAAATTATGAATCAACGGCACAAAACGAATCTAATAAAAATTGTCTCATCAAAAACGGAGTTCAAAAACGTAAATACGTAATCCTAAGGTTTCTGGTTTAGTCGTAAAGGACGTTAAATTATAATCGTAAGTCCTAATCTCTTCTCGTAAATTTGTGAGTTTATGAACCAACACAAATTTAAAATCTCAAAATAATATTCACGGATAAATTTATTGCGCCGGACTGTTACCAAAAACGGTGTATGTAAACGTAAGCACGTAACGTAAAATCCTCCGGTTTAGACGTAGTCGATGCTACTTCAAGACGTAAACCCAAGTTTCTTCCCATAAATGAGTGAGTTCATAATATAACATTAATATAATGTTTTTAAATAATATTTGAGAATAAGATATCAACCATAAATTGACGGATTGTCACAATGTGCCTATGCGGTTCCTTATCAATAAAGAACTGCCGGCTCCAATAAGGAACCACGGGCAGCTAGCCGTTACTTCTTGTCTCCTGTAAACAGTGGATCAAATCCACATTTTCCAAGAACCTTTTGGACAGTTTTCTCAGCCTCCTTTCTCTTTTCTCAATCCTAATCATTAGTAAATGATCACTTAATGTGTTAAGTATGTTTACTTATGATTATCCTCTTGATTCCCTTCTTTACCTTGTCCAAAGAGAAGATCACTCACACACTTGTGTTGTGATTAAAGATGAAGCTTTGATGAAGACCATCCTTTACTAAAGATCTAGTCATGTGCATCATTTTGTTTATGTGTATCTTGTGTAGATCCAATGTATTTGTGAATACATGTACTAGTTGTGTTCATCCAAGCTATTTACGAATACTTGGATTAGTGTTGTGTAAATCCATTGAAAATGTATGTGCTTGGATTTATCTTGTGAAGATCCAAGTTACAAGTGTGTACTTGGATATGTTTAGTTGAGTTGTAATGTGTATTGTGATAGTTCTCACTAAACTATAAAGTGATGTGTGTATGTCTCTTGTGAGTTCTCACTTAGCTTCAAAGTGAAGAGTCGTGAAGATTGGTTATAGCTTTGGATTAGAACTCAACATCTTGCCTTGTGTAGGAAAATGGTGAAGTAGGTGACGTATAAAGGTTGGTTCTATCTTTTGGATTAGAACTCGACATTAGCCTTGTGTCGTAAAATTGTGAAGTAGGCGACGTGTGTAGATTGGTCCTAGCTAAGATTAGGTCTCGACATTTAGCTTAGTGTCGAAAAACAATGTAAGCGACGTTGTAAGGTTTTCTCCGCCAAGAAGGGAGCTTGTGGATATAGTGGAAATCTCGAGTAGGTCTACTCGAGGAGTGAAGTAGGAACGAGGATAGAGCTTTGTTGTCGAACCACTATATATCTTGGTGTATTCCTACTAGGTTGTTTCTTTCCTTACTCTTTACTTACTTCATTATCATTACACTTACCATTTACCATTGTTAATGTATTTGAATTGAACCTAATCATTATGCAACTATCTTTCAAGTAAAAGATAGTTTTGGCACAAACCTAATTTAAAGGAATTTTAATTAGGAGATAAACCGAAGAGAAACTATTCAATCCCCCCCCCCTTCCAGTTTCTACATAATACCTTCAAGTGAGGTGATATGGTAAAATTAATCTACCTTCTTTATCTATTTTTGGAAGTGGACAATTAATTTGGAACGTCCCAAAATAGTAACCTGGACAATAATTTTGAGTCAGAGGGAGTAATTATTTTACTAAAGGGCATGTAGCATAGACAAGGTGATGTTTACTTGTAGAGTAAGATTGCAATACCCGATTTTCAGAAAAAGTAACAAATACATAGATTGATTACACGACTGATAATCAGGAGCAGACTCTTTTTATCCAAACATTAAACAATCTAGCAATGCCCTTATATATGTGGTCTGTTTGAGCTAAACAACTTCCCAAATAGGTTGGCAATACAAAAGTGCATTCATGAGGTTGGAGTGTCATATTATTTTACCGGTAGTTTAGTTTATAGCACCTGAAAGACTTTGAAATCGTCATTTTGACAACTTCCCACAAACCCCACAAATAATGACATAAAAGAAACAGAAAGTGAAAAGAGGAGAAAAAGGGCACATACCTTTGACTGCTCGAGAACATGTAAATCGGCAGGGAATGAATTGATGGGTGTACCATTAGAATGTTTGTAAGAAACACCCAATTGAATCTCAGTGTTGATACAAAAGTTGGATGGACCGAGCTTGACCCAAACTAGGCTTAATTCGGGGTCTTGTGTACTTCGGCTCTTGCACCAAGTAAAACTTGTTTGATAACCCTGCGCACTAAAAACAGACATCGTTAGACTTACCGTAGGTTTGTGACCCATGATTAGACTCCAGCGTGAGAGTAAGTAGTCAATTTGAGTATGTGTGAGGGTTTAGGGTATTGTGTATCATACCTTTGTGGAACCATGGGGGTTTCTTTTATACCCGAGAGAGTATTGGTTGGGCTTTCTTACTCTTGCGGCCAAAGGAAAAGATAATGACTCAAAATAGTTTGATCCATATCGCATAACTAAGGTAAGTGTATATCCTATTTCCTTAAGTGAATATAATCATAAGATAGATTATATTCTGTCTGGTCCTATCGCAGTGCGACGAGGACACGACTAAGTAATAGACCGTATGTGCGACAGCGGCATACTGGGCCTCTTGGGCTGTGCGTGCGATGTATAAGCATTGATCCATACCTGATAGATATGGGTAGTACCCGTGGGTCGGATTATCCAGCCAGACTAGGGACTATACGTCATCATGTCCCCCCAGTCTTATGGTCGCAGGTTCTAACCACAGCTATGATGACGTATAGTCCCTAGTCGGGCTGGATAGTCCGACCCACGGGTACTACCCGTATCCATCAGGTATGGGTGAATACTTACATAACGAGCGCACAGCCCAGGAGGCCCGGTAAGCCGTTGTCGTACATGCGGTTAATTACTTAACCGTGTCCTCGTCGCACTGCGACAGGATCAGACAGAATATAATCTATCTTCTAATTATATTCGCCTAAGGAAGGAGGATATACACTTACCTTAGTTATACAATAAGGATCAAACTATTTTGAGTCGTTATCTCTTCCTTAGGCCGCACGATTAGGAGAGCCCAGTCGGGACTCTCTCGGTTATAAAAGGAACCCCCATGGTTCCACAATGGTACGATACACATAATACCCTCAACCCTAATACTCTCAAATCGATTACTTACTCTTGCGCCGGAGTCTAATCGTGGGTCAAAAACCCACGGTAAGACTAACGGTGTCTGTTTTTAGTGTGCAGGGTTCTCAAATAAGTTTCACTTGGTGCAAGAGCCGGAGTCCACAAGACCCTGAAGTAAGCCTAATTCGGGTCAAGCTCGGTCCATCCAACTTTTGTATCAACAAGTTGGCGCCATCCGTGGGACCCTACACTAAGCTCTAAGCAATGACAAAAAACGATGCGAACGAATTCCATCAAATATCTTTGAGGGTAGATGGTCGTATCGCATCCACGAATGTTACCCCTGGATCCACCAGTGAGGCAAATAGTCGGGATGTGACAAATCCACCTCTTAGAGGGACAAGCCTACTATTCTTAACTCTCCTGCCTACTATTGGGGAAAGAGACGTGGGTCAGGAGTCTACTCAGCCTCTGTAGAAATGCTAAAATGGATCCGGTGGTCTAATGTGGTGGTAGATGGTGGTGGAAGCCATTGATGACTTAGAGAGAGAGAAGAGAGGTTGAAAGTGAAAGTGTAATGTATTCCTAAATGAACAAATGACAATCAACACCCCTCCTTGGAAGCTAAGGAGGGGTATATATAGTCACGCACACAACCTAAACTTTACAACGAGCCTAGTCTAGTCTAAATGTGCGTGACTATGATAACTAACGGGAATTCTTAAATGTCGTCACATAAAGTGAGTTTCCAACAATCTTCCCCCATGGGACGACGTGTAGAATTCCTTACAATATTCTTCCTAACAAGTACAAAATGATTAAGAATAAGAGCTTTCTTAAAGCATCCCATGCTGATGAAGTCTTCTGAGGCCTTCGTCTTCAAAACGACTCGTCTTTAAAGTAACTTGTAGAAGAAATACTGTAACGGCACGAGCTAAGTAACCCATACACTTCTGGTTAAGGAGAAGCTTCTGAATTAGCTTCCCCCTAATTCATGCCACGTAAACTTGATGTAGAAGCATTTTAAATAGCTTCCCCCTAAACCAACAATCCTCGTAAGCAACTTCAAAGCTTTCAATAAAGCTTAGAATGATTAAGCGCACAACGGAATCTAACTAGCAAATCCCATCATATAACATGATAATGTTGCTAAGAGGGATTGAAAGTTTGGGGCACACCAAGTAGATCAACAACTTTTCATCTCACGCTTGAATAATTCTTCTGAATTTTTCTTCCCCTTGAGAGTTCAAGTTATGCATACCAGAAAGAATCAAGACACTTCTTCCCCCACATAGTTGAAGAAGGTAAAGAAATCCCAATTATGAAGCTCAAATACTGAAGTGGACACTTTTATCCCATTCATGAAGTTGACATCGTAACACCAGAGTCAATTAAGTCCCGGAAATGCACATGTCTTCTTCCGGAGATGCACCAGAGTCAATTAAGTCCCGGGAATGCATATAGGATAATGATGATGTTTAATTGCAACAATCAAACAATTAAACCTCGAATCAGTAGTGTACCGTTTGGAGATTGATAACGACACGAGTTAAAACACTGATTTTCTCTGCGGCTATGACAAATGTCATCTCGGAATATCTTCAAATCAAAAGAAGGTATGAAGTTCATCACGTGTACTCGTTGTGCGTTCAATGTGTCTTCTTCTTCCCCCTTGATGGTTTCGAAACTCGGAACTATCAATAAATTGTACGCACATGAACCTGAAATCTCGTGAGAATAATAAATAAGCTGAATTATATATTTTGTGAGAATCAGCTGTTGATCGAAAATCTCTTCTCATAAACTCTCCATGGCCACCTTTACCATCCCACGTGAAAGCAATTTGAAGTGACCACTGAAAGAATGAACCAGATACATCAAACATGAAGCTGAATAAAAATCCTTCGATCTTGTGACTTAAGCTTGCACTATTGTTGAATGAAGAACGGTGGAGAAATCTCCAAGTACTCAATGCATCACTGAAGAAGTCTATAAGCACAACACCTCTTGAAATTATCCACGTCGACTAAGCGCGTGACACTGAGTACAACAATGTAACCCCTTAAAGTGATAGTTATCCGAGTCATCAACCATCCACCCCGAACCCGGAAACCAGATAACCAAGTCTTCATTCTAGGATTAAGCACGAGCAAGTTATCTATTTAAAGATAAAATAAATACACGCCTTCGAAAAATCCGTCTTCAACGTCACGTAATTAATACCCGATCAAACAAAATCTGTAGCCACTAAAAAATCGCCCATTTTTTCTTGGTCTTGTCAAAATAAATTCTCGTCACAATTGTCACTTCATTTTGTCGCGTCACATTTCTCGTCACCCAATCAGTGTCAAGAATAAATTAAAGAACCACAAATGCAACAAAAAAACCACAAATTCAAAAAAGGAACTTGTTTGTTTGAGCATCCATTCTCCTTAACAATGTCTCGTCACTTTTTGTCGCGTCACATTGATAATATCCGGCTCAATCTCATAATGCAAACCCGTATCATGCCATATGGAACTAATAACCACTAAGTGACTAAAAATTGAGCTAAAATTATTGCATCAATATTTTAGTTACACCTTAGGTATAACCGTCCAAAACACAATTACCTATCCAGTCCATGCATTGATAACGAATGAAGGCCCAAATATGAATTCATTTAGAGGTCTCGGTAGATTGTGTATAAAAAGAAACTTCATGAGGCCCATCAAGTATCAATATAATACCCGGTCCAAGCTTTTGGAGTTATAACCACTTCCAATCCTAGAATATCTCACATAGTTTAATCCCTAAACCTAGATACATCCGCCTCCCACTTCTGTCACTACTCCCACTTTTCACCTAGTAACCATCGCCTCCTTTTCTCTCACTACAACAGCCACAAAAATTCCTTCCCCTTAAATTCACCCAAATCTCATCTAAACTTATCTATTTTCTCAAATCTTCACATCATAAACAATCATAACCAATCGGATGAAAGATGAAACCCACAGATTGAAGGTCATCTTCACGATCTACTATGATTAAGAACAAACGTGTAAGCCCATCCCATATAAACGTGTATGGTTTAGAAACGGGATGTACACGGCATCAAGATCAAGTTAAATTGATCTCGGGTAAGATTAATAATGATTGCATGTCGATTTTTGACGAAACAAAGAAAAGATATGAACATATATGTTCCTAGTCTTTCTTTATTTTCGAAAATAAACAAGATGGATGTTGTTTTTGTTTAAAGAAACGAAACAAAGAAATGTTCATAGATATTTATCTTGACAGATCAATGAGGAGAAATGTTCAAACACACACGATCTTAAAAAGATCTGTGGTATATGTGAACTAATCTGAGATCTATTTTCGAGTCTTTATGTATAGAGGGAATTAGGTGACGATGGGTTAGGTTTAGATTTGGAGTTGTGGAGATAAAAGGTTGGCTTGTTAAAATAGACTCAGTGAGTCAACTCAGTTGGGTTTAACTGAGTCAACTCGGTAATGACCGAGTTGACTCGGTTGAGATGGGTGATGGTTTTGGTCACAAAACTTTGGTTCATAAAAACATAGCCATCGGAAAGTAAAAAATAACAATCCCATCGGAATGTTTTTGTATGTCTCATCGGAATGTGTTTGTGAGTCTGGTCTCATCGGAATCAAGCATACACCCCAATTGGAATGTCTAATCTGAATCCCCAATCTGAATGTCAATCTGAATGTTCAATCGGAAACCCAATCTTAAAGTCCAATCGGAAAGGCTGTCGGAAACCCAATCTGAAAAGGGTTTTGAAGGACCCGAAAATGGTGGATCTGCACATTTGTCCTTATCTATTTGCATAAACAAGAAAAAAATATACCCAGAAACAGTGACCAGATTTGATAAGACTTTGACCATGATATTGATGAAACCGAGACACAATACATGTGACAATTTGGACAGTTGGACAAAAAAATATGACGTGACCAAAAAATTTGTGATAAAATGGACAGAAATAATATAACGAGACACAAAGAAAAATTAGACCACCAAAATCGAATATATAAACACGATCCAAGGATGGAACCGTGGCTCTGATGCCAAATGTAGAAATGCTAAAATGGATCAGGTGGTCTAATGTGGTGGTAGATGGTGGTGGAAGCCATTGATGACTTAGAGAGAGAGAAGAGAGGTTGAAAGTGAAAGTGTAATGTATTCCCAAATGAACAAATGACAATCAACACCCCTCCTTGGAATCTAAGTAGGGGTATATATAGTCACGCACACAACCTAAACTTTACAACGAGCCTAGTCTAGTCTAAATGTGCGTGACTATGATAACTAACGGGAATTCTTAAATGTCGTCACATAAAGTGAGTTTCCAACAGCCTCCTCCTATTAAAGACAAACGAAGGATACCTCCCGCTTCAGAAGAGAACGAAGAAGTGATCTCTATTGATACACGTGCAATGGAAGTGTACGTAGCAAATAATCTGCAAGACTTTATCCCACTGGTGGATGAACACATAAAGAACCAGAAAAAAGCGAAAGGAAAAAAGCGCGCAAAAAGCGATCAATCCTCCGAATGCAATTCTTCAAAATCGAGTGATAACCATCCTGCGAGATGCAGATGCGAATATCACTCCTCTGATGACCTAGACTTCTCACAAACCACATTCAATATTACCCGGATACAAAAAAAGCGTCGCATGCCAGCAAACGTAAAAACATACGATGGCATTACAGACCCAGAAGACCATTTAAAGGTTTTCGAATCACAAGCAGGTATCGAGCAATGACCAGAGCCTGTATGGTGTAATATGTTTAATTCTACATTGGTAGGAAATGCGCAGATCTGGTTCGATAGACTCCCGCCACGAACAATTAATGGGTTTGAAGTACTGCGAAAAGCATTCAAAATAAATTATGTACAACAGAAAAGATATGATAGGAGTGTTGTATCGCTCGCAAGAATTAAGCAGAACCAGGGTGAAGACCTGGAGGACTTCCTGGAGCGTTTCAAAGGTGAATGTCTTCATAGAAAACAACGCCCAGAAATCTTGAAAGTATCTTGTTTCATGGAAGGTATACGTAAAAGTGATCTAATACGAATGCTAAACGAAAGAACCCTAGAAACCTTTGATGGGGTACTACGACGCGTGAGATCCTTCATGCAAGGGGAATCAGCTGCCTCAAAAGTCATGCAAAATACTTCTTGTTATACACCTCATGAGGCGCCTAGCAGAAAATCTAGTAGACAGAGCAGGCCTGGAGATTTCGACTTCCAAATAAATAGAAGAGAGGGACGAACCAGCAGCTTCAAGTTCACACCTCTTAAGCTAACCCCTAGGGACATCCTTGTATCCTAAGGGGCGAACTTCCCAAGACCGTTGCCAATGACCACTCCGGTAGAAAGGCGTACTAGCAACAGATATTGTGAATACCACGATGAGAAGGGACACGCTACGAACGAATGTATTCAGCTGCAGAAACACATCGAGAATATGGTAAAAGAAGGAAAATTGAAGCACTGGGTCAAAGAAGCCGTAGAGGAGGAAAAACCAAAACCGATAATGCAAGCGTTTACATGGTACAAACATGGCAACGAAGGACAAGGCAAAAAGTGAGCCAAACATTCTCGAAAGGGAGAGACATTTCTTTTCCACCCCTTAGCACGAGTAATGTGGCAGAAGGCCCATTGATAATAGAAATAAACATCGGCGAACACAGTATACATCATATATATGTCGATGGAGGCTCATCAGCAGAAATAATTTATGAGCACTGTTTCTTAAAGCTCAGCATGGAAATAAGGAACCAGATAGTACCCGCAACTGCACCACTCATTAGATTCAGCGGAGAGGCGGTGTGGCCGTTAGGCCAATTGAAGCTAGTAGTAAAGGTAGGGAATGGCAAACATTCAACAAAGGTCTCAATGAGCTTCCTGGTAATACGATCACCATCGCAATACAATGGAATCATCGGACGACCAGCCATACTAGCAATGCGAGCAGTACCGTCTACGGCCCATAGGATGATGAAGTTCCCAGTGGATAAAGGAATCATAACAATCTTCAACACAGCCATCCTACCCGCAGAATGCAACACGGTCACATAACCTCCTCGGGCCACAGCAGAACCCAAGGTAGATTCACCACCAAACCTAAAGGTGGCAATCCATCCGCAATACCTGGATCAGGAGATAACGATTGGAGGGACGTTGTCTAACAAAGGAAAGGCAGACATGTGCCACCTTCTAAGAGAGAAGCTAGATATCTTCGCGTGGGAACCTAAAGACATGACTGGAGTGCCAAGGTCAATTGTCGAACACAAGGTGTAAATCCACGAAGGATATACTCCAGTCAGGCAAAAGAAATGAGAACAAGCTCCAAAGCGCAACAAGGTGATACTGGAGGAAGTGAAAAAGCTGGTAGATGTAGGAATTATGCGAGAGGTCTATTGCCATGACTGGCTCGCTAATCCCGTGCTGGTCAAAAAACATGATGGCAGTTGGCTCATGTGTGTTGACTTCACAGATCTCAATAAAGCTTGTCCACAAGATTGCTACCCACTTCTGGAGATATATTGGAAAGTAGAATCGCTGTGCGGATATCCTTTTAAATGTTTCCTAGACGCATACAAGGGATACCACCAGATACAAATGGCAGAACAAGACGAGGAAAAAATGGCGTTCCACACCAGTCAAGGTGTGTACTGCTATTCCAAAATGCCATTCGGACTTAAGAACGCATGAGCTACATACCAGTGATTGGTCGACAAAACGTTCGAGGGCCAAATCGGACGAAACTTAGAGGTCTATGTTGATGACTTGGTGATAAAGAGCCACACAGAGGACGAACTTATCTGAGACATAGAAGAAACATTCTCAACACTTAGGAGAATAAACATGAAGTTAAACCCAAAAAAGTGTACCTTTGGGGCGACAGAATCTATGTTCCTAGGCTACATGATTGATCCTAAGGGCATCAAACCTTGCCCAGAAAAGACGGATGCAGTCATACAGCTTCAAAGCCCAAAGACGAAGAAGGAAGTGCATTCGCTGAATGGAAAGCTCGTAGGACTAAACAGATTCTTGTCTAAATCCGTAGAGAAATCACTCCTTTTATTTAAATCACTCAAGAAGTGTATAAAAAGGGAGACTTCAACTGGACAAAGGAAGCTGAAAAGGCCTTCGAGGAATTAAAAACACACTTAGCGTCGCTCCCTATGCTAGTCGCACCACGACCGAAGGAAGAGATGATAATGTACTTATCGGCTACACATGGAGTGATTAGTGTGGTACTAATGACGGATAGGGAGAACGTGCAAACACCAGTATACCTCATAAGCAAAGCGTTACAAAGCTCGGAACTGAACTATCCCTCAATGGAGAAGTTGGTGCTCGCACTAGTATTCGCGGCAAAAAGGTTGCGCATATACTTCCAAGCACATAGAATAGTGGTAATCACGGATCAACCCATAAAACAGATAATTTCGAAACCAAACGTGGCGGGTAGGCTACAAAAGTGGAGTGTTCTACTGGGGGAGCACAATATTACGTATAGATCGCCCAACTCCGTCAAAGGACAAACCCTGACAGACTTCATTATCGAGAAACCAGAGGAAGGTGAGCAGGAGCCAAAACAGGAAGAAGAAGATCAAAACCCTTGGATCTTGTTCACCGATGGATCATCCTGCACTGATGGATCTGGCGCGGGGCTCATACTCACCAATCCCGAAGGAATGGAATTCACATATGCGCTGCGTATTGAATTCACAACCACAAATAAAGAGGCAGAGTATGAGGCGCTTATAGCGGGGCTAAGAATCGCAGCCCGAATGGACGTACACAATCTTGAAGCAAATGTGGATTCTCGCCTAGTAGCAAACCACATACTTGGCGAATATGAAGCAAAGGAAGAAAACATGATACAATACTTGCAAAAATCCAACTCACTGATTGAAGGATTCAAGAAGTTCCAAATACGTCAGGTGCCTAGAGGAGAGAACAAGAAGGCAGACGCACTCAGCAAGATAGCGTCTACCAGCTTTGCGCACCTATCAAAGCAAGTCCTGGTAGAGATCCTAAAAGATAAATCTATTAAAGAGCAAGAAGTCACATCGGCCATAGAAGAAGAAGGTCCTACATGGATGTCACCGATCGTAGACTACTTAACTAAAGAATTACTCCCGTAGGACAAAACCGAAGCGCGGCGAATACGAAGACGCTCGAGATGGTTCGAGGTCAAGGACGGAATCCTTTACAAACGCTCATTTATTTAGCCATGGCTAAGGTGCGTGGGACCATGGAAAGCGTGGTATGTCATGAGAGAAATACACGAGGGGTCCTACAGCATGCATGCAGGACCAAGGTCGGTAGTGGCGACAGCGTTACGCAATGGATATTATTGGCCAAGCATGCATGCAGATGCACGTACACTCATCAACAAATGCAATGACTGCCAAGTACACAGGTCGGTACCGCGACAACCCCAGGAAGAATTAACACCTATCACTTCCCCTTGGCCATTTTGCAAATGGGGAATAAATATCGCAGGACCTTTCCCCGTGGAGGTAGGAGGAATTAAGTTTCTAATATTCTCCATGGACTACTTCACAAGATGGATTGAAGCAAAGGCGGTAGCAACGATCACAGGAAACCAAGTAAAAAGGTTCTTATGGGACAATATAGTGTGTCGCTTCGGGCTACCTGGAGAAACCGTTTCTGATAATGGAAAACAATTCGCGGAGAATCCATTCAAGGATTGGTGCGCGAAAAACAACATAAATCAAAGGTTCGCATCAGTAGCCCACCCACAGACCAATGGGCTTGTGGAAATATCGAATATGAGCTTGGGAGACGGCATAAAAGCGCGATTGGGAAACACAACAAAAAATGGGTCGATGAGCTGTCACACGTCCTGTGGGCACACCGCACAATGATAAAAACGGCTACGGGCGATACCCCTTTTGCCTTGACATATGGAACAGAGGCAGTCATCCCAACCGAAATCGGGCTACAAACGCTCCGCACAGCAGAAGTAGACATGGTCACCAAGGATGATTAACTAAGATTAAACTTAGACATAATCGATGAGAGGAGAGAACTGGCGGCAATCCACGAGGCCAAGTCAAAAGCAAAAATGAAGGGTTACTATGATGCTAGGGTGCAAAAGACTTCCTTTAGGCCAGGAGGCTTCGTGTATCGCGCAAACGCAGCCAGTCGCGCTGAAAATACAATGAAACTTGGACCTAAGTGGGAGGTCCCTTACATGTTGATAGATGCATTGGGAAGTGGCGCATATCGACTGCGCGATATGGACGGTCGCGACCTACGGAGAACTTGGAACATATGCCATATAAAGAAGTGCTACATTTAGCATCGAACTTCTAGAAGCAATGTATTATTTTTTCTTTTATCTTTCATGTCATATATTTTAAAACTTGCAAGTCTTAATAAAATTGTCGTGGTCCCTAGCTAGTTCCACGGCGTGTTTCTAATATATTTATTCTTTATCATACATACACTTTGTATATAAAGTATATGTTTCCTATTGCCGTACGCATACACAATGTTTCAAGGAGAAATAAGAGGAATGAGTTTAACCTACTAGTTAGGCTCGTTGAGTAAGAGGGATGCAACCCCATCAACCGTGGATCAGGTATCCTTGTTACGCCCCTTGCTATTAAAGACGTCATAGCAAGTTTTTACAGCCAGTACACTCTGAGACTGGATAAAGACACACTTGTGCACACCTAACAACTGGTCAGTCTCACCTGGCCGTCCTTATGGTAGTAGCAGTACACCGCACGTAATGAGTCTACCTCACCCATGGGGACCACCTATGTAATTACATTAATCATAAAGAAATCATATGCTACAAACATTAAGTGCAGAAACAAATATATTCATAACACAAAAGAGAACGTGTTCATTACATGCCAAGTGCGAATATTTTCACATACCAATACACAAACATTTACAAAGTAGATAAACTATTGGAAAGTAAATTTATGTCCGAGGATGATCTCTTTAGTTTCAACGAGGGAGGACAATACGTTAAGGCACGGTGCTCTTTCATTTGCTTCTCGATTAGGTCAAGCACGCACGCGTCTCTCTCTAGCTGCGGCAAGGGCAACACATGGATGGAGTAAGAAAGGTGGGCAGCACCAACAGAAGGCGCAACCTCTATGCCCAGGACAGTCTTCTTTGCAGCAGCACGACTAGCGTGCACTGCAAGCACTTCAGACAATAGTACTTCCCTCTCAACCCTAAAAGGGTCGAGCACATCCCTGGAGTGAGCAAATATTGGTACAATCAGCTGCTCTAAGGAAGGCTTCAAGGGAAAATCAGCCTGCGTCTCCGCGCCCTCCGCCATATGGCGCGTCATAGTTAAGCCTTCCATGACAATTTCTAGTGACACCTCATGATCCTTGTCGCCAAGTCCGAAAGATGGCAGAGGGCATACACCCATGTTCTTCAGGTCGGCCGTAAGCTTTGACTTAGCAGAAGAATCATAGAAATGAGCCTCTTCCAAGTCTTCCTCCAGCAGTTCAGCTTCATGTGCCTTCTCTAGGCCCTTGGAGGTGCCCTCATTCACCGCAGCAATAGCGGACTAGGCGAAGGCGGCCCGTAGAGTAGGGTATTCTAAAGCACCCATGGAGGATAGGCGCAAACCGTGGCGCACCAACCAACGCTTCTCAGCTATCTCTTTCATCAAACGTGGATAAGGGTCTTCATCATACTTAATGCTCAATCTTTTCAGTTGACTGCTGAGATCGCTCACTTCACCTTTCACCCTTGCGCCCAGCACATCTACACCCGCCACAAAACGATTCTTTCCCTGCTCAAAGGCCCTCATTGCTTCTTGATTGGAGGCCTTTAGAATATTAAGTTGGGTGCGCTCATTATCAAGCACGGAGGCTAGCTCATCCCTCTCTTCAGTTAAGGAATGGATGAGGGCAGCATCTTGTCTCCCTCTCTTGACCTCTTGGTTGATATTTTCCTGCATCTCCCCAAGGGCAAGAGACTTCTCCTCATGAATCTGCCCAAGTCTCTCTTCAGCGGACTGGACTTGGGCGGATAGCTCTAAGAACCTCTTCTTGATGTGTGACATCAATGTCACGTTCTGCAACGAAAAATAACTAACCGGGTCAGCAAGAACCGTGTCGCTCATTCCTTCTAGTATAGCAGCTCGGCCAGGGGGCACGATGTTGTCCAAGAAGCTGGAGCAGTCAAAAGTACCGGTCAACTCCGATGACACAGGAAAATCCTGATCTGTAGCAAACACGGGGTCTTGGGGGAACGTGCTTCCCCTCGCTGTTGAAGTCTCCTTTGGGGGAAGGAGCGACATCAGCCTTCGCAGAGGAATATTCCTGGTCGTTACTGTTACAAGAAAGCAGAGATTAAAGAAATAAAAGGAGGCATAGGTGCGGTAGTACTAAAACAAAGACAAGTATTTACCTTAAGTTGACGGTGGAAGGGGAAGTTCGTGGAGGGGTCCTTGCGGAGTCCTCCTCAATATCTTCTTCGACAGGACGCACGCTGGAACTTTCCTCCTGATGCCCGCGCGTCTCTACGGACAAGGGCCCAGCCACCGTGCGAGCGGACTTACAAGAAGCGGTTGGAGAGCCTCTATGCCTCTTTCCCAACAAGGAAGAGTTCGCTTCTTCATCTTTCTCAAACTGCTGAGAAGCTAGCTCAGCGTTCTCAGCGAAATCGTCCTCGGACAATGAAGAACTAAGACCAAGGAACAGCCTTGGTTGTTGTTGTTGTTGTTGTTGTACTTGTTGCTGTGGCGGCTGCTCCACGGCAGTGTCTTCTTCCTGCGCCCCGTGGAATTTTCACCAACCTCCAAATCCATGGTGTTGTTGTGAGCGCGTTCCTGTAGAGATTCTTCATTATCTCTCTTAGGGCGAGCATAGACTATCAAATCCTCGGGGAAAGCATCACGAACAAGGTTAAGGACATCCATTGCTGCCCGAAAACAAAATGACAAGCAAGAAAATAAATTATTAGTTTTCCGGATGAAAATGGTACTTACAGGTTTTATATGAAGAGCGCGGGAAGAACCACTAACCCTGGCTATCTTGGGTGCAAAAAACAGGTATTTGGTCAGTGTCGCAGATAACTGCACGACTCAGACCAAGGATAACCAACAACGCCTCAAGGTATGGTTGCACGGGAATGCGATTTTTATTCAAGAGCTACGCGTCCTCGGTATTATAAGAGTGCGGGCCAGGTGTTGAGTCCTTCCCCACTGTCTCTGGGGTCAGCAAAGGAAAATGGAAGGGAAATACAACGTCGTCAATCGAGAAAAACTTATCGTTCCAATCCCTTAGGGAATCTATTTTCCCATCAAAACATTGCATTCCGCTCTTTCGCTTAGCGAAAGAAACCCAACCATTGGCAATTTGCCGTTGGTAGAATACACGGAATAAGTCTACAGTCGGTTCTATATATAAGGTGAGGTAGTTAATTTCAAATTCGAAATTTTGGCCGCTCCTATACAATGCAGTTGAGAGACATGGATCTCATAATGCATTAACACGCTAATTAAAAAGCGTGACATGGGAATACGCTAGTTAGCATAGTTGAAAAAACGGGCGTATACTCCTATCTTTCCCTCTGGCGCCTGACTAATATTCTGCTGGGGATTAGGAACTTCTGGGTGTAGATAATTGGGAATATAGTATTGCGTTGTAAAGTGATCGAGTTCCTCTATTGAAAGGATTAAAGTGACTGTGGAAAGATGCTTAACCATGGTTGAGTATCAAAAAACAGTTGTCGCAAACATTACCTTAGAGAAGAACTGGTAAAGATGAAGTTTTTGAAGTCGTTAATGGAAGCATGAAAGTTTGGAAGTGATGGGCAGTCAAGGGGCGGCATAAAACGTATATATAGCCCCTTGATTTACTGTTCAAATTCTTGATTTGCGCCACGTGTTACCCACTTGCTAGATCCAACGGTGGAATGTGAAGGGGTAAAAATGACGTGGCAAACGCTTTTCCCAAGTTTCGAGGAGGTTAGGTAAAAGGGGGAATGAATTTCTTCTTGGCGGGATTATTTGAACTCTTCTTGCATAATCTGAGTGTGCATATGCGCATGTTGATGTTGGAGCGCTTAGAAGATTCTAGTCTAGTAGCCATGGTTAGAACCTGCGACCACTAGACTGGGGGGACATGATGATGTATAGTTCCTAGTCGGGATGGATAGTCTGACACACGGGTACTACCCGTATCCATCAGGTATGGGTCAATACTTACACAGCGTGCGCACATCCCAGGAGGCCCGGTAAGCCGATGTCGTACATGCTGTTAATTACTTAACCGTGTCCTCGTCGCACTACGACGGGATCAGACAGAATATAATCTATCTTTTGATTATATTCTCCTAGAGAAGGAGGATATACACTTACCTTAGTTATGTGATAAGGATCAAACTATTTTGAGTCATTATCTCTTCCTTAGGCCGCACGATTAAGAGAGCCCAGCCAGGACTCTCTCGGGTATAAAATGAACCCCTATGGTTCCACAAAGGTACGATACACATAATACCCTCAACCCTAATACGCTCAAATCGAATACTTACTCTCACGCCGGAGTCTAATCGTGGCTCACAAACCTACGATAAGCCTAATGTTGTATGTTTTTAGTGCGCATGGTTCTGAAACAATTTTCACTTGGTGCAAGAGCCGGCGCCCACAAGACACCGAATTAAGCCTAATTCGGGGCAAGCTCGGTCCATCCAACTTTTGTATCAACAAGCTACTAGACTATGAATCTGTGAGGCCTCTGCTGGAAATTTTTCATTCCAAAAGAAGTTCATGCGCAATGTAGATGTGAACGAAATAATTTTGAATGTACCAGCGAATATGCACCCATGTCATACACCACTAGCACCTACCCCACTTCGGGAACTGGGAAAGGTATCAACCACGTCATAGAATGACACTAGTTCACACCGTTGGATGAACTCCACCTTTAGACACATGCCGCATGATCCCGTGTATGTAAAGGAGTATTAAATGCAGTCCTTATGACCTTCATTTTTCTTTACGTCATTTCAAAAACTTCCACCATTGTTAAAAATCTGCAAAAAACACTATTCGTGTAGAAACGATCTTCAAATCAACATACAGATTAATCATTTTGAGAGGGAAAATGGTGGCACAACTATTTGATGTGAAGTCATGTATCTCTTGAACAAGAGCTTTCAAAATTTACCACCAAATATCACATTTCTACAGACCTTCACCCGATTATACCAGATCCACAAGCACACATAGGAAGCTTTCCTTCTGGAAAGATTGGTGTATACACCAAATTTTTGAGTTTTCCAACAACCACTAAGCCGCTTCCTAATCGACGTGTTGAGCTACTAAAGTATTCATCTATTCCAGCTGCAGTGTATTGACGCAACCAAGATCTCGAATTTTGAAATTAACTGTTGTAAGCAACACCCAATTGAATCTCAGTGTTGATAGAAAATTTGGATGGACCGAGCTTAACCCGATCTAGGCTTAATTCTAGGTCTTGTGAACTTCGGCTCTTGCACCAAGTGAAACTTGTTTGAGAACCATGCTCACTAAAAACATACATCGTTAGGCTTACCGTGGTTTTGTGACCCACGATTAGACTCCGGCGTGAGAGTAAGTAATCGATTTGAGTATGTGTGAGGGTTTAGGGTAGTGTGTATCGTACCTTTGTGGAACCATGGGGGTTCATTTCATACCCAAGAGAGTCCTGGCTGGGCTCTCCTACTCTTGCGGCCGAAGGAAAGGATAATGACTCAAAATAGTTTGATCCTTATCGCATAAATAAGGTAAGTGTATATCCTATTTCCTTAAGCGAATAGAATCATAAGATACATTATATTCTGTCTGATCCTATCGCAGTGCGGCGAGGACACGGCTAAGTAATAGACCGTATGTGCAATAGCGGCTTATCGGGCCTCCTAGGTTGTGCGCGCGCCGTATAAGCATTGATCCATACCTGATGGATATGGGTAGTACCCGTGGGTCGGACTATCCAGTCCGACTAGGGACTATATTTCATCATGTCCCCACAGTCTTGTGGTCGCAGGTTCTAACCACGGCTACTAGACTATGAATCTGTGAGGCCTCTGTTGGAAATTTTTTGTAGAAACTAGAAGGGGGGGTTGAATAGTTTCTCTTCAATTAGTTACCTAATTTAAATTACTTTGAATTAAGTGTGTATCAAAACTATCTTTTACTTAAAGCTAAGTTGCATAATGACTAGGTTCAATTCAAAGGCATTAGCAAATGTAATAGGTAAGTATAATGATAATGAAATAAGTAAAGAGTAAGGAAAGAGACAACCTAGTGAAAAGACACCAAGATTTATAGTGGTTCGACAACGAGGCTCTATCCTCGTTTCTACTCTACTCCTCGAGTACACCTACTCGATATTTCTACTATATCCACAAGCTCCCTTCTTGGCGGAGAAAGCCTTACATCATCGCTTACATTATTTTCCGACACTAAGCTAAATGTCGAGACCTAATCATTAGCTAGGACCAATCTACACAACGTTGCCTACTTCACAATTTAACGACACAAGGCTAGATGTCGAGTTCTAATCTCAAGGTAGAACCAATCTTCACGACGTTGCCTACTTCACCATTTAACGACACAAGGCTAGATGTCGAGTTCTAATCCAAAGCTTGAACCAATCTTCACGACTCTTCACTTTGAAGCTAAGTGAGAACTTCACACAACACAACTACTAATCACTTTCAAGTTTAGTAAGAACTCACAAGACACAACTAAGTCACTTTATAGTTTAGTGAGAACTACTACACAAATCTATTACAACTCAACTAGACATATCCAAGTACACACATGTAGCTTGGATCTACACAACACAAATCCAAGCAAACACATATGCAATGGATGTACACAACAAATCCAAGTATTTACAAATAGCTTGGATGAACACAACTAGTCTAAGTATTTCATAAATAAAAATGGATCAACAAAAATGAAAAGGCTAACATGATGAACATGACTAATTCATGGATTCATCTTTATCACAACACTAGTGAGTGATTGATCTTCTCATTGGACAAGGTATAGGAGGGGATCAAGAGGATAATCATATGTAAACATCCTTAACACTTTAAGTGATCTTTTACTAATGATTATGCTATAGAAAAGAGAAAGGGGGCTGAGAAAAACATCCAAGAGGCTTGTTGGAAAATGAGATTTGATCCACCATTTATAGAAGACAAAGTCCAACGGCTAGCTGGGCGCGGATCCTTATCTAGCCGGCGGTACCTTATCGATAAGGAACCGCCTAGCCATTTAAGGTACCGCCCAGTAGAGTCCGCTCCCTTTTTTGTCTTTTAGTGGGATAGGAATATCTGAGGTTTTTTAAACCTTCAAAGGATATTCTTATGGCATATGGAATATGCCATTTTCAAATTTACATTTTCCATTTTAATAAAACATTTTCTTAAAAAGAAAGTTTATTAAAAAATCTTTTGTCATATTAACAAAAGTAAGTTTTAAGGATAATCACTTTGATGATCACTAAGTATGATTAAGAAAAGTTAGTGATATTATTATTACCTTGATGATAGTGTTGGTTAAATAATTCGTTTTGTGTTTTACACTAAATGTGTTGTATAGTTTGTTGTGATCAAAACTAAGAAAGATTAGTTAACACTAATAATGTTTTCAGGCATCACTTGCATTAACAATCTCCCCCTTTTTGATTACGACAAACTATAAACTCATTTACTTAGAAACACAAAATATAGAATTATTAACGAGTTTATCACTATCATTTCTCCCCCTTTGTCGTAGCAAAAAGGTAAGCACAAGTCTTTGAAGATATCCGGACTTTGCTAGTAGCTCCCCCTTGGTGGTTGCTCCCCTTGCTTGGGGCACCAAGTGTATGAGCTAAGGTGACATGCTACACAAAGGTTAGTAAAAAGGAAAGAAACACCAATGTATATATGATCACTACCTACTAAGTAACTTGAGAGGGAGAAGGAGAAGAAATCTCAAATTAGAAGCAAGTATTTGCTAAGTATGTCCAAAAAGGTAAATGACAAAATCAAGGTTCAATTGGTGAAATGGATGTAGAAAGAAAACATCCAACCAATGAAGATGATAAATTTGTCAAAGGGTTTAGAATTGATAGAATCACCCATAAGCAATTGTAAATATTAACCACGATCAACTCAAAAAGAAAGAGAGAATGATCAAATAAAGAAAACAAACACAACACAAAGATTTCATATTACATAAATATGAAAAAGACAAACAAAGTAGATAGTCATACACACAATATGAGTATCCAAAGCAAAAGATATGGAAAATAAACCACAAAGCATAAGCTAGTCTAATAGTGACAATTTTCCAAGATTGCTTAAAAAATGACTCTAAAACAACTAATGTTTTATTGACTCCAATGGAGTGTATCCCTTTAGTTGGAAAAATAAGACGACGATGCACCATTCAAAGTTTTGTCCACGTGAACGAAAACTTTGAGAGGAGGTCGAGTGAAGAGGAATTCAAGAAAATTTAACTTCTCATACACATGAGCAAGTTCAATTTTTTGAAATCGACAACAAGCACACGAGGATCCATGATGCAACACAAATTCGGTTGATGGGGGAAGGCCATCACACCTAGGGTTTGGTGGTGGTGAGTAGAGTGGGTAGGTAATGTTTTCACAATGCCTTGTGAGGTTTGGGAAGGTTGAAAGATCATTGAGTTGAGGGGTGTCAAAGGGTTTTGGTGGTGGGGGGAGATTCTCCTTTTCTCCGGTGATTGGGTTAATGGATTAGGTCTCATTCCAATACTTGATTGGAGAGAAGGTGGGGTTCTTGGGTGTTTTGGATGAAAAGGGTTCATTTTTCTTGATCCAATTAGGTTTAACCGAGATTTTCGGTTTCTTGGAAAGCTTGGATGAGGAAGCTTTGGGTGAGGAGGTTTGTGACAAAGAAATGTCAAGGTTATTAAAGGGAGAGTTAGGCATTGTTGAGGTGTGAGAATGAAATCTCAAGTTTGGGGTATAAGAAGAAAGTATACAAGGCAAAGGTTTAAAAATCAAATGTGAAGTGTCAAATAATGTTTAGCCAAATTGAGTAAACATGGAATCTTGACTGGGAATAGGGTGATGAAGAAAGACCAAAAACGAGCCATAAAATGGCTTTCTGTCCGCGGTACCTTATAAGGACCGGCGGTTCCTTATCACTTAAGGAACCGCGCGTCTTTAAGGAACCGCGTGCAGTGGACTTGAAACCTAGATTTTCCAGGGTTTTGAGAAAAACTAAGACTTTTTCAAAAAATTGCAAATCTTGGAATTTTACCTCTATTAGCACTAAATTTTACTAGGGTTGCATAAAAGCAACACATTCACCAAGAATGTCTTGACAAAGGGTGACAAAATTTTTGGTAACATTTTGAACCAATTTTAGTCAAGTTTTAGAGGTTGTGATAGATTTAGGTTCAATTTTAATTTGGAATTAAAGTTGATTAATGTCCACATAGAGATAGAAGCACACAATGCTAAGACCATAATTCATTCTCATAAAACATTCATGAAAGAGATACATAAAGGAAAACAATAACTATCTAAAAACAAAACTATATTAGGCCTTGATTAGAAGTCTTCCTTGGCTTGGTTTAATGAAAAAACTTATTAGGGAAAATCATCATTTATCTCCTAGGAGGATGATTGGCAAAGAGACTCAACAAAAAGCTTTGTAACTCTATGTGAGCCACAATCATCTCCATTCTTAGGATATCAAGGAGATAGAAGTTTTTGAGGCAACAAGGGCAATTAGTGCCATTGTGCATGAAATACCCATAAAAGCTAGGATCACCTAAGTTTGGAGTGTTTGAGTGAGGTGGAGGTGGACGAGGAATGTTCTCCAAGGGTGATGAGGGTGAGTGTGGAGGCAAGCTCTCCAAGGGTGAAAAGGGTGAGTTAGGAGGGTGAATGGTGAAGTCACCATGGTATCATCAAAGTCATTCACGATGGGAATACTTTGGATGGGTTGTGGTTGGGTAGTCACATTCAAGAGATTACTTAGAGTGAAGGGTGAGGAAAGCTCATTCATCCTAGATTAGAATGAAGAGGAGGTAGAACCATGAGAATGGTTGGTTCCATGGGTTGATGAAGTCTTGCATGGAGCAAGGGGTTGTGAGTTAGATGAAGAAATGAGAATTGGGACAATCTCATTCTTGGGAGTGTGAAAGGGTGAGGAGTTAGGTTTAGCCATTTTAATCTTGATCTTAAGATTTTTCTTTGTGGTGGAGGTTTTGGATGAGTTTGAGCTTCTTGTAGAAACCATGGTTGAAATGAAGGGTTTAAGGTTTAAAGAAGAATGGTTTGATGTGTGAAGAACATGGCTAACAAGGTGGATTTAAAAGGGTGAAGGGGTGATCCAAACTAGTAATGGGTTAAAAACATTTTATGTGAACAATGAATTTAGCTAACCTAGTTTAGGAAATGTGCAGGTTTTTGCAAAGAATCAAGCAAGGTTTACACATATTAAGGAAAATAGTGTAAAGCAAAGATTTTGTCGGACACAGTA
Source organism: Glebionis coronaria (assembly GCA_025667525.1). Classification (NCBI taxonomy): domain Eukaryota; kingdom Viridiplantae; phylum Streptophyta; class Magnoliopsida; order Asterales; family Asteraceae; genus Glebionis; species Glebionis coronaria. The sequence continues at coordinate 3,379,259 of JANFOE010000109.1, forward strand.
GCCGGCGGTTACTTATCTAGGGGCGGCGGTACCTTATCAGTAAGGTACCGCGGGTCTATAAGGAACCGCGACCAGTGGTGCTCAAAAATGGTATTTCTTCAAATTTTGGTTAGCCCAGATTTTTACCAAAGGATTTTTAAGCCAAAGTTAACTATTGACCAAAATCTAGGAAGCTAACTAACACATAGGATATACAAAGCTATATAAGTCATAATGACAAACATTTAGGATAAATAACAAATAAACCAAACAAGTAGAATATAGTTAATACACATCCAAAAAAAAGGAAGCAAATGTTCAACATCACATTACATGTTTACCAACATGTATACTTTGAAACACCTCAAAGTCTTCATTTTATCTTCTTTCCCAATCCCTTGATCATTTTCCCTAAGTACTTGATTCCCTTTCTTGACTCAATCCGGTGTTCATGCTAGTCACCTTGGGTTCGAATATTTTGATGGTAAAGTTCCTCTAAATTGAGATTATTAAGAACTTCACTAGTGGAATGATGAGGAGGCGAAGCAATGTCATCTAAACCATCCACTAATGAGTTTGTGGAGTGGTGAGAAGTACTCGAAGAATCAATGGGAGCACTTCTGCCAATGCCATCACCATCACTTGTTGGCATGTCCATGTCCTCTTCATTGGATTCTTGTTGGTCGGATTTACGATCACATCTTGTCTTTCTCTTATATACCTCTTGAATAGGTAGCATGACCCGTTTGACCGGTTGAAACTGAGAAAGATCAAGATTTGGAAAATCACGACCAACCCTTTTAAAAAGGCGAGTGAGAAGCATTGCGTAAGGGAGGTTTGTTTTAGGCTTGTGAATAGCATAATTGATCCGTTGAGCGATAAAATATGCCAAATTGTAATTGGTGTTGGTAAAGATGCAATATAACATATGCACTAAACACGCCGGAACATGATCCTGGTTTCCACCAAGACAAAACACATTTTCCCTAAGGATATTGGTCCATTGGAACATATTATCATTAAGGTCGCTTAAGAGAACCTCATGACGTTTCACCGAACGTACCTTAGTATGAAGGCTTCTCTTAACGGGTCGATTACGCTTTTTGGAGACAATGTCAACAATGAAGTCAAGATCAATTTCCTCATGATCATTTGGAGGACAATTGTAGGATTCAAGGAGAGCACTAAGATTCCATTTATCCATAAAGCGACAAGTGCCTACAAATGGGACATCAAGAATTTGACCAAAAACTTCGAGAGAGTATTGAATGAGTTGATCTTTCAAGATGAACCTAACAAATATTCCATCGTTGTTTTCAATGATGGAGTATGTGCTAAAGAACTCCAATAGGAATCGAGGATAGATGTCTTCCTTAATGTTCAACAAACAATCAAATCCAATGTTTTCAAACATGGACTTGATGTAGACATAATCCTTGATATCCTTTTGGACAACTCTACCCTCATGAAAGCAACGGGATGTAAGAGAGGAAAAAGTATGTGCAAGGTGAGTTGAGTAACAAAAGTCGGAAAGGTTTGGCATATACAGTTTGGTGAGTTGATGATCCTTTTGGTATTGTGAAGGCATGATTAGTACCTAAATAAACACAAGAAAATATTTTCCCAATCACTCATATGAAAAATAAAATCAAAACTCAAAAATATGAGAATGTGTTATATCAATTTCTTGACAAACAATGGATTGAATCCATAACATTCTCATGTTCATAATGTGTCTATTCCATTATTAACCAAGAACATATGACCTATGTTGGATCAACATTCGACTAGAGCATTAGTTTTTCAAAACAAGGTTTTTAGTTAAGCATTAACAATGCAACTACCTATTTGTTCATGGGTTCATCTCAATTCCATATTTTAACCAAAATCATTTAGCCAAAATTCGGATTTGTTCTACAAGTGGGTTTTAGTGAAATCTTAATGAATATGAACCTAAGGAATCATAGTAAAATAACCATGTCAACCAATATTCCTATTAAGGTTCTAATTCAATTTCAATTTTAAAAATCCCCAATTATGAAAGGATGAACCCTAGAACAAAATAGATGAAATTGAAAGAAAGTACTTACAATTAGTTGATGTTTGATGAAGGATGAGTGAAACCCACAACTTGGAATCAATTAATTTGAGTGATTGAAGGTTTTTGAAGCTTCAACAATGGTGGAAAATATGAAAAACCGTCGGCTGTATGTTTTTGGGAGAGAGAGGGTTTGGTTTGAAAAAGGTTATTTTAATAAAACTGGCGCTCTGACAAACTTTACTGCCCGCGGTACCTGATCGATAAGGAACCGCGGGCTTGAGCCGCCAGAGATAAAGAACCGCCTTCAGAGGCTGGTTTTTATCAATGAAACACGCCAAAAATTTTAAAACCAAATTTTCTAAAATACTTAAAAATATATCTTAAACCTTTTAGAATATCATTTGGATCATCATAACACTAAGCAATATGCCTTAATGAAGGATTACGAGTTGAATCGAGATCGAAAAGAACCGAACGGACAAACGACTACTCGTAGCGAAAAAGAAAAGTGGAGAGAAGTCAAGGGAAGTGAATCAAGACTAAGGTCAATGCTCAAGGGATTAATGACAATCTTCAAATCATGAGGAAGAAGAGCTTGTGTCATATATAGTGGTTTAAGACGTGCCTTTCCGGCGAAACGTTAAACGGCTTTGGTAATGAATAAACACAAAGAAATTATTTATGTATAGACTAAGATCACTTTCAATAATAGTCTTAGTCTAAACCAAAATATGAGCAAGGTATTAATTCACTTTCTCTCCCACAAAGGGCCTACTAACTGTATGGGTGCAAACCATGGAAATCATGCTTGATACTTTAAGCTACTACTAACTTACTCTACATCACCATAGTGAGTCAAGTATCCAAGCAATGAAGGTTTGAGAGGATAAAAGAAAAGAATCACAAACCACAAACAAATGTCAAGGCAAGGATGCCAAGAACAAGCACATAGTCAAGTAATGATCAAAAGAATGATCAAAGGGCGTGTGGAAGAACGAAAGCGTACCTTGGCCACAAAGAGCAATCCATCAAGGAATCAATGAAATGCCCAAAAATGACTATGATGAGTACTAAGTCTTCAAGGACTAGTATCGTTCCCAATCATCTTGGTATCATCATTCAAGGATGTTGAAGATCAATGAAGATGAGTCTTCTACAAGTGTAAGTAACTCAATCCACAACCAACTAAGTGATTGATCTTCATGAGTACCTACACAAAGTAAGATGCAAACTAGTAGATACATTTCAAGAGTAGATCTAAAATGCATAAAGACTACTAATCTAAGAGGGATGCAATATTACCAATTAAAAGACCTATTTTTCAAGAAAAAAATTGTTTTGACCAAAGAGAAACTTTAGTACAACTTGACCTTCTAATTTGAGGAGACAATGGATCGATCCATGTTTTAAACTACAATATACTTCAAAGATCTTGAGTGACCATCGCTCTGATACCAATTGTAGAAACTAGAAGGGGGGGGGGGGGGGGTTGAATAGTTTCTCATCAATTAGTTACCTAATTTAAATTACTTTGAATTAAGTGTGTATCAAAACTATCTTTTACTTAAAGCTAAGTTGCATAATGATTAGGTTCAATTCAAATGCATTAACAAAGGTAATAGGTAAGTATAATGATAATGAAATAAGTAAAGAGTAAGGAAAGAGACAACCTAGTGACAAGATACCAAGATTTATAGTGGTTCGACAACGAGGCTCTATCCTCGTTTCTACTCCACTCCTCGAGTACACCTACTCGAGATTTCCACTATATCCACAAGATCCCTTCTTGGCGGAGAAAGCCTTACATCGTCGCTTAAGTTATTTTCCGACACTAAGCTAAATGTCAAGACCTAATCATTAGCTAGGACCAATCTACACAACGTTGCCTACTTCATAATTTAACGACACAAGGCTAGATGTTGAGTTCTAATCTCAAGGTAGAACCAATCTTCACGACGTTGCCTACTTCACCATTTAACGACACAAGGCTAGATGTCGAGTTCTAATCCAAAGCTAGAACAAATCATCACGACTCTTCACGTTGAAGCTAAATGAGAACTTCACACAACACAACAACTAATCACTTTCAAGTTTAGTGAGAACTCACAAGACACAACTACATCACTTTGTAGTTTAGTGAGAACTACTACACAAATCAATTACAACTCAACTAGACATATCCAAGTACACACACGTAGCTTGGATCTACACAACACAAATCCAAGCAAACACATATGCAATGGATGTACACAACAAATCCAAGTATTTACAAATAGCTTGGATGAACACAACTAGTCCAAGTATTTCATAAATACAAATGGATCAACAAAAGTGAAAAGGCTAACATGATGAACATGACTAATTCATGGATTCATCTTTATCACAACACTAGTGAGTGAGTGATCTTCTCATTGGAAAAGGTAAAGGAGGGGATCAAGAGGATAATCATATGTAAGCATCATTAACACTTTAAGTGATCATTTACTAATGTTTATGCTATAGAAAAGAGAAAGGGGGCTGAGAAAAACGTCCAAGAGGCTTGTTGTAAAATGAGATTTGATCCACTATTTATAGAAGACAAAGTCTAACGGCTAGCTGGGCGCGGATCCTTATCTAGCCAGCGGTACCTTATCGATAAGGAACCGCCTAGCCATTTAAGGTACCGCCTAGTAGAGTCCGCTCCCTTTTTTGTCTTTTAGTGGGATAGGAATATCTGAGGTTTTTTAAACCTTCAAAGGATATTCTTATGGCATATGGAATATGCCATTGTCAAATTTACATTTTCCATTTTAATAAAACATTTTCTTAAAAAGAAAGTTTATTAAAAAAATCTTTTGTCATATTAACAAAAGTGAGTTTTAAGGATAATCACTTTGATGATCACTAAGTATGATTGAGAAAAGTTAGTGATATGATTATTACCTTGATGATAGTGTTGGTTAAATAATTCGTTTTGTGTTTTACACTAAATGTGTTGTATAGTTTGTTGTGATCAAAACTAAGAAAGATTAGTTAACACTAATAATGTTTTTAGGCATCACTTGCATTAACATTTTTCATTCCAAAAGAATTTCATGCGCAATGTAGATGCGAACGAAATAATTTTGAATGTACCCGCGAATATACACCCACGTCATACACCACTAGCACCTACCCACTTCGGGAACTGGGAAAGGTATCAACCACCTCATAGAATGACACTAGTTCACAGAGTTGGATGAACTAAACCTTTTGACACATGTCGCATGATCATGTGTCTGTAAATGAGTATGAAATGTAGTCTTTCTAACCTTCAATCTTCTTCACGTCATTTCAAAAACTTCCACCATTGTTAGAAAACTGTAAAAAACACTTATTCGTGCATAAACGATCTTCAAATCAACATCCATTTTAATCATTTTGAGAGGAAAAAATGGTGGCACAACTATTTTATGTGAAGTCACGTATCTCTTGAACAAGATCTTTCCAAATTTACCACCAAATATCACATTTTTGCAGACCTTCACCCGATTATACCAGATCCACAAGCACACATAAGAAGCTTTCCTTCTAGAAAGATTGGTGTATACACCAGATTTTTTGAGTTTTCCAACAACCGTATACCACTAAGCCGCTTCCTAATCCACATGCTGAGCTACCACGATATTCATCTATCCCAGCTACACTGTATTGACGCAGCTAAGATCTTGAATTTTTAAATTAACTGCTCTTTGAAGAATGTTTACCCAACTATAAATCTATTCCACGCCTTCTATCACCCCTCCTGGTAAACAGATGGATATCCTTTGCCAAACGCCCCGGTTAACTACAATGCTATAAAGTCAAAATAGACTCCCTGAAGAAACGGAATGACAAGTTTTTCTGGGTAGACAAGGTTGTATTCCCGTTCGACTATGATTTTATTACTCCAGATACTATGAGAAAAGATGACCGACCAATCCCTGGCACCTATAGTGAAGCAGACGTGCAAAGGATAGACGTCGATCGCATACCAATGCACGAGTATCCAGAAGCGTTACTATACGCATTAGGGCTGAGTCATCACACTACTCTTCCTGCGAGTCATCTTCCATAATATTTTGATAACTTTGTTCATGGTAAGAATTCCTTTTTCGAATTCGTAAGTATAATGTTCCATGTGTATATACTCATGCTTCCTCTTTATTTCTACAGAAATAACTTATACGCAACTCGTGAAGCACGACCATCCTTGTGATGTGACCATACACCCACGACCTTTTACGCCGTTCGAACTATCTAACGGATGGAGCATCGGCCGACGTATTGTGGCCTTGAGTTTCCTTCTCCCACTACCAACAGAAGTACGGAGAGAGTGGTCGCACTGAATGCCACCCCAATTCGGAGTATGCCGTGCACATTAGAGTCATCGTGTGAGGAAGCGGATGTGTCAAATGAAGAAGACTTTATCCTTGAAGATAGCTCGCTCGCTGGTCCTTCAGAGTATATCATTCTAGTACCTGGATACAAGAGGTTACCGTGCTCCCCAACAAGTCAGATTCCTAAAAGGAGCAGGTCGCAGTCGACTAGACCGCGCACTGATATCGCTTCATGGGCTTACTTACTAAGCCATGTGAACAGATGCCTATCCCTAGGTATGTATACCGTTACTCCGTTCTCGCACTTTTGGTTATGCGAATAGAAATCACCTTCTAGATTTTCCTTAAACATAAATCTACAGCTCATATGGTGCGGTAACCAAGGCTGGTACTAGTGCTTCCGCCACTGAAAGGTTCCTTCCTTCTTGGAAATATACACATACCTGTGTGCTAACTAATATGGCTGATTGTGAGGATTTCCACCAACATCTGGCCCCTCCTGAGCGCGCCCTGTGGAAAAATTGGATTGTTCATTATATTAATAACAAACAACCACTAGACGTGTATACATTGAATCCCACGTCTAGTCGACACACGCTTTAGGTTTACATTGTATATGAAAGTTATGAATAAAACCTAATAACCCTTGGTTCCTTTTATAGTGTAAGGATTAGGGTTTTACAAGAGATAATAACAAATAAACAAGTAAATCTTCTATTTAGATAAACATATACAGAATATATCCTGCATATATATCCAAATAGAATCTTCTAAAAGCTTCTTGTCTACGTTTTTGTCAATGCTTGGATTGCATGTGACAATGCTTGGATTTCTCTTGACAATGCTTGATTCCATCAACGCCTAATTTGTTCTTGTCAACGCCTGGAATACTCTTGTCAACGCTTAGACAAATACCTTTATGTTTTCTTCGTTTTTGAGTTTCTGCCACACCAACTTTTTGACCCAACAATCTTCCCCTAGTTGATGGTGGCAAAACTCTATGTGTATCTCTTGTAAGTTGTACATGATCTTCAAATTGCTTCCCCTCAAGTGTAGCATGGTTTCCGGATCTTTTAAGCAACTAGGAATGCATCATGTTCATATGATTATACAATCAAAGCGGAATTAGAACACGACACATTAACAAGGTGTTTAGGCACAAATAACATGAATTAAAACAAAAGGGATGTTCATTATATTAATAATAAACATCCACTAGACGTGTATACATTGAATCCAACGTCTAGTGCACACACGCTTTAGGTTTACATTGTGAATGAATTGATATAAAACCTAATAACCCTTGGTTCCTTTTATAGTGTAAGGATTAGGGTTTTACAAGAGATAATAACAAATAAACAAGTAAATATTCTATTTAGATAAACATATACAGAATATATCCTGCTTATATATCCAGATAGAATCTTCTAAAAGCTTCTTGTCTACGTTTCTGTAAATGCTTGGATTGCATGTGACAATGCTTGGATTGCTCTTGACAATGCTTGATTCCATCAACGCCTAATTTGTTCTTGTCAACGCCTGGAATACTATTGTCAACGCTTAGACAAATACCTTTATGTTTTCTTCCTTTTTGAGTTTCTGCCACATCAACTTTTTGACCCAACAATCTTCCCCTAGTTGATGGTGGCAAAACTCTATGTGTATCTCTTGTAAGTTGTACATGATCTTCAAATTGCTTCCCCTCAAGTGTAGCATGTATGTCTTCCCCTTTTTGTCACATCAACAGGGAAGTAAACAATGTATGCAATCTTTGAAAATTCTCCAAATGTAGCTCTATGTAATGATCTTGAAGAACAATTAATATAATATTTTTGATGTAGAAGTAGATTAACCCAAACCTATGTTCCATATCTTTTACGATGATGTGATGAAGTATGTAGCTGATACAAAAATCCTCATCCTTTGTGAGACACTGAGCACGATAATGTAACTCCTTCAAGTGATAGAAAATATGTGCATAGAGAACCATAAGAAAAATCACATATTCCTAGACCTTGTATCACTTCATCAGAAACCATGTAAGCATAAACAAGTTATCTTTAAAGTCTATGACTGGGAGTGCACGACTTTAAGATATGATAGAACACAAACTCGCGAAAATCTTCTTCAATCATCAAACTTACCATAAGAATTCTTCCCCTTAAGCTAACACCTCTTCATGGCGAATTTAATGGAATAACATCTTCATACCATATGTAAAAGTTTCGCAACGGATAACTCTTTTACAAGGCTATCCCGATTACATAGTTTAAAATATCCATCAAATTCTCATGAACAATTGCTAACTCGCTTTAAAATCATTAATCCCTTTTAAAAATATCCGAGCCATAAATATCAACTTAATATTCTAAATTAAAACGGAGATTCCATGTACCTTCGTATGTAAATACCACCTTTTTGTGTGCTTAAAACGGACCAATTTTCTCAAACAGCAGCCATTCATTTTGTTGTCCAATATCCTTTACTGTCCAAGATATCAACACTGTGTGTTGTCCAATATCAGACAACACTTGTCAGCGTTTGAAAATGTATATATCGGACAACAAGTGTTAGCGCTTCCCAACAGCGCTTAACTTATTCCTTTCAGCGCCAACTTTGTACTTGTCAGCGCCTGGCCATCAGCGTCTCATCCATGCCTTGTCAGCGTCACGCCAATCATCTATCAGCGTCACACCAACATCTATCAGCGTCTAAATAACACATGTCAGCGGGTAATAGATCTAGGGTTTTATAAACCCTAAATCATGATTTTATGTGAAAACCATAAACTGCAGTGAACTTTAACATCGAATATCTTCTTCATGAGAGCTCAGATCGAAGATCCCTTCGGTGAGATCCTAGACACAAGTGTCAAGAACCTACAGATTGAATTTCACGACGATCCAACGGTTAACGAAGGAGAAATCGCGTTTTTACTATTACTGTTCACAGAAAACAGCATATGACCCCTGCTGAGTTTGACGCTTAATAACCTTTTCTTGGGGATAGATCTAGACAATCCCTTCGGTGGATATCTAGATATATGTGTGTAGAACATACAACAAAAATTTTCATGACGATCCAACAGTCCAATAAAGAGTTATGACCTTCTGAATACTGCTGCGCACACAAAAACGTCCAGAAAAACCCTAGACGGATTTTTCTTCTTTTCACCATACACGAACACCTTGTTGGCCTTCCAAGCTAACGATGCGGGTTCGATTCCCGCTACCCGCTTTATACCCTCTTCCTAGCATCACGAGCCACGAGGCTCTGATACCAATTGTGGAAACCTTGGTTTCCGGATCTTTTAAGCAACTAGGAATGCATCATGTTCATATGATTATACAATCAAAGCGGAATTAGAACACGACACATTAACAAGGTGTTTAGGCACAAATAACATGAATTAAAACAAAAGGGATGTTCATTATATTAATAACAAACATCCACTAGACGTGTATACATTGAATCCCACGTCTAGTGCACACACGCTTTAGGTTTACATTGTGAATGAATTGATATAAAACCTAATAACCCTTGGTTCCTTTTATAGTGTAAGGATTAGGGTTTTACAAGAGATAATAACAAATAAACAAGTAAATCTTCTATTTAGATAAACATATACAGAATATATCCTGCATATATTTCCAAATAGAATCTTCTAAAAGCTTCTTGTCTACGTTTCTATCAATGCTTGGATTGCATGTGACAATGCTTGGATTGCTCTTGACAATGCTTGATTCCATCAACGCCTAATTTGTTCTTGTCAACGCCTGGAATACTCTTGTCAACGCTTAGACAAATACCATTATGTTTTCTTCGTTTTTGAGTTTCTGCCACATCAACTTTTTGACCCAACACGCCCGACTTCTTGACGAACTGTCCGATGAAATGCTTATACGGGAACTAGCCATAAGTGCGTCACAGGAGGTGACATTAGCTTCTCATTTAAACAAGAAGATTTCATATTTATCTCAACGCCTGACGCAAGTTTCCCTTGATTTTACCCAAGCTTTGGAAGAGAAAAACAACGAGCTTGTGTGAGCCAAAGTTAAACTTGCACGTCTGCGCGGTGTTTCTGGTTTAAATGCTGGCTTAATACAATACTTGGAGGATGAAAAAATGTCACTATTAGAATCTATAAACTGAGAGCGCCGCCTACGTGCGAGACAGGAGAAAGACAACCTCTGGGCCATGGCAGAGATTAAGAAAGGTATGGACGTCCTTGCTAATAATTGTGGTAGTTTTCTTGCCAAGTGCCAACAAGATATGGCAAGAAAGGCGGAAATTTTGAAGTGCCTGAGTACTGACTTCGATGAGGAATTATACCTACACTTATCAGTGGTTAGTGTAGAGAAGCATTGGTTGATTAAGCACGGTCTTCCATTGGCTGGCAAAGGTGCGTTGGACTCACCAAACATTGCTGGAGTGGTCCAGGAGCTTTTTGCTGCTGCCAAATTATTAGGTCAAAGTCTTTCCATGGAGCGCGCTTCCAAAGATGGTTTACTGACAGGACCATTAGAAGGTAGTACTATATATTCTCGTTATGCCCAAGAAGGTTTTGACATTCCGTGTTGTGTTCTGAAAGAGTGTCACCTTCCCTTCATAAACATTTTTGAGAAGGATCAAGACGAGCCAATTAGTGTGCTCATGGCAGGACTTACTCTGGCGAGGCATTATGAAGAGGGTGTAGAGGAGGGTCCCAACTATATTGCCAAGCCAGATATCTCCCAACTACAGGTTCCTGCCTACTCTTCTGGTGCGCCAAATATGGTTTCTCTAGAGACGGTGTTAAAGCGTCATGCTAAGCGCGTTTCTAATGTAGTGATTGTGGTAGGTTCAATTGTTTGTTTCTCGGTATCTTAACGAATTGATTTTCGGTTCAAAGTACGACTCTATTGTTTTTGGTGAAACAAATATTTTTTGTTGTTTTAAAAATAAATGTGCAAAACTCAAAAGTAAATGACGTTAAAGTAAATCTAAGTCTAACTTAAAATAAATGGCAAGTATTTAAAAGCGTGACGAGAAATTAAAGTGCAATTAATGTAAACAACGCAAACTTAAATCTATCTAAGGCAAACTTAAAACGTAACTAAAACTTAAAACTAGGAAAGGCTAAAATAAGTCTAAGGCAAGTAATCTTAAAGTGCAACTAAATAAAAAAGGCGGGAAAAATAAAGCTTGAAAATTAAAAACAGAAACTTAAAAACAATAACTTAAAAGAACCTGAAAAATAGCTCATCCGGAATAAACCTTCGTTCAGAATAATCACTCATCCGGAATGTCACCTTCGTTCGGAATGATTCTTCTTCACTCGGAACATTTACCCAAAACTTTGATCCGGAATAAAATGTTTACTCGGAATATGTCACCTATCCGGAATAAACTTCTTGATTCGGAATGTAGCTTTGATCTGGAATGTTGCCTTTGATCCGGAATATCTCTTGATCCGGAATATCTTAATATTCCGAATAAAGCACTTTGATCCGGAATAATAAATTATTCCGGATGAACTTACTGATCCGGAATATTTTCCTTGATCCGGAATAATCCTTTGATCCGGAATGTGAGCATGATCCGGAATATAAGGCTGATCCAGAATGTTTGGTATTCCGGATGGAAAGCTTGATCCGGAATAATGAATTATTCCGAATGAGCACTACTGATCCGGAATATCTAATATTCCGGATGAACAACCTTTGATCCGGAATAAAATTGCACAAACTTCTTCACTCGGAATACTGGGCTTGATCCGGAACTTTTCCTGGGAAAGATCAGTAACAGAACACACGAAGAACAAGGAAACACAGATATATACGAATCTAAACAAATATAATCAAAATCAACCAAAAGATTAAATCAAACTAATCACAAAACATCTACTAATGATAATCAAACAATCCAAAACAATCAAAATAACAAAATAACCACAATAATCAAAAACCACTTTGATCAAATCAATAAAAAACAAGAACATGAACATGAACAAATAAACATAAAGATTAAAGAAAGGAAGATAGGAGATTGACAATAAAAATAAAGATTGACAAGAATTAAAAGAACACTTACTTGAAATTAAATGTATATAAGGTGCAAGACAAGGTATTTAAATGGACATGAAATTAAATGACAAGGTAATTAAAAGTGGAAGAAATAGTTTGTCAAGCTATCCAACAAAATGAAAATGAATACATCCTAATCTATTTATAGGGGAGATTAAGGAGTGCTTAGGAAGCTTCCTCCCTCTTTTATCTTTTCCTTAATTGCACACTTAAGTCCTTAAGCTTCTTAATCCTTTGGTAATCTTCTTAATACTTGGACTTTTAATGGCTTTGTCTCGGGATTTCTTTGAACTCGTCTTGTAATTCTTCAATAAATTAGACTTGAGTTCTTCAGCTTTTAGTAAACTTCCGTCTTTTGACTTTTTCTTCGATAAATCTTCAGATTTGGTCTTGGACTTCCGTTCTTTTTGCACTCTTGACTTCTCGACTTCGTCTTTCGTCTTTTTCTTCGATAAAAGCCCGTGAATGCCCGTGTTTTCTCCACTTTTCACCTTTTCGTCTTAAATCACAACAAAAACACAAACCACACATAATTCTGACATAAGTGACATAAAATACACGTTTTGGCTCGGTTATTATTGTAATTAAGTGGTAAAAAGGATGGGTGTTTACACACCTATCAAATCCTCTACACTTGACCATTACAATGTCCTCATGCAATGCATTAGTTACAAAGCAAGATTACATTTTTCATCAAAATCAATCCACCTTGGCCTTTATTAAAGAGATAGAAAACTATAAACATTCGAAGTAAAGAAATCAAAAACATACCTTGGGTTTTGGAAATGTTGTGAATGATCATCATCCTCAAGTTTTCATGTTCTCCATACCAAGCTTAAAAACGAGATCATTGTTATTATAAGTTAGCAAACTAACACAAACTCATGTGGGCCAATTATTTACTTAGACTCCCTTATTCCTAGGTGTATCTCTTATATTTTATTGTTGTCTTGAATGATCACGAGGATGCATTGTTTGACTTATTTTGATAGTTTATTAGGCTGAAAATAAAGTGAACGATTTAATCAATAGTTAGCTAAAGGACAAAATCTTTTAAAACTGCTTCTCGGGACCTCATAAAGTTCATATCTTGGCATAACTCGCTTCGCGATTTGAGACCTTTCTTGGACCGATATTTGGCAGCGACTTCATACTTCAAACCTTGAGAGACGTTCATGAAATAATGGTCTTCTCTTCATAATAGGAATTTCTTCACTTGAAGTTTTGAGAGATTCATACTTGGACCACGACTTCTTCATTTTTCTCCAATCTTTACTTTGGACTTTGATATACAACGATCCGCCTCCTTTTTGGACTTGGATCTATTTATCCTCATACCTTGTTAGGGCCTTTTTTGGATAGACTTCTCCATGACTTTTGGGGAGTTTTTGCTTTTCGTCGTGTGTCTCGATCCTTCATATTAATCTTTGATAATTGATTCTGCACATCACTTTAGATCTTTAGCAACAAAATGTAGCCCTCATGCCTTGTTAGGGCCTTTTCGGACTCGCCAATCTTTGCATCCCGATTCAATAAGTTATGCCTTGGCTATGAACTCTAATCCATACCAAGCAACTTTTAAACGATCTTGGGCTAGAAGCTAAGTAACTTTTCAAATCGTACAACCTTATTTATTGCAGATAAATTTATTAGCAAGCGATGGGAGAATAGGCTTATAATTAACTCACATAAATTCACGAAAGAATACCAAACTTATAATTGGCTCTATCATCTCTCGTTCTCCACGGTTTAAAATCTCAAGGAATGAGACTCGTGGATGTTTAGCCTATTAAATCAAAGTTTTGGGTTTTCGAGTCGTCTATAGGATCTTGCAAACTCTTAGACTTTTTCAAGTTTTAGAAATCGCATTTTAAAGTTCCCTTGATAAATGACTCTCTAGGATCAATTATAGGAACTTGCGAAAAGTTTTTGTTCTTAACCCGTGAGAGTTAAGACTTTCGCGTTTTATAGCTCCCTATATAAAAGCCTAGCAAAACTTGACTTAAACACGTTAAGGATACTAGCTAGAGTAAACTTAGACAAGTAAACTCGGGTTGAGTCAAAAGATTCACAACGTCTGAAAATTAAAACCACTTTATTAAAAATTTATTCTAGCAAAGAAAGAAAATAACTATACAAAGGGAAAAACTAATGGGCCAAAATAGATCAAAAATTTTGAAAAATGTCGAAAAATTGATTTTCCGGTTAAAATAAGGACAAATACAAGGAAAATGCCACTTAACTTCGATAGAAGTCCCCCCTACACTTAATATAAACATTGTCCTCAATGTTTAAGCATGTGGGAGTAAACTCCCCTACACTTAGGACATTGTGCACTTTGTTTAAATCTTGCTAAGGAAGAGACTTCTAAAGAGATTCCTATTTTAATATTGAAAAATGAAAAATATAAAATAGTGAATCGAAAAGAGTTTAGGATAGAACCGGGAAGAAGGGAACACGGAATCACGGTTCGTCAAGAATCATCAAGAGTGGATCATTGAGCACTCGAATCCCTGAATATAAGAAGAGAGGAAATAGAAAACACCAACGGGTCTCCCCTACACTTAGGATAAAGAAAGCTAAAAGATAGAAACATGGGTTGCCTCCCAAGAAGCGCTTGATTTTTGATTACCGAGTCGTAAGCCTGACTCGACCTTGATCATCATAGGAAGAAGCATGAAACATATCCACCAGGATCAAAGACATAGTTTTCGTCCATCATATAGCACAAGCTTAAGGCGAACAAGGCAATCCAAAGAAGGATAGGCAAGGTTCCCTTAAGCAAAGATGGAGAAGGTGGAAGCAAGGGTGATGTGGTGCAAGCATGTCTTCAATAGTTCCAAAGATTTTTCCTTTTATTTCATCAGGTGGATACTGAGATGGCTGAAGAATATCGATACCGGGGTCGAACACCTTTTCCTTTAAGGGAAAATAACACTCAGGCTCAGCAGAATGTGAAGAAGATCCACGAAGAAGATGCACAACCTCGTCCTCAGAAGGTGGACAAAGAGGTGTTAAATCATATGTGCTGCGGATGTTGGTGTCGACCGGTTGCTTCTCCTTTGAAAGAATTTTCTTCAAATCCAAAGTAGGATCAAGACGATAATCTTCAAAGTCCAAAGGAGGTGCATCACTCTCATGAGGTAAGTATGTATTAAGAAAAGTAGAGAAGTCTTCCTCAAATGAGTAGTCATCCAAAGTAGGATCAAGTGATGGTGGAGGATCTTCATCATGTGAAGAATCACTCGAAAGAGTATCGGCCTCATCAAAATCATCATATGTGGGCATGTCGGGATACTCGGAAGTAAAATCATCAAAATCATCCGTATCTGAGCTAGAATCATCATCATAAGCATCAAAGATCGGTGCAGAATCATAAATGGGTGAAGGTTCCAAATTGGAGAGAGAATCGTCCACATCATCTTCAAAAAGTGGATTATCAATGCAAGACTCGAATAGAGGATTGTTGTAGATGACAAAATCATCGAGCACATTAATCATATTCGCAGATTCTCGTCCAAAGGATTTGCTTGTAAGCTTCCCCATTTTGAAAACTTGTGCATCATCCCCGACTCTTAAGATTAACTCACCTTCGGCAACATCAACTAAAGCTCGTCCGGTTCTCAAGAATGGCCGACCAAGTATTAAAGGAATACGAGGGTCCATTTCATAATCAACAACGACGAAGTCGACCGGGAAAGTAAATGTGCCAACTTTGATGAACACGTCTTCGGCAATACCAACGGGCTAAGCGAGAGTGCGATTTGCAAGCTCAAGAGTCATCCTTGTTGGAGTAAGGTCGGGTAATGATAGTGAAAGTCCCTAATCAATGCAAGAAACCCTAATCTTAACTTAATCAACACAAGGTATTACTTTTCAAACGTAATCTTATTATTGTATAATAAAGAATTACAAGTGTTATGGATAACACCGTTTGATGAAAATGTGTTGTGCACACTTTGAACAACAATAAACCTTAACTTATGAATACAGTCGTAGCTGTTTGATTCACTAAGTTATACGCACTAATGTTCTTAATATCTCAAAGTGTTAAAAATTAATGCATGGATACACATCCTATTTATAGTGTTACGAGTTTGACTTAAACAGTACTTGATGTCGACTACACAAGCTTTTACAAGTTCCCACATCAGTCACATGATGTCCTTCTATTCTTGGTAGTCTTCCATTATGCTTTAAGGAACAGTTGTCAAAAACAGTTTCCTTATTCTTCATATTCTCGAACACACAAATGGCATGTCCAAAGTGTGCTGAGAGTTATCATGGTATTGCCACCCCTGTTAACTCTCAACCCCTCAGAGTCCCTAATACATCTTGGCTGTTATCCATCACAGCCAAGGAGTATGTCTTTAGGTAATCTTCGACTTCCCTGACAATGTCTCTGACATGGACTCCTCTGAGGTTGCTCACAGAGACTTGGATCTCTGTGAGTCTTGCGAAACTTGCCTGCCTCCTAGGCACAGGCAAGGGACTATCTATCAGCCTAATTATGTTTAAATCAATGATCAGGGAATCTAACAAGTTTAGATTCCCAACAATCTCCCCCTATTTAAACATAAATAATGCTAGATCTAACTAAGTTAAGGTAAGTGAGTTTAACAGCTTCTTCTTACACATAACAGATCTAAACAAACATACCTCATGATTTTATTAAGACTTAAAGAAAAATACAAGTTCATTACATAAGTAAAATAAAAGATGAAGGTAAAAAGGGCTGACACCATCTTCAATAGTCATCATTTTTTATTCTTTCTTCAGCTTCGGCCACATCTAATCTGTTATCAATTTCATCCTGCAAAGTCTTTGCAAACTTCTTGGAATACTCTGTGTTGATTTTAAGACACTTCTTGTGACAGAGTAGCTGAATAGTTGAAGCCAGGCACAGCTCATCTTCCCTCTGAAAAGCATATTGGCAAGCCTTGTTCATAAAGGCCATTCCTCTTTCAGGCACTGAGTATGTCTGACCATCAACAGGGCCAACAATACCATTTGGAAGGATCAAATCCCTGTGCATACCATCCACACGAACATCTTCAGTAACAAAAGTTTCATCAACAATTTGTGAAATTCTTCTTCTTTTGTTGCCTGTCTTTGGGGGTTCTTGTTCGAAAAGCTGTGGTGGGGGATCAATCTTGAGTTTGGCAGTTGTTTCCTTGATCCAGTTAAACTTAGCCTTAAGAGTTTTAAGCAGAAGGAAATTTGCCTGTCCAGACTTTTTGGCAGCTAAGGCTTCGAGTTCAAACCATTCTGATAACCCAAGTGTCTTTAACCTGAAGTTGTCAAACACATCCATATTCCTCTGTTGGTTTTCCCTCCATAAGATCATCTGTGGGGTGTTTGTGGATTTGTGAATGGTGTATTTAAACTTGGTTATCTTGCCAGCAGCATACCTGTTGTTCACGCAGGCATCATAGTCAGCTTTGACTTTCTTTACAGCCTCAGCGCGTTTTAGTTCCATTTCCCTCAACCTTTGTTTTTGTTTTTCCCTTTCAGGTGGTGTCATCTTCCTCAGAGTAGCTTCATATAATTCTTTGGCTGTCTTGAGCTCATTTAGTCTTTTGAATTCTTCAGCTTGTTGCTCTATTTCTTCAGGAGTTAAAGGACTCTCATCGGAAGGTGTAAAGGTTGAAAAGTGGGAAAGGTCTGTGATGGATCCTCCTGTCTCTAGCATCGCAGCTATCTTCTTAAGTTTGGTGTCAGTATCAACCAAAACTATCTCCTTCCCTTTCTTCGAGACAGAGGACTCCACACTTATGTTTTTCAAATCATCAGCTCTTTTGAGAAACGCTGTCTGAGCCTGATTTTGAATAGATTTTGGGAGAGAGCTTACAGTGAATTTTAGTTTCTTGACCGCTGGCTCATCATCATCCTCAGGCTTGCTGATGTTAACTAAGATCATGGATTTAGATGAGTCAGCTCCATCTTGTGTTTGTTGCTCCCCCTGAGTATCATCCTCATCATCATGTACTATAACTGGTGTGATGACTTGTAGAGGAACAGGTGTAGTTGAGGGATTGGCTGAAGATGAGCCTTGTTCAGCAGATGCAAGGCTTAGTGTAGCATTCTTCTCCCCCTCACGTTCATCCTTACTTCCCTGATGTTTGGATGAACGTGCCTGAAAGCGTCTTGCAATCTGCTCCACAGAGGCAGCCATGGCACGTTGTCTCTTTCTCGAAGCCCTGGCAATCTTCAGCAAGAGATTGGCATTGGCATTAGTATTTGCCTGAACACGCCTGACAATAAAGCCAGCATGGTTGTATTGCCTGTTGCGAACCTCATTGAAGTGCCTGTTCATGTTGTTTTCTTGTTCATGGAACATAGTAGGGACAACAGAGTCAATGGCATCCTTGATTCGTGTCGAGAGATGACTTAGTCCCTGGGCGACACCTTTTCTTGCACCCTCCTGAATTGGCTCAGTGACATCCTCAGTCACAGCCTTCTTTATAATGCCTAGAAAAGTGACAGTGAAATTGTGCATCTCTGACTTGATCACGTCCAGCTTCCTTGATAAGCGCTCAATATCAAATTGATGATGTACGGGCTGAAGATTCTTGATATTGAGGCTTTGCTGAGCAAAATCATCCCCCTTGGAATTAAATCGAAGTTGGTCTGGGTAGGATGATCAAACATGAGGAATTCGGCTGTTGGATCATATGTAGGTCTTTGGAAGACTGTTGTTGCAGATGTAGCAGAGTTTGGAGTGTCAACAGCTTCCTTGAGAGGAGAAGTCTTGTCATCTTCTTTAGGAGGAGAGGCTGACAGCTGGTCATCCTCATCTTCTTCATCCTCTTCATCAAACATTCCCTCAGGGAATTCATCTTCAGGCATGGGTTCAAACTCAGAGACATAATCTTCTACTGAGAGCATTTCTTCATCAGCATTGAGCACAGGTTCTTCTTCATTTGGAATGTCCTGAGTTATTGTTTCAGCCTCCTTTTCATGTACCTGAGATTCTTTGACTGGCTGTACAATTTCAGCCTGCAAGTTTGTTGTAATTAGTAACAGGGAAAAATATAAGGTGAATGGTCGTCATTTCGCTGTCCCAGAGAGGCTGAGGGTGATTACTCAGCCACTCCAAAGGATAAATCCTTGGGATTCTTTTAAGTGTGAATGAAGTGTGGTTAATGGTCGCCATTCGCTGCCCCTAGGAAAGCTGAGTATGATTATTCAGCCCCCCCAAAAGGTAAAAAAACCTTTGGGACTCTTTTGATTGTGAGACATATGTTGTTTAATGATCGCCAGTCGCTGCCCCTAGGAAAGCTGAGTGTGATTATTCAGCCCCCCCAAAAGGTAAAACCTTTGGGACTCTTTTAAGAGTGAAACATATGTTGTTGTAGGTCGCCTGTTACGCTGCCCCTAGGAAAGCTGAGGGTGATGATTCAGCTCCCCCTGAAAAGATAAATCCTTTGGGACTCTTTTTAAGGAGGGAACCAAGAGGCTGTGTGAAGTACAGCTGATCAAGGTTGAGACATTAATGTATTCAGGTTGTTGTTAGCCTGAATACTGTCTAGAGGGTTCAGGGTCATCGGGGTGCTTTATAAACACAAATGAATCATTCCCTGGTGCAAAGACAGGGTGTACAGAAGTCTTAAAGTATTCTAAGTGTAATGACAGACTTCTATGGGTCGAGGATTACCCTAACTTCACCACTCTCTCCTACAGACATAATGAGAGTGATTGCTTGTGAACCTCTAAAAATGTACACTGATTACCTGTGAGATATCAGCTTGGTTTGGCTGGTTTCCTGTTGTCTCTGTTGTCCTAGAGACACTAGACGCCTGTTGTTTGTAAGCCAAAGGTTCTGAATCCACAAGAGTATCTGGACCAGAGGCGGTGTTAATCTTCTTTTCCTTGGCCTTACTAACAGCTTTGGAGTGGGAAGAAGAGGGGATTTTCTTCTTCTTTGGCTGTTGGCCAGATGAAGCCTTGGACTTAGTAGTGTGCTGCCCAGAGGTCAAAGACGTAGACTTGCCAGCGACACTAGAAGTATTCACCTTCTCAGAGGAAGGGAGCAAGGGCTTCTCAGCGTTGGGTACCTGGTTGGCCACGTTCAGCATGTGGGCGGTGACAGGGATATCCTCAGCTCCTATCTCCTTGTAGATGGCGCCTGTGATGCGATAGGGCTTAAGAGCAGTCAAGGCCTTGTTGTGATACTTGTCTCCCAGCAAACTTTCAAAGATCAGGGACAGGAAGCGCACATAACAGATGTTCTTTTCCCTGACCTGATTCCTTCTCTTGAGTTGTTCTACCAGGTTTGAGAACAGGATGCTTCCAAAGTCGACATCAGCTCCCCAAATTAATCCATACGCAATAGCCTGATGATTGGATGACATCTGATCCTGTGATCCCTGCATTCCTCCCAGGGACTTCACAATGTGGGTGAAGAGGACACGCCACATAGGGGTAAAATACTTAATCTTCAGAGGCGATTTGGCGAGGACCTCTGCTGGAGTAAGGGCAGGGTTAACATCATGGCAAGGGTTTAGTGTGGCCAGGGCTTCCTTGACAACCTTTTTGTCAACAGTCTTCAAGCATTCATCTCCATGTTTTAGTCCGGCCACACTAGAAAAGTCGTTAAGGGAAAAGGCAAAGGGATGTTCATTGCATGAGAGGCTAAATGTAATGGTGTCTTCTACTACTTCAGCAGAATACCAGAATTCCCTAAGGTATTCTTGGTAAAAAGTGGATGGAGATTTGGTGAAGGCTTCATTTAGGTCACAATGTTGCATGAAATTTACCAGATCTGAATAGGTGCTGTTTGGTGCCTTAATCCATCCAATGGCGTTGTTTGGAGGCGATGATGCTCTCGTTGATCTCGAAGTTCACATTGGAGGCTTTTGGAACGGGAAACGCCATTGATTTGAGGTTGAAGGTGAGTGAAAATGGCGGATGGTTGAGAGAGATAAGAATTTAGAGAGAGAAGTTGATTTTAGAATGGTGGTGGGTGAGAAGAGAGAGAAGACAATATATATTCAAACTTAAGTGAACAGTTATTCAACCATATTAAATACAAGAGCGAAAATGACTGCTCAAGTGGGTCCCCTTGACCTTTCAAAAAGTTTGTCTCCTCGTTATCCGTAAAATAAATGATTAAATATGTGAGAATGTTTTTGCATTTACTTGGAAAGTAACTACCTAGTTTCATGTGAAAAACATTTAATAAAACATTTAATATAGAATCAATCATTTAATGAACACATTTAATATCAAGCCACAGGCTTTGAGATATTGAGCATCCCTAGCTCAGCAACTAGCCTGTTGAACGAAGGTTCAGCCAAAGGCTTTGTAAAGATATCAGCTAGTTGCAGCTCTGTGGGAACAAAATGCAGCTCAATATCTCCCTTCATTATATGATCCCTGATAAAATGATACCTGATATCAATGTGTTTGGTACGAGAGTGAAGAACAGGGTTGTTGGATATGGCAATGGCGCTGGTGTTGTCACAAAAGATTGGCACTTTGTCATACAAGATTTCATAGTCAGCCAATTGACTTTTCATCCAGAGCACCTGAGCACAACAGCTGGCTGCAGCGACATATTCTGCTTCAGCTGAAGACATAGCCACAGAGTTTTGCTTCTTAGCACTCCATCCAACCAATTTTCCTCCTAGGATTTGACAGCTGCCTGAAGTACTTTTCCTGTCAATACAGCATCCAGCATAATCTGAATCTGAATAGGCCTTGAGATCAAATCCTGATTCCTTTGGATACCATAGACCTAGGGATGGTGTTCCTTTGAGATACCTGAAAATTCTCTTAACAGCCACTAGATGGGATTCTTTTGGGTTAGCTTGGTACCTTGCACAGAGACATGTGGAGAATTGGATATCTGGACGACTGGCTGTTAGATACATCAGTGACCCAATCATGCCTCTATATAAAGTCTCATTGACAGAGACCCCTGACTTATCAGGGCCCAAGTTGTTGGGTGGAAGCATGGGGCATTTCACTGATGCACAATCAGCTAAGTCATATTTTTTAAGTAAATCCTTAACATACTTTTCTTGACAAATAGAAATTCCCTTAGGACATTGTTTAATTTGAAAGCCCAAAAAGTAAGTTAATTCACCCATCATACTCATCTCATATTTCTTGGTCATTAATTTAGCAAAACGTTTACTAAGATTGATATTTGTTGACCCAAAGATGATATCATCCACATAAATCTGCACAATGATGAAATCACTCTTGTCCTTGAAGGTAAAGAGTGTTTTATCAATAGAACCCCTGATAAATTTATTTTCAGATAAGAAATTTGAAAGAGTTTCATACCATGCTCTTGGAGCTTGTTTCAGACCATACATTGCTTTGTGTAGTCTGTACACATGGTTGGGAAACTCGCTGTTCTCAAATCCTTCAGGTTGTGCAACATAGACTTCCTCAGCCAAATCACGATTGAGGAAGGCACTCTTTACATCCATCTGATAGACAGTGATGTTCATATAGGCAGCATAAGCAAGAAAGATTCTGATGGCCTCAAGTCTAGCAACAGGTGCAAAAGTTTCATCATAATCAATTCCTTCAGTCTGAGAGAATCCCTGTGCTACCAGTCTTGCCTTGTTCCTGATGATGTTCCCAATTTCATCCATTTTATTTCTATAGATCCATCTAGTGCCTGTGATATTCTTTCCAGGTGGAGCTGGCACTAGTGTCCATACTTTGTTCCTTTTGAACTGATTGATTTCTTCTTGCATAGCAGCTACCCATCCTTCTTCTACCAGATCCTCAGCAACTCTTTTAGGTTGGATTTGAGAAAGAAATTCAGCAAATAGACATTCATTGGCTGAGGCTGACTCTGAGTCTTGGATCCGCTGTCTGGTTGTGACCCCTGCATTTGGTTCCCCAATAATGTTGACAAGAAGAATGTGTTGATCTCTTGACCACTTATTTTGAGGAGCTGGGGATTCAAGAACAGGGGTACCTGAGGGCACAGCTGGTACAATTTGAGTCTCATCCTGCTGACTAGGAGGGCTTTCTTCAAAGACTACTTCAGTGTCAGAGTCTTCTTCAGCCATATCAAGGGAAGCTATTTCATTATCAGCAGGAGAATCTTCAGAGATTTGAAGAATTGGTGAGTCATCAATATCATGAGAAGGACCATCAGAGATTTGAGGTTCTTCTTCATCAAGTTCCTGAGAGGTAGGAACTTCTATGTTGTGAGTAGACAGAGGGTCAAAAGCAGGAACATAAGGAGTGAGAGTGTTGGAGTGGTGATGACTGGTAGGTCTGGGTTCTGTGAACTCATCACTTGGGAAAGAAATATTTTCATTAAAATCTACTTCATCACCCTCTGTTCCTGTCCTCTGTATGACTTCATCATCTTCATTAAATCTGACATGGAAAGTTTCTTCTACTTCTTGTCTTCTGATGTTGAATACTCTGAAGGCTTTGGCTGTTGGAGAGTATCCCAAAAATAAACCATCATCAGCTTTTTCATCAAACTTTCCAAGTTAATCCCTGTAGTTATAAATAAACACAGGGCATCCAAACACATGAAAATAGCTGACGTCTGGAGATCTTTTTCTGAAAACTTCATAGAAGGTTTTGCCATGTCTTTTGACAATGATTGATCTGTTTTGAGTGTAGCAGGCAGTGTGTACAGCTTCTCCCCAAAATTGCTTTGGTAAGGCTGCACCATTTAACATAGTTCTTGCTGCTTCAATCAGAGTCCTGTTTCTTCTTTCAGCCACACCATTTTGTTCAGGAGTGCCAGCTGAAGAGAAGTTCTGAGAAATCCCTTTTTCATCACAAAATGATTCAAGTTGATGATTCTTTAATTCTGTATCATTATCACTTCTTAGAGCTTTGACTCTAACATCATTCATATTTTCAACCTGTCTGATGAAGGACATGATGGTATCAGCTGCATCACTTTTCCTTCTGAGGAAGAACACCCATGTATATCTTGAAAATTCATCAACTATGACCAAGGTGTATTTGTTGTGATTAATGGTTTGAGGTTTGACAGGCCCAAACAAGTCCATGTGAAGGAGATGTAGGCACTTGTCAATAGAGAATGATTGCCTAGTCTTGAATGAAGACCTGTGATGTTTTCCTTTGACACAGGCAGAACAAGTTTTGTCTTTGGAAAACGTTACTGAAGGTAGACCAGCAACCAAGTTTTGAGTGGCTATCTTATTGATGTTCTTGAAGTTGAGATGAGACAGTCTTTTGTGCCACAGCCAGTTGACACTTTCAGAGGCTTTGGCAAGAAAACAATTTGAACTGTCTTCAGAGCACACAGCCATGTTGATGACATAAACATCTCTCCTTCTAGGTGCAACCAGCACAACATCATTATTTTTGTTGAATATGGTTCCCTGAGTCTTAGTAAACAAAACCTTATAGTCAGCATCACATAATTGGCTGATGCTAATAAGATTGTGTTTAAGACCATTCACATATGCAACCCTGGTAAAAGTGATCCCATTGCAATTCACTGAGCCATATCCTTCTGTGTCACCTGAAGAGTTATCTCCAAACACCACTTTGGGACCTGGCTCCTTTGAGTATCTGTGCAGGTATTGTTGAATCCCTGTCATGTGTCTAGAACAGCCACTATCTAGATACCATACCGATTCCTTGAGATATTTCTGCACAGATACATAGAAACAGATTAGTTCCTATGGTGAACCCACTTTCCAGTGGGTTCCCTGAATTGCTTGTTAGCAACTCTTGTGTTCCTGAAAAACTTTTGGCGTTGGGATGGACAGTTCATTGTTTCATGGTTATAACTCCCCCAGATATCACACCCAGGGAAGTCACCACACTCGTCTGAGTGATGGTCTGTGAACCCACAAAATTTACAGGGAGGATAAGATTTGTAATTTCCCTGTTGTCTTTTGGAACTCTGTGGTCTGTCCCTAGAGGGTGTCTGTGCTCTTTTAGCTGCCATGTGTCTGTCATGATCTAAGGTCGAATGGTGAGAATTTTTACAAACATTGCAATAAGGTTTGATTAACCTTTCCCTTTTGGGTTCACCTAGGACTGACTTAGGTTCATGAGAAGTAGAGCATTCAGCGGAAGGCTTAATGTGTTGTTTCAAGAGTTCTACTTCTTTCATAAGAGACAACAGGCGATCTTCAGTGGTGGGGTCAACCTTATTCACAGCTTTAGTAGTAACAGGCTTAAAAGCTACTTGTTTACCAGTTTGTTTAGCAGGCACACGAAAAACTTTGGCTGGAGGATTCTCAATATCTGTCCTAAGTTCTTCCTTAGCAGATCTAGAAGAACTGCTAGGTTCAACTCCAGAGAGTTTGGGCAAAGGTGGTAGCTCAGCCACATCTTCAGAGACAGGGTCATTAGTCAAAGAGGTATCTGACATATGAATAGTCTCTGTAGATTTAAAGACAATGTCTTTGGGTTTGGTGAGAATCCTCAGCTTTTTATTCTTAGCAGTTATATCCCTGTTTAAGTCAGCAGGCACTTCATCCCTAAGCAATTCATCAATAGTAAACCTAGCACACAACCATTTTTCAATAATCTTGTTCAATTGAGTGACTTGATCATTTAAAGCTATGTTTTTCAAGGTTAATCTAGCTACTTCATTTTGCAGGGATATTTTCTCTAAGTTAACCCGCCTGAGAGTTTCACATTCAGCCTTAGCATTTATCATTTCAGTTTTAACAGAGTGAAACTTATCAAGTAGGTTCTTCCTTTGTTCCTCAACAAAGTGCAAATCAACAATGGTGTAATCAAGGACATGCTTACGTTCATCACTATCAGACATAGATAGAAGCCTGTGTACCTTTTTCATTGTGATGTCAACCCATTGTCCTGATCTTGCATCACCTTTTCCAACTGCTGGTTCATCCTCAGATATCGCCATAAAAGCCCTGACTCTTGTGGTGTCTTCTTCATCTGAAGTCAATGGTTCATCATTCCAATCATAAGTTTCAGCAACCAACCCTTTCTCAGTCTTTTTCTCACCACCTTTCTTTTTGGACATAGCTTCAATCTTCAAGTTCATTTGTTCTAACTCAGCTTTAAGTGCCTTGTACTTATTTTTGTAATCTTTCTTCTCAGTGTCTGAAGAATTCGATTGAGATGAGTTGTTATGTTGTTTGAACTTGTAGGGTTTGGATGAAGATGATGGATAAGAGGGTGAGGATGTCTTGGTAGAAGGACACTCTTTTTGATAATGTCCAAGCTTTCCACAGGCAAAACATGTTTCTTTTGACCTGTCAGTTGGTTTGCTAGCTGATCCTACTCTTCCAGATCTTTTGTAGTATCTTCTTTGGTTGGCTAGCAGTGCTCTTTCATGGAATTCTGCATTGAGGTCTGACAAGAATTCTTGGCTGCTGCGGGTATCTTCTTCAATATCAGAATCGCTGTCATGAGGATGTGTTGTAGAGATCAAAGCTTTGGAAGTTGCTCCTTGGACAACAAATCTTTCAGTCTCTGATTTGTAGATAGTATCGATCATCCCTTCTTCATAATTGTACTTACCATAGAGCTGAGCAAGGGTATCATTTTTGATTGAGTTGTTAGCTCTCTGAGTCTGATTCATGCTCATCCACTTTCTTGGAAGGCTGTTGACAAAAGTAGCATTGATCTCAGCTTGACCAATAGTGACATCATTCATAGCAAGGTCATTTAGAAGAATCTTCAGCCTAGTATAGGTTTGCTGAACCTTTTCACCTTCAAGTGACTTAAAGGCATTAAACTGAAGTCTGAGTGCCTGAATCTTTGTCTCTCTTGTTTCAGAGGGTCCTTCATGGCCAAGAATGAGGTCTGTCCACATTTGTTTAACTGTAGGACACTGAATGACAGACTTCATGATATGCTTGGGAAGACAGGAAATTATGATGCTTTTGAGACGTTTATCTTGGTTTGCTAATTTCCTATCAGCTGAGGTCCATTGTTTGACAGGTTTGGGAAGAGGGTTTTCTTCAGTAGATGTAAGCGCCATGGGAATATATGGACCATTTTCTAAAATTTCTAAGAGAAAAGGTTCAAGTCCATCAAGGTATACAAGAAATTGACTCTTCCAACTGGCAAAGTCTTCTTCATCAAAGACTGGTACACTGGTTACGTGTGATCCACCTCTTGAGTCAAGAAGTTGGGGTAGATCATCGTCATTTGCTGGAGGGTTAAGTCTTGGTGAAGATGGGTTTGTGGAAGGTGAGTGTGGGCTAGAAGTTTCCGGCATGGTGGATCTTGATTATAAAACAGAGAACGATGTTTCTTGAAGGTTTTAATATCAAACACCGCTCTGATACCAATTGAAAGTCCCTAATCAATGCAAGAAACCCTAATCTTAACTTAATCAACACAAGGTATTACTTTTCAAACGTAATCTTATTATTGTATAATAAAGAATTACAAGTGTTATGGATAACACCGTTTGATGACAATGTGTTGTGCACACTTTGAACAACAATAAACCTTAACTTATGAATACAGTCGTAGCTGTTTGATTCACTAAGTTATACGCACTAATGTTCTTAATATCTCAAAGTGTTAAAAATTAATGCATGGATACACATCCTATTTATAGTGTTACGAGTTTAACTTAAACAGTACTTGATGTCGACTACACAAGCTTTTACAAGTTCCCACATCAGTCACATGATGTCCTTCTATTCTTGGTAGTCTTCCATTATGCTTTAAGGAACAGTTGTCAAAAACAGTTTCCTTATTCTTCATATTCTCGAACACACAAATGGCATGTCCAAAGTGTGCTGAGAGTTATCAGGGTATTGCCACCCCTGTTAACTCTCAACCCCTCAGAGTCCCTAATACATCTTGGCTGTTATCCATCACAGCCAAGGAGTATGTCTTCAGGTAATCTTCGACTTCCCTGACAATGTCTCTGACATGGACTCCTCTGAGGTTGCTCACAGACACTTGGATCTCTGTGAGTCTTGTGAAACTTGCCTGCCTCCTAGGCACAGGCAAGGGACTATCTATCAGCCTAATTATGTTTAAATCAATGATCAGGGAATCTAACAAGTTTAGATTCCCAACAGATAGTGTTTTTCAAACACTCAAAGGCATAAGATTAATACTGGCCCCAAGAACAGCAAGGGCATTAAATTCTTCGGTTTTGTTAAAGATGCAAGGCAACACAAAACGACCGGGATCTCTAAGTTTTTCCGGAAGTTCTTTGAGAATAACTGTAGAAAAGTTTTCATTTAAGCGTGTGTTGGCGAGCTCAATAAGCTTCTCCTTCTTGTTAAGCAATTCCTTGAATGCTTTGACAAATTTCGGCATGTGGACAAGTGCTTCAACAAGGCTAATGTTGAAAGTCATTTGAGAGATCATCTTCAAATAATTTGACACTTGAATGTCATCCTTTGTGTGCATTGTGGTCTTGCCTAAACGAGATGGATAAGGAATATTGGGGTTGGGTGGTGAAGGTGTTGGTGTAGGTAAAGGTTGAGATGTTGAAGGGTTCTTCTTGGGGACATCGTCATGACGAGGCGGAGACGGTAATGGTGTACTAATACTAGGTGTAGGAGTAGTAGGGATAAATGGTGGTGGAGGAGGTATAGATGATGGGGGAGGGATAGGTGGTCCGACTATGGTGACTCCACTACGTGTAGTAATAGCACTCACATTTGCTCGCGGATTGGTGACGGTGTTTGAAGGTAGAGAACTCGAGGTAGAGGGTTGAGTTGTGGGCAAGAAACTAGCCAGCATATTCTTTATATCATTCGTTTGAGTGCTAAAGGAGGATTGAATATTATCTCGAAGCTCGGATCTAATGTCATTTCCTTGCTTGGTGATATCTCCTTTCAGATTGATAATTTGGCTCTGCAGATTCTTGATTTGCTCACCTTGGGTTCTCATTAAGGCTTCAACATCCGGATTCATGGGTGGGGTTTGTTGAGCGGGTGGGTGATAAGGATTAGAAGCTCGAGGTGGGATTTGGTTGCTTCTATTATAGTTGTTGGCGGGGTTTTGGTTTTGAGGAGAAAAACCGGGGGAAAGGTAGTTGTTGGATCGGTAACTCAGCAAATTTCTATCCCCTTGAGGTCAAGCTTGGTAATTTTCCGGTGAATAATTACCATAATCTGCATACACGTTTTCCGGATTTCCTTGTGTAGAAGGACAATCAGTGTATGAGTGTGGACCGCCGCATGTTTCACAAGAAGGTGCAACCGCTTTAACTTATTGTTGTTGTTGGTTTGTAGCGAGAAGCAAAATATTTTTGTTCATTTCGTTCATCATGCGGGTGAATTCGGTCATGTCGGGGTTTGCTGAAGTAGAAGAAACATTGACTCTCGGGTTGTTCCTTGAAGAAGCGGAGGAATCCCAGTTTTTGTGATGAGTAGTCATGTTTTCAATAAGCTCTCTACACTCCTCGGGTCTCCTTTTCATAAATGTGCCACCGGCGGCTGCATTAATCTTATCACGATCACGAAAAGTCAAACCGTTGTAGAAAGTATCAATCAATGTTACTGGAAGCATGTTGTGGTTTGGACAACGATCGATCAAGACATTATATCTTTCCCAAGCATCAAAAAGAGATTCATCGGGTTCTTGCATGAAACCGCTGATTTGATTGCGAAGGCTCGTGACCATGGATGGTGGAAAGTAGCGCGACAAAAAGCGTTGGAGTCATGTCATCCCAAGTATGAATGGAATTCTTCGGGAGACGATCAAACCATTTCTCGGCGTGGTGTGATAAAGTATGTGGGAAGAGTTTTAGGCGAAGAACATCTATTGTGGCACCCGGCAACTTCATGCTTTGAGTGATTGTAATGAATTTGTCGAGGTGTTTGTTGGCATCATCATCAGGCATTCCTCGAAAAGGATTTGTTTGCACTTGCTGAATCATGTGGTGCTTCAACGAAAACTCCGGAGCCGTGATTTGCATCGGCGCAATCGGTCCTCCTCGTCAAAACATGGTAGGTTGACAAAGCTCCTCCATTGTCCGAAGATCGGGCTGTGGAAAAACATTGTTGTTATTGTTGAGGTGCGGTGGATTATTGTTGTTGTTAACACCTGCCATACTTAAATCTTCTCGAGTCTCGGGCTCTTGATAATTAGAAGATCTAGTACGCATACATCTACAAAGGCAAAAGAAAACAATACCAAACACAAAGAGAATATATATACACAATAAAAAGAAAATCTTTTTGGATTTTTCAAATTTTTAATTTTATGGTTTTTTTATCAATTTTTATTTTTATGGTTTTTTGAATTTTTTAAGCAAAAAAAAAAGTAACGCTCACGAATGAACGGATCCCAAAAAGCAACGCGTCTCTCACAGAAAACCGTTAATCTCGAAAAGAGCCGGCAGCGGCGTCATTTTAATGTAGTGATTTTGCTAGGTTCAATTGTTCGTTTCTCGATATCTTAACGAATTGATTTTCGGTTCAAAGTACGACTCTATTGTTTTTGGTGAAACAAATATTTTTGGTTGTTTTAAAAATAAATGTGCAAAACTTAAAAGTAAATGACGTTAAAGTAAATATAAGCCTAACTTAAAATAAATGGCAACTATTTAAAAGCGTGACGAGAAATTAAAGTTCAATTAATGTAAACAACGCAAACTTAAATCTATCTAAGGCAAACTTAAAACGCAACTAAAACTTAAAACTAGGCAAGGCTAAAATATGTCTAAGGCAAGTAATCTTAAAGTGCAACTAAATAAAAAAGGAGGGAAAAATAAAGCTTGAAAATTTAAAACAGAAACTTAAAAACAATAACTTAAAAGAACCTGAAAAATAGCTCATCCGGAATAAATCTTCGTTCGGAATAATCACTCATCCGGAATGTCACCTTCGTTCGGAATGATTCTTCTTCACTCGGAACATTTACCCAAAACTTTGATCCGGAATAAATTTTTTACTCGGAATATGTCACCTATCCGGAATAAACTTCTTGATTCGGAATGTAGCTTTGATCCGGAATGTTGCCCTTGATCAGGAATATCTCTTGATCCGGAATATCTTAATATTCTGAATAAAGCACTTTGATCCGGAATAATAAATTATTCCAGATGAACTTGCTGATCCGAAATATTTTCCTTGATCCGGAATGTGAGCTTGATCCGGAATATAAGGCTAATCCGGAATGTTTGGTATTCCGGATGGAAAGCTTGATCCGAAATAATGAATTATTCCGAATGAGCACTACTGATCTGGAATATCTAATATTCTGGATGAACGACCTTTGATCCGGAATAAAATTGCACAAACTTCTTCACTCGGAATACTGGGCTTGATCCGGAACTTTTCCCGGGAAAGATCAGTAACAGAACACGCGAAGAACAAGGAAACACAGATATATACGAATCTAAAATAAATATAATCAAAATCAATCAAAAGATTAAATTAAACTAATCACAAAACATCTACTAATGATAATCAAACAATCCAAAACAATCAAAATAACAAAATAACCACTTTGATCAAATCAATAAAAAACAAGAACATGAACATGAACAAATAAACATAAAGATTAAAGAAAGGAAGATAGGAGATTGACAATAAAAATAAAGATTGACAAGAATTAAAAGAAAACTTACTTGAAATTAAATGTATTTAAGGTGCAAGAAAAGGTATTTAAATGGACATGAAATTAAATGACAAGGTAATTAAAAGTGGAAGAAATAGTTTGTCAAGTTATCCAACAAAATGAAAATGAATACATCCTAATCTATTTATAGGGGAGATTAAGGAGTGCTTAGGAAGCTTCCTCCCTCTTTCATCTTTTCCTTAATTGCACACTTAAGTCCTTAAGCTTCTTAATCCTTTGTTAATCTTCTTAAAACTTGGACTTTTAATGTCTTTGTCTCGGGATTTCTTTGAACTCGTCTTGTAATTCTTCCATAAATTAGACTTGAGTTCTTCGGCTTTTAGTAAACTTCCGTCTTTTGACTTTTTCTTCGATAAATCTTCAGAATTGGTCTTGGACTTCCGTTCTTTTTGCACTCTTGACTTCTCGACTTCGTCTTTCGTCTTTTTCTTCGATAAAAGCCCATGAATGCCCGTGTTTTCTCCACTTTTCACCTTTTCGTCCTAAGTCACAACAAAAACACAAACCACACATAATTCCGACATAAATGACATAAAATACACGTTTTGGCTCGGTTATTATTGTAATTAAGTGGTAAAAAGGATGGGTGTTTACACACCTATCAGTTTCCAAGAAGAACAATTCTTTTGTCACAAGTGTTGTTATTGGTTTGGGATTGGCGCACCCTAGTTGATCCGATGGTGTACCTATAAGTCTACCTTCCCTTGATGTATATCATGTGCGCGTCTTTTAATATATGAAGGAGGCTTGGGTAGAACGCGTGCGTCACTGAACCCATCACATAGTAGATTAAAGAGATCGTTGTCAGCTGGTGACCTGTCATAAGGGCAGTTGTCATGATGTATGCCCATTTGTAACTTTGTATATTCTTTGAACACTATTTTGTAAAGTAAGAATTTTATGTTGTTTATAACGTCATGCGCCTTTGTTCACATATAGCGTCATGCGCATGTATTTTTGAATATGTACAGGTATTTGTACCCACGCTTGAGATTATGAGTGTAAGTGCATGTTTATGAGTACATTCAGTGAAGGGTATCTCTGAACTTATGGTTGATATGAGATTTCATTACGTGTGTCATGCCACTACTACTATAAGCGATGTCATAGATAAAGACGTGTTTGTTAGGCGTGCACATTGTAACTTGTGCATTTCCATCATGGAATGTGAGGAATGTCATACTTACTACAATGTCTAATAGTAAGCTGCCTAACAAATGATACCTGATTTGACGCCACTAGGGGTGTATCCCTCTTACGTGACAAGTTTAATTAGTAGGCAAAACTTATTCCTCTTATTTCACTTGGAAAAGTTTATTATACATGTACGTCGGAGGGCCAAATTTATTTTTAGAAAATAAAATACTCTTATGCATAGAAGATAAAGAGAAATAATTGGACTGTGGAACTAGCTAGGGACCGTAGTGTTTATTAATATGTTTGTGAGTGTTTTAACAAAGAACATAAAAAAAGTAAATCCTAAAGTACTTGAAAAGAAAAAATACATGGATCTTTATTGGGGGGATGTCTACAGCCAAGAAAGTGACCCATGTTGGTGGTGCGGCATCTTAGGGAGAATATCGCCTGAAACTCTGGTTATCACCTAAGTTATTCAGCATGCGACTGGATATCGACTGCGCATAGCTGTTTGTGTTCATCCTAGTCCACTGAAGTCTTTCACTTTTTTGTCTGCGTTGTTGCGTGTTGCGTGCTTTCCTTAGCCTATTAGCTCGATATTTTTGTCGCCACGTGCCAGTGATCCTTCTAGCTGGAGGTGCTATGATTCCTTTGCTTTTATGCTTATTGTCACCTTGTGATGGAAGAATTTCTACCACCCTTCGCGCAATGCTACTTATTGATGTGGTTAGAAGACCTAGGGTATGCCCTAGCTTTGAAAAGATTTTGACTTCCTTTGTGCTTTTTGCTAGGGCTGCCCAAGTAATTATGTTAGGACCTTTCCTACGACATGGGCCCGCTTGACATTGGAGACATCACGCCACCCTTTTACGGGCATCCTTGTGCATAAATGGACAAAAGTAGCCTAATCGAGTAATTTCATCGACCATCGCTCTCGGGCCGTGTAGGCATGCCTTCTTATGCGCGACTTCCACAACTACCCGTGCTCGCTCTGATGTTAGACATTGTAGGGCTTGCCCATTTCTTGATTGTTTGTACAGTGTCCCATTTATGATTTTGAAATGCTTCGCTCTCATTTGTACTTGTATGGCTCTTCTTCTACTGCTTGGCAGTACATTGTGTGTAAGGTACCCTACAAGAGGTGTCATCCATGTGGGTGATTCCTCCCTAACGGTTATAGGTGTTGGGCTCGCTTCAATGGATTTGTATAGGATCAAATCCATAAGTACATGACTAGGGGGTTTATCCATGTCCATAATTGAGAGTCGATCCATGTCAACTGAGATTTCGCTATTCTCTTATGAGACCTCTCGTATAGCAAACTCTGCGAACTGTCTAGTCATGGTCCTTATCTTTTGTGTGTACTGGATTAGCGTATGCCCTCGTGGTTCGCACAACCCTGCGACTATGTTTGCTAATAATGGGTTGTATACGTAGACCACTAGGTTCTTTATGTCCATTCTTAGTGCCAATCCCAGACCTACTATTAGGGCTTTATGGTCCACTTCCGTGCTCGTGGTGGGGAAGTCAAACAGAAGTGCATAGGTGATTTGTATGTAACATTGGTCTATGAGGATGAACCCTGCATCTGGCCCTCCTCTCCGTGTGAAGCTCGTCGAAAATAAGACCCATGGGAGCCCTTCTGGCGGGCCTTCGTGTATGGACATGCTACCTGTTTTTGGTGTTGTCTGTGAATCTTCTGAGAGACTTTTCCTTTTTATTGTTTGTGAGATGGATTCCATGATGCGCTCATCCTGCTCGATATTCTTTCTTTTCATGCTATGTCCGGAAGTACTGCTCCTCCTTCGAGTGTATCTATGTTGCGGATGGTGACTACTCCGTCTTATACTAGGAATTTGAACATACCATGTATTGTGGAAGGTACATCGCTGAACGTTTTGATTGTTGGCTGTCCTATGATGCCACTGTAGGACGAGCTGGACCGTACGACCATGAAGTCTATCCAGACGGTTGTCGAATGATCTATGTTTCTGATCGTTACCTGTGTGCAGAGGTGCCCCAATGGTTGAGTTTTGTCACCATTAAGTCCCGTAAGGACGGATGAGGTTTCTTGTAACTCGTTCTTTATTTCCCAGAGTAGTTGTGCAAAGCAGTGCTCGTTCAGTATGCTTGTTGTTGATCCTCCATCAACACACATGTTCTGTATAACATGGTTTCCGAGGGTTATGTCGATCGTTAAGGATCTGAACCTGTAGTCCATATCCGAAAGGATAGGGAACGATATCTCATTGTCGCCCGTAAATTCCACGATCGTTGTCTTCTGCATGAAAGACTTCCCCCTTTGAACCATGTAAATGGTTATGGGCTTATCCTTCTGATTTTTTACGTCGTTTTTCTTTGTATCCGCGCCCTTCCTCCAGTCCCTAATAAGATGATTCAATTTTCCTGCTTTGACCAGGCTTTTGATGTGCCTTTTTAGTTGAATGCACTCATCAGTGGTGTGGCCTTTGTCATTATGGTATTCACAATGCTTTATGTTGTCCCGTTTGTCTGTTGGGCCAATCATCGGACTAGGGTTTGGAAAGCTTGTGCCCTCAGATAAAAATATCTCCCTAGATGTTTTCTACATCTGGGTGAACTTATTGTTTTTGTTCCGCCCAGGTTTCGGTGTGCCTTGGAAATCCAGTGTACGGATGATGTTCTGTTCGTATGACTGCTTCTTGGGTCGGTCCTGATATTTGTAGCTTGATGTCATCTGCCTGCTATCCGCAGTTGCGGTTTTGACTTGAATAAACACTCGGACCTTCTTCATTACCCCATCAAATTTTTCTAGGGTTCTGTCGTTCAACTTTCTTATTAGATCCGGGTTAGTAATGCCTGCCAGGAATCCTAAAATTTTGAGAATTTCAGGGCACTATTTGATCTAGTTGCATTCGGATTTGAAACGCTCCATAAAGTCTTCGAGACTTTCATTGTGCCTCTACTTCACTCTTACAAGTGAGACGAGACTCTTATCGCACTTCTTTTGTTGCACATAGTTTCTTCATAATGCTCTTCTTAACTCCTCGAATCCACTGATGCCCCTTCGTGGGAGGCGATCGAACCAACTTCGGGCATTCCCAATGAGCGTCGAGTTGAACATATGGCACCATACGACTTCTGGCCATTGTTCTATTCCTGCTTGAGATTCGAACACCTTTAGGTGATCGTTTGGGTCTGTCGTACCATCGTAGGTTTTGACATTGGACGACATGCGTCTCTTTTTATTATCTTTAAAAGTAGTTATGCGTTTTGAAAATGCACTTCCTTTCTCGCGACTCCATAGGAGGGACCACTCTTCTTCACTGCGCATCCTCGGTTTCTTGAATGCTCTGTGACGTTTTCTGTCGTAGTCAGAGGAGGATGGTGATCACTGGGATTAGAGTCCGAGGAGTTTTCGCTTGAGGAATCTCTTTTGCGGGGTTTTTCGGCACTCCTGCTCTTTTCCTGATCTTGTGAATCTGGAGATGAGTTGCTCTCCATGGGGCCCAGTCTCCTAAGGGCACTTTGATGAGATGGATTTTATACATGATCTCATCGTTCTTTTTGGGCTTTAAATATATAAAATATCATCAAATGTGCCATATATATGCTTGTATTTGTCCAATGTGTATTTTAGGTACGGATATTGAGAAAATGACAAAAGATCACAAGAAACAAGCAAAAACGAACACGAGAAACGAAGCCGCACAATGAACCAAGCCCTAACGGTGATTTTCCAAGAATAACCCTTGAAGAATTGAAGATTGTACGAGAAGGGTCCTCCAATATTAAAGAATTGACACTTTAAACCCTTATATATTCATAATTACAAGTTTGGTCCTTAAAGTTTGACAAATTACAAAAAAGGACCCTCCACTTTGAAGAATTGGCAAGAATGGTCCCTCATAAATGAAGACTTGTCAAATTTAGTCCTCCAAGAAGTCAATCATACAAGTCAATACCATAAAGTTATCTTTTACATCGTACTCTTAATTCATTCATTAAAACTGTTTTTTCACCATGATTCTCTTTTTCTATTTCTTAGCTTGATTCGTTACTATCATCATGGTGAAACAGGATCCTCCTGTTAATGAATCTCCCCAAATGCCTCCTAGGGCTACGGATGAGATTGTTCGCACCAAGAGGGGTAATAAGTTTAGGAACAAGGAGACGGGTATGTTTGTTGGGAATACGCAGGCTAAATAGGTGTCTAAGCCCTCTCATGCTAGTTTTAAGAAGGGGGTAAACAAGAACTATGGGGGAAACGATATTGAGGGGTTAGTTATTGATGGTAACAGCGAAGCTGGGGAGGGTAATGATGGTGGTTCGGTGGTTGGCTCAAAAACCTATAGTCAGGATTCTAGGGGTGTGAATGAATCTATGACTGAGAGTGAGGTGTTAGCAGGGCTTGAAAAAGAGATTGTGAATGAAATTTTAGATGAACCAAATAGGAAGAAAGGTAATGTTACTTTTAATTTTGTGAATATAATGGATAATGGTAATGATGATAGGGGTGTATTGGGTCTGATGCCAGTCCCTGTGGCAGAGAACCCTGTTTTGAACAGAATTAGTGTTGATGAGAATCCTAGGATCATTAAGAGAGGTGAGATTTTGACAGATGGGGGTAATAGGACTGAGGTTAATCTCTCTTTGAACAATGGTGAGAGTTGGCCTAGTCTAAATGGAACAAGTGGTAATGCTAATGTTGTTGATGAGGTTGTAGTTGTAGGTGACACGATTATGGAGGAAAATCATAGTACTAGGTTGTCTAATGCTTTTAAGGATGTTGTGAAAGGTTTTGTGGATAGCAATAGCAATATGTTAAGAACCTTTCCTGTGAAAGTGAATGAAAAAGGTATTATGAGTGCTAGTTTGGATCCGATTATTGTTGAAGGGAGTAAAAAGTGGGATTTAACATTAGTCGGATACTTTGTGGGTATGAAAATGTCGTATAGAGATATAATGGGCCATTTGAAAAAAATATGGAGGAGTTATGATTTTATTGAGGTGATTACGAATGAGTGTGGGTTGTATTTTCTTAAGTTCAAAACTGTAGAGGACATGTAGTATATATTGGAGAATGGTCAATGGATTGTAAATGGGCTTCCATTGTTTGTGCAAAAGTGGGAACCCGGGATGTGTATGGTTAAACCTGAGCCTACAAAAGTTCCTCTATGGGTCCGTATTATGAATGTTCCATTAGAAGCTTGGAGTAATGAGGGGATTAGTCGTATTGCTAGTTGCATAGGTACGCCTATCATGATGGATAGGGTTACCACTTCTATGTGTGATAAAGCGTATGGAAGGGCTAGTTTTTCTAGGGTGTTGGTTGAAGTGGAAGCTGAGAGAGGGTTGCCGGAAGTAGTTGAGGTTACATATGAGAAGTTGGGTAAGAAGATGGAGTTGAGAGTTGATTATCCTTGGAAGCCCCCGGTTTGTTCTCACTGCAAGGTTTTTGGACACTATTTTGGTAATTGTTCCAAACGTATTTTGAATGAGGCCAAGAGACTAAATTGGCTGAGGAAAAGGGTAAAACGAAGGTTAATGAGGTGAATCTGAATGAAGAGAATGAATGGAAGACTGTGGGTAATAGAAAAGATAATGGTGGTTCGAGCTATGTTAACAATGGTCAGAAAAATAGGTTTGGTGAGGGAACAAGTAGGGGTGGGTACAATTTGAGAGGCAGAGGTAATATGGGAAGAGGTAATATGGGTAGAGGTGGAAGGGTTTTAGGTGATCAAAGATTTAATAGGAATGATGTGGAATAGAGATTTCAAGTTAAGAAAACGGGTCCTGGAAAGGTGTTAAATGATGGTGTTGGTAATATTGTTAAGGGAGTGAGTCAAATGGAAATTGATAGAGTGGTAAATGGTGTTAATGAAGGTACTGGTAAAGTTGTTAGAGAGAAAAGCCAAAAAGAGATTAGGAAAGAAGGTAATGAAGAAGTGTCGAGTGGTGTTGAAAACATGTTTGCTACATTAGGAAATGAGGATGAAGTGAATAATGCTCTTGAATGGGAGAATATGAAGAGGAAGATAGATATGTGTTGTGAAATGGGAGTGTTGATTTATGTTGCTGAGAAGAATTGTTGGGATGATTCGTTAAAGGAATATTTTATCAAAAGAATGCAAGATGTGGTGAAGAAGTCGTCAGTTAATGAGTTGAAGTCTAAGATAGATATAATTAACAAACAGATTATTCATAGTAACAATGATAGCAATTGATTGTAAGAATGTTGCTGACCAAAAATATAGAGCCGTTATGATTGAAAAGGGATTATCTGAAGATTAAGCTTTTCAAGATGTGTATGAAGATGTGTATAATGATGAGTTAGACAGAATTGGGGTGCTTGAGTTGAGGAAAAAGTTTGCCGAAGTTGAACTATTCTTTAAGACTGGACAAGTCTTTACCATTGTTGAACTTAATAGCTGGCCAGAAGAGAAAGTTGAGTTTTATAAATCATCTATTGGTGTAGCTGCTTTCAATCGTGCTTTAGAAGCTATTAGCAATAATGGTGGGAGTATGGATGAAGATGTCGCTGCTGATACGAGTAGGAATGCTCAATTTATGGCAAGTAATATTGTGACGAATGTTATGGATTCTGAGATTAGCCAGATGCAGGGTATGTCTGCACCCCCTCTACCTGTTAATAATGAGTATTAAGTTAGCATCATGGAATGTCAAGGGTTTAGGAAATACCCTTAGACAAAGTGAAGTTAGGAGTTTTGTTAGGGAAAATGGTATTTTATTCTTAGCTATTATAGAAACACAATTGCGAAAGAAGATGGTTAATAAAGTCTGTGAGAATGTGTTTGGTAGTTGGTCGTGGTGTTCTAACTCTGCTGAGAGTCCGAAAGGTTGCAGGATAGCTGTTGGTTGGAATACTAATATGATTGATGCTCAATTAATTTCTCAGTTTGATCAAGCTATGCATTTTTTGGTCACTTTCCTGAAGGATAATAGGAAGATATTTGTTTCGGTGGTATATGGTGAAAATTATTTGACTCCTAGGATTAGACATCGGAACAATCTTGTTGAGCATTCTTTGGTGGTTGGGAACTGTCCATGGGTGCTTATGGGAGATTTCAATGTTATTCTTAGGACTAATGAGAATTCAAGTGGGAACTATATCAGGTTTGAAGAGAGAAGAGATTTTGTGGAGTGTATGGAGATTTTGGGTATGGAAGATGTTACGAGTTGTTGGGATGTTTTACACGTGGATTCAGAGAATGAGGAACCCAGAACTTGGCATTTTTAAAAAATTGGATAAGGTTATGGGAAATTCGTTTTTTGTTGACCAATACCCGTCTATTTTTGCTAACTTTATGCCATTTTTATCATCGGATCATTGCCCTGCTGTTCTATGCTTACATGAGGTAAGTGTTTTCAGGCAGAAGTCATTTAGGTTCATGAATTATATCACGGATAAGAAGGAGTTCATAGAGACTGTTACTGAGAAATGGGGTCTAGAAGTTAAAGGTTATGCTATGTTTAGATTAGTTAAAAGACTCAAAGCTATGAAGAAGTACATGAGGAAGCTTAACAAGGATAATGGGGATGTCTTTGAGAAGGTTAAGGCCTTAAAGAAGGAATTGGAGAATATTCAGGTTTGTCTTGAAAAGGACCCGTCCAATAGTAAGCTTAGAGAGGAGGAGAGTATTTTTGCTTATGCACACAAGCAAGCGATGATGGATGAAGAAAAGGTGCTGATGCAGAAGACTAAAGTGGAGTGGCTCAAGGATGGAGATACTAATAGAAAATATTTTCATAATGTGATTAGGGGTAGGGTGAGTAGAAACAGAATCCAGGTGGTTTATGATAGCAATGGTAAAGCTTGTTATGGAGACAAAGTTGCTGAGAAGTTTGTGGAACGTTTCAGTAAATTCTTTGGTACTTGTGATGAGGTTTATGCTATTGAAGACCCAGGAAGCTTATTTGTAAAAAAACTGAGTATGAATAAGGCTGTGAACATGATCAAACCTATTTAGGATGCTGAAATTAAAGTTGCACTTAACAGTATTGAAGACAACAAGGCTTCCAGACCAGACGGTTACACTTCAAAGTTTTTTAAAGCTGCATGGGAGGTGGTGAAGCATGATGTTTGCTCGGCTGTAAGGGAATTTTGTGCCAGTGGAAAGATGCTTCGTCAGGTTAATGCTACTCTCATATCTCTTATCCTGAAAATTGCTATTCCTGCTAAGGTTACTGACTATAGGCCCATTTCCTGTTGCAATGTTTTCTATAAGATTATTAGCAAGGTTATTACTAATAGGATTAAGCCGGTGCTAAATGATTTAGTTGATATCAATCAAAGTGATTTTATTCAAGGTAGGCTTATTAGTGATAACATCTTGCTTGCTCAGGAATTTATGAAAAGTTATAATTGGGAATGTGGAATTAGGAATTGTGCGTTTAAGATAAATATCCAGAAAGCTTATGACACGGTTAATTGGAGCTTTTTGAGAGCTTTCCTTAAGGAATTCGGGTTTCATCCTATTATGATCCATTGGATTATGACTTGTCTTGAAACTGCTTATTTTTCTGTGTGTATTAATGGTGAGACCCATGTATACTTTAAAGCTAAAAGGGATTAAGGCAGGGAGATCCAATATCACCATATCTTTTTACTTTGGTGATGGAAGTTTTGAATCTTATGGTTAAGAGGCAAATTAGATTAGATAAGAGATTTAAATATCATTCGGGATGTCAAAAATTAAAGATTAATAGTGTGTGTTTCACCGATGATTTACTTATGTTGTGTCATGGTGATATTGTCTCTGCTTCCATACTTAGGAGAGGTCTAGATGAGTTTACCCTTTCTTCTGGTCTATATCCTAGTATGAGTAAGAGAAACGAGTTTTTCTGTAATGTCCCTATGGATGTGAAGAATGACATCTTAATGGTTATGCCATTTAATGAGGGTAAGTTGCCTATTAGATATTTAGGTGTGCCCCTTGTATCCAAAAGGATTACTAAGAGGGATTCCAGTTATCCCTTAGAGGTTGTTCAAAATAAATTGAATTCTTGGAAAAATAAATGTCTCTCTTTTGCTGGTAGATTACAACTGATTACTTCTGTTCTATCTTCAATGCAAGTGTATTGGGGTTCACTGTTTATTCTCCCTATTGCGGTGTGTGATGATATAGATATTTTGTTAAGCAATTTTTTGTGGGGAAATAACAGGAAGATTGGTGCTCTTGTTAGTGTTAAATGGGATGATGTTTGTAGACCAAAGAATCAAGGGGGTTTAGGACTTAAGTCAATGCATAGTTGGAACATTGCGCTTATGGTTAAACACCTTTGGCATGTCATTGGTGACAAAGACACTATCTGGGTTAAATGGGTGAAGCTTCATAAGTTAAAGGGTCAAAACATTTGGAATATAAAACCTACGAGAGGTATCTCTTGGTGTTGGAAACATATATTATCCTTAAGAGATATGATTAATAATTTTGTTTTTGTTAAGTTAGGAGATGGAAAATCATGTAATATATGGGCTGACAAGTGGCATCCTAGAGGTCCTATTAGTAAGTTCATTTGCCATGCTATTATTAAACAGGCAGGTTTATCTTTAAATAATAGTGTGAGCGATCTTATTGTTGATGGAACATGGGCTTGGCCTATTGACTGGATTGGGGGGTTTGATGATATTCTTGAGGTCCCGGTGCCTGATCTTAGAGAAGGTTGTAAGGACTTAGCTGTTTGGTGGGATAAGAAAGGGATTGAAAGGAAGTTTAGTGCTACTGAGGTTTGGAGAGCTCTTAAGACTGATTGCCCTGAAGTTATATGGCACAAACATATATGGTTCACCCAATGTATTCCTAGACATGCGTTTATCATTTGGTTAGCTGTCAAAGAGAGACTCAAAACTAGTGATACACTTGCTAAATGGTTTAATGTTAGTGTTACTTCGTGTTTTTTATGTGGGGATAATAGTGAATCGCATAGTCATTTGTTCTTTTCGTGTAATTTTTCTAAGCGGCTATGGGAAAGGTTAAAACCTATGGCAAGGTTGGACCATGTGAGTAACACTTGGCCTAATGTTATTTCTGGCCTTGTTAATTGCCCAGCTAGGAATAATATTTGGAGTGTGATACAAAGGTTGGTTTTTGGTGCGTGCATTTACTATCTTTGGCAGGAGAGGAATAATAGGAGAATGGGAATGGCAAATAGGGATGTGGAATGCTTAGTCAAGATGGTTATCAACACGGTTAGAATGAAGCTGCTTAGTCTTACGGTTAAGCCATCTAGTGAAGTTTCTAACGCTGCTTCGGTGTGGAATGTGAAGTTTATCAGGGGAATTAACTCTTGTGATAGAGTTAGTTTCGAGATTAATGACCAGATGTTATCTTAATGTGTAGTCTTTTTTATCTTGATTTGTGGTTTGAGAAATCCTTTGGTGGGACTGGTCTATGGGATTGCA
Source organism: Glebionis coronaria (assembly GCA_025667525.1). Taxonomy (NCBI): domain Eukaryota; kingdom Viridiplantae; phylum Streptophyta; class Magnoliopsida; order Asterales; family Asteraceae; genus Glebionis; species Glebionis coronaria. Next base: position 3,422,735 of record JANFOE010000109.1, read on the forward strand.
ATAGGATTTGGGTTCACTTATGTCTTATTTATAACCATAGCAGGAATTTTGGGAGGTTGTCGTTTATGTATGATTGCAGATCTTGTTTTGCTTGCTATAAGGATTCATGGCGGCTACTATTGTACCTTTGTTTATGTGTTGCTATGGGTTTCGTCCAAGATATTAGTTTCTTCGGCTTTATATTGCTGTTATCAGGTATATGCACTATATATGTTATCCTCTTGTGTTGAGGATCTGGGTGGATAGGTTTCTGGTTATTATCGGGTCAGGTTTGATGTGCTATTAGTGGACAACTTGGTAATTCTTGTGAGGGTGTGCTTGCACATCCCTCCCATGTTCTTACCAGTTGTACAATTTTTTAGTTGCCAAACCGTGTTTGTGATGCAATGTCCATCCTTATAAATCTTATATCTGATTAATGTCGTGAAGAAAGATATACAGGTTTATGCATCATGAGAGAGGAAACATGTTTAGTTGTACTCTTTCCCCCTCTATGGTTTCCCACTGGGTTTGACATAGATGGGGGTTTTAAGGAGGCAGTGAACAAGTTGTGCTGCACTGGCACCTCTCCAGCTTTTCCTGCAGTTTGTTTCTGATGGCGTTTAGAGTAGGTTATCTGATGCCTGCTTTGCTTTGTCCTTAGTTTGAGGTAAGGTTGTCCATGGGGGATGGATTGGTTGCTCTTGATGCTTCCCTTTTAGGGTTGAATCAAAGTAACCATGTATTCTGAAGTGGGTCCTTATCTCAGCTTATGGACTAGTTTTGTTTGATGTGCAATGGATTTGCAGAAGGTGGACCTCATCTATTTGGTTCATATTGTGTTGGTATGGGAAGCATTTATGTTCTATGCATAAGTTGCTTAGTTTTTTGGTCTTTGTTATGGGATCAAATAGTATAGATATGGGAAGCAGCTAGGTATTTAGTTTTTTTATCTAGTTGCTTGTATTTGTTGTTTGAGTATTGAGCATGGGATTTGTCCATGGCCTTTACTGATAGTGATTGTATTGGTTGTTCATGAGATTGAGCATGGAATGATTGTCCATGCCAATGTTTTTTGTTTGCTTAAGCTTGTTAGTGGGGGGTGTGTCCCTATCTAATTTTTGTTAAGCTTGGAGCTTTTTGTACTTCTGCCTTTGTGGCCTTTTCTTAATAAATTAACTATTAAGAAAAAAAGACCATAAAGTGTGAAGAAAATGCCAAAACAACCCTTCAAATATCATGAATTGGCAAGAAATACCCTTGAAATACTTTTGGAAAAGTATTTGGGGAAAAAGTGTGAAAACTGAAACTTGGTTACAAAGGCAAATTCAGTTTTGGGTATTAAAATTGCAAACGAAAATAAGAAAGAAGCCATAGATACCTAGACTAGTGGTGGCATGCCACGTGCCCCACTAACTCCATTCCACCAATCAAAACACTCCCTCATGCCACATCACATTTCCACTAGGCCGGTTTAACTAATATTAATTAGTTAATACTAATCTCGCGCCTAAACACATATTTAAAACCCAAAACAGATCAAATCCCATGTTCTTCATGTTCTTAACAAATATTAGGCATTCACTTAATACATGAAATTAACCCTTAATCTTTTCCAGATTTAAGATTAAGATGGTACTAAACAAAACCCACCCTTAAACCCCATTCCACATCATCCACCAGCTCACATGTTAAACCCTTGCTACACGTTTTTGGGAAAATGCCAAAACCTTGCCAGAAATCCAACCATCCATATTAAAGCTTACAACTTAAGCTTATTTGAGGCCATTGATCACAATTGCAATAGCTGCCAACTCCACAAACGTCCAAGAAGAGTTCACATGAGTTCAAGTTTTCAAATTTCCACAAAGGCATTTTTGGTAGATCAATGCTTAGGGTTTTTAGTTTTTTAGCTTTTGAGGACCATGTACACCCTCTATATAAAGGGTATAGGGTCACACTTAGCAATCTGCTTTTGGTTTTTCTTTGGTTAACATTCTGTAAATCCTTGTTCAAGTTTAATGAAAAGTGTTTGAATTGTGTGACGAAATCCAAGTGCCAACCTTATTATTTGCTTGTTATTGTTATATGTTTGTGATTTTGAAAGCTCAAAACCTGTTTTCAAAGCTTGTGCAAGAAATTGCAAAGTTTTCTAAAAACTGATATTTTGCTAAGTCTTGGTTCAAACCCTGAAACCTTTGGGCTATAAGTGTTTTATACACCCTGATAAGAATATTATAATGGTGTTGTGAGCTTGTAGTTTGGGGATATTCAAGGAGTGGGAACAAGTTTCCATTAATCAGCTTTTTCTTTTTTCCATTTTTTCTGTTTTGATATAAATTATGCTCTAACCTTGTTGTTCTTAGTAGGGGTGTTATTGGAAGCTTGTGTCTTGTTGGGCTAGACACATAAGCTCGCAAATTCGTAGGTGTGGAAGTACATCCATGAGGTTTGAACCAATTTCCCCAAAAATCTTGATTTTGAGTGAATTGTGATGCTGCTTATGTTTGTGTGTTCTTGGTGCTCAGATCTTGTTAAGACTGCATGTTTATGTTGTTTTGATGCTTATGTATGCATGTGCTAACCTGATTCACACTTTTGATTTGAAATTTTTGATTTCAATAATATAAAGGGGTGTTTGGGATTATTGCATGTGTTGGTGAATTGTGAATTTCAGTAAGTGTGAGGTGGTGTATTGCTTGTGTTCTTGTTTAAGTAGCATACTTGAGTTATTTGCTGCATGTTTTTTGCTTTTGAACACTCTAATCAAACAAATGCTCATAAAATCTTGAAAATCAATTAAATTGGCCTGTGATTTTGTGGACACTTAGTTCTAGGGTTAGACTAAGGCTAACAAGTGATAAATCATAACCATTGTAACCTGTTTAGAAGATCTAGAACTTTGAATTTGGGATTGTGGTCAAGTATATCAGCAAAACTTGTTCTTGACCATTTTTGTATATCAGTGAACTGCTATTGCATGAAAATAGCTTAATTCTTTGAACCAGTGTTTAAAACAAGTTTAATTGTGCTTATCTAAGTCTAATATAGCTTGTGTATGCATTTGGTGCAATTTGGTTGGCTTATTCTTGCTAAATCAACTTTTTACTCTAAACCTCCTTATTGTTCATATATGTATGAAGTCTGGTGATGTTTTGATTAAATTGTACTAATTGGCTTGGTGAAATTGTGATTTCTTTGTTTTTATTGACTCCTTGTAACCCACTGGTTACAAGGGTGCCTTTGCTTAACCTGAATCCAACAAAATCTCACATAAGACAAAAAGTCAAAAAGGTCAAGCAGGGGGAACCATTCCACTAAAAGAAACAAAAAGTTCCCACTTATAGTGTTAAATTTCAAACAGCTTATTCATAAGCTATTCTAGCTTATTAGGACTTGCAACAACTTTGTTTTTGTAATCAATCTTCCTTATTTGACCCATTTAGTAATTCTGGAGCTTTGTGGACTTTGACTTTTAGGTTTGACTAGAAAACGAACTTAATTAACTTTTACAAAATAGCTTTTAGCTTATTCCAGCTTATTGAGTGGTTGTTTTTGAAAGTTTTTTTATTATTAAGCTTAGTTAAGCCATTTGTAACTTATTGTAACTTGAATCAGCCCTTGAAACAGTCTAGAACTCGAAAACGACTATTTTGTCGTTTTGCGTAGAGAGCTTTTGCTTATTTCAGGCTTATTTCTTGGAATTTTTCAAAGTTTCTTTTTACAAATAGCTTATTTAGGTCAAGAGAAGGACGTGTGTCAAATTATAGCTTATGGAATCAACTTATAGCTTAATGGGCCAAAAAGCCCATTAAGAATACGTTGTTTGAAATAAGTTGTGGTAAGCTCATTTTCAACTTTTGGGCCTTTGAAATTTTGTGTTTAGAATTCAATGTTAAGCTTAACTAGAACTTTTGGGCCATTTTTATAAACATTTTTCTCATTTGGCCAAAGTTAGCCCATAAAGGGTCTGTTTTACTTTTTGGCCCATTTGAAGGCCTATTAGGGGTATTTTGGTATTTCAAGTTCATTTCTGAGTTTATTAGGTTAAAATAAGTAGGTTTGTAAGTTTTTAGAATTTTTTTACAACTTTTGAATTTTTTTATTATTATTTTATTATTAAAATATTCATTTTTTATTTTTAATTAATATTTTTCACTTTTTTTTATTTTTCCTAGATTAAATACATTAAGTTAGGATTTTTAGAACTTTCCAAATATTTTTAGCACCTTTTAATTAATTCCTAGGATTATTTTAAGTTTTTAATAGTTTTTTATCATTTAAAAATAGTTTTAGTTAGTTTTAAAATTTCGAAAAATAGTTTTTAGTTAATTAAGTTCTTTTTGAGGTTTACAAACTATAAAATCTTTAATTGGGCTTTTTATTAATTATATTGATTTTTAGGGCTTTAATTAGCATTAAAAAATTAATATTTAATTAAAAAAAGGTTTGGTAAAGTTTTGATTTTTTGTAAACCCTTAGTATATTTGTGTGGATTTTTAGTAATTTATTGGAATTTTTAAGAATAAATTTTACCCCTGTTTACGATTTTACGTCTTTTACGTCTTAGTGTAATTTTCACGTATCCGTCTTCATTTTTCCTTTCTTTCTTCATAATATCAATCACAAATAATTAATTCAAATCTTAACACACGTAACACACTAGCCTCCTTCAGAACAAACTCTTACTTGGGTCATTAGTGCACGGTTTTCCTAAATCGTCACGTACTTACCCTAATTACATTCCTTTTTCCTAAAAGGGTGTGAATTTACAACTTATCATTTTGGCGCCGCTGCCGGGAGGCGTGTTGTGTTTTGATTTGAATAATTGTTGTTTTTTATATTATCCATAAAAATTATTGTATTAGTAGAACTCTACTAATACGTATTATTGGTTTTAGTTTTTTGTGAATATTATTAATATATTGTATAAGTATCACAAAAAATTAACAAGTACTCTAAAATGTATGAAAACACAACCTTGATTTGGGATTTCATCACTCAATCATTGTATTCGAATCTCAAACAAAGAAAAAAGGCAAAATAGATAAATACTTTCGTGAAGCGTAATTTCAATTAACAAAAACTATAAGGTGGGTATAAGGCGGTTGTATTTCACGACCTAAGGGAAAAAGGCTCTTAAGTGCTTCGCGCCGCCTCGTTTCCCCCGCTTGCTTGTGCGTGTTTTGAGAAAGAGGGCTAATCGAGGGTTTGCCACCCAAAGTATTATCTACGTATCATATATATTTTCTTGGTTTCACAGATTAAACCCTCTTGAACGTTTTGGTGTTCCACCAACGTTCTAACGTCATCGAAGGCGTTCACTTCACGTGATCGTTTTCATTCCTTGAGACTCCTTTAATCGAGAGATTTGATTTGAGGAGAGATTTGTAGATTTTGGTCTACGTAATACATCACAAAAATCCAAAAAAAGTGAAAAACAATCAAAAACAACAAAATTGAAAAAGTAAAAACACCCAAAAGAATCTTCTTTGCTCATCCCCACGTTGTACGTTACGTTTATGCGAACTCGCTTTAAGGCAGAACGTTTACGTAAACGTTGAAACAAAAAGGAAGAAACACCAACGCTTTCTAGTGAAGACTCTCCCATTGACGAACCCGCTATAGAACAAGAAGTCACCATGGCTAATCGTACTATGATGGAGTTACTTCAAGCACCCACCAAGGGTTATGGAGAGGCTACTGTGATTCCCGCTATCCTTGCAGAGAACTTCGAGGTTAAGACGGGTTTGTTGTCCATGATCCAAGCCAACAAGTTTCGTGGTGACGAAAAGGACAACCCCCATAACCACATCCGCCGATTCAATCGTCTTACGGCCACTTGCAAATTCAAGGACGTCTCGAGCGACTCGATAAAGATGATGCTTTTCCGTATTCCTTAGCGGGGCCCGCTAAAATTTGGTTAGAGAAAGAGCCACCCAATTCTATATTGACGTGGAAGGATCTCGTTTCAAAATTCGTGAACCAATTTTTCCCGCCTTCTAAGACTACGCATTTAAAAACAAAATTTCAAAATTTTCACAAGAGTTTAATGAGAGTTTTTCAACGGCTTGGAATCAGTTTAAAGAGATGTTACATGAGTGTCCTCATCACGGTTTTTCCGATTTGCATCAAACTGACACGTTTTACAATGTTTTGAATGATCATGAACGTGATTATCTTAATGCCGCCGCGGGTGGTAACTTTTTGTGTAAAACGGTTGAAGAAGCATTAACGATAATTGAGAATAGGTCTAAGGTATATAGTCCTCGTAACACATCGAGTGTTGCCAAGGCTTCGTTTACACCCTCAACATCGTCACGTACCATTGATGCTTGCCAAATGGAGGTAAATTTGGAGAACAAAATATTTGATAAGCTTAAGGGGTTGTTAATTGAGTTTAAGGTTGGTGAACAAACCACTCCCGCTACGATTAAAGCGGTTGAGGTTTCTTGCATGTATTGTGGTGGAGCCCACGATTTCTCTGAGTGCATTACCAACGGTGGTAACACTTCGAGTGCCTACGCGGTTACCCGCACTAATCAATTGAATCCACCAGGGTTTTCACCAAATCAAAATGCTAATAACAATTATCGAAACAATCAAGTGGGTTATCAAAGCAACAATTACAAGGGTAACAACTATGGGAATCAAGGGGCTAACAATCAAGTGCAAAACAAAAATCCAAACAATGATTTTCAAAACAACAACAAGAGTTTGCAAAACTTGAAAGATCTTCCAAATGAATTTGTTGAATATGAAAATGGAAATGATGCTAGGTTTGATAACATTCAAAGGGAGATAATTAGCCTAAGATCCGAGTTTAAGAATGATTTGAAAAAGGAGTTAAAAACCGAGCTTGCTAATGAACTTAAGATTCACACCAATAAAATAGAGAGAAATGTGACTAGGTTACAACAAAACCAACAAAAGATGGAACAAGGCCAACATGAGATAAAACAAGAGATGCTTAAGGCCGATAAGAGGCAATCTATGTTTGAGGATAAAATTTCATCTATGTTTGAGGCTATAATGTGTAAACCGTCTTCGAGTGATCTTCCTAGTAACACCGTTTCGAATCCTAAGGGAGAGATGAAGGTAATCACCACACGTAGTGGTAAGACCTTCAAAAAGCCGATTCCTCAACCAGTTACTCCTACGGAGGAGTCAATTGAGGAAGAACCCGAGGTTGTGGTTGAAAAGGAGCATATCTCAATCCCACGAAGTACCGCTCATACCACACCTACGGTCAACCCTTTACCATCATTGGAACCCAAGATTCCTAAGGCTATGCCTATGCCCCACCCAACACCACCCTCTTCCTTTGAACCATCATCGTCTTTACCCACACCACCATTGCCTTACCCTTCGAGACTTCAAAAGCAAAAATTGCAAGAACGAGACAATTACCAATTTGAGCTCTTTATCAAAATGTTTCGTGACTTGCATTTTAACATAAGTTTCGCCGATGCATTAATCATGATGCCTCGATTTGCCGCTAACTTTAAGAGTATGTTGAACAACAAGGAGAAATTGCAAAAATTGTCTAGTTGTTCATTGGTTTATCTTAATCGCATACCTCAAAAAGTCGGTGATCCCGGTAAAATTTTAATTCTGTGCGGTATTCAAGATATGGAAGAATGATATGCCTTGGCCGATCTTGGTGCTAGCATTAATTTGATGCCTCTTGCCATATTCAATTCACTCAATCTTCTTAATCTTACTCCATCAAAAATGTCTATCGAAATGGCCCATCATTCTACGATTCCCGCATGTGGGGTGGCCGAAGACGTTTTTGTGAAAGTGGGAAAGTTCTAATATCCCGTAGACTTTATAATTGTTGATATTCCCACGGATCCTCAAGTTCCTCTCATTTTAGGACGTTCATTTTTAGACACATCGAAAGCGATTATCGACGTTCATGCTTGAAAATCACTTTACGATTCAACGACGAGGAACTTGTTATAAACACAACACAAAACTCTACACTTTCTCATGTTTATTCTATCGCGTCTTTGAAAGATGTTGATATTGATGTGATCGACGTCGTTTACGAAGAATATTCACAAGAAATTATGGGTTTTGTTGACGAAGTAAATTGTGGTAATCTCACAATGCTCGATCCTATTCTTGATAATTCGACACCTTCGTTCACTCTATTTGAAGGAGGTGTTTTTACGTTGGAAGAACATGATGTTCCATGTACTTGTGACGAAGACCTCGATAACGATGAGGACTTCTTAGTTATCAAGTATTTTCTTAACGATTTCCCATTTCCTCCGCCGGTGGAGGTTATGAGCATCGAACCCACATCTCTAATCGAGGGACCACCAACCCTCGAATTGAAAGATCTTCCTCCACACCTTAAATACGTATTCTTGGAAGGAGACGATAAGTTTCCGGTTATTATTGCGAAGGACCTTTCCGATGATGAAAAACCGTACTTATTGATGTTCTAAAGACTCAAAAGGGAGCAATTGCGTGGAAACTATCCGAAATTAAGGGAATCGGTCCCAAGTTTTGTACACACAAAATCTTATTGAAGGAAGAATACAAGCCCGCAATCCAATGTCAATGTAGGGTAAACCCCAAAATTCACGACGTCATCAAATAGGAAGTTTTAAAACTACTAGACGCGGGAATGATTTACCCTATATCCGATAGCCCTTGGGTGAGTCCCATTAATTGTGTCCCTAAAAAGGGAGGGATGACCGTTGTGCCAAACGATGAAAACGAGTTAAACCCCACTAGACTCGTAACCAGTTAGAGGGTGTGCATTGACTATCGAAAGTTGAATGACGCCACTCGTAAAGACCACTTTCCCTTGCCCTTCATGGATCAAATGTTGGAGCGTCTTGAGGGAAATGACTTTTATTGCTTTTTAGATGGTTTTTCCGGTTACTTCCAAATCCCCACCGATACTCGTGATCAAGAAAAAACTACGTTTACGTCTCCAAATGGAACGTTTTCCTATCGTAGAATGCCATTCGGACTTTGCAATGCACCGGGAACTTTTCAACGGTGCATGATGGCTATTTTTCATGATATGATCGAGAAGACGATGGAAGTCTTCATGGATGACTTTTCTGTGTTTGGTAGCTCGTTCACATCGTGTTTAGGAAACCTTGAGAGAATGTTAAAACGTTGTGAGGAGACTAACCTTGTGCTTAATTGGGAAAAATGTCATTTTATGGTTAAAGAAGGAACCGTCTTAGGGCAGAAAGTTTCTAAAGCGGGGATTGAGGCAGACAAAGCTAAGATAGACGTCATCGCCAAATTACCTCATCCCAAAACCGTCAAGGGAGTTAGGAGTTTCCTAGGCCACGCGGGATTTTATCGACGATTCATCAAGGATTTTTCAAAGATCTCTCGACCTATTACACATCTTCTTGAAAAAGATGCTCATTTCGTTTTCAGCGAAGATTGTGTACGAGCCTTTGAAATCCATAAGAGGAAACTTTCCGAAGCTCCTATTCTTGTTGCTCCAAATTGGAACCTCCCCTTTGAGCTCATGTGTGATGCTAGTGACTACGCTATAGGGGCCGTTTTGGGGCAACGTCATGAAACACATTTCTTGCCTATCCACTATGCTAGCAAGACGATGACCGAGGCTCAACTTAAGTATACCACAACGGAAAAGGACTTCCTTTCCGTGGTTTATGCATTTAAGAAATTTCGACCTTATCTCGTCTTGACTAAAAGCATAGTGTATACGGATCACTTGGCAATCAAGTATCTCATGGCTAAACAAGATGCAAAGCCGAGATTACTTCGTTGGATGCTCCTCCTTCAAGAATTTGATGTCAAAATTCTTGACAAAAAAAGGAGCCGAGAATCTAGCGGCCGACCATCTCTCTCGTTTGTAAGATCCTCACCAAAGTGTTTACGAGAACAAGGAAATCACCGAAACATTTCCTCTCGAGACGCTTGGTGTAGCGAATTCTACGAAAGACTCGTCCACCCCATGGTTTGCGGACATCGCAAATTACCATGCGGTAAACTTCATCATTAAGGGTATGACGACACAACAAAAACGAAAATTATTTCGTGACGTCAAGTTCTACTTTTGGGACGACCCTTATCTATTTCGGACTTGTGCGGATCAAATCATTCGACGTTGTGTTTTTTGCACCGAAGCTTCTAATGTCCTTAGACCTTGTCATGAGGGACCCACGGGTGGTCACCATGGTGCTAATCTCACGGCTAAGAGATTTTTCGATGCCGGCTTCTTTTGGCCCACTACTTACCGAGACGCGCACGTACTTGACACATGCCAACGTCAAGGAAAGTCCTCACAAAATGACGAAATGCCTCAAAGTATAATCCAAGTTTGTGAGATCTTTGACGTATGGGGCATTGACTTTATGGGGCTGTTCCCATCATCTCGTGGTAATAAGTACATTCTTATGGTCGTTTACTACCTATCCAAGTGGGTTGAAGCTAAGGCTTTGCCTATGAACGATGCTCGTGTGGTAGTCAAGTTTTTGAAACAATAGTTCTCTCGGTTTGGAACCCCTCGTGCTATCATAAGCGATCGTGGAACCTTTTTTTGTAACGACCAATTTGAAAAAGTTTTGAAAATATATGGGGTTACACATCGTCTTTCTACGGCTTATCACCCACAAACGAGTGGGCAAGTCGAGGTTTCAAACCGAGCTTTAAAGATGATCTTGGAAAGATCCATCGGGGAAACCGACAATCTTGGTCGGATAAGTTAGACGATGCTTTATGAGCCTTTCGTACCGCATACAAAACACCCATTGGGTGTACTTCGTATAAGCTTGTGTATGGGAAAAATTGCCACTTGCCAATTAAACTCGAACACAAAGCTTATTGGGCCATAAAGCACGTTAACTTTGATTTCAAGACCGCGGGGGATCACCGGAAAATACAATTGAATGATTTAGATGAATTAAGGGATATTGCTTATGAAAATTCATTGATTTACAAGGAAAAGACTAAGAAGTTTCACGATTCTAAAATTAAAAACCGGGTTTTTAACATTGGCGATCAAGTGTTGCTTTTTAACTCTCATTTGAAAATATTTTTCGGTAAATTGAAATCCCGTTTGTCCGGTCCGTTCACCGTCACACAAGTTTTTCTTTATGGGACCATCGAGCTAGCTCAAAATGATGGTCCTAACTTTAAGGTGAATGGACATAGGTTGAAGCACTACTTTGGTGGGGAAGTCCCTTCTTTGGACGACCTCGACCAAGTCACCTTCCCCAATGATAATTAGTATTGAGGGGTGTTGGAAATATGTTTTTACGTATTTAGGAAGATTCGGTCACTCCGACAATAGATTAAGTAGTAGCTCGTAGTTCTTGTTATTAAGTTAAACAAAGTTAGTAAAGCCTAGTCCACAAAGACTAAGGCAACGGCCCAATGTAAACCCAAGCCCATCTCATGGGCTTGGGTATATAAACCCTCTCCTTAGATGGAGAGGGTGTGGATTCATCATATTTTTACACATAGTTCTTTCATTTCTCTCTCTAGAAGTGTGTTTGATTCTACCAAGTTTCTATCTCTTTCTCTCTCTAAAACATAAGCTTGATTTACATATCCTACAAATGGTATCAAGAGCCATGGGATGATTGTATTGTTTATGTGTTTGTGTTCTTGATTCATACGCCTTTTTTGATCCATTTTACACGAACCAAATTTTTTTTTTGTGTTTTTATGAGTTAATCTTGATATACTTCATCTAGTTACTTGTTATAGTGATTTGGTATTGTTATTTGGGTTAAAAACACAAAAATTTTGGGTGTTTGATTCTTTTTTAGGGTTAGAATCTCGAATTGGTTGTGTTATTGTACTGTCCGAGAAAAGTGGTAAGTTGGTATCCATAGTTATTAGCCCTAAAATGTGAGCGCCATTTACGGAATTACATAAGTTTCATATGGGCAAACATAGAGGGACTACTTTTGCTAAGTTGTCAAAGTCACTCCATGTCTAGCCTATATATACCCCTCCATACTTCCATGAAGGGGTGAGGATTCTGCTTATTGTGTATTTCACTTCTCTCTCTAAATACACACACTCATTTCAAGCTTTATCTTTCTCTCTCTAAAAATGTCTAAACATCACTTTTATCCTCCCAGACCTCCGGATCATCCTCTTGTTAGCTTGAATCTTATGTTTAACAATTGGTATCAGAGCTAATCGGGGGTGTTTTGTGTTTGTGTTTGCTTATTTTATTGGTGTTTGTAGCTTATAACAGCTTATTTTTAAGTTGTTTGGTCACGTGATAGTTTATCAGTCCCATAGATGTCATCATTACTCTTAGTTTTGATATTTAGTCCAAAAAGTATACTTTATGTCTCAAACTGATATATATGGTCCTTTTTTATGTTTTTAAGCCGTAAAATAAGTCACGGCTACACAGCTTATTGGGTTTTTTATGGCTTATTACATCAAACAGTTCTTATAAGCTATTTTTTTGCTTGTCTCATGAGTTCTTGATTTATGGGAGATGAACAGACCTGTAGAAAGAAGAAAAAAAAAGAAAAAAAAACCCTGATCCATTTTTTTTGGAAAAACCATGAAAATGGGTCAAAACCCTTTTCCGATGGGGATTCCGATGGTGATTCCGATGAAGCTTATTCCGATGATGTTTATTCTTATGGGATTATTCCAATGCAACTTAATCCAAAAACATTCCGACAGATGGTTGTAAAAACATATTCCGATGGTCAACCCCAAACTCATACAATGATGTTAAAATTTTTACATTCCGATAGAAATCATTTTCCGGTGACTCATCTAAACATTGTGACCATGACTTATTGGAACCTAAGACTGACTTGTGAAAAAAAAACCATTGCAATAAATGTCAAAAACAGTCTGAGACCCCATAAACCATAACAACATCAATCATCAACAATCAACCCCGACTCTATCTATCTTATCCCATCGTCACTAATCAAAACAGCATCTAAACTCAAGCTAATTAAATGAAAGATCTCAGATTCATTTCGTCTTACACATGCATGCCTCGATCTATAGAGATCTAGGGCTCGAAACATCAATTCATCATAGATCTGTGAAGGTTAAACCTCCTTTGTTTTTCGAAATCAAATTAAGATTTATAACATTGATGTTATAATCATATTTTTGTTTTGATTCAGAATCACACATAAGAAAACAACCTACCTGAGATCCTCTATAAAAGGACCTTGAAGAATACTCTTCTTGGATTTCATGATGTTGCTCTATTCAGAAAATAAAAGGGGGTTAGATGTATGGATGTGATGTCAAGAAGGGTTCGATGTATCTAGTGGTTTTATTAGGATGAGATGGATGATTTGCTTGATCTACGTTTCGTATTTGTTGAGTAATTTGAGATAGGTTTAGGTTAGACTGTGAGATTAGGGTTGAGGCAGTGAAGATTGAGAGATGAGGGCGGAGCTTTTGATAAAATGAGATTAGGTTTAGGTCTTGAGGCTAATTAGGGTTGGTTAGGTGCTATTTATGGCTATAGTTGGACCGGGTATTATTTTTCTTTGGGCCAACTATATACTGACTACTAAAGTATTATGGGTTTACATCTACCAAAACTGAAAATAAGGAAAAAGATGTTGGGTTGAAATATATAGACGGATATAAGCTAATATTGGGCTGAGTTTTACTACCTGGGCTGGACCAAGCTTCATTTTTTTGGATTGGGTTATTATCGATAGCGGAACGGAATCGTATTTATTGGGGATATGATGACATGATTTTTGATGCGAGTATTCGATATGTTTCGATCGAAAGTGATTTAACGACACAGAAAATTTTAGGTTTTAAACCTAATATTTTTTGAAAAAATTTAACGCTAAAACGATCCGATATAAGACAAGTTGGGCATGTGACTGACGTTGGGCTTAAATGACAAGTTGTCTAGACAAATTGTGTTCCTTAATGACAATTTATCTCATAATTTTTTCTAGATAACGACCTTCACTACACAACACCAAAGCAAACAAAACACTTAACGCTAAAACGATCTGATATAAGATTCACTTTAACGACAAGCCTAGTTTTGATTCTACAAAGACAAGTGATCACGAAGTGGATTTGGTATTCTTTATTTGAAGTTGGAGTGGGATTTCATGAAGGCGTCTACTTATTTCATCATCGAGCCTTCCTTCTATTTTTCTACCCCTTTTCTTCAAACCCAGTCTATCAATTGATGACTTGCTTGGGCGATAAAACTTATGATTGAGACTTGAATTATCTAGTTTCCACTGTCAAGGGGTGGATGGTCGACGACATGGATAACTATCATTTTTGGGTGTCACACGCAGTTGCTCGTGTGGATATCTTCAAGAGGTATAAGAGACTTGTTTCTGCACCGTTCTTCAATCGACATAAGTGCAAGCTTAAGTAACAAATTTGGGGGATTGTACTTAAGTTTCAAGTTTGGAATATCGGGTTTACTTCACATGTGGTCACGACAAATAGCCGAATGAATTCGAGGTTGGTAAGTTAGACAGAGAGAGATGGAATCAGCAATCAATTCTCACGGGATATTTATGAGCCTCATAACGACAATGGTACTTCATAGTCTAAGCAAAATTATTTCAAAGTTTCTCAACGACTTTCAAAACTTTTCAAGACATTTGTTTAAGACTAAGAACTTCTCGAGTATAGGGACGTCCACGATAATGATGCTTCCGAGAGATCGAAATCATCATGGGGGAATATCGTGTACTTTGAAGTAATCAGATCAACTTCCAGGGGGAAGTAGTGTACATGGAATGGTATCGACTTACTTTATATGATTTTTTTGAAGTATTCTGCAGGCGTGAGAAGAATTGTTGCTGATTTCCTGCATGTTACCCCAAACGGATTATCACCAAAACCTAAACGACATGAAACAGTAAAAAAGTAGTGTTATTTGGTGTGGTTCTTCTACAAATTTCTGCTGTGCACTTAAACCGATGAGCTAGAAGATTGTTCAAACTATATCAAAGTGTCAGAATCTGCTTAAGATATAGATATCGGTTTGGGGGGAAGCTGATTCAGAAACTTCGTCAAAAAGAATTCTATGAAGAAAGTTTTTAAAATACATGTTGCATGAATTGGGGGGAAGTTAATCCAAATCATGTATATTACAATTGTTCCAAAACAAGCAAAGACAAAGAGGATTCAAGCTGAGGTACAAGTTATGAAGACAAGAAGAATTAAAAGACATCCTTTGCATTGGAAGCGCCTTGGAAGACTTTATTTTATTGTATTTTTACTTGTTAGGAACATTGTAAGTAATTCCGTATGTCTCCACATTGGGGGAAGATTCTTAGCCATAAAATGTGAGCGCCATTTACGGAATTACATAAGTTTCATATGGGCAAACATGGAGGGACTACTTTTGCTAAGTTGTCAAAGTCACTCCATGTCTAGCCTATATATACCCCTCCATACTTCCATGGAGGTGTGAGGATTCTTCTTATTGTTTATTTCACTTCTCTCTCTAAATACACACACTCATTTCAAGCTTTATCTTTCTCTCTCTAAAAATGTCTAAACATCACTTTTATCCTCCCAGACCTCCGGATCATCCTCTTGTTAGCTTGAATCTTATGTTTAACAATAATGTTGTCCCATATATTTGTTATGATTAAGCAATGAAGAAAGAAAGAAAATAGATGAAGAAGAGATGAATTCCTAGAGAGAGAAAGTAGTGAGAGAAATTAGAGAGGAGGAGAGGATTAACTTTGGGAATATTAGATTAGAAGTGAGAAAAATGAACAACCTACCCTCCTAACATGCTAGGAGGGTATTATATATAGTCCACCCACATGCGGGCTTTAATGGACTATATATTGGGTCAGGCTTGTCTTTTGGACTTTAATTAGTTTAAATCCAAGCCCGTAAACCATGACTAATTAACTAACTATTACAACGTTCTAATTAATGTTACAATAATAACCTATGACCGAACATTATTGTTTGACTCAATATTTTGAGGCTAACAATCTCCTCCAATGTGAGGTCATTCCTCTTTGATATTTGGATTCCAATGGAGATTTATGAATTTCGTCATAAATGAGTCTTGAACGTATAACAGTAGTTTTGTTCCTTAATGCTGTGATCTTTGAGCCTTTGTCATTGTCTTACGACTTAGTCTTTTATCTTGAGATCTTCAAATCATTCTTGACTCGTCTTTGCCATCTTGCAATCTTGTGTCTTTATCCACATGCTCACACTATTGATTATTGAATAAGTCTTTGGGCATGAACATGTGATTTTGAATCTTTGACTTAGCTGAGTACACCGTGACGCCACCTTCTCGAGACAAAACATAGACACGGACTGAATGGCTTTGATATTCGTCCTAAATCGGTAGCGTTTTACCTCCGGTCGGTGAAGACCGTTATACGATATTAAATACCGTACCTGTGATTAGGTAGATTCAATTAAGAATCTCCTTGACAGGGTTTCGCGGCTGTACTAGCCGTTCTCTTTACTCGACCGTCTCAAAGCAAGACTGCGAACATAAAGAGTGAATCAATTGGACAAATATCCGCTTGATTAAAGTCGTCAATTCAAATTCCTGGAACAAGTTTGATTCATTAAGAATCTTACCATTGTTGCTTTCCATTTGACACAAGTTTGATTCATAAGAATCTCACAAGTCACCTACCGTAGCGCTGTTTGATGTTGACGCTAGAAGGATTTACATTCGTCACTGTGAATATTCATGAATATCACTCTGAATGTTTTGGCAAGACCATAAAGATATTGCGTAGAAGCCTGAAACGAGTTTGAATCAATTCAGAATCAAACCACTGTTGCTTTTCAGTTTTACATGTGTTCAATTCATAAAGAATCTCACACATGACCTACCGTAGTGCTGTTTGATGTTAACACTGGAAGGATTTCCACTCATCATTGTGAATACTAAGTAGTATCACTCTGAGTGTTCTAGCAATATCGCAAGGATATAGCGTAGGACTCTCTTGATCTTCATCCGTGTGTCCTAACGAGATTTGATTGATCTCTTGGCTCTAGACTCGATTTGTGCACTTTTAGTGGTCAGAGGCTGGAGCAGATGCCACCTATTCAATATCAACTATCTCGGAGTGAGAAAGTCAATAGAAGTTGTGTTGAACTCCGTGACAATAAAACAAACTTCTTTTGAGAGAAGCCTGAGTAGCTAGAAAAAGGGTTGTGCTTCACATCACTAGGTCCATATGAGATTGTCTTCATGATGAGTTGACCCGGTTTCAACCTAAGTTGTATGGAGGGCTTCTTTCTTTAGACCCTTTATCCTTACATTTCTTTTTCATTCTTCAACCCCTTCAATACTTTCCAAGACATCATTAATAGCACCTTGTTGTGATTGTTCCAATGCTATCATCAGTACTTAGTCAGCATTCAGCTACGTTCACATTCTACTCCATCTTTCCTAAGGACTTCTAATAATCTATTGGATTGTTACTGGGAAGATCCCTCCGATTCTAGTTGGATCATAGGACTTAAACCTAACCACCCTTTTGACACCAATAACGTCGTGAATTAAAGATGTTGTGGGTATTTGATCGTAACCATGATAACCACTTTAAATTCTAACAAAGTGTTTGAAAAACATTTAACACCTTGCTAGTTTTGTCGTTTCAGAAATGCTCCCCCTTCACATGTGCATCGATAATCGAAAGTGTTTCGCACATGTAGGTAAGAGTTAAAGTGCTTGAGTCTTATATAAGATCACATTTTAATCAAATTTTCCCCCCCCCTATCTCTAATATATAAAATCGTTTGATATTAGAGATACCAAATTTGATTAAAATATATTTTTGAAAAATAGTCTTGAAAATATTTGGGAGAAAGATGTGTTAATCTTTTGCATGAAGTTGAATTGCTCCCCCTCAAAAATTGATCCAATGGAATTGTCATTACGAGGATTTGATCCACATTAAACTTTTGAGGATAGGAGTTGTTGAACAAACAATTTTTTGAAAGATTTTGAATATCATTGAGAAATTCTTGAAAAAAAAATTGTGTTCAACGCTTTTTGAAAAATCAATTCTTTTTGACGAAAAGGTTTTTCTAAAGCATAAACTTGAGTTCATAGACTTTAAATGTCTTGACGAATCCACTCAAGTGTAAGAAGATTTAACTTCTTTTGCTAAGGGTAAGAGTACAAAAGCGTACACTCCCCCGTGAATTTAGATCCGGGTTGCAATCTGAAAGTGATTACAAGCCATTGTGTTGAGCTCAAAACGTTGAATGTTTTGTGACAAGCTCAACCCAAGATAGATTGCTCTACCCGTTGTTGGAAATATTGTCCAAAATAGACAATTTCCTTTTGAAAAGATAGAAATGACATGTTTTGAAAAATATTTACAACTTTCATTCGAACTTTATGTACACACCCGTGTCGTTATTGAGCGACATTTCTAGGTACGTCCATATTATCGATACTGAAAGACATGTCGAGAAGAATATTTTTGGATTTTCAAAGATTTTTTAATTTTGTATTTTCTTTTTCATTAATATTTACAGGTAGATGTTTGATAGATGAATCAAGCAGGCTTCTTTGCCAGAACCTCCAGTTCTGCTGGAGTCAAACATCTCATACCAATTTGCCTAACAAGATACGCAAACCTCTCTTTCGAAGGAGCTTTTGTAAACAAGTCAGCTAATTGGTAATCAGTTCCAACAAAGTATAATTCAACAATACCCTTTTCAACTTGTTCCTTAATGAAGTGATATCTGACATCAATGTGCTTCGTGCGGGAATGCTGAACCGGATTGCAGGAGATGGCTATGGCCGACTTTGAGTCACAGTACATAGGTACTTTATCAAAATGGAAGCCATAATCCATGAGTTGTGTTCTCATCCAAAGAACTTGAGCACAACATGCAGATAGAGACACATACTTCGCTTCGGCTGATGAAAGTGACGTGCAATCCTGCTTCTTGGAAGACCATCCCACAAGCTTATCTTGTCCTAGAAATTGTGCACCACCAGAAGTACTTTTTCGTGTATCAAGACACCCTGCATGATCAGAATCTGAATAGGCCGTTAGAAAGAAACCGGTTTCCCTCGGATACCAGAGTCCCATGTGAATGGTATTCTTAAGGTACCGAAAGATTCGTTTAACCTCCTTGAGGTGCTTTTCAGTGGGTCGTTCTTGATATCGTGCACAATAACACGTAGCATGATGAATATCAGGTCTGCTTGTTGTCAAGTACATGAGGGACCCGATCATGGAATGATATCTCGTTTGATCTATGGGTAATCCCTCCAAATCAGCATCTAGGGATGTGGTTGATAATGGTGTCCCAACGGGGTCACATGATGTCATACCATGCTTTGTGATTATCTCTTGACAATACTTAGCTTGGTTAATAAAGATACCACTTGGGGATTGGTGAACTTGAATTCCTAGAAAGAATTTTAGTTCGCCCATCATAGACATTTCAAATCTGTTGTGCATTACTTTTTCAAACCATTTTGAAAGTTTTAGGTTTGTAGACCAGAAAATAATGTCATCAACATAAATTTGCACAAGCAAAATGTCATCCCCATATTTATAAGTGAACAAAGTTAAATCAATGGAACCTTTTGAGAAACCTTTGGAGACCAGAAATTTCGAGAGTTCGTCGTACCACGCCCTTGGAGCTTGCTTGAGTCCATATAGTGCTTTGTGGAGACGATACACCTTGTCAGGATAATGAGGATTGACGAATCCTTCTGGTTGTGTGACGTAGACTTCTTCCTTCAAAGGACCGTTAAGAAACGCCGTCTTTACATCCATTTGGTAGACAATGAATCCCTTATGTGCAGCATAAGCAAGAAAAATCCTGACCGCTTCCATTCGAGCTACTGGTGCAAATGATTCTTCAAGATCAATACCCTCTTTCTGTCCATACCCTTTAGCCACTAGCCTAGATTTATTCTTGATGATCGTGTTCTCTTCATCCATCTTGTTTTTCCAAATCCATCAAAGATTTAATGGTGTTACATCGTATGGTCTGTCAAAAAGTTCCCAGACTTTAAGTCTTTCAAATTGTTGAAGTTCATCCTTCATCGATTCAATCCAAGCATGATCAGCCATGGCTTCTTTGATGTTTTTCGCTTCAGCTGAACTCACGGCGAGTGCGAACATACAAACATCACCATCGGTGTGAAGTTGTCGTCTTGTACGAACGGGCTGTGAAGGGTTTCCAATGAAATGAACCAAAGGATGATCTCGGGTCCAATGATGTGTTGAAGGATGTCGTTGGTAGAATGTATGCATATTTGGCGGATCAACATGGCGAGTAGAAGACTCTCCAGTTTCGTGTACCGGTGTACCGAATGGGTTGATAAATTCGTCTTCGTCAGATAATGTATTGTCTGCTTGATTTGTGTTCTCTGGAGCAATGACAGTAGTTGTGGATGCTGTAGGATCGATTGTGGAAGTGATATTCTGAGGAGGTAAATCTGCAGCAACCCGTGTTGAAGTAGATGAAGTTGTGTCCGGTTGTTGACGATGATCGGTATCATCATTCTTATCATGAGTGACAGCGGAAGACTTCGATACAACTTGTTTCTCCCCCGTGAAATATTCATCATACATTGGTCCATATAACATTTCCAACTCTTCAATTGTCGTGTCGACTGTCATATCAGCTCTAGGAAAATGTTCTGGAACCAGCGTTGAACTTGACGGTTCATTGCTGTGGTCTTGAGTTTCGAGTTCCGTGCGGTTGTGAACGGAATTCGTTTGTCGTTGTGGGTCGGGACTTAAACTGTTTTGTTCAAGTGCCATTTCTTGTAATTCATCAAATCGGATGTGAATAGTCTCGACTATCAACTTTGTTCTCTTGTTGTACACTCTATATCCCTTAGACTGAGTTGCATATCCCACAAGAATACATGCATCACCTTTTTCTTTCATCTTATCAAAATTTTCACCATCTCGAATGATGTAACAAGTACATCCAAAAACATGAAGGTGTTTGATTGAAGGTTTTCGATCATGAATTATGTGATATGGTGTCTTTTCGTGTCTTGGGATAATTAAGGATCGGTTTTGTGTGTAGCATGCGGTTGACACGGCTACGGCCCAAAAATATAGTGGAAGTTTTGAAGCGGATAATAATGTTCGAGCAGCTTCAACCAAAGTACGGTTTCGTCTTTCAACAACGCCGTTTTGTTCGGGTGCTCGAGCAATAGATGTTTCATGTTCAATTCCTTCGGCTTCAAAATACTTTCTCAGATTTGAATTCAAAAATTCTGTACCTCTGTCAGTACGAACCACTTTAACTTGAGCTTGAAGACCACGTTGTATCAGTTTAAGAAAGCTGATGAGAACTTCGGGTGTTTCATCCTTGGACCTCAAGAAGTGAGTCCATGTGTACCTTGAGTAATCATCGACAATTACCAGAATATATTTCATTCCATTGATACTTTGAACACGCATTGGACCACACAGATCCATGTGAAGAAGATCTAACCGTCCATTAGAGCTTGGTGTGGTCTTTGTTTTGAAGCTGCTTCGTTTAGCTTTACAAAGTTCACAAGAAGAACAAAGATGATCTTTGATGAATTTCAAACTTGGAAGGCCTCTCACAATATCTTTCTTGGAAAGCAAGTTGATGGTATCAAAGTTGAGATGAGAAAGACGTTGATGCCATAACCATGCCTGAGTCGTTGAAGCTTTAGCCATGAAGCAAATTGGAGTTGATGAAGTTGTGTCTTGAAGTGAAATTGTGTAAAGATCAGTACCCCGTGTACCGGTAAGTAAGTCATTCCCATCATAATCACGAACAAAACATGTCTTCTTTCTGAAAGCAACTTCCAAATCCGCATCACAGAATTGACCAACCGAGAAAAGATTGTGATTGAGCCCTTCGACGTAGTATACCCTTTTAATCGTGATATTCCCCTGAACCAAATCTCCATATCCTAGGATCGGTGCAAATTGATCATTTCCGAATCGGACCGTACCCAGGAACTTCTCCACGAAGTTAATTAGAAGCTTGAGAATCCCCGTCATGTGCTTCGTGCATCCGGAGTCCAGTATGAAGAGAATTATTTGTATTACCTGCAGAAGAGTTAGAACACGATGGAGCATTTGCTGAATTGGATACCACAGCAGTTGTGATAATAGAATCATTAGTGTCCTTATCAACATTTAAAGTCAAACTAACACTCGTTTTCACATTTTCTGTCCTAGCTTTCGGCATCCATTTGTATCCGGGAGGACATTGATTAGCAAACCACCATTTCCAAGACTTGCTAGCAGACTCATATAATTCCTTAATTTTGCTTCTAGGATTCTTAGTGGTGGAGTCTGATGCATTACGTTTCTTAGTGGGGTAGCACCAGAATGGTTCACTTTGCGTTTGGGTTTACTAGCTCTAATAGGCATTGCAACTTGCTTCTTAGTTCTAGTATCTACGCCTTTGACTTTATTCATAGCACACATAGAATGATTAGCATTAGCGCACTTTCCACATTTGACACAAACAAATTTCACATTCATAGCATTCAAATCATTCACAGCATTTAAATCATCATTACATGCGAGTACAGACTTGTTATTCTTAAAAACATTCAAATTCCTAGGGTGTTCTTCTACTTCCTTCATCTTCCCTTGATTCTTGTGTTTCCATACCTTATCATTCACTTGAGTGCGCTTAAGCTGAGGCCGGCTAACACTAGTAGTGGAAACTATTCCTGTAGTAGAAGACACACGAATATTAGTGTTTCTAGAAGTCTGAGGCGAGTGAGTATCTTTGTTTGTGGGCTTAGTGGGCATTCTATACATCCCTGGTTTAATCACATTATTGTGCTTAACGCTTGGTGCTATAGGATTCCTTATGGGTTGATTATGTGGTAACCTTTCCTTTCCATCCATCTTGGGGGCAAACACAGGTTTTGCAAACGAGGAATTTGATAAAGCAGATGGTTTTCCCAAGATAGAGGATCTATTTACTTTAGAGGCATTGGGTTGTCTAACAACAGGTTTCTTAATTCTAGGTTCCACGATTTTCCCACCCATTTTAGCAACGAGTTTCTGCAACTCTGCTATCGCTCTGTCCCTGTCTTGTAACTGAGCTTTCAACCCTTTAATTTCCAAATTCTGTTCATTCATTTCTCGAAATGTTTGGGAAAGTTTTTCTTCCAATTTATTATCGTGTGGAAAACTACCAACGTCTTTTTGCAAAGCAAGTTCAAGTGAATGACAATGTTTTTGAAGGAAATTATTTTTGTGTTGAAGTAACTCAAAAGCCTTTTTGTCAACATTTTCTTTACGTTTCGAAAGCTCAATTTTAAGACGTTCACATTCTTTGCTTTTATCAAGATATTGGCATGCAACTTCAGAATATTCATCAATATCAGCACAAGATGTAAAATAAGCACACATAACATCGTTAGAAACACATTCTTGCAATAGTAAATCACATTCATCTGAAAAATCAGTCTTCTCCATTTGAAGATCTTCAATGTGTTTCTCAAGAGATTCAACATATTTTAAATCATCATACATTTCAGTCCGAATGAACTCCTCAAGTTGAAGAACAGTTTCTTTAATAAACGTCGTGTTAGGAATTAAGAGTTCTTTCACAAGCAAGGTAATATCTTGAGGAATCGGACGTGCCACTCAGCATTTTAACGTTTGGCCCAGTCTCTTTCAACAATAGATTTAACATTATCTATGTGGTGTTTAAGAATACCTAATGTTTTCCTACTCTTGCTTTTAGATTCATCTAGAGGGAGGTAGTTTATGTATTTGTAAACATTAGATTTCTTAGGGGCAAATGCTTTCTTCCACTGAATTCTCTTTTGTTTGCATTCTAGGAACACTTCCTCACGAGTTTATTGAGTTTGTTTGTTGAACAGGCCATAAAGACTATTCTTATAAGCATAATTATATGGTTTCACAAACTCCTTATTAACAAGTGGTTGACTATCAGCATCCCAAAGGGCAGTCTCTTCACTATTGGCACTAACAGGCATGCAATCATGATCTGTCCTTTCAGTCTCATCAAGATAAAGATGCGGGTTCGCAGCTTGAGCTTTGGCAAGGTACTCAGGACTTGCAAAGCTAGCTTGACCCTTAAACATCGAAGGAGGTGCCAGCATTCTCACAGATTGAATAGAATCATGCGTTTTATAAACAACGTTCTTCAAAAATTCGACTTGTGCTTCTAAATTCGTTACCTTTTCAGTTTCTTTATCATATCTACTTTTGAAGTCTTGTTTTAACGCATCTACCTCTTGTTTCTTATCCTCAAGAATTTTAGTAGAATCAATAGTGGTCATAGAGAGATTTTGTTCAAGTTCATTAACTTTGGTGTTGGCAAGGTACGTTTTTTGGCGTTCATCCATTAAACATTATATTGACGCTTCTCTTTTGCTAATAACTCAAGAGTTGTATTATATTTGTTTTCAAAATCGTCCTTTTGACTTTTTAACGCACTTCCCTTGTACCCCTCAAGCTCTTTGGTTTTCTGAAGGAGGTCATTTCTATAGCTTTCAGTCATCTCAGTAGATTTGATAAGAGCAGCTTTGCATTCTTCAAAGCTTTGAGTGAGCGTAGCATTTGCCTTCTTTAATTGCTTTTGACTCTTTGTATTTTCAGTGACATCTTTTTGTAAAGTAGAAATTAAATTAGCAAGCGTAATACGTTCCTCTTCATCATATTCATTTGCATGTTGATCATCCTCAGACTCATTATTGCACATGTTTGATGAATCGCGTGTGGTATTGCTATCAACCGTTTCCATCATACATGTGTCATTAATGGCATTGGGTAGATCACTGTGCTCAGGAATATCACCAAACACATTATATTCATCAGTAGTGTGTACCTTATCGAGTGGCTCAGTGTCAAAGATAGGGCCATTGTCATCTTCAGTGACTTTGAGAACTTCTTTACCTTTGCCATGTACGAGTAATGTGCATCAAGCTCTTGATCAGAATCTTCATCATCAGTATCATCAAGCATTGATCCTTCCTCAGCTGACAATTTAACCCCTGCTTCCATATTTTTGCATAGCAGCATCTTTTACTTGTGATAGCTAGAGTCTATAACCCTTTTCGGCTTCCTGCATTCCTTTGCCATATGCCCATAACCTTGGCAATTAAAACATTGAATCCCACTCTGCTGAACCACTTGACTTCCAACCGTTTCCCTATTCCCAGTAGCAGCAGCAATCCTCTGAGTATCATACTTGGCAGTTTGTCGATCATATCTTGCAGAACCCTCAACATGCGTTGGATTATGGCGATCATACCTAGAAGGACTTTCACCACGTCGACGTGTGTCATACCTTGGAGGACTCTCAACATATCGGTTCTTTGTGTTAGATGATGTGCGAAGATTGTTGTTGGTGGGTTTGTAGATTTTCTTGTAAGTCTTCATTATGTAAGCAATTTGTTGTTTCATCTCTCGGTTCTTTTGAGCTTGGTCTTCATCACTATCTTCTTCAGATGAGGACTCAGATGGTGGTGATGGTTCTCTTTGCACTTTACCTCGAGATTGTGGATGATGAAGACTTAGATGATGTGGAAGATCGTGGTGAAGATGATGTAGTGGAATATGACTTAGGAGCACGAGAGTTATGACCTTGAACATGTTGAGTTGTAGTCACTAAAGCAAGTGGATTAGCCGTCCTGGCAATACGTTCAGCTCGAATCTCATTTGCTTCATTCTGAAATTGCTTCAAGATATCAAAGAGTCGATGATATGAGACCTCGTCTAACTTTTCTTGTTGTTTCACCAAAGTGACGAACCGTGTCCACTCGGGTTGAAGTTGTTGAAGAAATTCAACATTGACTTGCATGGTGGAGACTTGCAGATTATTTCTTGTCATGTCATTCATCATCTTATAAAACCTGGAGTAGTAAGAGTCAATTGAATCTCCATCCCTTGAAGCAAACTTGCCAAAATTCCAAAACAAGTTTGTTTTGACATCTTGTTTGTTGAGTGATTCTCCTTGTTGCAAGCGTTCAATAGCAGTCCACATTTCATGTGCTGTCGGGCATGCATCCATCGTGGAATAAATGTCATCTCCAATCCCACTTAGAACCATATAGATGGCTTCCTTCTCCGCATCATGCCAAACACAATTTTCAGGTGTGAGATCAGCTCTTGTTTTATCATGTTCACTTGCAGGTATTGGATCAGTAGTATATGTGGCTGCTCTTGGAGGAATTGAGATCTTCTTGAATGTATATGGTCCATGAGTAATACATTTCCTCAAGGCATCACCATTAGGTCTTGTGTCAAGGTATCATATGAAACGTGATTGCCATTGAGCATACCGACCAGATACAAGCATTGGTGGTCTCTCTTTGTTACCCGCCACCATTATGTTGTTGTTCGTCACACGATATTCGGCAGTAGAATCCATCTCAATATCTCTGAAATGATGAAGTGAATATGGATCTTAAGTAGATTTGTTGTGATTGTTGTTGTGGTTTAAATTCAGAAAATTGCAATTTTTCTCCAGTCCAACAATAAATTCTCCAGTCCGACAAAAATGGTAGACCAAAAATTTTGTATCGCCAAATTTTGAAATTGAGCTAGAAATGTCCTAAAAGTAGTATGGAAAAAATTTGAATTTACTTGACGGAAAAATTTTAACTCTTTTTTTTTTTTATCTTCGTGTAAACGATATTCCGAAACTAGTCTAGATGGTGGCTAAGTCTAAAAAATACTCAAACAAAATTTAGCAAAACACATCATCGGAATGTCGTCGGAATCACTTATCGGAATACAATCAGAATCCCTTCGTCGGAATGATGTCGGAATGTCCTAATCGGAATGCAATCGGAATCCCTTGTCGGAATGATGTCGGAATGACCTAATCGGAATGCAATCGGAATACCATGTCGGAATGATGTCGGAAAGGCCTTGTCGGAATACAATCGGAATACCTTGTTGGAATGATGTCGAAAAGACCTTGTCGGAATACCAAATCGGAATGCAATCGGAATATTTTTAGTCCAGTCGGAATGATGATCGGAAAAGCTGGTCGGAATGATTAAACCCTTTTCCGATGCGACTGATCGGAATCTCTAATCCCTTTTCCGATTGCACTGATCGGAATAATAGCACTGTTACGAGATTTTGAGGTAAAAATGATATTTTCGACAAGAAATCCGTGATTTGAACCAACCAAATGCGACCAATTCCCTACCACAGCTATGTAGAAGATTTATATCAAGATTTAGAGCATAGAAAACACAAAAAAAATCTTGAATTCGAGATGTTTATAAGAGAAAATCACACGAACCAAGTAAAATCAACAACGAATCACAAAACTACCCTATGGCGATTGATACCAAATGTTGTCCCATATATTTGTGATGATTAAGCAATGAATAAAGAAACAAAATAGATGAAGAAGAGATGAATTCCTAGAGAGAGAAAGTAGTGAGAGAAAGTAGAGAGGAGGAGAGGATTAACTTTGGGAATATTAGATTAGAAGTGAGAAAAATGAACAACCTACCCTCCTAACATGCTAGGAGGGTATTATATATAGTCCACCCACATGCGGGCTTTAATGGACTATATATTGGGTCGAGCTTGTCTTTTGGACTTTAATTAGTTTAAATCCAAGCCCGTAAACCACGACTAATTAACTAACTATTACAACGTTCTAATTAATGTTACAATAATAACCTATGACCGAACATTATTGTTTGACTCAATATTTTGAGGCTAACAATAGTACGATCTGATTGTTGCGATTGCATAAACCCTGGGGGTTTCTACTTGCGATCCAAGGTCACGATCACTAGTTGCGATCACGAGTACGATCACTCGTTGCGATCACGAGTAAGATCACTCGTTGTGATCACGAGTAAGATCACTCACTGCGATCAGGGAGTACGATCTGGGAGTACGATCAGGGAGTACGATCAGGAGTACGATAAGGGAGTACGATCAGGGAGTACGATCAGGGAGTGCGATCAGTGAGTGCGATCATGGGATACGATCACTGGATACGATCATTGGATGCGATAGTAGGGTACGATCACTCGTCACGATCTAAGGTTACGATCTCCACTACGATCCAGTGTTGCGATCTAACATTTTTCAAAAACGTGTTTTTGAAAATTTTTAATCGTGTGTAATTTTGACTTGGAATTTTTTGTTTATCGAGAACATATTTTAGGGGATTTTAACATTGTTTCTCGACTTCAACTCACAACAACAAACACATTTACTTTCTCTCATTGTTCGATCAATATTTGTAAATCTTAACTTATCGAAATAGAGTACACATCTCTTACGGATAAGTCCATCCTCTCGGGTATGGATAATCGTCCCAATGTTGGAGAAGTCTATGTACGAGGATTGGACTTCCCGAATGGAACTTTACATGTTGAACAAAGAGAATGGACATCTCATTTGGGCATCGGTGCTCAATGGACCATTAGATTATGGTACAGTGACGGAAGGTACGACTACTCGTCCTCACACAACGGGTGAATTGACTGGAGATATGAAGATTCAAGACAAATGTGATAAGTATGCTACAAACATCATTCTCCAAGCCCTTCCTCCAGATGTCAACAAACTCGTCAGCAAACATAAAGTTGCCAAAGAGTTATGGGATAGAATTCGTGTTCTAATGCAAGGCACCTTGTTAACTAAACAAGAACGAGAGTGTAAGCTTTATGATACTTTTGATAAGTTTGCCTATGTGCCAGAGGAGACTCTCAATGACTACTATCTGAGATTTACCCTATTGTTGAATGAGCTCAATATCTATGGCATGGCAATTCCTACGTTTCAATTGAACACCAAGTATTTGAACACTCTTCCTTCAGAATGGAAAAAGTACGTGACGGATGTTAAATTGGCTAAGGACTTGCATAACACAAATGTGGATCAACTTCAAGCTTTTCTTCAACAACACGAATGCCATGTGATCGAGGCTCGGTTGTCTAAACCTCAAGTTCATGATCCACTTGCCATGTATGCTTCTCAACAAAACATGGCTTATACTTATCAACAACCATCATACTTGCAGCAGCCACCACCACACACCTATCAGTAACCACAGGAACCATCTTATCAATCACCAATGATGCTACAGCAAGCATTTTAACAAAGTGTTCATCAACAATCTTTTCCACAGCACCATATCAGACATCACCATCACAAGCCAACACTTCTCCAATAGGCTATACTCCTCAGCAACGATACTTTCCAATTGAAGCACAACCAGCACAAGCCTTCTACTCTAATGAACTTCCACCAATCCAAGCACCGGTCTTTACTCCAAATGATACGCCAGCTGATGTTTTAAACCATCTCACTGCCTACTTGTCCAAACTTATTTTAACTAGAGGATTCCCACCAACAAACAATCAGCTCCGCACCCTCTTCAAATCCTCGACAACAAGCTACTGTTCAAGATGGTCAAGTAACAGTGCAACCTATTCAGGGAAGGCAAAAATCATATGGACCTCCTACAAGGACTGTGAATGCTCCAGCTATGAATTCTGAAGCTAATGGAAATGGAAGCCCCATTGGTCCTCAAAAGGTTGTAACTTGCTACAATTGTCGAGGACAAGGTCATATGGCTAGGCAATGCACTCAACCGAAAAGGAGAAGGGATGAAGCGTGGTTTCGTGAGAAAATATATTTGGTTGATGCTCAGTCTAAGGGAAAGATTTTGGATTCAGAGGAGTTAGCATTTCTTGCAGACCCAGGGGCAGCAGATACTGAAGGCATTGCAGTCGTTTCCACTTCTAATACAGCTTATCAAGCAGATGATCTTGACGCATATGATTCGGATTGTGATGACATTCACTCTGCCCAAGTTGCTCTCGTTGCTAATCTCTCTCACTACGGTTCTGATGTCGTCAGTGAGGTACCCATCACAACCAATCTTAGTAATGATGATAACCCACATCAAGTTGGGCATGAAAATGACAACCTCGAACAGCATTCGGGAACTAGTAACTCAAATGATGTGGTACCCAATCCTACACATTTGAGTGAACCTCAACCAAATATTACGACGGGTATGGAATCTTATGGTCAACATGATTTGGTCATGGTGCCTAAACATATTATTGATCAAATGCATATGGCTCTCAGACAATCCGTAGATACGAATTCCACCCTAACTGATGAGCTTGCGTTGCATAAAGAAAAGGTCAAAACTTTTGAAATGGTCCCTCAAGCAAAGAAAATAACATGTTCTGAATATGACCAATTTCGTTTTGAAAAGATTGAACACTTGAAAGAAATAGAATCATTAAAAGCTAATGTTTACAATAAATTAAAAGCAAAAGAGTCGGTTGTCAATGATTTTCGGAAACTTAAAATGGATTTCGAAACTCTCGAGTCTAAAAAGTTTGTATTAGAAATTAATGCTACCAAACTTCTTAAATTCAAAGAACAACAGCTTTTAAAACAATACGCTTCCATAGAAAAGGTTCATCTTTTAACTAAATCATTTAAAGAACTCGAACTTAAGCGTCTTCAAAATTTACCACCTAATCCCGGTTATACAAAACAAGCTCAGGAATATATTCCCGGTCTTTATGATATGACCATAATTGGCAAATCGAAACAAGCACCTTATGTTCGTAGTTCTAAGGAGACACAGTCACTTATGGAAGAAACTCATTCTAAAATGCTTTCAAAATTCCATACGATTGATTATGACAAGTTTAATAAAGATCAACTTTCTAAAAAGACAAGTATTCGCTTACAAAAGGAATTAGTTGAACTAACATTTCTTGTGCCCCCAAGTTTGTCAAATGAAAACCCTCCTAGTACGTCTCCTACACTCGTCAAAACGGATTTAACGAAGTTACTTCCACCGGTAAGTAAGGCGTCCGTTAAATTAAAAGCGGTACACCAACACTTAGCCGATTTTGACAAGGTCATTTTGGAACGTACGACGGCCACGGCCATAACGGAAGGTGAATGGAACTTTGAGCACACTAGAGTTGCGTTCCGAGACGAAATTGTTCTGTTTGTAAAGAATGTTAAAGCTTGTCTTAGTAATCTTGATCAAGATTTGCGTTTGGAAATAGAAGAAGTTAAACGTGTTTTCAATGAAATGGATGATGCTTATGAAAACAGTTTACTTGAAATAGAACGGGTTTCACGCCAAAATGATCAGCTTCTGAAACAAGTGATGTCTCATGATATAGTTTCCGTCTGTGTGAATAAAAGTGTTGATAATGATTCTATTGTGCATAATGTTGAATCTGTGGATAATGTGGTAGATAGTACTTGTCACGAATCTGACGCTGAATTTTTAAAGCTTCAAGATTCATATTCTTCGCTTTCAAAACGTTTTGATGAGATTAATACACATTGTATTTCGCTTGAATGCAAGCAACAATTTATTTAAGAAATCTTTGAAACGTCATTCGAAGGTGTTAATATGATGATGCAAACTTTGAAAAGAATTTTCGATTGAATTTACAATCAAAACAACGTCAGCCAAGTGACAAAGTTGCTAAATCTTTGCCGATAGACATAGAGAAATCTAAGGAGCTTAACTGTGTGAACGTACTTGAGGCCACTGAGAATTTTAAACTTGATCTAGATAATCGAGTTTCCAAGATTTTGTCCAAAGTTGATAACTTAAAACAAAAAGATACACGACTCTTCGATTCAGTAAAGCCCGCATGTGTTAATAACACTACAAAGAATCAATCATTGATTGAACAATTGAATCGGAAGTCGGTGGAAATACCTGATTTGAGGGAACAAATTTGTGATAAGAATCTGGCCTTGGCTGAGTTAAAGGAAACACTTCGCACTCTAAACGGTAAGAATGTTGTGGATAACGCAGCCACTGTCTCAGCATCGTCCTCTAGTGCAATCAAAAGGACCCTTATAGTCGTCACACCATTTAATAAGGGCCCTAGGACTAAACCATCTCAAACTTTGGTCACTAAAGATAAGGCGGAATCAAAACCAGCTTCTAATATTCCCATGTTGCCTTCTACAGGAGTAAGCACCACTACTAAGGCTCAAAGATCTAAGCTTAAAAGAAACAAGAAGAATGATACGATCTTGCCCCCATCTAGTAGTCAAGTGAAGAAGAAAGTAGAAGCCCATCCTAGGAATGTTATTTCTGTTTTGAATAAAAAGAATCATGTAGTTAAACCTAAAGGCTCTGCGGTTGTGCAGCGTTCTAAGCCTACTGTGAATTCTAATTTGAAATGTTGGAATTGCAATGAATGTATGTTTTCTAGTCGTCGTGATTCTTGCCTTATTGACCATGTGAATGAGATGAATTCCCGGAAAAATAGATTAGAATGAAAACCGACTGGGAAAGTGTTAACCCAATTTGGTTGGTTGTGGCGCCCCACTGGTAGAACTTTCACTATACTAGGATGTTGAAAATACGTTTTTACGTATTTAGAAAGGATCGGTCACTCCAATGATATTGGGCTCGTGATCCAATATAGCCCATATAGCCCACATGTAGGGTGGGCTATATAAACCCCCCTCCTAGCATGTTAGGAGGGGTCGAACACTTACATTTCACATAATCAACCATTTCCTTTCTTCTCTCCTTTCTCTCTCTTCTTTCTCTCTCTAAGGTTTCCATTTCTCCATCCATCTCAATAGATTAACCATACAATGCCTAATCCTTAGAAAAACACGATCCTACAATTGGTATCAAGAGCTTGGTTGATTCATCGGATTAGCGTGTTTTCATCTATTGATTTGGTAAATTTTATTTTATTTTCTATCTTTTTGTTTTTTCTTTTTCCGATACTCTATCATTCTTATCCCAAAAAATCTCATTTTTATTGTTTTTTATAAACACAAGTTGTTTATATCTGTCACAACAGTCACAATACATCAAAATTTCAAGTCACAAGTTTTTATTTTTATTGTTTTTTAAAAATTGTCACAAGTTTTTTTATGTGTTTTTTGTCTAAAAAGTCACGAGTCTTTTTTTTATAGTTTTTTATCAATTTTTTGTATCCATCTGTATCACTGTTTTGAAAATTTTCCCGTCGGAAAAGGGTTTTAACTTTTCCGATAAGTAATTCCGACATCATTCCGACAAGGCTTTCCGATGGTATTTCGATTGATGTCATTCCGAAAGCTTTGAAGTTAGCACTTTCCGACAGATCTCTTTCTTACACATTCCGATACTTTTTTGGATAGATATTCCGATGGTTGATTCCGATAAGTATTCCGATGGTGTTTTTGATTTGACATTCCGATGGTTTGAATATTGACACAAAACAAAAGACTCAGATCATTTTTTATCAAACTTCATAAAAGACTCGACCTCAAATCACTCTCTCGGTTTGACTCGACTCAACCAACAGATAAACCAACATATTATACGACTCGAATCACACAACGACTATACCAAAAACACTCAACCTCTCACTCTTTAACTCCTAGACTGTAGTGTGACAACCCTGGTTTTGAGGTTCGTCACTTAGTTTTATTTTGAGCTAGTTACGTGTCTTTACGTGTTTATGTGCTAATTGGTGTGTATAGATTGTGGTTTGGATATCGTTTCCGGTACGGGGTACCTTGTGAGAGAAACGATGTGTGATGATTTCATGTTCATGAGTTGACAATGTAGTGATTATGAAATGAGATGGTGTTATTTGGTGGTTTTAAGTATACGTATATGTATTATATAAAATCGTATTTTTACGATTTACGGTAGCATTTAGACGTCTCGGATGAGGTAATTAATCATATGGATATTTTTAGGGATGGTTTTAAGTCATCTAGGACTTAGTTATAAAGTTTATTTCAAAATTTGATATTTTTTTTAAAAGTGTATATTTTACGTCTTTTACGGTAAAACGCGTAAATTTGACTAGTTTTACGGTTTTGGGGTTTTGGAGGCTTTAGGAGCTGAAATAAATTAAGGTAAATTAAGGTAATATTATTAATACATATATTAATAATAAAAATAAAAAAACAAAATTAAGGAGGGTTTAAGTCGGTTTTGGACGCAAGAAAAGAAAAGAATAGGGGAAAAAAAGGAAAAAGGGAACCGGGCTTTTGGAATGGGCCAAGGACTTGTTAGGAAACTATATAAATACTTTTTATTAACCAAAACACTTCATAAAATCCATGGAGATCAAGTTTTAGTTGGCATCAATGGTGGTTTTAGGGTTCTTCATTAATTTTTTCTTCTTTCAAAAATTCTAAGGTAAAATCTTTAATACTCTTTTTAATTAAATTGTTTTAATTCTTTCTCAATCATCTTATGATGGATTCAGGTTAGGGTTTAAATAAGAATCTGTATTTTAATGATAACATAATGATTAGATGGTTTAGGGCTTGTAATTAATGGGGTTATGGGTAATTAATTAGGTTAATTTGATTAAACCCGTTTTTAAAAACTGGGTAGAATTTTGAGTCAATTGTTTTGATCATATTGGGAGTTCTACAAACTCTTATTTTGCGATCCAAGTATCCCTGAAAGGTAATTGAAGTGGATTTCCAATTCAAGAAACTAGAACTAAATTGGAGGTCGGGAAGTAGGTCAAAAACAGGTTACAACAGTCGGAGGTCAATACAGTTTTTAATTCAGCCTGTTTTCTTTTTAAGTTTTGGGTTTTTTGGGGTACTTAGGGTTGCATTGGGATCTTGTCACAAACATGAGAGATGGTTTATATATTTTAGTAAGTATCTGCACTTGGGCTAAGGTTGTGGTTTAGTGTAAGACCCCTTAATTGTAACAAACTTTTTGTATGTTTAAAATCAGGAAATCTGGAATGACAAAAGTATATATATATCGGGGCCTTAACAGTAGCTTTAAGGTTAGGGCAAGTGGGAGGTGTTAGCTAACATATGTAAGGGTATGAATATTTCTTTTGTAGAGTTCATGGGTATGTTTAAGGGGGAGATCGACCCATAGTTTAAGGTATGAAAAACGGGACTGTTTTGGGTAAAAATGTTAACGGGATGTGTTATGAAGTAAAACGAGTTAAGGGCTTTATAGAGGGGTGTAATGAGATGCTTAGAGCATATATATGAGGTATATATATGGGAGAAGGTTAGATGTCCATCATAGGTTGATGTGCCATTTTAGTGTTTGGTTCATGTTTTGATTATGTGTTTTTGGTTGTTAGCTTTTTGCTAGTGCGCGGATGTTTGGGGAAGCTCAATCAGGTGAGTTTCATAGTCCCATGTTTAATATTGATTTTACTTCCAGATGGGATGGAAGAGACACTGTGTTGAGTTATTTTCTAAATTGATGTTGTGAATGTGTTTGTGATTTGAGATGGACTTGTGTGTACATTATGTGATTAACTGCTATGTGATTCTTGATTGTGTATGATTTGGATCGGAGGACACGTGCCGTCTCAGTTATTGTGGTTTGACAAGGTAGTAGCCTTGTGGTTTGACAAGGTAGTGGCCTTGTGGTTTGACAAGGTAGTGGCCTTGTGGTTTGTCAAGGTAGTGGCCTTGGGATAGGTACATAGTGTGATCATCTATGGTACCATGATGTTGTTTGGCAAGGTAGGAGCCTTGGATTGGTTTGGTATGATTAATCTTGATTGATAGTTGTTAATGCATATTTGTAACACATTGTCCATATTTTATTGTATTGATGGTTGTTGTTCACAGCTTATAACTATTTTGGCGTTGGAGTCTAAACCTATGACTCTCACCAACTTTATGTTGACGTGTTTTAGTGTCTCTTTCAGGTGTGAATATGGTTAAGCTTGAGGATAGAGGTGGCTAGACTTGGATGCCTTAGGATTGCATATAGAAGGAGATCCCCGTTCCTTCTTAGTTTTTATTTGTTCATTTAAATAAGTGATACTCTTGGCACCTATATGTTTGTTTTGTTTGTGTTACTTGTTTGTCTTGGGTAAGAGGTAGGACTGTTACCTACTTACCTAGACTCCTGCATGTTGAGATATTGTCATGACATTTGTGTCGCCATTTATGACATTTCTTATATCATTTAGTTATCTCTATAGACACGCTATTGTTGTGATGATATCCATACGTCGTGCCCCATATTCCGCCATGGTGGGGTGTGACAGAATGGTATCAGAGACAATGGTTATAGAGAATTAGGTTGCCTAGTCGCGTAGCCTAGTCTATAGCTTAAGGGTCCCTGCATATAGGCGTCATAGGAGTATGTGTGCATTTTACATAAATTGATGTGTTGGGATGTTATTTATTGCGATGTTTTGACTAGTATGAATTGAACCAAAGTAAGTTCATACTTAGCCACATGTTATTTTCTTTTTGGGTTGTGACTAGGGCGGGTTGAACCATAATCATCCACGCTAGTCATTGTCGTATTTTGCTTAAATTTTACATTATAGTACATAATTTGGTACATGGTAGTTTCTATCTTTTGTCGAGTTATTTTACATACCTGAGGTATGTTACTTTTTCTTTTGATGTTTAAGTCATGTTCCCTAAGAATCGTGTGGTGGTTCGAGTTACTAAGAGTACATGGGTAGGAAGGATTTTAAGTTGTTTCCACTCTTATGGGCGACATGACTTATATCTGATTATGTTTTCGTTTTGGATTTAGTCTAGGCTGTTTAAGCTAGACTATGGATTTCTGTATTCCAAGAGTTTTATTATGTTATTTTTATAGATTGAGTTTTGGATCTTATTGGTTATGTGGTTATGAGCTTATGTGAGTAGATGGATCTATGTGTTATATGTTGTATTGATTCTTATAAGTGTCATCATAGGAGGGAGTGAATTGGGGAAAGGGTAATTGTATAAGTATGGTGGCCAACATAGTTATACAAGTACCACAACTTCAATGGGTTCCCAAGTATGGTTGCATGAAAGAGGGTTAGTACATGCTTGTATATGATGAGATGTAGAATTTGGGTATACGTATTATATATGAGTTTATGTAATGGCTACCAACGATATGGCTATTGTTATTTTTGTGTTATATGTTTTGGGTTATAGATGTGTTGTGTGATTTTGGGGTCACACGATATGGTTTGGTTTTGGAGGTGGGCTTTATGCCTTGTTGTGGCACGGTGAGATGGTGATTACTCGTATGGAAAAAACGAGCGTATAAAGCGATTGATTGACTTACGTGTATGATAACGAGTATGTTTGGGGGATTCAATAGGTATACATATGCGGATGTATATATACTACTATGTGTTAAGTTATGGTATATGATCGTTCACTAGTTATTATAGCTTGAATGTACCTTGTGTTTGTTCGTGTTTTATGGTGCTGGAGTTTGGTGGAGTTTCAACGACGTTTTGAATCTTTTGAACTATGTCTTGTAGCGTATTCTTTGAGTTTCGTATTTCACGTGTACGTTTTAAAACGGTGTTCTTGGTTTTAAGTCTATTGAAATAACCTGGGATTTCTTTTGAGATAATGAAATCTTTTGTGTTGAGTCTTACATTTCTTTTGGTTGGTATATGGAAAAAGGGGACTTGGAAATCTAGTATAGGGTTAGATAGTTTGGTCGTATTCGGTAAAATAAGGGTAAGGTGTTGGGGTCGTGTTTGAAACAAGATGTAACATAAGATTTCTTTTTAGTCAACACTTATTTATTTCAAATTCTAAAATACTTTCTTTAATATAAAGCGAAGTAAAATTTCTTTCTACTTACATAGTTTATATAATTGGGTTTAACCGATTCACGTCATTTATAATTATTAATACAAGGTTAAATTGAGTTTATGAAGATTTCACATACAATTTTATCTTTCATTAATATAAAACTGTTTTGGTCATAACTTGTTCGTTTTTAAAGCTTTTTGGATGATTCAAAAGCCTAAAATTATGTACTCGGAACGTACTTTTCAAATATTCAGAATGTATAGCCATGGGAGGTCAGTGGACTGGTCGGAATTGTTGTACAAGTGTCGGGTTAAAGGTTGAGTTTGAATAGTAGTTTATTTTTATGATTTGGGATACACGGGATACCTAGTCTTTGAGTTGAGTTTTGAGTTCGTCAAGAGGGTTGTTTGTAGATTGTTTGAGTCACATAGATGTGGAAGGTAATAATAAATAAATAAAAAAATAGATATATATTCTTTTGGAAAAGTCGATCTTTTATACGGTTTAAATAATATGTTGCGGGGCGTAATATGTTTTGGTTGCCATTGGGTGTTTCTTGGATTATTTTTCGTGGTCATGGGTCATTTTGAATTGATACATGTTCTGGGTTTGAGTTTTCTTTTGAGTCTCGTGGTTTTTGACTTGTTTTAATTGGTGCACGTGAAATGTCGTTAGTCATCCGTTGGTTTGATTCGTTGATCGTATCTGATGGATTCAGGATGTAGTTTTGGTCTCATATTGTTCGGGAGCGTTGAGGTAGTCGTATGAAAGACTTGGTCGCGCCTACAC
This sequence comes from Glebionis coronaria, assembly GCA_025667525.1. Lineage (NCBI taxonomy): Eukaryota > Viridiplantae > Streptophyta > Magnoliopsida > Asterales > Asteraceae > Glebionis > Glebionis coronaria. The sequence continues at coordinate 3,460,981 of JANFOE010000109.1, forward strand.
GCTTAAGTAGGTGACCATGAGAGAACGGTCGGAATACCCTTAGTGGGGAGGAAAGAAGTTCGTAGACGAACTAGTATGGTCATGAGGTCTCTTAGGAGTACCAAGGAGATGAATAGAGATTTGTGGGATATTAGCACAAGTAACGCGCCATAGAGAGTGTTGGAAGGGGAAGTAATACCTCAAAGGTATTTATGATTGTTCGTAGGGCATGTAAGTTTTCCGAAAATTTCCTGAAATTTAGTAGGTTCGCCTATTACTGTGAGGTAGAACCATAAATAGAGCAAGTAGGGGAGGTGAGAGGAGTTGTAGTTAGTGCCTTTCCAAGGCAAATCGTTGATGCAGTGATTTAAAAACAAGAGCTGTTAGAAATTGCAAGGAATACCGGATAAAAGTTGAGTTACTAGTAGTAGATTGGATGTGGAAGGAGGTTGAGTGGTTCGATGAGAGGAAGTACCGGTCTTTTAAGATGCGTGTAGAATTTTGCAAGTAGAACGAGGTAGGAATTTATTCGTATTGCCGCTAAGAGAGGGTGCAAGGAGGACATAGTTGAAACTGCTAAGGATGTTGTATGAACGCTTTGGGTTTACGGTTATGTATTTGGCTTCACCAAAGCACTAGCAGTTTTCATGGTGTCAATGAACCAAGTGTGCATGAACGTGTATAAACGAGTTGTCATCGGGAGCGTCGACGACATCTTGAACTACTCAAATTTGAAAAGGAGAGTGAGGCGAATTATGTGTTGGTTTTGGGGTGGAGTTATACGTGAGATTTTCGAGTGTGAGTTTTTAGTAGTAAGTTTAACATGATGAGTAGTTAGAGATGATGGAGTATCATGGAACCAGCAAGGGGCGAAGTGAAGAAGGATGAGGAAGCATTTTGGAGGCTGAAGAGGTGGATTGGATAATGGGCCGATCTTGGCATTATCGGAAGGACTGGATGAATTCACGAAGCATGACGATACGTGGAGCAGGGATTTGGACGCGTACGAGGACGACAAAGAAAGGCGATCGCTTATACGTTGCAGGAACTGAAGATTTGGAAGAACTAGATGGACTTAGTTAGTGGGGCTGGATTGTTATATCTGCCTAGAATACTAGAGGCATTTGGTGTACGAGGCATGGAGAATGATCTATACGGATCATGAACGTCCCCAACACATATTCAATCATCTTGATTGAACTTTTGGCAAAAGTGATGGGTGGAGTTAAGTGATGAAAGAAAATTGCAAGGCCAAGTACCATCTGGGAAAGGGAAGCATGGTTGATGAGACATGGAATAAGAAGAATGAAGTGAAGCTAAGACGAACTTGAACTATATGGATGACGTATTAGGGTGGTTTGCATGAAGGATGTAGGTTGCACGAGTTGATTTGTCTAAAGCAGAGAACGCGTCAACATGTATGTTGCGTGGCTTGGACAATCATATGGAGAAAGGGGCGTAGACTATACTTCCTACATAGATAGGAGTAGCTTAGAAAGGGTAATGTAAGGACGAAATTGGTGAAAGTGACGAGAGTTGGGTAATAGTCGATAGACTGACTAATTCATCTCATATTTCAAGAGGAATGAGAAGTCACGTAGTTGAGAAGTTGGAAGAATTGCGTACGAATGGGATGGAATAGAGGGTTATGCGTAAAAGTTAGCCTAATATGTATGGAATGCCTTATCAAGGATTATGGCAAGGGAAGAAACGATGGGAAGCATCACATCGTGATGTATGGTATGAGTTGAGGAGGAAGAAGGACGTGTGTATTGAAGCGAAGCATGAATGAAATAGGAACCAGAGGTAAAACGTTGGTAGAGCTTAATGAGTAGAATAAAGCACAGCGCGGGCTAATGCTGTCGTAGTGTGGAAAAGGAAATGGCACTGAGCTATACTGATTGTTTGGGAGGATTAGTATCGATAATCGAATGGATGAGGAGTTATAGGTGTGATATGCCATAGGGACGAAGGGATTGGTCTAACTGAGATAACCATCCTTCTGAGGATGTGTATAGATCGTAAGCTGATTTGGACTGGAAGAACTAATGGGTATGTGAAAGACCATCATAGGTCCCTTTGTAAGGAAATTGGAAATTTTAAGTAGTTTAGGGTACGGACTAAAGGGAGTTTCACCCATAGTAACGGGTGGTATATTTTGGTAAAATGGAAGAGTTGATGTAGAGCTTTGTAGGTCCAGTTATGATCTTTGGAAAGATCGGACTAGTAGCATATGAGCATAGAATTACATGGGAGAAATGAGTTGTATACATGATACATTTCATGTATTGAGATTGGTAAAGGTTGTTTGAGAATGCATCTTGCATGTACGGTTATTCGGGACTTGTGTTAATGAGATTCTTTGTTTTATCAAAGAGTCATCTAGGAGATTATTGACTGCGAGGTCAAGAGTTTGACAATGAGTTTAATTGTTTTTGGTTTGTATATGTGGTATTTTGAAACTTGAACTAAAGTTCACGTGGAAATGAGAGGAGTTCTTTTAGAACAAGTATCCTCGTGTGATTTGTTGTGTGTGTGTTTGATCCTAAGAAGTAAATCTCGGGACGAGATTTCTATTAGGAGGGAGTGATGTGACAACCCTGGTTTTGAGGTTCGTCACTTAGTTTTATTTTGAGCTAGTTACGTGTCTTTACGTGTTTATGTGCTAATTGGTGTGTATAGATTGTGGTTTGGATATCGTTTCCGGTACGGGGTACCTTGTGAGCGAAACGATGTGTGATGATTTCATGTTCATGAGTTGACAATGTAGTGACTATGAAATGAGATGGTGTTATTTGGTGGTTTTAAGTATACGTATATGTATTATATAAAATCGTATTTTTACGATTTACGGTAGCATTTAGACGTCTCGGATGAGGTAATTAATCATATGGATATTTTTAGGGATGGTTTTAAGTCATTTAGGACTTAGTTATAAAGTTTATTTCAAAATTTGAGATTTTTTTTAAAAGTGTATATTTTATGTCTTTTACGGTAAAACGCGTAAATTTGACTAGTTTTACGGTTTTGGGGTTTTGGAGGCTTTAGGAGCTGAAATAAATTAAGGTAAATTAAGGTAATATTATTAATACATATATTAATAATAAAAATAAAAAAACAAAATTAAGGAGGGTTTAAGTCGGTTTTGGACGCAAGAAAAGAAAATAATAGGGGAAAAAAAGGAAAAATGGAACCGGGCTTTTGGAATGGGCCAAGGACTTGTTAGGAAACTATATAAATACTTTTTATTAACCAAAACACTTCATAAAATCCATGGAGATCAAGTTTTAGTCGGCATCAATGGTGGTTTTAGGGTTCTTCATTAATTTTTTCTTCTTTCAAAAATTCTAAGGTAAAATCTTTAATACTCTTTTTAATTAAATTGTTTTAATTCTTTCTCAATCATCTTATGATGGATTCAGGTTAGAGTTTAAATAAGAATCTGTATTTTAATGATAACATAATGATTAGATGGTTTAGGGCTTGTAATTAATGGGGTTATGGGTAATTAATTAGGTTAATTTGATTAAACCCGTTTTTAAAAACTGGGCAGAATTTTGAGTCAATTGTTTTGATCATATTGGGAGTTCTACAAACTCTTATTTTGCGATCCAAGTATCCCTGAAAAGGTAATTGAAGTGGATTTCCAATTCAAGAAACTAGAACTAAATTGGAGGTCGGGAAGTAGGTCAAAAACAGGTTACAACAGTCGGAGGTCAATACAGTTTTGAATTCAGCCTGTTTTCTTTTTAAGTTTTGGGTTTTTTGGGGTACTTAGGGTTGCATTGGGATCTTGTCACAAACATGAGAGATGGTTTATATATTTTAGTAAGTATCTGAACTTGGGCTAAGGTTGTGGTTTAGGGTAAGACCCCTTAATTGTAACAAACTTTTTGTATGTTTAAAATCAGGAAATCTGGAATGACAAAAGTATATATATATATATATCGGGGCCTTAACAGTAGCTTTAAGGTTAGGGCAAGTGGGAGGTGTTAGCTAACATATGTAAGGGTATGAATATTTCTTTTGTAGAGTTCATGGGTATTTTTAAGGGGGAGATCGACCCATAGTTTAAGGTATTAAAAACAGGACTGTTTTGGGTAAAAATGTTAACGGGATGTGTTATGAAGTAAAACGAGTTAAGGGCTTTATAGAGGGGTGTAATGAGATTCTTAGAGCATATATATGAGGTATATATATGGGAGAAGGTTAGATGTCCATCATAGGTTGATGTGCCATTTTAGTGTTTGGTTCATGTTTTGATTATGTGTTTTTGGTTGTTAGCTTTTTGCTAGTGCGCGGATGTTTGGGGAAGCTCAATCAGGTGAGTTTCATAGTCCCATGTTTAATATTGATTTTAACTTCCAGATGGGATGGAAGAGACACTGTGTTGAGTTATTTTCTAAATTGATGCTGTGAATGTGTTTGTGATTTGAGATGGACTTGTGTGTACATTATGTGATTAACTGCTATGTGATTCTTTATTGTGTATGATTTGGATCGGAGGACACGTGCCGTCTCAGTTATTGTGGTTTGACAAGGTAGTAGCCTTGTGGTTTGACAAGGTAGTGGCCTTGTGGTTTGACAAGGTAGTGGCCTTGTGGTTTGACAAGGTAGTGGCCTTGTGGTTTGTCAAGGTAGTGGCCTTGGGATAGGTACATAGTGTGATCATCTATGGTACCATGATGTTGTTTGGCAAGGTAGGAGCCTTGGATTGGTTTGGTATGATTAATCTTGATTGATAGTTGTTAATGCATATTTGTAACACATTGTCCATATTTTATTGTATTGATGGTTGTTGTTCACAGCTTATAACTATTTTGGCGTTGGAGTCTAAACCTATGACTCTCACCAACTTTATGTTGACGTGTTTTAGTGTCTCTTTCAGGTGTGAATATGGTTAAGCTTGAGGATAGAGGTGGCTAGACTTGGATGCCTTAGGATTGCATATAGAAGGAGATCCCCGTTCCTTCTTAGTTTTTATTTGTTCATTTAAATAAGTGATACTCTTGGCACCTATATGTTTGTTTTGTTTGTGTTACTTGTTTGTCTTGGGTAAGAGGTAGGACTGTTACCTACTTACCTAGACTCCTGCATGTTGAGATATTGTCATGACATTTGTGTCGCCATTTATGACATTTCTTATATCATTTAGTTATCTCTATAGACACGCTATTGTTGTGATGATATCCATACGTCGTGCCCCATATTCCGCCATGGTGGGGTGTGACATGTAGATACACCCTCACCTCTCAAACCCTCACCTCAACTGTTACAACAACAGACCCACACCCTTGATTCCAACACACCCTCGATCACACTCTCCATCTCTAGACTGACATTCAACGACACACTAAAACTCACTCTTCTGTCTCCACAAACCCACACCTTCGAACAAACCCACAGACCCTCCAATCACACTCTCGAATATACTCACACTTAACCAATACTCAAAAAGACTCACTCCAAGACAACACACTCTAGACCTCACCCAACCTACCTGGACTCGAACACACCAAACCCACTCTCGACTCTCGACCCTCAACCTCTCGTATCACCCACCCAACCTCGAATCCCACTCACTCTCGTCACAAACACACCCTCAAAACACATAATCTTATCAGAAAAAGATTGTTTTTAAACAAAAAGACTGATTTTTTTTACAAAAAAAAAGACTGATTTTTTTTACAAAAAAAAACAATAAGCCACAAGAACTCACGATCTCACTTTTATTCAAAAGATTCATTGATCCAAGACTCAAACAGAAAACCAAAAATAAAACAAACAAAATACCTACCCGAGATCACTTGATTGATCTAGAAGTCGTTTCTTTCTGGGTTTCTTCAAAGGGTTTGTGTGATTTTTAATCAAACAAAGATTGGTATTGGGTTTATATATGATTCGGATTAATGGGGGCTGGATTGTTTTTTGTTTGATTGAGAGAAAAAAGCTGACAGGTTTGAGAGAAGTAATTTGATGGGAGACGAGATTTGTTGTGGCGGAGAGAGAGATATAGGAGACAAATTTGGGGAGGATTTCACAAGAAAGTGGGATAATATATTATTTATAACCCGTGTTTGGCCACGTATTGTTCAACTATACTACACGTTTTGACAAAAGTTATACACGTATTGACTTAAAGTTACACACGTTATAACTACACGTTTTATTAAACACGTTAAAGAAAAAGGGGTGGTATTGGATGCTACACGTTTTTTACTTAAAGTTAACCGTTTAAATAAACGTGTATAGATTTTTTAAATAAAACGTTGTATGTGTATTGTTCAAATATGCTATCAACGTTTTATTATACACGGTTTGGACAAAGTTAATTAACGTGCTTTGGCAAATTTATTAGGTTCGGGTAGAGTAAATTTTAAAGGGGTCGAGCTTTATGAGTGAGCCGAGGTTGTATTAGACTCCGGTTTAATTTATCATCGTTTGAGCCGGCAACAATTTATTGAGCCGAGCAATATCATCCCAAACGACATATTTCATCGTTGAGAAAAGTGTGATCTCGTCAATCGTGGATTTTTACAAGTTTTTTACGGATCTTTCGAAGTTTCTTCGCGAACTGTAATATCCCAAAATCAACCACGACCATAATTCTTTTTCCTTCATCGACATTCAATGGAATTATTGAATTCGACTTTTCAAGAGGGAGAATTGCAAAACGATACTAGAAGCAGTCACAAAAGAATGGATTCAGGAGGAAAGGAGGAAGCAAGCAGCCAATCAGGAAATTATGCAGAGCAGTCATGTGTCACAAATCTTCGTCTACTTCAATATACATTGAATGAGATAATTAACAATCCTGATAAGTGCCCTATGCCTACTTCTTTACCCAATTCTGCTTCTAGGATTAAAGAGCTCGAAACGATCATAGCTCAGCAATCAAAAGATCTTGAGGATGCCAAAATTGAATTTTCAAAGAAAACGGAGAAATTTGAAACATATTTTGAAAAACTTGAAAAGTCAAACGTTGTTCTTGAACGAAAATTAGATCAAACAGTTTTAGATTCTAAAGGTGAAAAGGATAATATTTTAAAACAAATTAAGTTGCTTGAATCTAAGTCGGCATCCCAAGATGAATTGCTCAAAGAGAATGAGACTTTAAAGGCTCAAGTCCAAGACAAGGTTTTTGCAATAGCGGCGAGCTGAGGAAAACCAAAGGAACTAGTGTGGACACTACGCTTGAAAAACCATCAATCTTGGGGAAACCGCCTACAAATCAGTTCATTCGACAACCGACTGCATTTAGATCCGAGCGATCACAATCCTCGAGACCGCGGTTTGCCTCCCAAGTTGATATGGTTCATCTTTCTAGAACAGTCACTCCACTATCTAGGCCCAATGTGACTAAAACAGCTTTTGCAAGACCTGATCACATGATTGCCTCTTGTCTTCCTAGACATAGTCCAAAGACCACGTCTAGAACTAGTTCAAATGACTTTTACCATAAATCTGGTCTGAGGGAAGTTAAGCAAAAGACACAAGTAAGAGAAAGGAATTTCAAACCTAGACAGATGCCTTCTAGATTACCCAACACTGCTAACCGTAGCATGTCTAATCCTAGGAGCATCAATCAATCGTCAAGGAATTCTAGATCTTACTCGGACATTAAATATGCTACTTGTAAAACATGTAGAAAATGTGTCTTTACGGCAAATCATGATTCTTGTATCAAAAAATAACTTAATGAGGTGAGCTCCCGTGCTAGACTTAAATCCCAGTGGGTTGCTAAAATCAAACCCATTGGTAAAATGTGGCGCCCCACTGGTAGAACTTTTGCTATTGTAGGAAACGAGTGCCCTTTAACTAGGATAGTCTCTGATTCTACTAAGACTATTAGGGAGGAAATTGAAAAGTAGGATACATAACTTAAGCCTGAACTTAAGGTTTTCTATAAAAGGAAACGTTTACCAGCTAAGCCAAGTGAATCATCTCCTCAGGTCACCTCTAGCACAAGAAAAGAAAACTGTGAACCCCCACTTGCTTCTAAGATAGATATCGCTAACCCATATCAAAGCATGCAAATTCCAAATGATAATGCAGGTACCAAAGAGGATGTTCCAAAAGAACGAAGCGGTCAAATCATTGTATACCATTCAATTAAGGACACTCTCAGAGTTTGGTTGCTGAAGAAGCTGATATCTAGGAAACAAGTGTCTCAGGGGATTTGCAGTTAAGCTCGTGTCAAGGCTTATAGATAAATCACAGTCTGTAACCCGTTCTTCAAAGAAAGGGAAGTTTATCTCGCAACGATAACTTACCCTTAAAATGAGAAGTTAAAGTTTCTCGTACACGAGCTTCCGTTAAAACTATTCAAAGGTTTTAAGCTCGTGTATAGGACTTACAGTCACATAACAGACTGTAACTCGCTCTCACAAGAAAGGAAAGTTTATCGCCGATGATAAACTTATCCTAACAATGAGAAATTCATTTTTCTCGGGTATGAGCTTATATCAAAAACATTCCAAGTTTTTAAGCTCATGCACAAAGGACTTATAGTCACATCACATACTATAACTCGATCTTCAAAGAAAGGAAAGTTTATCGCCGATGATAAACTTATCCTAACAACGAGAAATTAAGTTTTCTCGGGCATGAGCTTATATTAAAAACATTCGAAGTTTTTAAGCTCATGCACTATGGCTCCTCGTTAAATGACCCGTGTTTGGCCACGTATTGTTCAACTATACTACACGTTTTGACAAAAGTTATACACGTATTGACTTAAAGTTACACACGTTATAACTACACATTTTATTATACACGTTAAAGAAAAAGGGGTGGTATTGGATGCTACACGTTTTTTACTTAAAGTTAACCGTTTAAATAAACGTGTATAGATTTTTTAAATAAAACGTTGTATGTGTCTTGTTCAAATATGCTATCAACGTTTTATTATACACGGTTTGGACAAAGTTAATTAACGTGCTTTGGCAAATTTATTGGGTTCGGATAGAGTAAATTTTAAAGGGGTCGAGCTTTATGAGTGAGCCGAGGTTGTATTAGACTCCGGTTTAATTTATCATCGTTTGAGCCGGCAACAATTTATTGAGCCGAGCAATATCATCCCAAACGAGATATTTCATCGTTGAGAAAAGTGTGATCTCGTCAATCGTGGATTTTTACAAGTTTTTTACGGATCTTTCGAAGTTTCTTCGCGAACTGTAATATCCCGAAATCAACCACGACCACAATTCTTTTTCCTTCATCGACATTCAATGGAATTATTGAATTCGACTTTTCAAGAGGGAGAATTGCAAAACGATACTAGAAGCAGTCACAAAAGAATGGATTCAGGAGGAAAGCAGGAAGCAAGCAGCCAATCAGGAAATTATGCAGAGCAGTCATGTGTCACAAATCTTCGTCTACTTCAATATACATTGAATGAGATAATTAACAATCCTGATAAGTGCCCTATGTCTGCTTCTTTACCCAATTCTGCTTCTAGGATTAAAGAGCTCGAAACGATCATAGCTCAGCTATCAAAAGATCTTGAGGATGCCAAAATTGAATTTTCAAAGAAAACGGAGAAATTTGAAACATATTTTGAAAAACTTGAAAAGTCAAACGTTGTTCTTGAACGAAAATTAGATCAAACAGTTTTAGATTCTAAAGGTGAAAAGGATAATCTTTTAAAACAAATTAAGTTGCTCAAATCTAAGTTAGCATCCCAAGATGAATTAATCAAAGAGAATGAGACTTTAAAGGCTCAAGTTCAAGAAAAGGTTTTTGCAATAGCGGCTCTGAAAAACGAGCTGAGGAAAACCAAAGGAACTAGTGTGGACACTACGCTTGAAAAACCATCAATCTTGGGGAAACCGCCTACAAATCAGTTCATTCCACAACCGACTGCATTTAGATCCGAGCGATCACAATCCTCGAGACCGCGGTTTGCCTCCCAAGTTGATATGGTTCATCTTTCTAGAACAGTCACTCCACTATCTAGGCCCAATGTGACTAAAACAGCTTTTGCAAGACCTGATCACATGATTGCCTCTAGTCTTCCTAGACATAGTCCAAAGACCACGTCTAGAACTAGTTCAAATGACTTTCACCATAAATCTGGTCTGAGGGAAGTTAAGCAAAAGACACAAGTAAGAGAAAGGAATTTCAAACCTAGACAGATGCCTTCTAGATTACCCAACACTGCTAACCGTAGCATGTCTAATCCTAGGAGCATCAATCAATCATCAAGGAATTCTAGATCTTACTCGGACATTATATATGCTACTTGTAAAACATGTAGAAAATGTGTATTTACGGCAAATCATGATTCTTGTATCAAAAAATTACTTAATGAGGTGAACTCCCGTGCTATACTTAAATCCCAGTGGGTTGCTAAAATCAAACCCATTGGTAAAATGTGGCGCCCCACTGGTAGAACTTTTTCTATTGTAGGAAACGAGTGCCCTTTAACTAGGATAGTCTCTGATTCTACTAATACTATTAGGGAGGAAATTGAAAAGGAGGATACATCACTTAAGCCTAAACTTAAGGTTTTCTATAAAAGGAAACGTTTACCAGCTAAGCCAAGTGAATCATCTCTTCAGATCACCTCTAGCACAAGAAAAGAAAACTGTGAACCCCCACTTGCTTCTAAGATAGATATCGCTAACCCATATCAAAGCATGCAAATTCCAAATGATAATGCAGGTACCAAAGAGGATGTTCTAAAAGAACGAAGCGGTCCAATCATTGTATACCATTCAATTAAGGACACTCTCAGAGTTTGGTTGCTGAAGAAGCTGATATCTAGGAAAAAAGTGTCTCAGGGGATTTGCAGTTAAGCTCGTGTCAAGGCTTATAGATAAATCACCGTCTGTAACCCGTTCTTCAAAGAAAGGGAAGTTTATCTCGCAACGATAACTTACCCTTAAAACGAGAAGTTAAAGTTTCTCGTACACGAGCTTCCGTTAAAACTATTCAAAGGTTTTAAGCTCGTGTATAGGACTTACAGTCACATAACAGACTGTAACTCGCTCTCACAAGAAAGAAAAGTTTATCGCCAATGATAAACTTATCCTAACAATGAGAAATTCATTTTTCTCGGGCATGAGCTTATATCAAAAACATTCCAAGTTTTTAAGCTCATGCACAAAGGACTTATAGTCACATCACAGACTATAACTCGATCTTCAAAGAAAGAAAAGTTTATCGCCGATGATAAACTTATCCTAACAACGAGAAATTAAGTTTTCTCGGGCATGAGCTTATATTAAAAACATTCGAAGTTTTTAAGCTCATGCACTATGGCTCCTCGTTAAATGACAGACGATGACCCGGACTTCATAGACATGGAAGTTTATCTACGCAACGATAACTTACCCTCTTAACGAGAAATTAAGTTTTCTCGGGCATGAGCTAAATTTAAAAACATTCGAAGTTTTTTAAGCTCATGCACTATGGTTCATCATTAAATATCAGACGATGACCCGATTTTCAAATAAAGGAAAGTTTATCGCCGATGATAAACTTATCCTCAAAAACGAGAAATTAAATTTTCTCGGACACGAGCTTACTTTAAAACTATTCAATGGTTTTAAGCTCGTGTAAAAATGGTTCATTGTTAAATGTCAGACAATGACCCGTTCTTCAAATAAAAAAAAAGTTTATCGCCGATGATAAACTTATCCTTACAACGAGAAATTAATTTTTCTCGGGCATGAGCTAATATTAAAAACATTCGAAGTTTTTAAGCTCATGCACAATGACTTACAGTTAAAACATCAGACTGTACCTCGAACTTCAATTTTTAGGAAAGTTCATCTTTAATGATAACTTATCCTCGTAACGAGAAATTAATTTTTCTCGGTCATGAGCTTGTAGTAAAACATTCCAGGTTTTAAGCTCATCAAGAAAAGTGTATCTTTTAAATAAGAGAACTTTTCCTCCAAACGAGAAATTCACCTTTCTCGATCATGAGCTTTACGTTAAAACATTCAAAAGTTTTCAAGCTCATGAAAACGACTTCTAAGTAAATGTCAACTTAGGACTCGCTCTTCAGTTAATAGGAAAGTTTATCACCGATGATAAACTTATCCTCACAACGGAAAGCAACTTCTCGGACTTGAGCTCGTTTTGCAAGATATTCAACATCTTAAGCTCAAGTATTTGGTTTTCAAAACGTTTGTTAATGCAAGTGATGCCTAAAAACATTATTAGTGTTAACTAATCTTTCTTAGTTTTGATCACAACAAACCATACAACACATTTAGTGTAAAACACAAAATGAATTATTTAACTAACACTATCATCAAGGTAATAATCATATCACTAACCTTTCTTAATCATACTTAGTGATCATCAAAATGATTATCCTTAAAACTCACTTTTGTTAATAAGACAAAAGACTTTTTAATAAACTTTCTTTTTTAGAAAATGTTTTATTAAAATGGAAAATGAAAATTTGAAAATGGCATATTCGAAATGCTGTTAGAATATCCTTTGAAGGGTTCAAATACCTCAGATATTCCCACCCTACTAAAAGACAAAAAACGGAGCGGAGTCTAGTGGCGGTACCTTAAGTACCTACGCGGTACCTTAGCGATATGGTACCGCGGGGTTAGATAAGGTACCGCGCACAGTAGCCGTTATAGATCCGTTGTAACTTTGTCTCCTTTAAATAGTGGGTCAAATCTCATTTTCCAGCAAGCCTCTTGGACGTTTTTCTCAGCCCTCTTTCTATTTTCTATAGCATAATCATTAGTAAATGATCACTTAAATTGTTAAGGATGTTTACATATGATTATCCTCTTGATCCCCTCCTTTACCATGTCCAATGAGAAGATCACTCACTCACTAGTGTTGTGATAAAGATGAATCTATGAGCTAGTCATATTCATCATGATACCCTTTTTGTTTTAGGTCAATCCAATGTATTTATGAATACTTGGACTAGTTGTGTTCATCCAAGTTATTTGTGGATACTTGGATTTGTTGTGTACATCCATTGCATATGTGTTTGCTTGGATTTGTGTTGTGTAAATCCAAGCTACATGTGTGTACTTGGATAAGTCTAGTTGAGTTGTAATAGATTTGATTAGGAGTTCTCACTAAACTATAAAGTGATGTGGTTGTGTCTTGTGAGTTCTCACTAAACTTTAAAGTGATTAGTAGTTGTGTTGTGTGAAGTTCTCACTTAGCTTCAAAGTGAAGAGTCGTGAAGATTGGTTCTAGCTTTCGATTAGAACTCGACATCTAGCCTTGTGTCGTAAAATGGTGAAGTAGGCAACGTCGTGAAGATTGGTTCTACCTTAAGATTAGAACCCGACATCTAGCCTTGTGTCTTTAAATTGTGAAGTAGGCAACGTCGTGTAGATTGGTCCTAGCTAAAGATTAGGTCTCGACATTTAGCTTAGTGTCGAAAAATAATGTAAGCAACGATGTAAGGTTTTCTCCGCCGAGACGGGAGCTTGTGGATATAGTGGAAATCTCGAGTAGGTGTACTCGAGGAGTGGAGTAGAAACGAGTATAGAGCCTCGTTGTCGAACCACTATAAATCTTGGTGTCTTCCCACTAGGTTGTCTCCTTCCTTACGCTTTACTTATTCCATTATCATTATACTTGCTTATTATCCTTGCTAGTGCATTTCAATTGAACCTAATCATTATGCAACTTAGCATCAAGTAAAAGATACTTTTGATACAAACCAAATTGAAAGTAATTTTAATTAGGTCACCAATCGAAGACAAACTATTCAACCCCCCCCCCCTTCTAGTTTCTACAATTGGTATCAGAGCGATGGTCACTCAAGATCTTTGAAGTATATTGTACTTTAAAACTTAGATCGATCCATTGTCTCCTCAAATTAGAAGGTCTAGTTGTACTAAAGTTTCTCTTTGGTCAAAACTATGTTTTCTTTGAAAATAGGTCTTTTAATTGATAATATTGCATCCCACTTAAGATTAGTAGCCTTTATGCATTTTTGATATACTCTTGAAATGTATCTACTAGTTTGCATCTTGCTTTGTGTAGGTACTCATGAAGATCAATCAATTAATTGGTTATGGATTGAGTTACTTGCACTTTTAGAAGAATCATCTTCATTGATCTTTAACATCTTTGAATGATGATACCAAGATGATTGGGAATGATACTAGTCCTTGAAGACTTAGTACTCATCATAGTCATTGATTGGGCATATCACTTATTCCTTCATGGATTGCTCTTTGTGGCCAAGGTACGCTTTCGTTCTTCCACACGCCCTTTGATCATTCTTTTGATCATTACTTGACTATGTGCTTGTTCTCGGCATCCTTGCCTTGACATTTATTTGTGGTTTGTGTTTCTTTTCTTTTATCCTCTCAAACCTTCATTTCTTGGATACTTGACTCACTATGGTGATGTAGAGTGAGTTAGTAGAAGCTTAAAGTATCAAGCATGATTTCCATGGTTTGCACCCATACGGTTAGTAGGCCCTTTGTGGGAGAGAAAGTGAATTAATACCTTGCTCATATTTTAGTTTAGACTATGACTATTATTGAAAGTGATCTTAGTCTATACTTGAATAATTGCTTTGTGCTTATTCATTACCAAAGCCGTTTATCGTTTCGCCGGAAAGTCACGTCTTAAACCACTATATATGACACAAGCTCTTCGTTTCAACTACTTGAAGATTGTCATTAATCCCTTGAGCATTGATCCTAGTCTTGATTCACTTCTCTTGACTTCTCTCCACTTAGTCGTTTTGCTACGAGTAGTCGTTTGTCCGTTTCGGTTCTTTTCGATCTTGATTTAACTCGTAATCCTTCATTAAGGCATATTGCTTAGTGTTATGATGATCCAATGATATTCTAAAAGGCTCATGATTTCATTTTAAGTATTTTAGAAAAACTGGATTTTCAAAATTTGGCGTTTTTCAGAGATAAAAACCTGCCTCTGTAGGCGGTTCCTTATCTCCGCGGCTCAAACCCGCGGTTCCTTATCGATAAGGTACCGCGGGCAGTAACTTTTGTCAGAGCGCCAGTTTGAGTTTTTTATTCTTTTTCAAACCAAACTCTCTCTCTCTCCCAAAAACACACAGCCGACGGGTTTTACCTTTTCCACCATTGTTGAAGCTTCCAAAACCTTCAATCACTCAAATTAATTGATTCCAAGTTGTGGGTTTCAGTCATCCTTCATCTAACATCAATTAATTGTAAGTATTTTCTTTCAATTTCATCTATTTTGTTCTAGGGTTCATCCTTTCATAATTGGGGATTTTTAAAACTGAAATTGAATTAAAACCTTAATAGGAATGTGGGTTGACATGGTTATTTTACTATGATTCCTTAGGTTGATATTCATTAAGATTTCACTAAAACCCACTTGTAGAACAAATCCGAATTTAGGCTAAATGATTTTGGTTGAATGATGGATTTGAGATGAACCCATGAACAAGTAGGTAATGACATTGTTAATGCTTACCTAAAAACCTTGTTTTGAAAAACCAATGTTCTAATCCATTGTTGATCTAACATAGATCATGTGTTCTTGGTTAATGATGGAATAGACACTTTGTGAACATGAAAATGATATGGATTCAATCCTATGTTTGCCAAGAAATTGATATAACACATTTTCATCTTTCGTTTTCCTTTTTATTTTTCTTATGAGTGATTGGAGAAATATTGTCTTGTGTTTGTATTTAGGTACTTAATCATGCCTTCTCAATATCAAAAAGATCATCAATTCACTAGAGATTATATGCCCGACATCTCTCAAACCTTTGTTTCCCCTCAACTCCAAAACGCTTTTCCATCCCTTTCCTCTCGTTGTTTCCATGAGGGTAGGATTGTAGATTCAAGAATAGCGGGAGATAATTATATCAACTCTATGTTCGAGCTTATTGGGTTTGATTGTTTGCTTTACATAGACGAGGTAATTTATCCCTTGTTCCTTCTTGAGTTCTTTAGTACTTACTCCATGCTTGAAATCAACGACCAAATCTTTATTCGTTTCTTGTTGAATGGTCAAATCATTCAATATTCCCTCGATGACTTTGGTGATATTCTTGGTGTGACATTTGAAGGCACTTGTCGTTTCACGGATAAGTGGAGACTAGATGCTCTCTTGGAGTCAAACGATAAACCTCCAAATGACACCACCGAAGTTGATCTAAATTTCATCCTTGAAATCATCACGAAAGAGCGTAGTGGAAACGTTGTGAGAAGCCTTCATACAAATGTGCGACATGTGAATAGGTATGAAGTGCTCTCAAGCGACCTTAAGGATTACATGCTCCAATGGGCAAACATCCTTAGGGAAAATGTGTTTTGTCTTGGTGTGAACCGAGATCATATCCCGGCTTGCATGGGGCATATGTTGTTTTGCCTGTTTACTTCCACCAAGTACAATCTTGCATATTACATCGCTCGACGTATAAATTATGCTCTTTCCAAACCCAAAACAAACCTCCCTTATGCTATGCTTCTTTCTCGCCTCTTTAGAAGGGTTGGTCAAGATTTTCCTCAACTCGATCTTTCTCGCTTTCACCCGGTTCAACGGGTTATGTTGCCTATTCAAGAGGCTTATCAACGAAAGCCAAGAAGTGACCGTGGTTCGAGAAAATCCGACCATCAAGAGCCGGATGAGGAGGACACCGATATGCCACCAAGTGATGGTGATGGCATTGGTCCTAGTTCTCATTTTGACTCTTCGAGTAACTCCCATCCATCCTCAAATCAATTCGAGGATGATTTTGAAGACTTAGCTCCTCCTCCCCACCCTTCTAGTGATGTTCCTGAAGATCTCAATATAGAGCATCTTTATCGTGAGAATCTTAGAACTCGGGGAGAATTACATGAACACCGAGTGGAGTCAAGAAAAGGATTCAAGTATTTGGGAAAGATGATCAAGGGTTTAGGAAAGAAAAGGAGGTGAAGACTTTGAAGTTATGTCAATGTTTGGATTTGATGGTTAAACATTTGATTATTAACACTTTGGTTTAGTTGTTTATTAACTTGTGTTTCATGCTTGGATTACTATTTATTTTGATCCTTAATGTTGCTTATGCAATAATGTTTGTGCTTTACATAGCTTTGTGCATGCCTTTTGATAGTTAGCTTATTAGATTATGATCTGTAGTTAACTTTGGCTTGTGAAACTTTTGAAAAACTCTGGGTTTATCAAAACTGGGAAGGGAAATTTTTGAAAACCTTCTGGTCGCGGTTCCATATCGACCCGCGGTTCCTTATCGATAAGGTACCGCCGGTCCTAGATATGGAACCGCCGGTCACTGTGCACGACAGCATCTTTGCTTTACACTGTTTTCTTAATTTTGTGTAAACCTTGCATGATTTTCAGTAATAAACTACACATTTCCTAAACTAGGTCACCTAAATTCATTATTCACCTAAAATGATTTTAACCCATTACTAGTTTGGATCATCCCCTCACCCATTTAAACCCACCTTGTTTGCCATGTTCTTCACACATCAAACATACTTCGCTAAACCTTAAACCACCCTAATCAACCATCGTGTGTACCAAAACCTCAAACACTTCCAAGACCTCCACCCCAAGGAAAACACTCAAAATAAGGGTTAAGGTAGCTAAGCCTAACTCCTCACCTTTCCACACACCTAAGAATGAGAATGCTCCTATCCTCATTGCTTCATCACCTTCCCCACCTCTTGCACCATGCAAGACTTCATCCACCCATGGTACTAACCACTCCATTGGTTCTACCTCCTCTTCATTCAACTCAAGAATGAATGAGCTTTCTTCACCCTTCACTCCAAGTGCACCCTTGGAAGTGACCACACAACCTCAACCAATCCAAAGCATTCCTTTTGGGAATGACTTTGATGACACTTTGGTGACTTCACCATTTATCCCTCACAACTCACCCATTTCACCAACCTTGGAGAATTTACCTCCACACTCACCCATTTCCCCTTTGGGAAACATGCCTCCACTTTCACCCACATCACCCTTGGAGAACTTGCCTCCTCCACCTCCACCCAACTCAAACATCCCAATTTTGGGTGTCCCTCTTTCCCTCCTCTCGGGTGATCCTTACTTTGGGTTTCAACAAAATCATGGTCCTAGATGTCCATGTTGTCTCTACAACCACTACATCATCCATAACCTAAGGATGGATATGTATGGACTACATAGGGGTTTGCAAGACTTCTTGCTTGCCTTGTTCTCCATGCCTCCTCCTAGGAGATGAATGATGGAGTTTTCTTAATAAGAGTTTTCAACAAAACCAAGCCTAAGAAAACTACTTATCTAGATTTAATATTAAGCTAGCTATGTATTAGTTAGTCTTTATTTATCTTTGTACTTTCCTCATTAATGAATGTTTCATGGTGTTGACTTATGGATTTAGCTTTGTGTGATTCTATCCTTTTGTGCACACTAATCAACTTTAATTTGAAATTAAAATTGAACCTAAATCTATCACAACCCCTAAACTTGACTAAAATTCGTTCAAAATGATATCTAAATTATTTTGTCACCCTTTGTCAAGACATTCTTTGTGAATGTGTTGCTTTATGCAACCCTAGCATATTTTGGTTCTAATAGAGGTAAAATTCCAAGATTTGCAACTTTTTGAAAAAGTCTTAGTTTTTCCCAAAACCCAGGAAAAACATGGTTTAAAGTCCACTGGACGCGGTTCCTTAAAGACCCGCGGTTCCTTAGTGATATGGAACCGCCGGCCCCTATAAGGTATCGCGGCCAAAAAGTGGCTTTTGACGATTTTTTGGTCAAAAATTTTTAAACCCTATTCCCAGTCAAGATTCCTTGTTTACTCAAATTGACTAAACATTCCTTGACACTACTCATTTTGTATTCAAATTCTTACCTTGATTACATTTTACTTATACCCCAACCTTGAGATTTCGTTCTCACACCTTCCCAACCTTGAGAATTCATTCTCACATAACCTTGAGATATCATTCTCACACTCTCACAATGCCTAACTCCTACATTCCTAACCTTGACATTTCTTTGTCACAACCCCTCTCACCCAAAGCTTCCTCATCCAAGCTTTCAAAGAAACCGAATATCTCGGTTCGACCCGTTTGGGTTAAGAAGAATGAACCATCTTCGTCCAAACCACCCAAAAACCCTACCTTCTCTCCAATCAAGTATTGGAATGAGACTTACACCATAAACCCCATCACTGGAGCAAAAGAAAATGTTCCACCACCACCACAACCCATCAATACCCCCCAACTCAATGACCTTTCAACCTTCCCAAACTTCACAAGGCATTGTGAAAACACTCCCAAACCCTTTACCCCACCACCACCAAACCCTAAGTTTGATGCCATACCCCCATCAAATGATTTTGTGTTGCATCATGGATCCTCGTGTGATTGTTTCCGATTTCAACAAATTGAACTTGCTCATGTGTATGAGAAGTTAAATTTTCTTGAATTCCTCCTCACTCGACCTCCTATTCAAGTTTTCGTTCCGGTGGACAAAACTTCGAATGATGCATCGTCGTCTTTTTAGTTTTATTTTATTTTTAGCAATCTTGGAAAATATCACTATTAGACTAGCTTATGCTTAGTGGTTTATTTTCCATATTTATTTGTGATACCCTAGAACCGAGGTCACTTACATTACCCTAAATTACGCTTATTTTTGAAATTTTTAATAAATTTTATTTGCAATATATTTTATCATTTTGGTTGAAACCGATATTCGAGGTTATAATTTTGACGATTGACGATTTAAGAAGAACGATGACGAATACGATCCCGATGGATGCCCAAATTTCTATGATTATTGTCGTTTTATCGATATTGTAATTTTTCGAGAATTTTACTTTCGGTTCGTGTTAAGTCGAGTCGGGTGAGTTTTATTGCTTTCCGGGTACATTTAAAGTGTCCTAAAAATATTTTGGAGTGTTCGGGATGATCCCCGAATCCCGTAAAATTTTCCAAAATGACTAGTGAGTCAATCACGTAAACTTATGAGGACGTTTTTGCTTATGGACAAAAGTAAGGTGAAATTGCACCCAAGGTCCCTCCCATTTTTACAAAAGGAGGAACCAAACACACACTAAACAATTTTCACTCCAAAAAATTTTCACCCTCCCCTTTTTCTCTCTTTAGGCCGCCGGCCATACCACACCACCACCACCATCACATTCAAATTTTATTGTTTTTGGTTAATTCTAATTAAAGACCACATCTTAAAAACCTTTTGTAAGTACTAATCCAAGGTTAAATCCAACATGCATTAACATGATTTTTCTAAAAATTAAAAGATTTTTCAAAAGTTTGTTTTGATGTTAATTATGTATGTGCATGTTTAATTCAAGTGTAGGGGATGTTAAATCACTAAACAAATCAACCAAAATCAATTTGGTTGATGGGTTTTGATCACCCAAACCCCACGGCTCAAAGGGGGTGTTTGGGGGATCATGGTGGTTGATGTTTTGATGATGGATTTGGTGTTTAATCTTGTTTTTACATGTTTTTGAATGGGTAAAACCATTTGCATGTTTAATTTTATGATTGGGTTTTATGGTGGATTTGATTATTAGGGTGTTTAGGACTGATTAGTGTGATTTAGTATGATTAGGAGTTCTTAGGTTGATGTCTAGTGTCGATAAATGGGTTTGGAAACGAGTGTTGGAATGATTTTGGTATAGGTGATTTTAGGCAGAAAGTTTGGAGTATTTTCGTAAAAATTATTTTGTAAACAGGTCTTGTGATTAGGATATAGTTGTAGAGCGTCTTCTTAGCTTCGATTTGGTATAAGATAGAGCTTACGACTCCTAACGAGTCAAAAGTTATGATGTTTTGAAATTCGTGTACGGGGAGATGAAAACCGTCATAATCCGAAATTATGCTTGGTTTTAGGTCAAATCCCGGGGACTATAGGTATAGTTTGGTAAATGTTCAAAGGTTGGTTTTTGGTCTCAAACCTGCATATTTGAGTCTATTATAAGACTTAGGTGTCAAATGGGTCAATAGAATATTTTAAATGGGTCAAATGAGTCCGACTTGATCAAAGTGCAATTTCAGTCCGAAAAATGTAGTTTTGGTAAAGTGTCGAGTAACGGGTCGTAAAAGCGAAAACTTTTTATGGGATTAAATATGTGTTTTCTACAGGTCTTAAGGTATTTTTGAGAATTTTCTCAATTTATAAAAAAAGGGTTAAGTCTAGTAAAACAGTCCGTACTTTTGGTAAGTATCGGCGAAAAATGCGTAAAAATGAATAACGTTAATAACATGGACGAATGGTATAAAACGAGTAACACTTGATTGTTTGGTTTTGGTGTGAGTTGTAATTATCACAATTGACTAATATTTATGTATAATATACAGTACCTTAAGGTTTATAAATGAGATTACTCATTACGCGTTATTGGTTTGATAGGTGTTGATTTTCCCGGGCATCCTCATCGTCGTCAGTGACCGTCACTCGAATCGTCGACTACTTTGTTATATAAGGTGTGAATTTATAGCCTCGCTTATTATTGTTTTAAATTGTTTTACGCGCGAGGGAAATGCATGCTAGTTTTCAAAATGAACATATGTCATGAATGATTGTTGGACCCGAATGTTGCCTTTGAAATTGTGTTGAGTACCTAGTTGCAAAAGGCCCTAATTTCATGAACTATTAACTATTGTTTAATCCTAGCGTGGATTAGAAATAGCCGCTTATACAAAGTGATAGTACTATGGGGTTGACTACCCTATCCGAGACGAGGGCTAGTACGTTGATACCCCCTGCGGACGGATAATTTGTTATAAGAGATAAGGTATAATTGCAACTGATGCCTTAGTAGGGGCACTGGTTTCATCTGAATCACGCCGGTAATTATTACGCGGGTGATTGAGTTAACGGTTTAGTGTCATGATCTTAAACACAATTGTCAGAACCTTGAATATAGATTGTTTGATCGACAAGTCTATGAATGATCGTGAATGGTTTTTATTACACATATGTTCAAAATGAATTGTAAAACCTATGAATTCCACTCAACGTTTTTGTTGACCAAATTTAGCATGTGTTTCAGGTAACCGATGAAGTGTAGCATGGAGCATGCATGGGATGGAAGTTGTGTGTGGGGCTTGGAGTCTACTTGTTTTTCCTCCCATTATTACTTGAACATTTTTAAAAATTTATGTCTTGTTGTTGTAAAAACTGTATCTTTTTGGGGTTGAGATTCATGGGGACCGAAACGCAAACTCTGTTGTATCATTTGGGGTTGGAAAACCGTAGACATGTACACTTCTAACAATTTTTAATTTAAGTTCAAATTTGACGTCTCTTTGGAGTCGTTCGATATATCTTGTGTGTGATAACTGCCTAGCACCCAAATGTTGTAGTTATGCTGCGCATAGCATTTGGTGGGGTGTTAGAGAATGGTAATCAAAGCCATGAGTTATAGAGAACTAGGTCGTTTTGAAAATTCTTAAACTATAACTTTTGGTGTCGTAAGAATTTGTCCAAGCGCACACAACTATCCTGCATGGCTCCGGTAAGGTTTATTTTTGTATTCATGGTATTGATGTATACTTTTGAGTTGAAGTATATATGTGGGTATTTATTACGTAGATATGGAACTACTATATGTAAACGTTGAAATTATACGTGGAGTACCCGATACCGTAATTCTTGTATTACTTATGCATGAGCATCATAGTATCGCATTTTGGGCGGTAAATTACGACCTTTTAGGGAAAAAGGCGTAAAAGCGGTAAGTATCGAGTGATGATTTAGGAAAATCAACACTAATGACCCTTAATGGTGTGAAAGTTCGTTTCCCAAGGAGGTATATGTGTGTGAGAAATTTGTTAAATGTTTGTGATTAATGATTGGTTTAGAAGGGGATGAGAAAAGAAGATGACGAAGACGTAAAAATAAAAATTAACAAAAAAATCACTACTAGAAAGTTAAAACGTAGAACCTTAAAAATCACAAAAATAAAAATAAATTCTAAAAATTACCAAAAATTCACCAAAAATCAAAAATAATAAACTAAGAGTTTACCAATGATCAAAACTTTTTCAAACCTTTTAAATAATTAAATATTCAATTTTTAAATGCTAATTAAAGCCCTAAAAATCAAATAAATTATCAAAAAGCCCAAATAAAGATTTTTTAATTGGTAAACCTCTAAAATGACCTAAAAAGATTAAAAACTATTTTTAGAAATTTTAAAACTAATAAAAACTATTTAAAATGATTTAAAAACTATTAAAACTTAAAATAATTATAAAAATTAATCTAAAAGAGATAAAATTATTCTAAAAGTTGCTAAATTCCTATTTTAATGTAAATTACCTAAGAAAAATGTAAAAAGTTGGAAAAAGTGAAATTTTAAAAATAATAATAAAATAATAATAAAATAATATTAAAAATCCAAAAATTATAAAAAATTCTAAAAACTTGCAAACTAGTTTATTTTAACCTAAATAATCAGAAAATGAAAGTTTAATTACCAAAATACCCCTAATGGGCCCTCAAATGGGCCAAATCCAAATTCAGTCAACACAAATGGGCTTTTGGGCCCAAAAAGTCAAACTTGGCCCAATTGACTTGGAAAAGCCCTATCTGACTCAAAATTCAAATCTAAGAACAAAACTCTAAAGGCCCAAAAGCTGAAAATGTGCTTATCACAGCTTATTGAACACAAAGCTTATTCTTATTGTGCTTTTCAGCCCATTAAGCCATAAGCTAATGCCATAAGCTCTAATCTGACACACAACCCTCTTTTAGGATGCTTAAGAGATCTGTCAAAAGAAATTTCCAATAAGCACACTCAATAAGCCAGAAAATAGAAAAGCAAAATTCAACAAAACGACAAAATAGTCGTTTTTGAGAAATAAAGCACCTCAGGACTTGATTCAACTTGCAAAAGCTTTCAAATGGACTCAATAAGCAATATCAATAAAGAAAAATCCAATAAGCACAACTAACAAGCCAGAATAAGCACAAATGAACTTATGTAAAAGTCAAAGGAGTTGGTTTTCTAGTCAAACCTAAAAGTCAACCACCCAAATGCTCCAGTATGAACAAATGGGTCAAAATATGAGCACCTATTACAAAAACAAAGTTGTTGCTGGTTGGAATAAGCTATTATAGCTTATTGATAAGCTGACACAAATTTAACACTATCAGTGGCAACCAGCAGGGGAAAGGAGTTCCCACTGCTTTGACTATTTGACCAAGCTTTTATGAGAGTTCTGGTTTGATTCAATTGGAAACAAAGGCACCCTTGTGATCAGTGAATCACAAGGAGTCAATAGCAACAATAAAATCACAAAATGATCCACACAATAAGCCACAATAAGCCAAACAGTTACCAGATATGCGCCAGATAAGCAAATAAGCAGTTAAGCACTTAATAAGCAGATTTAAGCAAAATAAGCCAACCAAACTTAACCAGATGCATACACAAGCTATATAAACTAACAATAAACACAAAGCAAAAAGAATTAAACACTGAATCAAAGAAATCAACAAGATCAAAGCACTAGAAGTTACTGATGAACAATGAACAATATGCAGAAACAGTTTGTTGATATACTTGACACTTGATCCAATTTCAAGCCTCAAATCCTTCTACCCTGGTGTGATTAACTATGATTTAGCACTTGTTAGCCCTAGCCTATGCTTAGATCTAGGTGTCCTCAAAATCCTAGGCAATT
Organism: Glebionis coronaria; assembly: GCA_025667525.1. Taxonomy (NCBI): domain Eukaryota; kingdom Viridiplantae; phylum Streptophyta; class Magnoliopsida; order Asterales; family Asteraceae; genus Glebionis; species Glebionis coronaria. Next base: position 3,485,577 of record JANFOE010000109.1, read on the forward strand.
TTACCAAGTTATTAAGATTTTATAGCCAATTCAAGAATCAATGTGTTCAAAACCTCAAAACCTGCAAACAGATGAACAAATACACCCAAACAACATATACCAACTCTTGCTAACAACACACAAGCACTTAGCAAACCACAAATCCAACTTATGCAGTAATCCCAAACACCCTTTTAAAACTTGATTTCACAAATTTTCAAAGGCTAATGAAGATTCAACCCACAAATCAGATCAGTAACACTTCAATAACATCAAACCAAGCCAAATCAACAATAATCAACCACAATAACACAGATTCAAGCATAAATCCACAAATTCACCAAAAATTCAAAAAATAAAAGAGAAATTGAAAAAGGAGAAGGGTGCAAACCTCCAAGACCTACATCCAGACCCTGGATTGTTTGAGCTTAGGTACTAGCAGAACAAGTACCAGCTTCCAATGCTGCTAAGATGAACAAACAATAAGGTGAGATCAAATAAACAAGCACTTTCTGATTTTTGAAACCCAAGCTTTATCAACTAAAACCTTGCCTCAAAAACCTTCAATCATATAAATGGAACTCAGAATTAGGCTATTCTAACACCAACTTTTAATAAACAAGAACAAGATTTCTCAAAATTTCAGAAAATCAAATTTTGTTACTTAAAAAGGAATTACAAAGATTGATAGCCTAAGACTGGAACAAAGGGACTCTCACATGTTGAGGTCTCCTTTTATAGGCAAATGCCTGGCTAAACACTATTCACAAACCCTAGATGTGATTTCTCTAAAATGCCCTTGAGTCTTCTAGATCATTTGATGGAATGAGCTGTTCAAATTCATCTTGGACGTTCATTTCAGCTTTGTTATGAAGCAATGATCCTTGGCTGTTGATTTGGCCACGTCATTTTGCTTGGAGGCCAAGGTGTGTTTTTATTGGCTGAGAATGTTGAGTGTGGGGTCCAAGGAGTAGTGGGAGTGAGGGTTTTGTGTGTGGGATTTGTTTCTGCATGTGTGAATCACACGTGGGTGTGGGTAATTTTGATTTACCCCTTGTTTTAAGTGATGGTAAAACTGGGTGGATGAAGGTGAATAGTAAGTTGTTTGATCCGTTTTTGTAGGAGGTGGAGTTGTTTGGCGCAATATTATGTTTGAATGTTTCAAATGCACAACATTAGCCCTTCCTTTTCCTTTCTCTTGTCTTTTGTGTTTAAAAACCCATCAGCGTCTAAATTCTTTGTATCAACGTTTCACACTTTATCATTTTTGGCACAAACTTTTCCAAAAAGTGTTTCAAGGGTTATTTTTGACACTTTTTCATATTTCAAGGGCTGATTTTGGACATTGTTGATCTTCAAAGGTCTTCATTGTATCTTTGACTTGATGAGGGACCATTATTGGCAATTTTTATTTGTTGAGGGACTAATCTTGCCATTTCTTCAAAGTTGAGGGACCTTTTGTGTAATTTTGACAAACTTAAGGGACCAAACTTGTAATTATGAATATACAAGGGTTTTAAGTGTCATTTCTTTAATGAATGAGGATCAATCTTGTTTGTCTTCAAGTCTTCAAGGTATTTGTTGAGAATTCCATGATTAGGGCCCGGTTCTTTTTACGGCTTCGTTTCTCGTGTCCATTTTTCCTTGTAACTTGTGATCTTTTGTCTTTTTCACGATATCCATACCTAAAATACACAAGTAAACAAACACAAGCATATATATGGTATTTTATGACATTTTTATGCATTTAAAGCCCGAAAAGAACGATGAGATCATGTATAAATGCCATCTCATCAGCATGTGTACCAACTTTGCATTGCATTTGCATGCTTGTATTTATAAATATTGAATAGTAATCTTACGTACCCTCCAAAATTGTCTGTTATTGCCGGAATGGCTGAGGTACCGCCTAACGGAAATGGAGACGATTACGTCGTAGGACAAGAAGGGGGAAATGTTGGAACAGCTGTTGAAGGACAAGCCGAGACGAACAATGTGCAAGCCCAGGACCTCGACCAAAGGAGAACTACTTGCCCCAGTCCTATGCGTACTTCTCATCTGGTTGGTATGCCAGGTATCCCTAGAAGATCCGAAGCTGCAGCGAGCGCAAATTTCCTTCATCAGGGCATCTCAAGAGTTATCTGCCCCGGACCAAGAGCTTATCGTGACGTACCGCGTGTTGTGAGAAGATTGGATGAATCGATGTGCGAACGGTACATAGTGGAAACGAGGGTAATCAACATATTCGACGAGCATGAAAGGGCACACCAAAGGCTATTGGCAAGAACTTCAAGGATTGAGTTTGATGGAAATGCAAACAAGAGTGATATCAACAGTCTGAGATCGATGATAGCGAACTTGAGTGCCAGTCTTGAACGAGTTAGGGAAGATCAAGCGAGATTGACTAGGATGCAGAGTTGGGAGCATCGAGTGAGAGCATCCTTGCCCCCCAGATTGGAGATTTGTGGACGACTTGGAAATGGAAGCTAATGACTTCATGGTCCAGCAACCTGCCAGAGGTGTTTGTATCACTGTAGGAAATCATGTAGCAGTTGAGTGTGGGTATACGTCTGGGACGAAGAAGGCGACTGAATGTGGGCCGAATGACAAAGGAAAGAGGAAGATGGATGAAGTGGACGAGGAAGATAGCGACGAAGAACCCGAGGAAGATGATGATGAACCGCCATCCAAGAGGTCGTGTGGATCACCACATGACTAGTTGCTTGTATTGTACTTTATCTTTGATCGTTGTAATAGAACTATTTTAGACTTTTGTATGATGGTATTGTGACGAAAAACTTGAGAACTTAAGTTTTATGGTGAATGGTTGTAGTGGCAATACTTGTCACAATTTTGGTTGATTATCAATACAATCCATGTTTACCTTTCATGATCTGTGATATGTCTTTAATTTGCTCTTTTGTGATGTGAATTGATGAATATTAGTAACTTTGTAGCGATGTGTCGTTGTATTTATATTATGTCTTGAAAGAGAAATCCATCTTAATCTTGATGTGTATACTTACATTGTTTTTCTATTTTCCCTGTCTTTGTAGAGAGGTGTATTTGAGAACTCACCATGCCTCCAAAGCTAACAGCAACCCGTGTGAACACGATGATTCAGGAAGCCATTGCGAATGCGCTAGAAGCAGATCGAGCAGAGAGAAACCCAGATCAAGGCAGAAATGTGGGGAGAAAGCAAGCCCCGAGAGAGTGTACTTACTCTAGTTTTATAAAATACGGTCCCACGCAGTTTTGTGGAACCGATGGAGCTCTAGAACTCAGGAGATGGTTAGAAAAGGTCGAGAGTACTTTTGAGATTATTGGTTGTTCAGAGGTGAACAAGGTCAAGTTTGCGGCTGCTACTTTTCTTGATGACGCATTGAGTTGGTGGAACATCCAAGTAGCCACTGTTGGGTTAGCAGTAGCGAATGCAAGAACTTGGACTGCTACTAAGGCTCTTTTGGACCAAGAAGTTCTGTCCTGAAGAGGAGCTGGGTCAATTGGAAAATGAGTTGAGGCACTTGACTTTGAGAAACAATGATATTACTGCTTACACCAGGAGGTTTAATGAATTAAGCCTTTTGTGTCTCGATGCTTTTGCCGATGATAGCAAGAAGATGAAACAGTACATCAAAGGTCTGTCCAGTAATATCAAGGGTGAGACGACTTCATCTAAGCCTGGGTCGTTTGATGAAGCGGTCCAAATGGCTCACGCGTTGATGGATGTCAAACTCCAAGACAAGAAGAACTTCATTGCTGAAGGAAACAAGAGGAAGTGGGAGGCGGCTCAGAGCAATCAATCCCAGGGTCAAAGCCGAGGTGGAAACCGTAACAATCAGGGTCAGAACCGCAATCAACAGTTCAACCAGCGAAGGAATGATGGGATGAGGGCTGTTACAAACCCCAGAGGAGCGAAGGTGAATCCCCACTGTGGTCGATGCAATTTGTACCATGTAGGGAGTTGCCCACCTGCGTGCGGCAAGTGTGGAAAAGCGGGCTATAGGATGTCAGATTGCCGAGCAAAGGGGGTAGCTACTGGGGCGAATGCTACTAGAGTGATGGGTTGTTTTGGATGTGGAGAAAGAGGACACAAGCAAGGAAATTGCCCGAAGGCTGGGAACAGACAAGGAGGTAACAATGCTGTTGCCGTGTATCAAGTAGGAACGGTTGATAAACCACAAGGTCCTAACGTGGTTACCGGTATGTTTTTGCTAGACGCTTGTTATGCTAATATATTGTTTGATTCTGGTTCCGACAAGAGTTTCGTAGATGTTAAATTTAGTCGTCATATTGATAGAAAACCGGTATTGTTAACGACTAGTTATAACGTGGAATTAGCCGATGAGAAAATCGTTAGTACAAATTCTATACTGAAAGGGTGTACCTTGAAGTTAGGAAATTACGCTTTTGAAATCGACTTAATGCCCATGGAGCTAGGATCGTTTGATGTGATCGTTGGAATGGATTGGCTGATGGCGCATAGTGCCGTGATCGTCTGTGGAGAGAGGTTAGTTCAGATCCCGTTGAGGAATAGAGTCTTGACTGTGAAGGGAGATGAATGCACTTCTCGTTTGAAGGTGATCTCTTGTTTGAAAATGATGAAGTATGTAGAAGATGGATGCGATGTGTTTTTGGCACAAGTTTCTAGTAATGGTGACTTAGAGGCGAAGTTAGAAGAGGTACCTGTAATTCGCGAATATCCGGAAGTTTTTCCAGACGAGTTTCTGGGTTTACCACCCACCCGTGAGGTTGAATTTCGAATCGATTTGGTGCCAGGAGCTGCACCAGTTGCGCGTGCACCCTATCGATTAGCACCATCAGAGTTAAAGGAGTTATCGGATCAACTGAAGGAGTTGATGGATAAGGGATTTATTAGACCAAGCTCATCACCATGGGGAGCGCCAGTGTTGTTTGTGAAGAAAAAAGATGGGTCATTTCGGATGTGTATTGACTATAGAGAACTCAACAAGCTGACGGTTAAGAATCGGTATCCGTTGCCGAGGATTGACGATTTGTTTGATCAATGACAAGGTTCCTGTGTATACTCAAAGATCGACTTGAGGTCAGGGTATCATCAACTGCGTGTGAGAGAGGAGGATATTCCTATAACTGCCTTTCGTACGCGGTATGGACACTTCGAATTTCGAGTGATGCCTTTTGGGTTGACAAACGCTCCTGCTGTATTCATGGACCTTATGAATCGAGTATGCAAGCCGTATCTAGATAAGTTTGTCATTGTTTTTATCGATGATATTCTTATTTACTCTAAGAGTAAGGAAGAGCACGAGAAGCACCTGAGAAAGATATTGGATCTGTTGAAGAAAGAGAAGATGTATGCGAAGTTCTCGAAGTGTGAGTTTTGGTTAGAGTATGTGCAATTCCTTGGTCACGTAATTGATAGCAAAGGAGTTCGCGTGGATCCTGCCAAGGTCGAAGCGATCAGGGAATGGTCGGCACCGACAACGCCGACTGAAGTTCGAGAATTCCTTGGTTTAGCTGGGTATTATCGGAGATTCATTGAAGGATTTTCGTTGATTACGAAGCCATTGACAAAGCTTACCGAGAAGAATAGAGTGTATGAATGGGGAGATGAGGAAGAATTCGCTTTCAAAATGCTCAAGGACAAGTTATGTTCTGCGCCGATATTGTCATTACCTGAAGGAACTGAGACTTTGTAGTGTATTGTGACGCATCTCGTAAGGGTTATGGAGTTGTGTTGATGCAGCGTGAGAAGGTGATTGCTTACGCGTCGAGACAACTGAGGAAGAATGAAGAGAACTACACGATGCATGATTTGGAATTAGGAGCTGTGGTTTTTGCGTTGAAATTGTGGAGACATTATTTGTATGGGACGAAGTGTGTTGTATTCACTGACCACAAGAGTTTGCAGCACATTTTAGATCAAAAGGAGTTGAACATGAGACAGAGACGATGGGTAGAACTACTGAGTGACTATGACTGTGAAATTCGCTACCATCCTGGCAAGGCGAATGTCGTAGCGGATGCACTTAGTAGGAAGGATAGAGAGAAACCTTTGAGAGTCAGAGCTTTAGTGATGACTGAGAGTATTGTTTTAACTGAAACAATACTGAAGGCTCAGGAGAAGGGTTTAATGAAAGAGAATGTTGATGCTGAGAACTTGGGGAGAATGTTGAAACCTCTTTTTGTGATTAGGTCAGACGGGCTGAGATATTTCAAGAATCGGATTTGGTTACCGTTGTGTCCATCCGAGGAAGGAAAGCCTGGAGTACGAGATTTGGTTATGAACGAGTCTCATAAGTCGAAGTACTCGATACATCCTGGATCGGATAAAATGTATCATGACCTGAAGAAAGTCTATTGGTGGCCGAATATGAAGGCGGATATTGCTCGTTACGTTAGTAAGTGTTTGACTTGTGCGAAGGTTAAAGCCGAACATAAGAAGCCGTCTGGGTTGTTGGTACAACCAGAGATCCCATAATGGAAATGGGAGAGAATCGCTATGGATTTCGTGACGGGTTTACCCAGAACTCCTAGTGGATGTGATATGATTTGGGTAATAGTGGATAGATTGACAAAATCTGCTCACTTCTTACCTATGAAGAAGACGGACAGTATGGAGAAGCTAGCCAGTGTGTACGTGAAGGAGATCGTTTGCAGACATGGAGTACCTTTATCGATCATTTCGGATCGCGATAGTAGGTTTACTTCGGAATTTTGGAAATTGCTTCAACGTGCGATGGGCACTGAATTGAATTTGAGCACGGCTTATCATCCGGAGACTGATGGCCAGAGTGAACGCACTATTGAGACGATGGAGGACATGCTCCGAGCATGCGTGATTGATTTTGGAGGAAGTTGGGAACGCCACTTGCCTTTAGTGGAGTTTTCGTATAATAATAGTTACCATGCGAGCATCAAGGCTGCACCATTCGAAGCGTTGTATGGAAGGAAGTGTAGATCACCTGTGTGTTGGAGTGAAGTAGGAGAAAGTCAATTGACTGGACCCGAAATGGTTTTGGAGACGACAGAGAAGATTGTGCAAATCAAGAACCGATTACTTGCTGCGAGAAGTCGACAGAAGAGTTATGCCGATAACAGAAGAAAACCGTTGGAATTTGAAGTCGGAGATATGGTTATGCTTAAGGTTTCGCCGTGGAAGGGTGTAATTCGTTTTGGGAAGAAAGGAAAGTTGAGTCCGAGGTATATTGGACCATTTAAGATCGTTAAACGAATTGGACCAGTAGCGTATAAGTTAGAGTTGCCGAACGAGCTTAGTGCTATTCACGACACGTTTCACGTATCAAATCTGAAGAAGAGTTTGGCGGATAAGGAATTGGTGATTCCTTTGGACGAGATTCAATTGGACGACAAAATGCATTTCGTGGAAGAACCCGTGGAAATTATGGACCGAGAGGTCAAGAGGCTGAAGCATAGTAGAATTCCCATTATGAAGGTTCGATGGAATTCTAGGCGTGGAACGGAATACACTTGGGAACGTGAGGACTTTTTTCAAGGAGAGGTATCCTCATCTGTTCCAGCGGCACGAAATGTGAGTATAAGAAGAGGCGAGCGCCGGGACGTCGCTCTCTTTAAGGAGGGGTGGATGTGATACCCTAGAACCGAGGTCACTTACATTACCCTAAATTACGCTTATTTTTGAAATTTTTAATAAATTTTATTTGCTATATATTTTATCATTTTGGTTGAAACCGATATTCGAGGTTATAATTTTGACGATTGACGATTTAAGAAGAACGATGACGAATACGATCCCGATGGATGCCCAAATTTCTATGATTATTTTCGTTTCATCAATATTGTAATTTTTCGAGAATTTTACTTTCGGTTCGTGTTAAGTCGAGCCGGGTGAGTTTTATTGCTTTCCGGGTACATTTAAAGTGTCCTAAAAATATTTTGGAGTGTTCGGGATGATCCCCGACTCCCGTAAAATTTTCCAAAATGACTAGTGAGTCAATCCCGTAAACTTATGAGGACGTTTTTGCTTAAGGACAAAAGAAAGGTGAAATTGCACCCAAGGTCCCTCCCATTTTTACAAAAGGAGGAACCAAACACACACTAAACAATTTTCACTCCAAAATTTTTTCACCCTCCCCTTTTTCTCTCTTTAGGCCGCCGGCCATACCACACCACCACCACCACCACATTCAAATTTTATTATTTTTGGTTAATTCTAATTAATGACCACATCTTAAAAACCTTTTGTAAGTACTAATCCAAGGTTAAATCCAACATGCATTAACATGATTTTTCCAAAAATCAAAAGATTTTTCAAAAGTTTGTTTTGATGTTAATTATGTATGTGCATGTTTAATTCAAGTGTAGGGGATGTTAATCACTAAACAAATCAACCAAAATCAATTTGTTTGATGGGTTTTGATCACCCAAACCCCACGGCTCAAAGGGGGTGTTTGGGGGATCATGGTGGTTGATGTTTTGATGATGGATTTGGTGTTTAATCTTGTTTTTACATGTTTTTGAATGGGTAAAACCATTTGCATGTTTGATTTTGTGATTGGGTTTTATGGTGGATTTGATTATTAGGGTGTTTAGGACTGATTAGTGTGATTGAGTATGATTAGGAGTGCTTAGGTTGATGTCTAGTGTCGATAAATGGGTTTGGAAACGAGTGTTGGAATGATTTTGGTATAGGAGATTTTAGGCAGAAAGTTTGGAGTGTTTTCGTAAAAATTATTTTGTAAACAGGTCTTGTGATTAGGATATAGTTGTAGAGCGGCTTCTTAGCTTCGATTTGGTATAAGATAGAGCTTACGACTCCTAACGAGTCAAAAGTTATGATGTTTTGAAATTCGTGTACCGGGAGATGAAAACCGTCATAATCCGAAATTATGCTTGGTTTTAGGTCAAATCCCGGGGACTATAGGTATAGTTTGGTAAATGGTCAAAGGTTTATTTTTGGTCTCAAACCTGCATATTTGAGTCTATTATAAGACTTAGGTGTCAAATGGGTCAATGGAATATTTTAAATGGGTCAAATGAGTCCGACTTGGTCAAAGTGCAATTTCAGTCCGAAAAATGTAGTTTTGGTAAAGTGTCGAGTAACGGGTCGTAAAAGCGAAAACTTTTTATGGGATTAAATATGTGTTTTCTACAGATCTTAAGGTATTTTTGAGAATTTTATCAATTTTTATAAAAAGGGTTAAGTCTAGTAAAACAGTCCGTACTTTTGGTAAGTATCGGCGAAAAATGCGTAAAAAGGAATAACGTTAATAACATGGACGAAAGGTATAAAACGAGTAACACTTGATTGTTTGGTTTTGGTGTGAGTTGTAATTATCACAATTGACTAATATGTATGTATAATATACATTACCTTAAGGTTTATAAATGAGATTACTCATTACGCGTTATTGGTTTGATAGGTGTTGATTTTCCCGGGCATCCTCATCGTCGTCAGTGACCGTCACTCGAATCGTTGACTACTTTGTTATATAAGGTGTGAATTTATAGCCTCGCTTATTATTGTTTTAAATTGTTTTACCCGCGAGGGAAATGCATGCTAGTTTTCAAAATGAACATATGTCATGAATGATTGTTGGACCCGAATGTTGCCTTTGAAATTGTGTTGAGTACCTAGTTGCAAAAGGCCCTAATTTCATGAACTATTAACTATTGTTTAATCCTAGCGTGGATTGGAAATAGCCGCTTATACAAAGTGATAGTACTATGGGGTTGACTACCCTATCCGAGACGAGGGCTAGTACGTTGATACCCCCTGCGGATGGATAATTTGTGATAAGAGATAAGGTATAATTGCAACTGATGCCTTAGTAGGGGCACTGGTTTCATCTGAATCACGCCGGTAATTATTACGCGGGTGATTGAGTTAACGGTTTAGTGTCATGAGCTTAAACAAAATTTTCAGAACCTTGAATATAGATTGTTTGATCGACAAGTCTATGAATGATCGTGAATGGTTTTTATTACACATATGTTCAAAATGAATTGTAAAACCTATGAATTTCACTCAACGTTTTTGTTGACCAAATTTAGCATGTGTTTCAGGTAACCGATGAAGTGTAGCATGGAGCATGCATGGGATGGAAGTTGTGTGTGGGGCTTGGAGTCTACTTGTTTTTCCTCCCATTATTACTTGAACATTTTTAAAAATTTATGTCTTGTTGTTGTGAAAACTGTATCTTTTGGGGTTGAGATTCATGGGGACCGAAACGCAAACTCTGTTGTATTATTTGGGGTTGGAAAACCGTAGACATGTACACTTCTAACAATTTTTAATTTACGTTCAAATTTGACGTCTCTTTGGAGTCGTTCGATATACCTTGTGTGCGATGATAACTGCCTAGCACCCAAATGTTGTAGTTCCGCTGCGCATAGCATTTGGTGGGGTGTTAGATTATTGCCTTTAGATACTCATACTATGTGTATGACTATCTTCTTTGTTGTATTTTTTTATGTAACCTTTGTGTTATTTGTGTGCTATTTCATTAGTTCTATTTTGAGTTGATCTTGGTTAATTTTTTACAATTGCTTATGGGTGATTCCATCAATTCTAAAGCTTTAACGCATTGACAAGCTTATCATCTTCATTGGATTGAAGTTTGATTTTTTCAATTACCTCTTTGGACATACTTAGCAAAATACTTGCTTCTAATTTGAGATTTCTTCTCTTTCTCCCTCTCAAGTTACTTAGTAAGTAGTGATCATATATACATTGGTGTTTCTTTCTTTTCTACTAACCTTTGTGTAGCATGTCACCTTAGCTCACAAACTTGGTGCCCCAAGCAAGGGGGAGCAACCATTAAGGGGGAGCTACTAGCAAAGTTCGATGTTCTTCAAATACTTATGCTAACCTTTTTGCTACGACAAAGGGGGAGAAATGATAGTGATAAACTAGTTAATAATTCCATAGTTTGTGTTTCTACGTAAATGAGTTTATCGTTTGTCGTAATCAAAAAGGGGGAGATTGTTAATGCAAGTGATGCCTAAAAATATTATTAGTGTTAACTAATCTTTCTTAGTTTTGATCACAACAAACCATACAACACATTTAGTATAAAACACAAAATGAATTATTTAACTAACACTATCATCAAGGTAATAATCATATCACTAACCTTTCTTAATCATACTTAGTGATCATCAAAATGATTATCCTTAAAACTCACTTTTGTTAATAAGACAAAAGACTTTTTAATAAACTTTCTTTTTTAGAAAATGTTTTATTAAAATGGAAAATGAAAATTTGAAAATGGCATATTCCAAATGCTGTTAGAATATCCTTTGAAGGGTTCAAATACCTTAGATATTCCCACCCCACTAAAAGACAAAAAATGGAGCGGAGTCTAGTAGCGGTTCCTTAAGTACCTACGCGGTACCTTAGCGATATGGTACCGCGGGGTTAGATAAGGTACCGCGCACAGTAGCCGTTATAGATCCGTTGTAACTTTGTCTCCTTTAAATAGTGGGTCAAATCTCATTTTCCAGCAAGCCTCTTGGACGTTTTTCTCAGCCCTCTTTCTATTTTCTATAGCATAATCATTAGTAAATGATCACTTAAATTGTTAAGGATGTTTACATATGATTATCCTCTTGATCCCCTCCTTTACCATGTCCAATGAGAAGATCACTCACTCACTAGTGTTGAGATAAAGATGAATCTATGAGCTAGTCATATTCATCATGATACCCTTTTTGTTTTAGGTCAATCCAATGTATTTATGATTACTTGGACTAGTTGTGTTCATCCAAGTTATTTGTGGATACTTGGATTTGTTGTGTACATCCATTGCATATGTGTTTGCTTGGATTTGTTGTGTAAATCCAAGCTACATGTGTGTACTTGGATAAGTCTAGTTGAGTTGTAATATATTTCATTAGGAGTTCTCACTAAACTATAAAGTGATGTGGTTGTGTCTTGTGAGTTCTCACTAAACTTTAAAGTGATTAGTAGTTGTGTTGTGTGAAGTTCTCACTTAGCTTCAAAGTGAAGAGTCGTGAAGATTGGTTCTAGCTTTTGATTAGAACTCGACATCTAGCCTTGTGTCGTAAAATGGTGAAGTAGGCAACGTCGTGAAGATTGGTTCTACCTTAAGATTAGAACCTGACATCTAGCCTTGTGTCGTTAAATTGTGAAGTATGCAACATCGTGTAGATTGGTCCTAGCTAAAGATTAGGTCTCGACATTTAGCTTAATGTCGAAAAATAATGTAAGCAACGATGTAAGGTTTTCTCCGCCGAGAAGGGAGCTTGTGGATATAGTGGAAATCTCGAGTAGGTGTACTCGAGGAGTGGAGTAGAAACGAGGATAGAGCCTCGTTGTCGAACCACTATAAATCTTGGTGTCTTCCCACTAGGTTGTCTCCTTCCTTACTCTTTACTTATTTCATTATCATTATACTTTCTTATTATCCTTGCTAGTGCATTTCAATTGAACCTAATCATTATGCAACTTAGCATCAAGTAAAAGATAGTTTTAATACAAACCAAATTGAAAGTAATTTTAATTAGGTCACCAATCGAAGAGAAACTATTCAACCCCCCCCCCCCCCCCCTCTAGTTTCTACAACGTTGAACACAATTTTTCGAGAATTTCTCAAAAAGGTTTTCTAAATCTTTCAAAATTGTGTGTTCAAAAAATGTTTTGATAAACAGAGCATGTCTTCTGGAATCGATAATATTTATAATACTAGAAATGTCATTCAATAATGACACGGGGTTGTAAATAAAGTTCGAGCAGAAGTTCAAATGTTTTAAAACATGCTCAAAATGGTTTGTTATTATTTCAGATAGTAACCTGCTTTTCATACTCATGTCAAGCATTTCACCGGAAAGCTTTGACTCAACAACGGGAATTAATTTTCTCGGGCATGGTTTACTTTATAACCATGTAAGGGATTGTGTTTACGTTATAACACAATCTAACACGAATATATGTACGATTCAGTGCATTTATTTGTTAAAACAAGAGAAGTCTTGTTTTTTATGAAGTTATCATCTCCATCAACCATAGCAATTTACAATTGATATCTACATACTCGACGATGCGACTACTCAAACAGCGACTACAGCTCTTTCAATAGAACACGGGTCAACAATTGAGGGGGAGCAATTGTCCAGCATTAAGAATCTTTGACAACTAAAGTGCCAAGTTCACATGTTGGTGTCAAGACAACGATATCAATCAAATGGAGTCAAGAGATAACTTCAGACGTGATGAGGCGACCAACATTCGTGAACAAGAACCATGTGCTTCTTTCATATGATGTTCTCCATCATTCAGGTCCAACCTCATAAATCGCTAATCTTGTGATTACATTATCATATATGATCTTTGCACGTGATAAATACCTTACACTTGTGTTTAAAAGGTATTTAATTTACGTTTCAAGTACACCCTCATTAATTTGAGGGGGAGTTTATGTAATTCATGAAGATAATTGGCTTTGCATTTTTCTTCCCAAAATTTCTTAAAATACTATTAAGTCAATTGATATTAAAAACATCGATTGGGTTAATATTTTTAATATGGGGGAGAAAATGTGATTTAATATGGGAAATGATTAATCACAAATGGTTTGACTTAACGTGCTAGCTCATCCCGACATGTGCGAAATGTTTTCGGATATCGTGGCATATGTTAAGGGGGAGCAAAATGGATTTGCACTTCAAAATGGATTTCATGGTGACATACACTTACCCAAAACATCTCTATTCACGACGGTGAAGATTGTGGTGACATAAGGATGGTAGGATAGGTTAAAGTCCAATGATTCCTCTAGAACCGGAGGAATCTTCCCAAGGACATTCCATAGCTAGAAATAGTAGTCCTTAGGAAAGATGGAGAAAGATTATGAACGTAGCTGAATGCCGACTAAGTACTTAAGTTAGCACTGGAACAATCACAACAAGGTGCTAGTGATGATGTATTGGTAAGCATTGAAGGGGTTGAAGAATGAAAAAGAATTGTAAAGATAAAGGGTGTAAAGAAAGAAGCCCTCCTTACAACTTAGGCAGAAACCGGGTCAATACATATGCTATTAAGATCATTGTTTAATGATTCTTGATATTGAAGACAGACATCATGGACCCAGTGATGCAAGGCACAACCCATCCCAGCTAACTCAGATATCTCTTAAAAGATATTTGTTTTAATCACACGGAGACAACACATTATCTGTTGATTTATTCACTCCAAATAAATTGGTATTGAAATGGTGGCACTCCACTCCAGCCTCCGATCACTAAAAAATCCAAAATGCACGATCGAGTCTAGAGCCATTTGAGATCATCAAACATCTCATTAGGACACACTTTCATATTTCCTTGCGTCTTCACACACTGTGAAAAGTAGGAAAGATCTTAAGAGTCCTACGCAAAATCTTCATGATCTTGCCTGAACATCCGAGTAATACGAAAGTATTTACAATGAAGATGGAAATACTTCTTGAGCGAACATCAAAAAGCTCATGGTAGGTGACTTGTGCGATTCTTTATGAATCAAACTTGTGATAACGTGAAAGCAACAGTGGTTTAATTCTTAAATGAATTTAAACACGTTCCAAGCCTCTACGCAATATCTTAGTGATCTTGCCAGAACACTCAGAGTGATACCTTAGTGTTCACAATGATGAGTGGAAATCCTTCTAGTGTTAACCTCAAACAGCACTTGGTAGGTAACTTGCAAGATTTTATACGAATCAAGCTCGTGACAACTGGAAAGCAACGATGGTGTGGTTCTTAATTGAATTTCACTTGTTCCAGGAACATGAATTGACGGCTTCAAATCATGCGGATATTATTATCCAAATGATTCACTCTTTATGTTCGCAGTTAGCTTTGTACGGTCGAATAAAGAGAACGGGTTTACCCGCGAAATCTTGTCAAGGAGGTTCTTAATTGAAACTACCTGCCACAAGTACGATATTTTATATCGTCCAACGGTCTTCACCGACCGGAGGTAAAATGCTACCGAATTAGAATGAAATGTTCAAGGCCATTTCATCCGTGTATATGTTTTGTTTCTGACTGTCTTATGCAGCGTAACAAGAAGGTGGCATTGCGGTGTACAATCCAAAAGAAGTCGTCACCACATGCTTATACTACATACACTTAATACTTCAACAAATTCAAGAAAGTCTGAAAGTCAAGTCTTCTGTTGTATCAAACTCTAAATCTTTCAAGAATTTATAAAGGTATAAGTATGTGGAACATGAAGTCACGAGGAGGCAAATATCACAAGTGACGAATGCACAAGGTCAAAGCAAGGACACATGCTCAAGACCAAAGTCAAAGATCTAATCAACATATTCACAAGAACAAGATCGAAGACTCAAGCATAGTATGCTAGGTTTAAGATTTTGTAAGATGGTGTGACCTCCGTTTGGGGGAGATTGTTGGAAATACGTTTTTCCAAGGAAAGTCTCGGTCACATCATTATTAGCATAGATCACGAACTATAGACTATTTAGAACATTGAAACTTGGAGTGACCTCCCTTTGGGGGAGATTGTTGGAAATACGTTTTTACGTATTTAGAAAGGATCGGTCACTCCAATGATATTGGGCTCGTGATCCAATATAGCCCATATAGCCCACATGTAGGGTGGGCTATATAAATCCCCCCTCTTAGCATGTTAGGAGGGGTCGAACACTTACATTTCACATAATCAACCATTTCCTTTTGCTAATTTGGGAAACTTGAACAATTTCCTGAATTGATTTAAATCAAGAGTAAAGTTTTGCTTGTTGATTTTGAAATTGATCGATATCTTAGATGCTTCCTTTGCTACGGTAATCGATGTTGTGGCCCAAAATTCATGAATGTATATCTCGGGAACTGATGCAGTAGCTCTAAGTGCATCTTTAATGGGTGACATGTCAAGAATGTCCATTGCAACTTTGAAAGCTGCTATTTTTGGATCAAAATCCTCTCTTAGACGAAAGTTGTTCTCTGCAAGTGGTAGTCGGACACTAAGTGGTACTAATGCGAGGTCTGATTGTTGTTGTTGTTCTCTGGTAATCGACATGGTTCCTGCTTTGATGACATAAGCACAAATGATATACACAAAATATATATATATATATATCTTAAGTCTATGCCAAGTTGAAGCATAGGGAATAAAGCATAACAATTATTACCACATATTATAGAGAAACAACATACAAACATGGTTCAGATGGACTAGGTCCTTACATACAACAACACACTTAGACTAATGACAGACATGCCAAAGACATTTTATTCTAAATGGATAACGACCTAGCATTAGTTCTTAAAATATTTAGATTTCTTGGTTGTCATAACCAGAACCTCAGTAGGTCTAGGTTTCATTTCTACTAACACCTCAGTAGGTCTTGGTTTAGATTCAACCAAAACTTCAGTGGGTTTTTTTAACACCCCCAAATTTACACGCAGCGGAATACATCTTTGGGTGCTAAACAATGATACAACAACACATAATTTATAAAGAACGACTCGATAAGAGACGTTTTAGATTTATCGTTCCTAAAACATTTGTCAGAGTAGCGTAGTCCCAAGACATCGTAACCAAAGTACAACCAAAACAAAAGATTTAAATTGTTTTGAACAAAAGGAACGACAAATATTCAAAGAGTTTATATTGCAAAGTAGTGCACAACATTCATTCCCGTGGCTTCCAAGCTTCACCCTTCCTGATTACCTGAAATACATGTGAGTAAAACATCAGCAAAAATGCCAAGTGAATCTATAGGTTTATGTAATCAATTTGAACACAAGCAAAGATTATAAGTTTGTGGCATGCTTATAAGCATCAAATAATAATTTGCATCAACAATGATAATTGTATATAGCATAAATTGCAATAAGCTCATGGAACCGAGCCCTTAAACACTCCCATATCAGTCTAATAAGACGAGAGATTTATTAATTGTCGTTACCTCCAGATTATTGCTACATTGCCGTATACCTGACTTCTCAATACAATATGTTCAAACAGTGTGGAGGTCGGGCCTAAGCTTCTATGACAAGTCCACAAAAACTGAACCGGGGCGGCTTCCCCCATAGATCTATTAATTGTACTAGCGGTTAACCCATCATAGGTTAATTAACGGTCCATAATTGAGGCTTTAACTAAGGCAATCACTTAATGCAATTTAAAGGCAACCACGGGTCCATTCATAAAGGGACAAAGCATACCATAAAAATCTTGTGTTCTAAGTTTATAAAAACATGTATTCCCCCTCGCGGGTTTAAAATCTTTTAATTAGTATAAAGCGAGGCTATAGACTCACCTTAGTACTTATAGTAGTTGAAGACGATCGCCGACGATAGTAGATGCCCGAAAAACACGACAACCGCAACCTAGCAAATAGGGTGCGTACATTAATAATAGACTCGAGAAATAAATGATACTTAATAAAATCAAACTCAAGTATAAAATCATGACAACTCGAGAGAAAACGATACAAGTGATACTATTACACTCTCCTATATATCCATTTTATTTTTCTATGCCTTTAATAAAAATCTGTCGGAACATACCGAATGTCCAAGCCGTTTTCCCATACTTAAACATATCAACTTTTTACGATACTACTCAGAGAACTCACTTACTATATGTAGAAAGTCCTCTCAAGAGCCCATTAAAAGATTTTACTTCTAAAGTTCCCTGCCCGACTCATCTTTGAATCACAAAATCCGGACAGTTTAGTGACCTTGACTTACGAAACCATTTTGACCATTCTAAACAACTCCATTTGTAAAACCGCCACTTGATTCTAAAAATAGACTCAAAATACTAAACTTGAAGCCTGAGAACAGCCCTTGAATCATTTTGAAACTCATTTTATAGTCCCCGAGATTCGATCCATATATCGACAACAATTTTTGGATTGTGTCAACACTCGTCTCCCGGTACACGAAAATCAAACTAGTGTATCTTCCACCTCGTTTGGAGTTGGAAGGCCTACTTTATATCAAATCGAAGCTAACGAAATTCTATACAACATAATCCCATCATATCATCCTATATCCAGACTTAAGACCCTCGAAAATGGCCTCAAACCTACTGCCCAAAAATGACTATTAAAATCTCTTACAAAATCAAGATTTTGATCAGTTCCAACAACTTTTATCATCAACCTAAGCCCCTAATATCATCATAAACCCATCCTAACACTTGTATGATCATCAAAATAAAAAACCCAAAAATTAAAATTCAACTTTTTAACAAAAACATAGCATGAAAATCTTTTGATCATCACTACTAACACATGCCTACAACAAATTTGGATCAAACATAACCAACTTTTCTTGAAAAATTTATATGGTTGCATGTATGAAAATTTTATACCAAATTGTAGCCCTTTGAAAATAGAGGATGGGACTTTGCTTGGTTTCTCTTGGATCAAGCTAGAAAAATTTTGATTAAGGTGTTTGTGGTGTTAATGGTGGAAGGCTAAAAACAAAGGGAGAAGAGAGAGTTGGTTGTTTTTATTTTAGTGATTTTTAAATGAATTTTGCTAGTGGAAATTTTATATATAGTGTAAGGTTAGGGTAGTTTTTGCCAATTTGTGATAGTTTTGGTCCAAAATGTAATAAAATAGTTTAAAAGGGTAGAAAATGTAAATTGTAAATTTTGAAATATTTACGAGACTCGGGTTTCGTAAAAATACTTCTTTTTTTTTAAAGTTTAAACGCACACGAAAAATAATAATATAACGACTCGATACGTAATTAAAACGATATCGTCGAAAGTATTAAATATCGAAACTATCGATAATAAAATATAAAATTTTTGGCATCCGTCGGTATCGCGATCACTAGTAGTCCTCGTTGCTAGTCAAAATATTAAAATAAATATTTAATATCGGTTTCAACTTAAACCATTAAACATAATAATATTTAACGTTATAAAATACTTCAAAATAATTGAAAATAGAATTAAATTATGACCTTATTTTTACGGGTTTTACATCCTTACCACCTTAAGGGAGCGACGTCCCGGCGCTCAACTCGCCTCATACACGAGTTGTTCACTACCCGGAAGGATGACGACATTCCTTATAAAGAAGTCTTCACGTTCCCACGTGAATCTCGATCCACGATCTCCACTGGTTCTTTTACAAAACGCAACTTGTCGTCAAGTTGTATCTCACCAAAAAGGAATAAATAAATACTTATCCACCAGTCACCCGTCAAGCTCGACACATGAAAATTTTATGAATCACACGAAGCTCATTCGACGACAAGAATAGATGACAGGATTTTCGGGTAAGTCCAGTTAAAAGAAGGTTGCAAATTAAAGGATACCCATCGGTCGGATAGCCATGGACACACATCAAAAAGAACTAAAAAGAAAAACATTTTCGTCATCAGAGGGTGCTCACACGCGGGTCCCTACTCAAAAGATAATACAAAGACACCATCTCACTTTCGCCAATGCGCATTCAAAAACTCAATGAACATCGTCGTTGAAAGTCAAAAAGATATTACATATTATGTGCTCTACATGATCAGACGTCATCGGATGATGCCGCCTCAAGTTCTCACAACTTACGATCATTTGACTAGATCACACACCATATAAGTACATAAAAGAAAAGGTCGAACATAACATCGATTATAGATCTCCATCGTTAATCATCGAGAAAACCTTGAACGAACCCTTGATAATAACTACTTGATCTCCAGAGTCTTATATGATCCTTCGATAGTAGCAAGTAAGATTACAAAAACTTCATATCCATGATAAGTTGCCATTGATAACTCGGTCCTCAATCATTCCACAAGTACACACATAAATCCTGGTGACACTTATCGTTTCTTCTTATAACTGCTTCCCGAGATTCACTTTAAACTCCAAATAAAATAGTGATCTTCAATAAGAGGAATAGAACGAGATAAGAATGAATTCAATAAACGCAATAACGGACAAGATGTGGTAAAATGATTTAAGGTTGACGATCGACGAGGGATCTCGGCTCACGTAATAGTAAAACATAATAATTCGCAATACTAGAACAATGAGAGCGAAGAACGGATTAAATATTAATATTAAACTAACGTTTGTCACAATTATTCGTCCCGGATTTGGTATTACCTTAAGACTCAATTGAGGTACTTTCTTGATAAAGATGATATATTAATAAGAGAAGTTAAATAGCTTCATAATTTATTTTGTTTGTCTTAAGAAACTTTGAAACAATAACATGAATTTATTAATTAAATTCGTATTGATGGTTACAATTAGAAAATGTAATTTCCAAATTAAATCATTGTTAGGAATATAAATTAAACCGGTAATTTCATTACATTAAAAGTAAAGTATGATAAGTCAATTAGTTCAAAAGATAGAGCATAATTTCATTTTAAACATTAGTTTTAGTTATACAAAATATGATGCATAAATTTGACCTTTTACTTGTGATGGTTATTTCGATAATTGAAAATCATTGGAAAATGTATAAACATAAAAATTTTATAATACGTTGTAGAAATACTTAAAGGTGTTTATTATTATTTTTTTTTAAATAAACATGGGATATATTTGGGTTTCAAAATGTGACAAGATAACAAATGAATACGAATGGAAATAATGGACAACAATTAGTACGAAATCAGCGGTACGAAAGAAAACGAAGCAAATGTCGTATGAATTCTTAAAGAGAATAATAAAATAAAGGCGTTGATGGTAAGACGGTAAGAAATAATAGATTAAACAAGTTGTCAATTTTGTTAGTGCGGTCGGTAGTTCACCAATATCAGCTCGTTAACTTAGCGGTGGTCGATACATGATCGGGAATAAGACCCATACAAAAATTTTAATTAATAAAATTCCTAATAATCACTTGTAATTAAAACAAATCAAATGAACGATGTTAGTGTTTAAAGAGAGAAGTCAAAGCACGGTTCACAAGAGTGGATTTCGAGACAAACGAGAGTGACGGACGTCATCCCGGATATACGGAAATCACTCTAGTGATAATTCATTATTCACGTGCGGAGACATTCCAAAGATCTACCCAGTCGCATAAAGAAGGTTGGACGAGAAGGAAGGATAAAACATTAAGACTTTCAAGTCATTTATCAACAGTCAGTAATTAGACGAACGGTCAAAAGAAATCAGTTATAAGACAAAATGAAGTAACAAGTGGAAAAACAATCATCGAGTAAAAACGTACCCGTAAGCGCGTAATTCGTTCAATAAAAGGTAAGAAAACATATGCGGATGCATAGAAAGTGCGCTACTTGCATGAAATATAAAGGTTTTTAAAACTACTTTTCATTTTATTTCATTTTATTTATCTTTATCATAAATACAAGTAAAAAGTTGGTTATTATCAAGATTTTTAAGTGGACTACTATTCAGCCTAGCATGGCTCCATCTAAATTAGACATAGGTGATCAGGCCATGTATAATTTAGGAATAGCAATGCAGTGCTCAGTTTCCTCAAAAAGTATTACGTTTCTTATGTTTATATATAAACCATGCCATTTGTAAAATGGACTTTAAAAATAGTTTATAAATTTATAGGATACAAGTAATTTGTGAGATACTTAATAAGCAACTTTTAATCTTACGAAAAGTATTTTATAAGACCAAAGTAAAAATAATTGGTGAAAATAATCGTAAAACAATATCAGATTTATTTATAATATGACATTATGACAACGTATAAAGTAGTCAAAGTTTTGCAAAAGTGGCAAATAGTAGCTCATAAAACAACCAATGAAATGGTTACAAGTTGTTAAGGTTTCAAAAGATTATAAGGTTTAGACGAAAACGCCATGAAACACGTGATAAGAATTTCGACGAAGAATGTGAAGGCAAAACTTCAAAACTCAACCCAATTCAATGGAAGGTTTGAAGAAAACGAAAATAAAATAACATCGAATGACAAATGAGTCATATATATGAAAAGAATAAAACAATCCACATGTGTATTCTATGTAAGATACTCGACACAACATGCTTTCAAGAAAGTATATTATTTGTTTTCAAATTACCCCATTATTCCGGTAATTGCTAATCCTGTACTGTTTCTATTTTTTTTTTTAAACATTTTCACATGCAACTAGTATTCGTTAGTTGTAAAATAATATTTGTTAAAATTTTACGATCTCAAATGAAATCAAAACAGCTTAGAAACATTTAAAACTCATGTTCTGAATTATCAGATTTAACTTTTAAATATGAGCCGATTAATTGACCCGATAAACAACATCTCCAAGACTCAGAGTCTAAAGCATTTTGATGCAAAAAGACGTTTCAGACGACTTTCTAGTTTTACCCGAGACCTGAAAATCAATGTAAAATGACCAAAATACCCCTGCAAGTTCTGTGCAGGTTTGACTATTTTATTTTAAAAACGCAGGTTTTACTTTTAAGTTTTGACCTGTTTATACTGCCCCTACAGTTTCTGCATAAAGTGTATTTTTCGACACTTCTTAACGGCTCAAAATATATACATATATACACACATGTCTTGTGGATTTTATAACAACGAAAAATAAATCTCGTAATGAGCATCAAATAAAATATAGCATAATGAATGACAGAAAAATGCTTCAAGGTATTCAACACGAAATTTAGGAAGCAAGACGGTGAAAGACGTTCGTAATTTAGATTTCAAAATGCAATGTAGGCAAATCTCCTTGGTGCCACGATTGTCAAAAACACAAAACATAACAAGAAAAGAATGGAACATTAACATGCTACACTCCGGGAGCGAGAAGGTTAATGAAAAACAAATGATACAATTTTATATAAGTAAATCGTATTCCAATTCTAGCGCCATAATCTAGACGATGATTTATAAAATGACGATGACGTTACCGAGATATAAGTGAACAATACACTTCGGAGTCAATACATATAAATGTCAATGAATAGCGGTTAGTCTATTCCAAGGACACATTGAGCTACGCAATGGTCTAGAAATTACGTTTCAAGACGTCCAAGCACAAATAGCCGGAAGACGATTTGGATATCTACGTAGATATCTCAAAGGGTTAAATAATGAAAGTAACGTGCGCAGATGAAGGTATGTAAGGTCATAATATAAAATTTGCAATAAAAGCAATTTAAATACTTCAAAAATAAATACAGAAAGATCTTGAAAATTCAATGTATTTATTTAAGTTAATCATTAATAAATGATAAACTTTTATCGAAAAGTTTAACGACATAAATATATATCGATAAAGGATTATAGTATTTATTTAGAAATACTTAGCAATAAGACATACATAATAATGTATACTAAAGTTGTAATCCCAGAAGTAGCTTGAACCTGAAGACACGCGAAATCATGTGCACCGACTCTTTGAAAAATAAAACCGACATTTATAGTTTAGGTTTCTATAAAAAGACCTAGTTCTCTATAACCTATGGCTCTGGTACCAATCTTTAACACCCCCAAATTTACACGCAGCAGAATACATCTTTGGGTGCTAAACAATGATACTACAACACATAATTTATAAAGAACGACTCAAAAAGAGACGTTTTAGATTTATCGTTCCATTTTTAAAACAAACCAATATGTTGTTTTAACTTATCTTTTAGTAACGATTACTTGGGACTACGCTACTCTGACAAATGTTTTAGGAACGATAAATCTAAAACGTCTCTTTTTGAGTCGTTCTTTATAAATTATGTGTTGTAGTATCATAGCTTAGCACCCAAAGATGTATTCCGCTGCGTGTAAATTTGGGGGTGTTAAAGTTTTGGTTTAGTTTCAACCACTACGTCAGGAATTGTAGGATTTTCCTCAACCCAAACTATAGTAGGCTTGAACAGAGGGCAAGACAACGATGAAACTTTGTCTTCCATGGCCTGGAAACAAAACACAAGACATTGAATAAGTAATTTGTATCTCTTTTATTTACAGAGGAGTCAACTTATTAAATAAGATGAACTTCTGTAATAAGAAACCTTTCAAGTATTCTTATGAGATAAAATTAATTAATTTCAATAAAACTTGGTTTCGTGAAAGTGGCCCTAATTTACTTAAAGCCTTATAAGGAAATAATGCAATTTAGGTCGAACTCATTAGATAGTCTAAGGCAAGTGCATAGTGTAAAAGCATACTAACTTAAGGTGATGATACAACAACAATCTTTTCGCAAATTCTATAAGACCACTTATCTAAGGAACAAACTAGCAACACAAGGCACTAATCTTATCGGAATACCCTTTGGAAAATACCTAATCGGAAAGTCTAAATGGAAGAATCTCTAATCTGAATGTCCAAAATCGGAATGCCCAATCGGAATGTCAATATCCCAATTGGAATGTCCTTATCGGAATGACATAGTCCTCATCGAAATGTCAATTTGCAAATCTGGATGACCCAATCAGAATGACCAATCGGAATGATCGGAATAATTGCACTTATCGGAATGATCGGAATGCGTGCCCTTTAACTAGGCTCACTCCCACTAAAGCGAAGAAAGCGTGCCCTTTAACTAGGAGTATCAAGGCTACCAAAACACAAGCGTGTCCTTTAACTAGGAACATTGACACTACTGTAGGAACCAATTGCCCTTTAAATAGGTCTACTCACACTATAGTGCCCGCGAATAATCAAAAACCTAAGAAAGTTGGAACAGTAAAACCTGTTAGTGCTAAAACTCACATTAGAAAACGCAGGAAATCTAAGGGTCACACAAATGTTAGCAATTCTGATAATTTTATATCTGTATCTGCTAACACTCCGGAACCAATAGTTTCTAATGCATTGTCTACTGTTTTTAATGAAAACAGGTGGTCCAAATTCTTCTCTGGTATTTGGACTCTGGTTGCTCCAAGCATATGACCGGAGATCGCTCTCAGCTCGGAAATTTCGTCAGCAAGTTTCTTGGTACGGTTCGATTTGGAAATGATCATATTGCAAAGATAATGGGTTATGGTGAATATCATATTGGGAATGTTATAATTTCAAGAGTGTATTATATGGAAGGTCTCGGTCACAACTTATTTTCTGTGGGACAATTTTGTGATGCAAACCTAGAAGTTGCTTTTCGAGAGCATATACCTGCTTCATACGTAATTTGGAAGGGGTTGATTTATTGAAAGGTACTCGAGGGAATAATTTGTATACTTTGTCTCTACAAGACATTATGGCCGCTTCTCCCGTATGTCTTCTCTCCAAAGCATCGAAGACTAAGTCATGGTTATGGCATTGACGGTTATCTCATCTTAACTTTGACGCTATAAATCATTTGGCGAAAAACGAACTTGTTCGTGGTCTTCCTAAACTTTCATTTCACAAGGATCATTTGTGTTCCGCGTGTACAATGGGGAAAAGCACGAAGAAACCATACAAACCCAAGACGGAAGACACCAACCAAGAGAAACTTTATCTGTTGCATATGGATCTTTGTGGGCCAATGCGTGTTGAAAGTCTTATTGGCAAAAAGTACATCCTCGTAATTGTCGATGATTACTCTAGGTTTACACGGGTGAAATTTCTTACAACAAAAAATGAGGCACCTAAATTCATCATCGGATTTCTCAAGATGATTCAAGTGCGTCTCAACACTATTGTCCGACGTATTTGTACAGATAATGGAACCAAATTTGTGAATCAAATCTTGCGTGATTATTATGAAAAAGTTGGAATATCTCATGAAACATCCGTTGCACGCACTCCACAACAAAACGGTGTCATTGAAAGGCGAAATCGCACACTTATGGAAGCTGCTCGAACGATGTTAATTTACGCAAAGGCTCCATTGTTTTATGGGCAGGAGTAGTATCTACAGCAGTGTACACCCAAAACCGGTCACTAATTCGTAAACGCTGTGGTAAAACACCTTATGAGCTTCTCCATGGTAAAGTACCAGATTTATCATATCTTCATGTATTTGGTTCTCTTTGCTATCCAAATAATGATGGTGACAATTTGGGAAAACTTCAACCTAAGGTTGATATTGGTATTTTCATTGGTTACGCACCCGCAAAGAAGGCATACCGAATCTACAACCGTAAGTCTCGTAAGATCCTCGAAACTATGAATGTTGATTTTGATGAGCTGACAGCAATGGCTTCTGAGCAAAGCAGCTCTGAACCCGCACTTCATGAAATGGGACCCAGTAACATTAGTTCTTGTCTTGTCCCAAACAACCCTACTTCATCATCATTTACACCACCTTCTAGGACTGAATGGGATACGTTGTTTCAACCGTTCTTTGATGAATTCTTTACTCCTCCAAGTATTGTTGCTCCAAAACCTGAGGAAATAGCTCCGGTAACCGAAGTTGTCGCTCCAGCAACCGAAGCACAATCTGATACGTCTGCACCTATAATTGGTCAAGATATACCATCAACTAGTAATTCTCAACCAACACCCGATTCAACTACCCATGTCATGCCTATTGATGATGAAGAGGATGATGATGATCACGATTTGGAATTCGCTCAAATGCGTGAACTTCCATTTTTTGGTGTACCTATTCTCGATCCTAATCAAGCCGGGTCATCCACCTCAGAGGAAGCTCCTACTACAGTTTACTCCCATCCACGGATTCGTGAACATGACAGCAAGTGGACAAAGGATCATCCTATAGATTCTATTATTGGTGACCCTAATCGTCCGGTATCCACACGAAGTTAGTTACAAGAAAATGCAATGTTTTGTCATTTTGATGCTTTTCTCACTGAAGTTGAACCTAAGACATGGCAAGAAGCTTTTACTAAATCCTGTTGGATAGAAGCTATGCAAGAAGAACTTAATGAATTTATACGTCTTGAAGTATGGGAACTTGTCCCATGCCCGGATCAAGTGCAATTACTCACTTTGTTACAAGGTGAAACTGGATGAGTTAGGCGGAATATTGAAGAACAAAGCTCGACTAGTAGCTCGTGGATACAAGCAATTATTAGGCATCGAATTTATGGAATCCTTTGCACCTGTTGCCCGTTTAGAAGCTATTAGACTATTCCTCACTTATGAAGCCCATATGAATATGATCGTCTATCAAATGGATGTGAAGACGGCATTTCTTAATGGTGAAATCAAGGAAGAGGTCTATGTTCAACAGCCGGATGGTTTTGTGAATCCTAAATATCCTAATCATGTGTACAAGCTTAAGAAGGCTCTCTATGGGTTGAAGCAAGCTCCACGCACATGGTATGATCTATTATCACAATTCCTCATTACACAAGTCTTCGCTAAAGGCAAGGTGGATCCCACGATGTTCATTCAGAAACGAGGTAAAGATATGATTATGGTACAAATATATGTTGATGATATTATATTTGCAGCCTCGACTCAAACCTTATCCGACGAGTTTGGGAAACTCATGTCTTCCAAGTTTAAGATGTCAATGATGGGCAAGATATCATTCTTCTTAGGTCTTTAGATATCTCAGAGTCCCAAAGGCATCTTTATCAATCAATCCAAGTATGCCCTTGAATCTCTTAAGAAATATAAGATGGAATCTTGCGACCCCGTGGATACTCCAATCGTGGAACGAACTAAGCTTGATGCAGATCCACACGGAGTTGTCGTTGATCCTACACTTTATCGTAGAATGATCGGTACTCTTCTATATATCACAGCTAGTCGACCTGATCTTCAGTTTGCTATATGTATGTGTGCTCGGTATCAAACTCGACCTACTGAGTTACACTTAGCTACTGTTAAACGGATCTTTCTATATCTTAAAGGAACCATTAATCGGGGACTTTGGTATTAGAAGGACTCTTTGATTGAACTTATGGCATATGCAGATGCGGATCACGCGGGTTGTCAAGATACAAGGCGTAGCACGAGTGGAACTTTGCAACTACTAGGAGATCGACTAATCAGTTGGGCATCGAAAAGGCAGAAAAGCGCTGCAATTTCAAGTACGGAAGCTGAATACATAGCTATGTCCGGTTGTTGTGCTCAAATTCTTTGGATGAGATCGCAATTAACCGACTATGGTCTAGGTTCAACAAAATTCCGATGTACTGTGACAAAAAGAGTGTGGAGTCCATGGATCGTTAGACTCAATGGTTAAGAACCATTCTATCTAGGATAATCAACATTCATATGATGTTAATCATAGCGTAATAGAACATTGATTAGTAACAAGATGTTATAAGAACAAAGATGAATTTCTCCCAAAATGCTTGTATTAAAGATTAACACAAACAACTCTAGGTGTGTATACATTGAATCCCACACCTAGAGATCAAAGCTTATTGTAGGTTACATTGTGAATGAAAAGATATGTAAAACCTACGTCCTATGTTTTCTTTATATACTAGAAAACATAGCTTACAAAGAAAGCTAAAGTAATAAAAAGACTCCAACGGCTTGTTCTTTTGCAACTTGTACTCTTTAACCCTTGTCTTCTTATTGTGTTGTTTTTGACACATCAACTCATAATTTTGACCTAACAATCTTCCCCTAGTTGATGATGTCAAAAACACTTCCCCTTAAGCTCACATTCTTTGTAAAACATATAATACCAAGGATCAACAGATTGCATTGTGTAGACTTCTTCCCCTTTTTAACATGATCTAAATAGGGGTCTTGTATGTAAGCAACCTTGATTTCGACCACTACTAACCAATATCACACTTCTAACCCAAGTTTTTAACTTCTCAAATTTCCCTCCATGAAGCACGGGTGATGCATTATAATGAATTTGAGAAATAGAAAACTTATATTAGTTGTAATAATACTAATGAGCAGTGGGAAAAACCTTCACCTTAATTTCATATTTGAATGACCAGCACTTCAACAATTTAGCTTCCCCTTAAATTGTGCCAATCATTCTTGAATCTTCAAATTCTGTAGGCTTTATCTAATGATTACATATGAAGAAATCTAATTACGACGTACTTGATGATGAAGTAGAATAACCCGAACTTGTATTCCATGTCTTGTACTAAACATGTGACTCCAAAACTCACGGCTATAATGAGTAGACGATAAAACTCACGGCTATAATGAGTAGTCTCTTGACAAAAAGAGTTCTCTAGCAAATATGAGCATAGAGCGTCTTAAATAAAATCTCATACCTTTGCTACCTTTTTATCAAGTCCGTTGTCACAACTTAAAGCACCTACAAGATACCTTCAAATGCTGACAAAATTTGAAGATATGATAGAACACCAATCCGCGAAAATCTACTTCGTCTTCAAACAAGTAATAAAAACTTTTCTTTGTAATCAATAAAAATAAAACGAACCTTTATACCTTTAAGAACTAGTTGCTATGAATAAACAAATTCCAAACCAAAAATCTCCAAAATTCCGTCATTGGCTGCGAACAATGCTGTCAGTGGCTTATGTGAACCACCTTTTCTTTGCTATCATTGGACCTCAAATCTTTCGTCCAAAAAATATAATAGCAACATCCCATAAGCATCATACCTCACGTGAATTAGTATAAGATTATCATGTCTCTGTCACTTTCATGTGAACACAACAGAAACATCAATCCCAACGTCCCCTGTAACTTTATTGAATGTAACATCACATGAATTAAAGCAACAGTACCCTCATTCTCACGCCCTTTTCTTGCATCTTTTTTCTTTCCTCGTGTGAACACACCAAACTTTGTAATCATGTACCCATCTGTTGATGATCTCATCTCTGTCCAAAGCACATGAACTAATAGCACCCTTACAATATAAACCAACGAACAAAATAAGGTACAAATTCACTTAGCGTGTGTTGTCCACGTCACTGTCCATCTTTTGTTGCATAGTATAGAACACAACAATTTCTTTGAACATGCTTAACCCTCACGTTCATTATTCATGCAGCTATAATAATTCACTTCCATAAAATCAACATATTACCTTGAATATTGAGGAAGCAAATATGAAAGAGATAAATAAATATCCTTAGAAAATAGCAAGTGATCCCGTATCTTGCTCCTCCCAAAGTATAACTTCTACTGCTCTATTTATCCCCACGTTTTGTTATATTAACCATAAATCATGGCCAAATATACATTCCCACAAATCACGTATCAAGAATAAATCATGTGAATAATTTTGCAGCCACAGCCATACCTGTGACGATTCATTCTTCCTCAAACGTGTTTAACTAGAATATTAAATCATTTGGATCACAAAATCAAAACAACTCAGTCAACCCTTGCACCTTATTCGTAGCATCAACCAATAATATATCACATTCCAAATATATGCTTCCAATAGTTACGCCTTATTCCATTCATGTATTAACTGACCATATCTCATAGTCATTATCAGAAGATCTTTTCCAGATTATGAGCAATAAACCAGGAATAAAATTTTGATATTTTAGCAAATAAATATCGATCACACGTCTTTGCCAAAACCAAATTTGATATGGACAACTCACTCCAGATGTGTAACTGTATTCTATCGATAGAAGCACTCAATACTTATCAAAATAAACAAGTACCTTTTACCTGTTTTGTACAGTCGATTAATTGCCTTCACGTGGTATACTCATGAATCACACCATTTGATTGCCAGCAATTCCAACAGCAATCAGTTCCAGCTTTGAACAAACCGTAGTTCCACAGCATCATCTACTTAGTGTTCTTCCTGCTGCATGCATTGAACAAGACAAACTCTTCTATGGAGCTCACTTCCTTTTTAGCTACTGCCAATAAAAAGTATCATACAAACATGTTCCGATCTACTGCAGTTGCTTAACTTCTATCCATTCATATGTCACAGATCTAGGGTTTGTTCACAAAACCCTAAAAATTAAAAAAAAAAACTTATAGCAATCACAGCTTCTATTATAACCGAATCTAGGGTTTACACAAAAACCCTACAAACCAAAACGAATCGCTCACAGCATCATAAAGATCACATCAATCACAGGGTTATACAGAAACCCTAAAATTGATCTTTAGCGACACTACTTCTGTCGCGGATCTGTCACTAAATCCGTCGCGAATTCTGGCCAGCAACGTCACAGCACACTAACACGAACATTAACATCTTGTAGGTCCTAGATATCACGAGCCTTAGGCTCTGATACCAATTGTGGAGTCCATGGATCCTTAGACTCAATGGTTAAGAACCATTCTATCTAGGATAATCAACATTCATATGATGTTAATCATAGCGGAATAGAACATTGATTAGTAACAAGATGTTATAAGAACAAAGATGAATTTCTCCCAAAATGCTTGTATTAAAGATTAACACAAACAACTCTAGGTGTGTATACATTGAATCCCACACCTAGAGATCAAAGCTTATTGTAGGTTACATTGTGAATGAAAAGATATGTAAAACCTACGTCCTATGTTTTCTTTATATACTAGAAAACATAGCTTACAAAGAAAGCTAAAGTAATAAAAAGACTCCAACGGCTTGTTCTTTTGCAACTTGTACTCTTTAGCCCTTGTCTTCTTATTGTGTTGTTTTTGACACATCAACTCATAATTTCGACCTAACAAAGAGTGCAATTTCCTTATGCTTCAACAATGTTCAATTCTCCCGGTCGAAGCATATTGACATTCTCTACAACTTTATCAAGGAGCAAGTGGAAAATGGAGTAATAGAGCTTTACTTTGTCCGATCTGAGTATCAATTGGCGGATATTTTCACGAAGGTTTAGATCGCGCTCAAATTGAATTTTTGGCCGACAAGCTAGGAATGAGAACCTTCTCGCCTGAGACTCTTAAGGAACTAGCAGATGAAGCGATAGAATAGTGGTGGTAAACTATTCTCCGTATCCTTGGTGATCATTTGTATATATTGTTTATATTTTTATCCACAAAAGCAAAATACAAAAATATAAAACCATATAAAAATCATAAAAATTGAAAAATTCAGAAAATTCCAAAAATATTTTTACTTTATTTTTTAAAGGCATGTCTTTTGGTATGATAATATTTACGGCCTTAGAAATGTCGATTAATATTGACACGACGCCATAAATAGAGTTCGTACAAAAGTTGTAAATATTTCATAAAACATGCCTAAATGGCTTGTAGTTATTTCAGACTGCAACCCAGTTTTCACATTAAAGTCAAGTATTTCTTATGAAAGCTTTGGCTCTCAACGGGAATTAATTTTCTCGGGTAAGGTTTACTTTAAAACCTTGTAAGGGATCAAGTTTACTTTATAAATTGGTCTAACACAAATCAATGTATGCATTAGTGCATTTATTTGTTAAAACAAGAGAAGTCTTGTTTTTATGAAGCTATCATCTCTACAACCATAGTAATCTACAATTGGTATCTACATCCTCGACGATGTGACTACTCAACCGACGACTATAGCTCTTTCAATAGAACACGGGTCAACAATTGATGGGGAGCAATTGTCAAGCATTCAGAATCTTCGATGCCGAAAGTGCAGCTCACTAATTGGTGTCAAGACAACAATACCAATCGCACACATGGTGTCAAGAGATGACTTCAGCAGTGACGAGGCGACCAACATATGCTGACAAGAACCATTTGATCTTATCATATGATGTTCTCATCAATCAGGTCCAACCTTATCAATTTTTTCCAATATGGTGAATATGTGATCATGTTACAAATCGGTATCATATCTCATACATTTGGTATCATGAAGATAAAAGGACTTGCATTTTTCTTCCCAAAACCTTTGTTAAAACTTCATTAAGTCAATTGATATTAAAAACATCGATTAGGTTAATTTTTTTAATATGGGGGAGAAAATGTGATTTAATATGGGAAATTATCATAAATGGTTTGACTTAACGTGATGGCTCATCCCGGCATGTGCAAAATATTTTCGAATATTGTGGCATATGTTAAGGGGGAGCAAAACGGATTTGCATATCAAAAATGGATTTTCATGGTGACATATACTTACCCAAAACTCATTTATTTCACGACGATGAAGATTGTGGTGACATAAGGATGGTAGAATAGGTTAAGTCCAATGATTCTTCTTAAACCGGAGGAATCTTCCCAAGGACATTCCATAGCTAGAAATAGTAGTCCTTAGGAAAGATGGAGAAAGATTGTGAACGTAGCGGAATGCCGACCAAGTACTTAAGTTAGCACTGGAACAATGACAACAAGGTACTAGTTATGACGTATTGGTAAGCATTGAAGGGGTTGAAGAATGAAAAAGAATTGTAAAGATAAAGAGTGAAAAGAAAGAAGCCCTCCTTACAACCTTAGGCAGAAACCGGGTCAATACATATGCTATTGAAATCATTTTTAATGATTCTTGATATTGAAGATAGACATCATGAACCCAGTGATGCAATGCACAACCCATCCCAGCTAACTCAGATATCTCTTAGAAGATATTAGTTTTAATCACACGGAGACAACGCATTATCTATCGATTTATTCACTCCGAGTAAATTGGTATTGAAAAGGTGGCACTCCTCTCCAGCCTACGATCTCTAAAATCCAAAGTGCACGATCGAGTCTAGAGCCATCTGAGATCATCAAATATCTCATTAGGACACACTTTCATAAATCCTTGCTTCTTCACACACTATGAAAAGTAAGAAAGATATTAAGAGTCCTACGCAAAATCTTCATGATCTTGCCTGAACATCCGAGTAATACGAAAGTATTTACAATGAAGATGGAAATCCTTCTTGAGCGAACATTCAAAAGCTCATGGTAGGTGACTTGTGCGATTCTTTATGAATCAATCTTGTGATAACTGGAAAGCAACCGCGGTTTAATTCTTAACTGAACTTAAACACATTCCAGGCCTCTACGCAGAATCTTAGTGATCTTGCCAGAACACTCAGAGTAATACCTTAGTGTTCACAGAGATGAGTGGAAATCCTTCTAGTGTTAACATCAAACAGCACTTCGTAGGTAACTTGCAAGATTCAATATGAATCAAGCTCGTGAAAACTGGAAAGCAACGATGGTGCGATTCTTTAATGTATCAAACTTGTTCCAAGAATCAGAATTGACGGCTTCAATCATGCGGATAATTTTATCCAAATGATTCACTCTTTACATTCGCAATCAGCTTTGGACGGTCGAGTAAAGAGAACGGGTTTACCTGCGAAATCTTGTCAAGGATATTTTTAATTAAATCTACCTGCCACAAGTACGATATTTTATATCGTCCAACGGTCTTCACCGACCGGAGGTAAAATGCTACCGAATTAGAATGAAATGTTCAAAGCCATTTCGTTCGTGTCTACTTATGTTGCGGAATTTGAAGACGGTGGCGTTGCGGAATTCAAGAAGAAGTCGTCCCCGCATGCTTATACTTTATGTACTTAATACCTCATCTAATTCAAGAAAGCCTAAAAGTTAAGTCTTCCGCTGTATCAAACTCTGAAGCTTTCAAGAATTACAAAGGTATAAGTGTTGGGAATTATTTGTTAAGTGTCAAGTACCGTTAGTATATTCCAAGTACTGTTAGTTTTATGTAAGTACCGTTAGTATTAACGCGATACATAGTAAGTACTGCTATGATGATTAGGACGAATATATCTTTATATAAGATATGTCATAGTTATAGTTAGAGTATATCTTATGTGATATACCTAAATATTTAGAATATTGATAATATATCGTCTGTGATATAGTTATCTTTATAGAATATTCTAAGGTTTATAGGGTTCCTTACTCTATAAAAGGAACATAGGTACAATGTCTTTCATGTACCTCATACAAGTCGATTAATAAGAGAATCGAATAGTTAAAAGTAATTCTGTTCTTCTGTGCTTTATAAGTTAGATTACGCATAACTTATTTAGTGTTAGTAAGAGTGCTCAAAGTGTTTTAGTTTGATTACAAACTATTATACTAATTCTTAATAGAATATAGATCCAACCAAAGGTATCAACAAGTGGTAGCAGAGCTTGTTGAGAAACTCTGAAAAAGAAGAACACGACCCCATACACTCCACATATACCAAATCTCAATGTCTCAACCAGATGGTGATGATGCTCACTTGGATAATGTTCAGAACACTGATCCTGTTTTGCCACAAGGACAGCCACAAGTTGTGCATCCTGCACCAGCACAAGGTGCTCAAGTCGTGAATGATGTAGCTACCTCTACACCAACACCTTCTCATACTCTATCTGCTGTTAAACTCCCAGTTCTCAAAGGTGACAATTATGAGACTTGGGCTATACAGATAAAACATTACTTGAATCACACAGATCATACAGTGTGGCAAGTTATCAAGAATGGGAACACACCAAAGAAGCTACACTGGTTGCCGGACGGTACATGCTAATGCTCTACCTGTTGTGACTGTTGAGCAGATACAAGCAGAGATCAGAGAAAGAAAAGCCAGAACTGCTTTGGCTATGGCTCTTTCTAAAGACATTCTACCAAGCTTTCATCATTATAAAGATGTCAAAGCTATGTGGGAGGCTATAAAACTTAGATTTGGAGACAATGACAAATCTAAGAAAATCAAGAAGATTGTTCTTAAGCAAGAATTTGACAACTTCTCAATTACCAGTATGGAGGGAATACATGGTGGATATGGAAGGTTCAGCAAGTTTCTTATTCAGTTAGCAGTTTATGGACAAGTAATCCCTAATGAAGAAGCTAATCTAAAATTCTTAAGAAGTGTTCCACCAGAGTGGAAAGCAATGGCTATGCACTTCATCACAAGAGATGATTTAGAAACAATTCCGTTTGATCATCTCTACAACAATCTTAGAGCATATGATATGGATGTGAAAGGCACTGAAGTAAAGACAGCAACTGCTTCAAAGTCTAATTTGGCTTTTGTGTCAGATGGGAATAGCGGTACTTACTTTCAAAATACCGCTAGTGGATCTAGCAGCGGTACATACTTCACAAATACCGCTGGAGGACTTACAAGCAGTACTTACCCACAAAGTATTGAAAGCAGTCCAATGATCTCTCAAAATCCACATGGAAGGACTTCACCATTGTTTAGTGACAATGATGCCTTCTCATTCTTTGCTGGACAAGACATCAGGCCAAGATTAACTCTCAATGACTTGTTCCAAATGGATGATGCTGATGTTGAAGAGATGGATCTTAAATGGCAAGCTGCTATGGTGTCAGTAAGATCTAATAGGTTCTTCAAGAAGACTGGAAGAAAAATGACTGTTGATCCTAATGAGCCATTAGGATATGACAAGTCTAAAGTTGAATGCTATAACTGTGGAAGGGATGGACACTTTGCAAGAGAATGCAATAGAGATAAAGCTGAGACTAGCAATCTGAAAGTCCAAGAACAGCTATAGAACCAGTCCAAGAATAACTGAAAGCTTTCCAAAAGGAAATAGCAGGAGTCCTAAAGGAACCAAAGCATTGGTTACTGTAGATTGAGTGGTGAAATGGGCAGAAGAAGAAGAAGAAGAAGAGCTTGGATTAATGGCTATCTCGCATGAAGATACTGAGGTACGCCCTTGTTCTAAAGATTGTATTCTTAAATTTAATAGTCTAAAAGTAGAACTAGAGGAACAATATCAAAAGGTTAACACATGCACTATAGAATTAGAGGCTTTCAAACAGGGTGTTGTTAAACTAGAAGATAATATAGTTTTGTACAAAAAGGCTCAACAAAACTATGAAGAGAAAATAAGGATTTTGACTCTTCAAATGAGGGAAAAAGATGTGGAAATAAAAGCTTTTGAAAGACAACTTTTAAAAATAAATTCAGAAAAAATGAAGCTTTAAAAACTAGTCTTTGTAAAGAGAGGGAAGTGATTAGTCATTGGCAACAATCCTCTAAGGGATTGGGAAAATTGATTAATTCACAAATGGGGTATTATGATAAAACAGGCCTAGGATATATTGAGGATCAAACTGGGATAACCTTAACTAACAAGGACTTATCAAAAGGGATTTTTGATAGTTCTAGTAAGGTAGATGATACACCTGAAAATGATAGATATGCTGAAGAAATGAAGGCAGTTCCTCCACCAGTATCAGGAATTTTCATGCCATCTTGTAATGATACTAGTATAGAGTTAGAAGAACCTAAGATTAATAATGTCTTTAACTCTAGTACTGTGTCTCGAGAAAATACTGATGTGACCAAGAATATTGTTTATCCACCTTTAATGAACAACTTTGTTTCTGAGGAATCTAAGACTAGTTCTGCTCCCAAGCAGGTAAAAACTCCTAGCAAGATATTGGAAAACAATGAACAACATACTAAAACCAAAAGGGGTGGGCTAGGTTTTGAAAAAGTAAAGTCAAAACAACCTTTTGGGTCTTCTTTAAGAAGAAAAGGATGTTATGTTTGTGGTAGTCTAAGTCATTTTATCAAAGATTGTACATTACATGAAGATAAAATTGTGAAACAGAAGGCTACACAAAGGGTCATGAAAAACAGTAATGGGAAAAATGCACAGGGTTATAGGAAACAGAAACTTAAAGATGACAAACCTAAGTTTGATCATACAAGGGTAGTTAAACAGGTTAAAAATAATCCTACCAAAAGTTTTGTTCCTAGGGCAGTACTTATGAAGCAAGGACTTGTATCCTTAAAGTCTGGTAAACCAAGTACCGGCAAGCCTTGTTGATCCCAAACTTAGATCGATTAAGCTTTGTGTATACGAGATTAGATCAAGTAATACATGTAGAGAAACCTTTGCTTATGAATAAAGTAACTAAGTGTTATGCGGAATTAACACTTAATCTAAAACACAAAGATGTTAAACAAACTTTCACTTGTATTAGAATGAACGAACTTGATTACAATGAAAGAGGTTTAACTTGTGAAAACTTATGATAACTGATAATTAACTTTAACCTAAAAGATCTTCTTTTATAGAATAAGAAGTCTTGTACAATAAGCTACGAATCAACTATTCT
This sequence comes from Glebionis coronaria, assembly GCA_025667525.1. NCBI lineage: Eukaryota > Viridiplantae > Streptophyta > Magnoliopsida > Asterales > Asteraceae > Glebionis > Glebionis coronaria. Next base: position 3,523,256 of record JANFOE010000109.1, read on the forward strand.
AGGTAAAGATAATAATAGAAAATACAATGTCGAGCTTATCTTTACTATACACAAATAAAGAAACAAATAAACAAAATGATTCGTATAAAGATATATTCCATCAGTGCTAATCTTCAAGGCTGTCAGCGTTGACTTCTTCAAATGTCAACGCTTGGTTGTCAGCGTCCAATGTCATCCTATCAGCGCTTGAATTCTTCTTATCAGCGTCTAGTGAACTGACCCATAATTTATTCCCAACAATCCTCCCCTAAACTTGATATCTATTCCAATGATCAAGTTTCTGAATAAAAACTTAAGGCTTAGGAGGAATCTTACAAAAACTTCTTATGTTGGTGATAAACGTATCTAATCAAGTCTTTGGCCACATCACTAGTATAATCAATCTCCAAGGGTGTCTCCTTCATCTTCTCCAATACTTCTTTGGACAAGAAATAGTTAGCATCCACAAGTAGATACTCTGAAAACTTTGTAGAGCTCAAATGAAACACACCACAAGTAGAATAAAGCCTCCAATGAAGATTACTGAGGTCATCTTCAAGATCCTTCCATATGGCAGGATCTGCTTCCCTTGGACCACACAAAGTCAAAAATGTGTGCCATAGTCTTATTCCATTTGCTGAAGTAGGTGCTTCAGCTGTATACTTGGCCTCTATCAATCTCCATAGATGCACCAAGTCTTCTCTGTCTATGCTTGCAAAGATAGAAATAATTGAAGTGAAAGTGTGTACCTCCTTTCCAAACCTGCCAATCTTCCAAAATCCACACTCATCTTCATCAAAACTTATGATTGGATTTCTGTCATCTAGAGGTACTACATTAACCAAATCTGAAGCTTCCAATGGAGAAAGCTTGAGATGCTTCCTTATGACACTTTCAGTTGGATAATACACATCCATATTTTTGGGAAATTGAAGAGGATCTCCTTTCTTCACTGGTCTTTGAGCAATCCTCATCTCCTTTTGAATCTGCATTTCCTCAGCAAGCTCTTGTTTCCTTTCTTCTGAAAGAAACTGGTAGACATTATTTTCTTGCACATTCCTCCAAATAGGATGTGCCCTATACTCTAACTCCTCAAAAGATAAAGCCAGCAACTTCTTGTATGTCCATCTAGGTTGATGGCATCTAAGCAGCTTGTAATACAACTGCCTTCTATCTCTTTTAAGCCAAGTCTTGACCTCTTGTGCATTAAACCTCAAAATCACCTTTATATCATCTTGTACCCTGAGAAGAACTTCCAACCCCCAAATTTGATCTGACAAACTCATTCCTGGGTTGTCCATTACCTTGTCTTCCCAAGCATGGTACATTCTGGTGATTTCTGGAAGGTCCCAATCAATCTGATTCTTCAAATCACTCAATCTTTCCTTTGCTAACTCATCCCCATATTCAAGTCTTTCTGGATCTTCAATAATTTGAACACTTGAATCTGAGCTATCTTCTTCTTTTTCATCACCACTCTCTTCCTCACTCTCAGAAGTGGCAACAAATGGTGATCTACCACTCTTCTTCAAATCTCTTTCCAAAAGTTGTGCAGCCAACTGTTCATCAAATGCAATTTGTGCTGCATCTTTCGTTAGAACATCTTCTTCAACCAAAATTCCTTTACCCTTGTCTTTTGGATCAATAATAGGTAAGGTAGAAGAAGAAACCTGTGTGGACACATCTTTGATGATTGCTGATGACTGGAATACATCAACACCACCTGCACCTTTGTCAGCGTTCAAGTTACCTTTATCAGCGTCCCGATTACCTTTGTCAGCGCTGGATGTGTCAGCGTTCAAACCTGTATCAGCGCCCATTGTTGCTGTGAAAGATCCTTCCAAGTTCAATGGAGTTACCTTGGATGTATCAATAATTGGGTGCTTCTTCAAGTTGGTAAGTACTTCAGCAACATTTAAAGATTCACTAAATTGTGAACTCTTCTCACTGGCTGTATGAATCAGCTCATCCTCTTCATCCTCCCCTTTGGAAGATTCCTCCATCCTACTCCTGCTACTTGGATTCTCCAAAACAATTACCCGCTCCCTCAATACTTGGAGTTCACGGCCCTGATTGTTGACAGTTTGTACAAGGCTGACATTTTGCTTTTGCAAGCTAATGACAGCAGCCGTCAATTCAGTCAATGTCATAGGTTCCAATCTGCCCTCAGCTAGAATGGGGATTTGACCTCCCAAAATAGAATCATAGGGCGTGGATGAGGTCTTAATGATGTTGGGACTGTCTTGACCAGCATCTAAGCTTGTGTCAATAGCCCCAGCCTCATCCATGGCACCAGCCACACTTGTGGAGGTGGTTCTCTCTGCAACAAGGCTAGGACCACTAGAGGAGAACACTCCAGTAGTCCTTTGGCGTTTATTCAACCTAGATTGTAATGGGGTGGAAGATGAGGTAGATTGTGTGGGTGTTGGTTGGTTAAGGGGTGTTTGGGATTGTTCAGGGATGTCATCAGCGTTGAGATTGGCTGTGTCAGCGCCAACATTTAGAGTGTCTGCGTTGACATTGGGTTGGTCAACTTCCATGTGGTCAGGTGAAGGTAATGGTTCAAGGATAGGCTCAAGTTGAGGTGCAGGGTCTGGTTGTGGTTGAGCAGCCTGAATTACTTCAAGCATGGCTTGGGTGAGAGGTATAGATCTGTTTGTGGAGCTCATCTTGTCAAAAATGGTTTTCTTTTGCTTAGGGATCTCATAAAAAGTATCATGATCCCTAGTACAATATTCTTGTAAATCAAATACCATTTGCAAAAATCTTGGGTAAGCCAAAGTCATTTTACTTCCCTTATTTTTACACATCCCTTCAAAAATCATTTTTGAAAAATTATACTTAAGCCCACGTGACATACAAACCAAAGCACTTGCAATGGACCTGTTTATTTCATTAAAAGCAGTACATTTTGGACTTAAGCATTGAAGAAGGACATGTATCAAATATTTCCAGTCAGAGGGAAATTCCTGCTTATGATATTTATTTAAAGATTTACCAGCAGGAATAGGATAACCCAATTCCCTAAGACCTTGTTCTATTGTTGCAACGGCAAGAGTAGTCACACCATCAGCGTCATCAAGACGCAAAGCTTGGCGAACCAAGGCTTCAGTGACCACCCATGTTCTTCCATGAACAGTAGATGTTAATGTGGTCACTCCATTAGCTGTGGTGGAACTAACATTATTCCAAAACTGTCTAATGTGTGCGACAGGGACTAATGGTTCATGAGAAAGTGCATACCTTATTGAGGATGCATTTAAAAATGCCACCATTTGTGAATACTGAGGGAACAAATCATTATCAGCAGCCAAGTAAGCGACCATATTATGTTGGCTCTTGAACTCCAATGTCAGATTGGTTGAGTTGAACTTTGGTGCCATGTTTAAAGCTGTTGAGGTTATGGGATATGGGAAAAATCTAGGAGAAAAATGTTAGACAAGAAAATATGAATACCCAGAACAAAAAGTTTAGCCAAATTTATAGGATAGATGCATGATTTGGATTGGTCAAAAATGAGGCAGTTATATTCAAAGAGCAATGATGAAAATATTGAATCAAATATAACTTATCTCATGCATTAATTAAAAGTAACAACTCCCCAAAAATTACGGCCAAAGATTAGTCAAAAATAACAACTGGGTAGGGCCCACTAGGTGTCAACGGTCAAAAATAGCCCATCAACGCCCAACGGCTATATTTTCTTGTCAGCGTTTGCCTAAAGCCTTGTCAGCGTCACGATTGGACGTAACAGCGTTTGGAGAAAAACTTGTCAGCGTCTAAAAATAAAAAAAATATTTAAAAAGAAAAAGACCTTAACAAAGTAATTTATCCTAAGGGAAATATCTTACAAGTTGATAATAATTACTGGGCGGCAAGCACTGTCCATTTATGCACACTTGCTTAAGCAAGATAGACACAAATGTCCTCTAGTGTCCCTTGCTAACCAAAATACTTACCAACAAAGTTATTTCATAAAATTCTTTGTAACTCCCAGGTGAACCCATAACAAAACTATTCCCAAGTCTCCCATCAGACCATAACCAATTCTAGGCCAAAAAAATGTCTTGGCAGCATGCATAGTTTGTCAACTTTGCATGCTACAGTGCCTCATGGTTTAGTAAAACTAACCCATACTCACCTGTGGACACAATCTAGAATTGTGATGAGAGTATTATAAGAATACCCAAAAGTCCTAAAGGTTCCTTAAACCTCCCCTTAAACTATGATACATGAGTTTCTCAAAATATATATGAACATTAAAAATTTATGTCAAGATAGGAATATAAATATTCCAACCATCATCCATAAACAAAAACATGTCCAAATAGCTCTTCAAATATCCATAAGCAACTCTGTATCCAATGGCATAAAGCTACCACCACCTACACATTTAGATTGAAAACCACAAAACTAACATTTGTTGCTGACAGCGCCCCGACAACACTTATCAGCGTTGAAGGAACTCTTGTCAGCGTTAGGCAATAATATCTCTAACAACGACAAAATAACACTTATCAGCGTTACATTTACCTTTGTCAGTGTTAGAAAAATAAAGTGGAAAAATCTAAATCATCACAAAGACCAATAACAATGCATTATCCTGTACATACTTTTACAAAAAGGTTCCAAAACACATATTAAGTGAGATTAACCATTCCAATATTTGTTACCAAATATTGAAATCTTCCAGTATCAAAAGGTTTAGTTAATAAATCAGCCACATTATCTTCTATGGCTAACCTATCTGGTTGTATTAAACCTTTCTCAAAGCAATCTCTTATAAAATGATGTCTAATTTCTATGTGTTTGGTTTTAGAATGATGTACAGGATTTTTAATAATGCATAAAGTACTGTTATTGTCTACAAAAATCTTGGTATGCATGAAATTATACCCATAATCCAACAGCTGGTTCTGAATCCATAAGACTTGTCCACAACAAGCAGCTGCTGCAACATATTCTGCTTCGGTTGTAGAGTTTGCCACCACTGTTTGTTTCTTGCATTGCCAAGATATCAATCTACTCCCAAGAAATTGACATCCACCAGTTGTGGATTTCCTATCAAACTTGTCACCACCATAGTCACTGTCTGAATATGCAATAAGCTCCAATGGATAATCTTTTGGGTACCATAAGCCAAGATCTGGATAACATCATAGGTACTTAAAAATTCTTTTCACAGCAAAAAGGTGACATTCTTTGGGAGTCACTTGATGGCGTGCACAAGCACACACAGCAAACATGATGTCAGGTCTTGAGGCTGTAAGATACATCAATGAACCAATCATTGATCTATAGTACCTAACATCCACATCCTTTCCAGCTCCAATTTTTCCCCAAGGGTTTTCCCTATCCATAGGAGTGGAAGCACTCTTTTCATGTGGAGAAAAACCATATTTCTTCAAGATTTCAGCTACATATTTGTCTTGGGAGATGAAGATACCATCTTCTTTCTGCTGAACTTGTAAGCCTAGAAAGAAGTTCATCTCACCCATTACACTCATCTTGAATTTATCTGTCATAAGCTTGGAAAAGTCTTCACTCATCTTTGGATTGGTGGATCCAAAAATGATATCATCAACATAGACCTGGACAAGTAAGACATCCTTACCTTTCTTCTTGGTGAACAATGTCTGATCTATGGTGCCCCTTTTAAAACCATTTTCCACCAAGTAGGTGGACAATGTACCATACCATGCTCTTGGGGCCTGATGAAGTCCATACATAGCTTTCTTCACTCTATAAACCTTGTCTGGATTCTCAGGATCTTCAAAACCAGGAGGTTGCATAACGTATACCTCCTCAACAATTGTCCCATAGAGGAAAGCACTCTTCACATCCATTTGATAAACAGTGAAGTTCATACAAGAGGCATAAGCTAGGAAAATTCTTATAGCTTCAATTCTTGCAACAGGAGCAAAGACCTCTTCATAATCTATTCCTTCCTCTTGTGTATATCCCTGAGCAACCAAACGTGCCTTGTTTCTGACCACAATACCCCTTTCATCTTTCTTGTTCCTTAGAACCCATCTTGTCCCAATTGGTCTCACATATCTAGGACAATCAACCAGCTCCCAAACATCCTGTATAGCAAATTGGTGAAGCTCATCCTGCATTGCTTCCACCCAACTAGGTTCTTTGAGAGCATCAAAAATCTTCTTGGGTTCTTCTTGTGACAGAAAACATGCAAACAAACATGCTTGTACAAGAGGGGTATCAACCTTCTTGTGTATATTGGCAATAAATCCACCAAGATTTTGATGGGATCTTCTTGTCTGAACTGGAGCCATAACATCACCAATGATCTGAGATGAGGGGTGATCCTTTGTTGTGGAAGTGAGAACTCCTCCTTCAAAAAGTCTGGTGTCCTCAACTTCACGCTCCATGTTGCCAATATCTTCTTCATCAGACTCTCTTTGATCAACAGGAATCTCTTCATGGACATTGGAAGGTCCACCTTGTTCAAAATGGGAAGAGAAAAGATGTGCAAAGGTGTCATCAACGTCTGAACCTTGTTTGTCAGCGCTTGGGCTAACAACGCTTGAACTGTTGTTGTCAACGTCTGATCCATCAGCGTCTGAATTGCTCTTGTCAGCGCTTGATTTCCCTTTGTCAGCGCCTGAAGAACCATGCATGTTTGTATTTGGTGGTATTTGGACACCACCATTATCTTTTCTAGCAGCAGTAGCAGCAGCATAATACTCATCTGTCCATATAGGAAGTGTAACATATTCTTGTGTGGGAGATGACTCACTGCTGGTGGTCCATCCTTCTTAGCAACCTGTATACCTGAAACATTACCAATTCTCTTTTCCAAAACACTTGAAGTTACCTTCACAATGTCTGGATCAGTAACAGGCATATAATTTAAAGCTCTAGATAAAGGTTCCAAGTCAAACAACCAATTTGGACCACTTTCAGGATCACTAGGTTTACTCTCTAAAAACCTAACATGTACTTTTTCAAGTATACGTTTTTCCTTTTTAATGTAAACCCTATATCCTTTGCTCTGCACTGAATAACCCATGAAGTAGCCTTCATCACCTTTTGAATCAAATTTACCTAGGGCATCACTAGTTTCTAAAACAACTACATGACAACCAAAAGGCTTGAGAAAGCTAATATTTGGCTTCCTTCCCCAAAGTAACTCATAAGGTGTCTTATTATGTATTTTGTTGACCAATGCCCTATTTTGAACATAACAAGCTGTGTTAACAGCTTCAGCCCAAAAGGCTATAGGAAAGTGGGCATCAGCCAACATGGTTCTGGCTGCTTCAATTAGGGTTCTATTCTTCCTTTCAGCAACCCCGTTTTGCTGTGGGGTTCTAGCTATGCTAAACTGCCTAGTAATCCCTTTCTTGGCACAAAAATCATCTAACAACTGATTTCTAAACTCACCCCCATTGTCACTTCTAATAATTTTGACCTCATTACCATTCTTCTTCTCAATCTGGGTAATGAAATTAATCAGACTTTGGGCAGTTTCACTTTTCTTGGCTAAAAAGAAAGTCCATGTAAACCTGGAAAAATCATCAGTGATGACAAAACAATATGATTTACCCTTCAAACTTTCTATATTAGTTGGACCAAAGAGGTCCATATGCAATAAGTGAAGTGGTTTAGAACTAGAGTGCACCTGTTTAGATTTGAATGAGACCTTGTGTTGCTTGCCCTTAAGACATGCAACACAAGAGTGGTCATTGTAGAAAGCCTTTTCAGGCAAACCATCAACTAAACCAAGCCTCACAAGTCTATTGATATTTTTAAAGTTTATGTGCCCTAATCTCCTGTGCCAAAGATTACTTTCATCTACTGAGGCTTTAGCATAAAAACATGACATCATTTTATTATTCATCTTAATTCCATTAAGATTCACATTACATATGTCTTTATGCCTTGGTGTTCTAAATTCTATGTATTTCTCCTCAGGGAGCTTGTAATCTTTGCTTAACACCAAGCACTCAGTATCTGTGAAAAGAACCTTATTTTTGTTATCACACACTTGTGATACACTAAACAAATTATAATCCAGTTCTTTTACCAGGAAGACATTCTCAAAACGTAGATTATTGGTAATAATGGTTCCTTTTCCTGTGATGGTGCCATAGCCCCCTCCAAAGTATACCTTATCACCATCTTGAATAGGAGTGAAGTTTGTCAGATAGTCTTCCTTTCCTGTCATGTGCCTTGAGCATCCACTATCCCAATATCCATAATCATTGATCTTCTTCTGAATGCCCTGCACATAAAGAAAACACATTAGTTTTCTTTGGGAACCCAATCCTTGGAAGACTCGGATTCATTTGGTTGTTTAACAAGAACAGACTTGGTTCTCATAACAACCCCATTTTTATCCCTTTTTGAATGAAAGTCCCGGTTAACCCCAACTGGTGTTGACATGGCCTTTGAAATATAATGAAACCTGTTGCATGTCATAGAAAGACCAGTAAAATTAGGGTTTTGGTCTTGTTTTGGTCTCCATGTTAAGCTAGTAGAGGCTTTAGACCCATTTCCCTTTGGTTGCAAATACCTAGGTTTGGTAGTGTGTCTGTCAGCGCTGAAATTGTTCTTGTCAGCGCCCCGATTGCCTTTATCAGCGTTGAACCTAGGGTTTGCTACAGGAACCCATTGCTTATTGGACCAAGTGTTTGACTTTTGGAAAGGTCTTAGGCCTTGTGTGTTAAACCCTCTAGAAAAGAATGGGGCTGGTCTAACAACTTGTGAACTTTTGTTCACAAAGGTATTAGGTCTGACAGTGTTTGACCTATGTTGACTTTTGTCAGCGCTGAAATGGTTCCTATCAGCGTTGACATTGGAAGCGTTGACACATTTGTATGCCAAATGTGAAAAGCTACCACATGAGTAACAAGCTTTTCTAGACATAGTCTTAGGTCTAGAAGCAAAGAAGCCTGTTCTATGGTTACTAACTTGGCTTTTTGGTGACCTAGTATTCCTATACATCTCTGCATACTTAACACTAGGTTTTCTAACAGTTTGTGGGCCAAGGTCAACAGCTTTGCCAGTGGTTGGGTGTGTGATTTTAATAGGTGTAGGATCATGGCTCGTGATTGGTGTGGGCTCATTTGGACTTTCACACAACAACCCTCCCTTAACAAACAAAGTGTGGTTAGCTTTCTTCCACTCATCTAGGTCAGTCAGTTTTTGTTTGTATTCTTCAACTGGGGAAGTCACTCTAGGTGGAGGAATGAATTCCTTCTCTTGGAGTTCTGGCAAGCCAGTCCAAGATAAGTCCTTTGATTGGACACCATAGAAATCCCCAGCTGGTGGTGGAGCACCAGTATAATCTTTCATCCCAATCCCACTCATGTCCTTAGAGTCTCTTTGTTTACTAACACACTCTCCTAGGGATTGTGTGGCCTTATCAAATCTCTGGATTTTAAGACTCACATTGTCTTTATTTTTGTTAGCCTCATCTAACTGAGCTATCAAATCAAGATTAATCCTGTTTGTGATATCTTGAATATCCTTACTTTGATGTAACTCATGATTTAAGATATTTATTTTATCCTTTAAATCAAACTCCATTTTCTTATACTCAGCTACTGTCTTTTCTGTTTGGGTAAGAGCAATTTGATAATTAGATACTTTGCATCTTTCAGCACTTGCCTCATCTAATAATTTTACTATCTCTTGATTTAGTTTTTCAGTATTTAAACGACAACCCTTAGAACAGAAAGCATCATCATATACCTCATTATCTGATGAAGAGGAGGAGTGTGCCATGAGAGCATATTCAACATGCTCTTCTTTAACTTCAGCAACCAAAGCTCTGTCCTCTTCCTCATCCTTAGCCATAAAGTTCCAGCTCCAGTCCCATCCTCCAACACCATCAATTTGTTGAACAGCAACCATGGCCTTGGGATCTTGGCTCTTAACCATTTGGCTTGAAGGCTTACCAGCATCAGATCTTCTTGGAGATCTACATTCCCTCATAAAGTGCCCCATCCGATGACAATTGTAGCACTCAACTTTGGATTTGTCAAATCCAGCAACATCCTTAGCATTAAAGGTCATCTTCTTCTTGAACCTTTTATTAAACCTGTTTGCTCTTAAACTTACAAGAGCCATAGTCCACTTGATGTCCATCTCTTCTAATTGCTCATCACTTATCTGCTCAAGATCTTCATATGTAATCCTTGAATCACTGGGCAAAGAAGCTATGAATACACACACAGTATCTAGATCTAAACCAGCAGGTTTAATTCCATCAGCGCCAAAGTTGTGAGTGTCAGCGCTTGAGTATAAAGCGTTGACAGGATATGATCCAGCGCTGACAGACTGAGATCCAGTGACTGGATGTCCATAGGAGTTCATGGAATCAAATTGGCCTTCACTTTGTGAGAAGAAGGCCATATTGCTACTGGAATATTTATTATCACTCTCCAAAAGCCATTCATTCTCCAACAGTCTTAGTTTGTTGAAGATGTCATCAAACCTGGAGGTCTTGTGGGTGTTATTGACAAGAATGGATCTTGTCTCAATCTTCCATACATCACCAAGGCTTTTGAGAAAAGTAGCATTCAAGTCAGGGTCATCAATCTGTGTTCCCATAAAGGAAAGTTGACTTGTGATGTCAAGCAGTCTACTTCTCACACTGCTGAGATTCTCATTGGGTTGAGCCTTAAAGACAGCATACTCATGCATGAGTTGCTTCTTCTTTTCTTCTTTTGTGTCAGCATTGCCACCATGTGCTACTTCAAGAGCTTCCCAAAGCTCTTTTGCAGACTCAAAGCGTTTGTACTTGTGCTGATTCTCATGACCTAAGGCGTGTTTCATGATGTTCAAGATTTTCATGTCCACCATTTTCTTGGCTATATCTTCAGCAGATACAGCTCTTCCATCTTCAGGCTTTTCCTTCTTATCAGCTTCAGGACAATTAGGAACAGCTATCATTGTGGCAATAGCATTAGCAATCTTTTGAGCTTTGTTGAATGTGTTCCCATATTCAACAATCTCCCAAAGAGTGTAGTCATGGATGGCGATATATTGCTCAAAATTAGACTTCCAAAGCTCGAAGTTCCTGGCATCAAACATGGGAATTTTTATACTAGGGTTTGTGGTGTTGTTTAGCAAAACTGGAGCAGGAGGTTGATTTGTGCCAGACATAATGTTTTTAGGGTTTTGAGAAATTTAGGGTTTTTAGGGTTTTTGGTGTTTTAGGATTCTTGCGTTACTTAAAGATCAAAAGTTTCTCAACAGGCTCTGATACCACTTGTTGATCCCAAACTTAGATCGATTAAGCTTTGTGTATACGAGATTAGATCAAGTAATACACGTAGAGAAACCTTTGCTTATGAATAAAGTAACTAAGTGTTATGCGGAATTAACACTTAATCTAAAACACAAAGATGTTAAACAAACTTTCACTTGTATTAGAATGAACGAACTTGATTACAATGAAAGAGGTTTAACTTGTGAAAACTTATGATCACTGATAATTAACTTTAACCTAAAAGATCTTCTTTTATAGAATAAGAAGTCTTGTACAATAAGCTACGAATCAACTATTCTAGGTAAAGATAATAATAGAAAATACAATGTCGAGCTTATCTTTACCATACACAAATAAAGAAACAAATAAACAAAATGATTCGTATAAAGATATATTCCATCAGTGCTAATCTTCAAGGCTGTCAGCGTTGACTTCTTCAAATGTCAACGCTTGGCTGTCAGCGTCCAATGTCATCCTATCAGCGCTTGAATTCTTCTTATCAGCGTCTAGTGAACTGACCCATAATTTATTCCCAACAAGCCTAAATCTACAAGTACTGCTAGACCAAACTCAAGTACTGTTGGTTTAAAGTCTGTAATACCAATGTTCTCCAAGACTTCTAAGAAAGTTTTTGAAAAATTTAAAACACCTAGAAGTAAGGACAAGAACAAACCAGTACAAATGTGGGTTCCTAAAAGAGATATACCATGTGTTAAAGCAAGTTCCGCTAAAGCAGTACTTAAGTCAAAGAAGTCAAAGCACATAGAGTCACCCTATGAATTTGACTACATAAATGAAACCATGAAGTATAAGAGTAAAAGTAGCATCACTGGAAATGCTTCAATACAAACTCTTAAATGTGTAGGTCCCACAAGATCTGAGCCAAATGTGGCTTGGGTCCCTGTTAAAAACTAATGAGTTTTATTTGTGTGCAGGGGCATCTCATTGATGAATTAAAAGATAAAGGAATTGTAGATAGTGGATGCTTAAGACACATGACAGGGAACAAAGATTTTCTTGCTGAATTTGAAGAATTCAGGGGAGGTCCAGTAGCCTTTGGGGGTAGCAAAGGTAGAATCACTGGCAAAGGGAAAATCAACACATGAAAGTTGGAATTTGAAGATGTCTTCTTTGTAAAAGAAGTGAATGAGTTCAATCTCTTTTCTGTATCACAAATGTGTGATAAGAAGAACAAGGTGCTATTCACTAACAAAGACTTCTTGGTGTTGTCCAAAGACTTTGAGATGCCCAAGGAATCTCAAATACTGCTTAAAGTACCCATGCAAGAAAATATGTACACCTTTAATCTTCATACTATTACTCCAACATGTGGTATTACATGTTTGCTAGCTAAGGCTTCTTTAGATGAGTCAAACTTATGGCATAGAAGGTTAGGTCATGTGAATTTCAAGAATCTTAATAGATTGGTAAAAAGGAATTTGGTTAGAGGTTTACCTAACAAATATTTTCAAAATGATTTCACATATGCTACTTGTCAAAAAGGAAAACAACATAGAGCCTCTTGTAAGATTAATGTGTAAACACTGTGACAAAACCTTTGCATATCTTGCATATGGATTTATTTGGTCCAGTTTCTATCAGAAGCATTAGCCATAAGACCTTTTGTCTAGTCATAACTGATGATTATAGTAGGTTCATTTGGGTTTTCTTTTTAGCCCTTTAAAGTGAAACAAGTGAATTACTAAAGGACTTTATCACTTTAGTTGAAAAGCAGTTCACTAAACAGGTTTTAATCATTAGGACTGATAATGGAACAGAATTTAAGAATGCTGATTTTGATGAATTATGTAGGTCTAAAGGAATTAAGAGGCAATTTAGTAATCCTAGAACTCCACAACAGAATGGAGTAGCTGAAAGGAAGAATAGGACATTAATTGAGGCTGCTAGAAACTATGCTGGCTGATTCACTTTTGCCAAATACCTTTTGGGCAGAAGCAATCAATACTACATGTTATGTGTTAAATAGAGTCCTAGTAACTAAGCCTCAAAACAAAACACCTTATGAACTCTTGACTAATGTAAAGCCAAACGTAAGTCATTTAAAACCTTTTGGGTGTCATGTGTCCATACTAAATACTCTTGATTATTTGGGAAAGTTTGATGGAAAGTCTGATCCAGGATATCTTGTAGGATATTCATTGCAAAGTAAAGCATATAAGGTTTACAATTTGGCAACTAAGAAAGTTGAAGAAAATGCTCATGTCAATTTCTTAGAAAATAAACCCAATGTTTCAGGAATAGGTTATGCTTGGATGTTTGATTTAAATTATCTAACCAACTCCATGGATTACTACTCTTTGCAAAAGGATTGTCAAACTATCAATGCAGGTGAGGAGTCAAGTGCAACTAATGCAGGTACTCAAGAAGATGGTTCTTCATCAGATGATGATATTCATATCTGTGTGCCAAACATGCCTACTGTTACTCCCATGTCTGCATCTCCCAAGAAGCAAACCATGCCATCAAATGATGATCAAGCCTCCCAAGAGCTTCAGAGGCTTAAAGATCAAGAAAAGAATGATATATCTGCTAATAAGCATTCAGGAGAAGAGTCTCTTGAGTCACAACACTCAGCAGTACATAATATACCTAGCGGTACTTCATCTACAAGTACTGCTAAGTCAAAATCTGCTAAATCTGCTGACTCACTAGAAGAGATTTTGCAAGCATTGGACGATGAAGACTTATATGCCAGTCCAGTTGAAGGAATCTTCTCCAAAGCTTCCTATGATGAGCAGGGTGCAGTAGCTGATTTCAACAATTTGGAAACTAAAATTCCAGTTAGTTCTATTCCCACTCATAAAGTCAACAACAACCATCCTGCTACACAGATTATTGGTGATCCAAAATCTGCTATACAAACCAGAAGACAACTGCAAACCAATATTGAAACTCATGCACTAGTGAGTTACGTCAAACAACAGCAGAGAACAAATCATAAAGATACTCAGCATTGTTTGTTTGCCTATTTCTTATCTCAAGTAGAGCCCAAAAATATCTCTTAGGCTCTTGATGAAGAAAGTTGGGTAGATGCCATGCAAGAAGAATTAACACAATTTGAGCTACAAAAGGTTTGGATTCTTGTGGATCTTCCCTCGGGTAAAAGAGTCATTGGTACTAGATGGGTCTTCAGGAACAAGAAGGATGAAAGAGGGGTTTTTGTGAGGAACAAGGCAAGACTTGTTTCTCAAGGCTACAGACAGGAAGAAGGGATAGACTATGATGAGGTTTTTGCACCAGTGGCAAGGATAGAAGCCATTAGGTTATTTTTGGCCTTTGCATCATATATGGGATTTATAGTCTATCAAATGGATGTGAAAAGTGCCTTTCTATATGGTACTATTTCAGAGGAGGTATATGTCTCACAACCTCCAGGTTTTGTAGATCCTAAATTCCCCAATATAGTCTACAAAGTTATCAAAGCACTTTATGGTCTGCATCAAGCTCCAAGAGCCTGGTATGCAACTTTATCCAACTTTTTGCTAGAACATGGATATAGGAGAGGAACCATTGACAAATCTCTGTTCATCAAGAAAAATGCCAAAGACATCATTCTAGTTCAAGTCTATGTTGATGACATCATTTTTGGTTCTACCAAGAAGCAATGGTGTGAAGAGTTTGAAGCTTTGATGAAAGGAAGATTTCAAATGAGTTCTATGGGAGAACTAACTTTCTTTTTGGGACTACAAGTAAAACAAAGGAAAGATGGAATATTTATCAACCAAGATAAATATGTTGCTAAAATCTTAAAGAAATTTTCATGTATGGATATAAGGAGTACAAGCACACCTTTTGAAGCCAAGAAATCTTTATCAAAAGATGAACATGGAGAAGATGTTGACATCCATCTCTATAGGTCAATGATTGGTTCATTGATTTATCTTACTGCTTCAAGACCAGATAATGTTTGTTGTGTGTGCCTGTTCAAGATTCCAAGTTCATCCAAAGGTGTCACATCTATATGTTGTGAAGAAGATTTTTAAATATCTTAAAAGTCAACCTAATTTAGGATTATGGTATCCTAGAGATTCCACCTTTGAATTGGAAGCTTACTCAGATAGTGATTATGCTGGAGCAAATCATGATAGGAAATCCACAACAGGAGGTTGTCAATTCCTAGGCAGAAGACTCATATCATGGCAGTGTAAGAAGCAAACCATTGTTGCTACTTCTACAACTAAAGCTGAATATGTAGTTGCTGCTCATTGCTGTAGACAAGTACTTTGGATTCAAAATCAATTGTTGGACTATGGGTTTAACTTCATGAACACCAAGATTTACATTGATAATGAAAGTACTATATGCATTGTCAAGAATCTATTATTTCACTCCAAGACTAAGCATATTGAAATAAGACATCACTTTATAAGAGATGCTTATGACAAAAAGCTTATTCAAGTCTTGAAGATTCATACATACAACAATGTAGCTGATTTGTTGACCAAGGCATTTGATGCAAAGAGATTCGAATTCCTGGTAACACACATTGGTATGCTTAACCAATAACATGTTGCATATATTGAGGGGAGGTAATAGTTGTACAAGTTTTATATAATTCTTATTGTATAGTCTATGTTTTGTGTTTTTGATGTTATTGCAGGTTTATAGAAAAAGATAAAAGAGGTTACATGTCTAGTGGAAAGCATGAACTGGTCAAAATTGTGAGGTACCTTGTCACTCCAAGTACCGCTAGCACAAAACCAAGTACCGCTTATGTTCCATGTACCGCTACATGTCCGTTGTACCGTTAAGGGTCTCTTTTGTAAATTTGGCGGTTTCTTCGCGCTTGGGTTTGTTATTTACTTAAATACTTACCCCAATTACACAATTGATTCACCTAATCTTTTATTTTTCTCTCTTGATTCTATAACCTTCTCTCTAATCTTTCGATCATCAAAAATACTAATGGCTGCTTTACAAGTAATCTCTAAGCATAATTTGGTTGCGAATCTTGCTACGAATGATGACTCTCTTGGTTTCCATGAGATGCTTGGTTTCCTATCTCGAAGTCATGTTCGCTTCGCACTCACTATAAGTCCAGTTGTCTCTATACCCATTGTTGAACAATTTTGGGATACTGCTATGTTAGGTACTCGTTTTGATCAACCTTGAATTAAGGCTAGGGTAAATCATAGGAATATATATGTCACTGAGATACTGCTACGAGCAAGTATGAGACTTAATGACGAAAATGGACTTAGTATGCTTAATATTACAGAGATTCATGATGGCCTTGCAGCCATGGGCTATGGGGGTGGTAGGGAAAGTCTTACTTTCTTTAAAGCATTATTTTCACCTCAATGGAAATTGCTTTTTCATGCTATTATTCACTGTTTAAGTTCAAAAAGTACATCTTTTGATCAAATACCTGTTGCATTGGCATCTGCTGGTATTTGTTTAGCAAATAACAGGGTTTTTAATTTTTCAAAATTAATTTTTGAAGGCATGACTAGGAATTTGGAAAGGACTAAGAAGTTTTTAATGTATCCTAGATTCATTCAGACTTTAGTTAGTGACCAAATACCTAACCTACCAGCATTAACTGATACATGGGATGTTCCTTCATTCACAAAGAGAACTTTCTCTTTCTTGACCAAACAAGGCAATGCCTTTACAAGAACAGTAACACAATTGTTTGCTCATATGTTAGCCCAACCCACCAATCAAGAAGGTGAGGAACCTAGCAATGCTAGTGCTTCTCATCAAACTCCTTCTCACCATAGCTCCCACTCTCTAGAAGATTCATAATCTTCTTCTCACAATGTTGGTGTTCCACCAAACACTGATGAGATGATCCACACACCTGCTGCTTCTATTGCTGCTAGTGGTTCACCACAAGCATAAGCACCAGAGGTGGTGGATGTTGCAAATTTAACTGCTTTGTGTACAAGTTTGTCCCAACAGGTACAGGTGTTGTAGAAAGATAAGCTTATTCAAGACAAGAAAATTGCTAAATTAGAAGCTAGCCTACTCAAGTTAAGGAACAAAGTGTCATCTTGGATGAGGCAATATAGATCTGTTCAGAAATCTGCAATTAAAAAGCAAAAACTCAGGAACCACAAGAAAATGCAACTGAATGCAACCAAACAGGGGAGGAATAATTAAGAACAGGGAAGGAATAATGAAGAACAACCATCTTCTTCTGATAATCAAACAAGGATCTCTGGAAATGACATCAATTTTGAATTGAATGAAGATGTCATGGGGACTTTTAAAGATGGAACTGGTTTAGAGACTGGTGTGGATGGACCTTCAGATATGGAGATTCAACAGCAAGACCCACAACCTACTCCAGAGGAACCACAAGTTCAAGAAATGTTGGTAACTCAGCTAGAGGAGCCACAAGTTCAAGAAAAGTTGGTAAATCAACCAGAGGAGCCACAAGTTGTAGAAACATTGGTAACTCAGCCAGAACCATTAGTTCAATCACCACTTCAAGCTAATTGGAGTGCTTTCTATGAGAAGTTGGAGGAAATTTCTAATCAGTTTCTTGATCCATCACTACAAAGCAATAAATCAGATAAGACTGAAGAAGTGCAAGTTGATATGATGGCTTTTATGGAAGATAAAGTATCTAGGGATACACAAGTGATTGAAGAAACAAGTGTGTCTAATACTGGTGAAGTCAACTTTGTTGAAGATCCAAGTACTGCTGAGCCAACTAGGCCGACTGCAAGTACTGCTGACATTGTTGAAGACCCAAGTACTACTAAGCCAATTGCAAGTACTGCTAAGCCAATTGCAAGTACCGCTGGTGATTATCCTTCACTAGAAAGTCAAATTTCATTTGGAGAAAATGAGACTTTAGCCCAATTGCTGCTTGATCTAAAGAAGAGTTTAGTTGAGAAGACTAAGCAAGCAGAAGTGGAGAAAAGACACAACAAGAAGTTCTTGCCACAAAGGATCAAATTTAAGGTAAGAAAGTTCAAGCTTCACACCCTACAAAAGGTATAGTCATTCAACAGCTAGCTAATGAAGAAGTAGCTGCCAAGCTAAAGAAGAAGCTACCTAAGATAAATCCAAAGGAAAAGGGGAAGAAGCAATTATTGTCAGAATCTAAAGATGAAAGTGATTCAGATGATGATATAAACAAAGTCATGTACAGATTTAATCAAATAGACCATGATGAGGAATTTGCTTATAGAATGCAAGCACAAATTCGTGAAAGTACATTATAGGAAGAACTTACAGCAAAGCAAGATTTGCTAGAAGCTAAAAGGATACAGCAAGAATGGAACATACAAGAGTATGACAGGATTCAAGCTGAGATACATGCAAGTGAGCTTCTTGCAGACTCATTGATAGCTGAGGAAAAAGATGCATATGATGAAGAAGAGAAATCAAGATTGATTGATGATCTGGTAAGGGAGCAACAAAGATTCTTTGCTGAAAAGAGAAGGAAAGAAAAGATAAGCCTCCAACTACTATGCAGATTAGTAATCAAATGATGAAATTTCTAAAGAAAGTAAAAGGATTTACTCATATTCAGCTGGTCAAGAAGAATTTTGAAGAAATAAAGACTTTGTATGAGCAAAGTAAGAGGACTGAATTGAATTTTGTTGAGATTGGATCTAAAGAAGACAAGAAAGCTGTTGAAGAATTCAAGAAACGTCTACAACAACAAAGACAATTTGGTAGTACTCCTAGAATTGAGCCAAGTACTGCTGAACCTACAAGTACATCTCCACCTATCAATACCACTTATGTGAAGAAGAATAGAAAGGAGAAAGTAAGTTCAAGGGAGGAAGAGACTTCTCAAAGGATGAATACAGGAGTTAAAACTCAAGGTATTGCTCAGACTGAAAATGTAAATGCAGTACATACACAGTCAACAGTACATACAACAGTACATACTGAGGAAACGGTACATACAAACTTGGAAGAGGGTTCAACAGAACTTGAAGGAATTTCCAAGAGTGTTAAAAGGAAAAGATCAACAAAGCTAAAGAAGAAAGCTAAGAGAGCTAAAACTACAGCAGAAGATAGTGATGATGATGAGAGCTTAAGGAAGTACTTGAAGATTGTGAAATTTAAAGATCAATGTATTGATACAGAGATTTTTGGAAAACGAGCATCCATTTTTAAGTAGATTTACTCTACAGATCAAGGACTTAAAGCTCATGGAATTCAGAGATCTGATGGCACAAAAAGGATATTCAGACTTTTGGAAGATATTCTTCACATTCTTAACAGACACGATATTCAAGATCTTGTAAGGTTAGTTGAAGAAGCCAGTGCAGGTAAAACTAAAGTATCACTATTATATAGGGAATTTCTCTTTATGTATGAGCCACACAACTGTGATCAAGAAATGTTGAAGGTATTAGAGGATCAGGTTCCTAGTTACTGGAGATATTACAGGTCATGTGGATTGCATATTTTGGATGTATATGATGTTACATATTATATGCTGTAAGAGAAGACTTACCCCTTCAAAAGGAAATTGTTGGAAAGGATGTTAGAACAACAATTAGAAGTTAAAGAAGAGTCTGCTGATGCTTTGGAGTTGATCAGAATGGTTAAACAACAAATCAAGGATTTGAAAGATGAGGAAGAAGCTGAGAAAGAATCTTAAGTGTTTGACTTTCAGTCACACTTCATAAATGGTTCTCAGTTCACCATGTCTAACACACATAAGAACTGGCTAGTCCATAAGCAAACGATTTGTGGTAAAGACTTATCAAATCCGTTGAAAGCTGATAGTTTGCTAAAAACTATATGGTTCTAACTCACCTTGTTTCGAGACAAAGAGTTGGCTAGTCCTAGACAAACGGTACTAGGTAAAGACTTCATCAAATCCGTTGATGGTTGACAATTTACCAAAAATTTTAAGGTTTTCATTACACCTTATTCTTTGTGAATAAAGTACTGGCTATTCCAGAGTGTACGGCTAACTGGTAAAGAATTTATCAAATCCGTTGATAGCTGGTGATTTGCTAAAAATCATGAAGCCAATATAGATTGGTGTTTGTTGTTAACTGTTTTATATCAGGTATGAAGATTGCAGACAAAGAAGTATTAAAAGATATAATACTTAGAAGGTTTTGTTATCATCAAATCAAGAGAAAGATTTATGATCAAGAGTTCAAGGACGAAACTCAAGAAGAAAAATACTAATGCTGCAAAGATAGATGAATGTTTAGAAGACACAAGAAGATCATAGTTTGAAGACAAAGATGATGCTTATAATGTTTGAAGATTGTCTTATCAGAAGAAGATATACATTTGAAGTGTTTGGCTACATTCAGTTGGATACAATACAAATTACCAAGTTCAATCCAAGGATGAAGGAAAGACTAAAGACATGTATTTTTAATACATCCAGTACAAGAGAAACAAGAAGACAACAAGTTATCATTTCTTGTTTAGGGGAGGACTGTTGGGAATTATTTGTTAAGCGTCAAGTACCGTTAGTGTATTCCAAGTACTGTTAGTGTTATGTAAGTACCGTTAGTATTAACGCGGTACATAGTAAGTAGTGCTACTTATAAAGTAAGTACTGCTATGATGATTAGGACGAATATATCTTTGTATAAGATATGTCATAGTTATAGTTAGAGTATATCTTATGTGATATACCTAAATATTTAGAATATTGATAATATATCGTCTGTGATATAGTTATCTTTATAGAATATTCTAAGGTTTCTAGGGTTCTGATGAGACTGCTTTTATACATAGTCTCATCGTCCAAAAAGGGCTTAAAATGCATTAAATATCATTAAAATACCAAAATATATGCTTGTGTTTGTTGCTTGTGTATTTTAGGTACGAATATTGAGAAAATGACAAAAGATCACAAGAATCATGCAAAAACGAACACGAGAAACGAAGCCGCACATTGAACCAAGCCCTAATGAAGAATTTTCCAAATAAAACCCTTGAAGATTTGAAGATTTATGAAGAAGGGTCCTCCAATATGGAAGAATTGACACTTTATACCCTTGTATCTTCATAATTACAAGATTGGTCCCTAACGTTTGTCAAAATTGCAAAAAGGGCCCTCCACTTTGAACAATTGGCAATTTTAGTCCCTTAAAAAAAATAAAATGTCAATATTTATCCTCCTCAAAGTCAAACATACCAAGAAGGACTCCAAGTTACAAGAATTACAAATTTGGTCCTTTGAAAATGTCAAAATTACCAAAAGGACCCTTGACTTTGACGACTTGGCAAAAATGGTCCCTCATTAATCATGATTTGGCAATTTCAGTCCTCCAAATGTCAATCATACAATTTAAGACCATTATCCTTGAAGAAAATACCAAATCAGTCCTTTAAGAATCAAGAATTGGCAAGAATACCCCTGAAAATACTTTGGAAAAGTATTTGGGGCAAAAGTGTGAAAAGTGAAACTTTATTACAAAGGGATTCGTATTTGTGGCTGTTTATTTACAACATGAAAGGAAGTGGAAAATTAAGGGGTTAAACATAGAAGACATCAAACCTTACCTTAACCACTAGAACCCCACCACGTGTCCCACTCACCAAATACACCAATCACATGCCACCAATTTGCCACCTCAAATCCCACTCATAACCGGATTAACAACTTATTTATTAAGTTTAAAAAAGGGCGGTTAACACTTTTTCAAAACTTAATCTGGATTAAACTGACTACTATTCACCAAGAACACGAATTAGGGGAATGTTTAATCCTTTGAATTAAACCCTAATTTCCTCCAGATTAGTGATTAACCTATCCCTAAACACATCCCAACTCTAAAACCCTATTCCACATCAATACACTAGTCACATGATAAACCCTTGTCCCACTTCTTGGAGAAGAAGACAAAACAGTACCAAGGATCCAACGCCCAAGAGTGAAGCTTACAAACTAAGCTTAATAGAGGCCCTTGATCACTTTTCTACAGCTCATACATCAACAAACTGCCAAAAATCCATCACATGTTCAAGAATCTTCAAGCTACTCAAATGGCATTTTTGGGACTTCACCACCAATTAGGGTTACGTTTTTATGCTTTGTAGTAGTTACTTGTAGCCTATATAAAGGCATTTAGGCTGTCATTTACAATTTGCTCTTGAATTTTCCTTTGTTCAATATTCTGTAAATCGATTTTTAGTTGAATGAAATGTGTTTGAATCTTTGAAGAAAACTCAAGTGCCATTGTTGTTTACTGCTTATTATAGTTACTTGTTTGCTTATCTTGAATCTAAAAACCTGTTTTCAAGGAGTGTGCAAAAGTGTGCACATTTTCCTTCAAGCTTGATATTTTGCTAAAGTTCTTGGTCTGTCTTGGAATTCTTGGGCTATAAGGCTGATCATAGTATCCTGATATTGTGTTATCAATATGTGGTGAAGCTTATAACTTGGGGATAATCAAGTGTGGAGTACAAGAGTTTCATTAATCAAGGCTTTTCAACCTTACTGTTTTTGATATTTTGCTTCTAACCTTGTTGAATCTTAGCAGGCTTTGTTGTGGAAGCTTGTACTTGTTCTTGCTAGTACATAAGCTCAAAATTCGTGGGTGTGGATGTACATCCATGAGGTACACACCCTTAATCTCAAAATCTGATTAAATTTTGGATATTTGTGATATTTGAGTGTTGCTTGTGTTCTTGTGAATTTTGTGGCTTAATCTTGCTTGAATCTGCTTAATATAACTGTTATTGTGCTAATTTGGGTTTGGGTGGTCTTGAAATACACTTTTGATTTGAAAATTTTGGTTTGGAAAATTTAAAGGGGTGTTTGGGATTACCTGTTTAAGATCATAAGTTGTTATTGTGTTGGTAGAAGTTTGTGTTTGTGCTTGTTATCTGTTATATGCTTGGTTGAGTGCATATTGCTGCAAGTTTTTGGGTTTGAAACCTCAAATCACACATTGTGCTATATCTTGTTGATTTTAACTGTTTTTGACCTAAGAATTTGGGAAAATCTAGAATTTATGCCTGCTTAGGGTTAAAAGTTCTTAAAACATTATCAATATAACATAAGTGATAGATCTGAGTGATTGAATCTAGCTTGTTGGTCAAGTGTATCAGCAAAGTGAAAAATCTGCTTGTGTTAGTGTTCATCAGTAACCTTCATATGCTTGAATCTTGATTTAGGCTTTGAGCCATTGCATGAAAACTGTTTAAACTTGTTCATTTAAGTTTATAATAGCTTGTGTATGCTTTTGGTGCAATTTGGTTGGCTAAAAATTGCTAAAACAGCTTATAAGTTCATAACTGCTTATGTGTTCATGTTTGATGCATATCTGGTGCTTAATTGATTAAAATGTACTAATTGGCTGTTGTTGATTGTGATTTCTTGATTGTTATTGACTCCTTATGATCCACTGATCATTTGGGTGCCTTTTTGTAACTTGAGTCTCCAAAAAAGTCACTAAAGACAAAAAGTCAAACAAGTCAAGCAGTGGAAAAAGTTCCCACTACTCAACACCCAAAACTAGCCCCTACTAGTGTAATTTTTCAGTTAGCTTAACAATAAGCCATTTTGGCTTATCCAGACCTGCAACAACTTATTTTTTATTATAGATCTTCATTATTTGACCCATTTGATTGAACTGGAGCTTATTAGACTTTGACTTTTTGCTAGAAAACCAACTCATTTGACTTTTTCATAAGTGCTTATTTGCTTATTTCAGCTTATTGAGTCAGCTTATTTGAAAACTTTTTGTTGATTAAGCTTAGTTAAGTCATTTAAAAGCTTTTGCAATTTGAATCAGCTCTTGGGATAGCCTAGAACTCAAAAACGACTATTTTGTCGTTTTCTGTAGATGCATTTTCAGGCTTATTCCTTTGTCTTATTTCAAATTTCTTTTTACAGAAGTCTTAGTTAACTCAAAAGAAGCTTGTGTGTCTAATTTGAGCTTATGGCATCAGCTTATAGCTTAATGGGCCAAAAAGCCCATTAAGAATAAGATGTTTGATATAAGCTTGCTTATTTCACATTTTCAGCTTTTGGGCCTTTGAAAAGTTGTGTTTAAAATCAAATTTTGAGTCAGATAGGAGCTTTTGGGCCGTTTTTATAAACTTTTTCTTATTGGGCTCAATTTTAGCCCAATAAGGGACTGTTTTGGGTTTTGGCCCATTTGAAGGCCCATTAGGGGTATTTTGTAATTTCAAGTTTATTTTCTGTTTATTTAGGTTAAATTAAGCTAGTTTGTAGGTTTTTAGAATTTTTTATAAATTTTGGATTTTTAATATTATTTTATTATTAAAAATTAAAATTTAGATTTTTTAAGTTTTTATATTTTTCTTAGGTTAAATACATAAAGTTAGGAATTTTACAACTTTTAGAATATTTTTATTGTTCTTAGATTAATCTTTATAATTTATTTTAAGTTTTAATAGTTTTTAATTGTTTTTAAATAGTTTTAATTAATTTTAAAACTTTCAAAAATAGTTTTAAATTAAGTTAGGGTATTTTAGAGGGTTACGAAGTGATAAAACTCATTTTGGGATTTTTGTTAATTAAATTGATTTTTAGGGCTTTAATTAGCATTAAAAATCATTATTTAATTAATTAAAAGGTTTGGGTGATTTTTGATTTTTTGTAAACTCTAATTACATTATTTAGGATTTATTGCAATGTTTTAGGAATTTTTAGAGTAAATTTTTAATTTTGGTGCTTTTACGGTTTTACGTGTACGACTCTTTCGTCTTAGTGTAATCCGTCATCGTAACCGTCATTCTCTTCTCATCCCATTTCTATTTTCTTTTCTCATCATAATCATATAATCACATAATTAATCATCTCATTACACACACACCAAGCCTCCTTGAGAACGATTCCCACTTTGGGTCATAACTCGTGATTTTCCTAAGTCACTTGTTAATACTTACCCTAATTACACTCTTTTTCCTAAAAGACGTAAATTTACAACCATCAGGTTCCTTACTCTATAAAAGGAACATAGGTACAATGTCTTTCATGTACCTCATACAAGTCGATTAATAAGAGAATCGAATAGTTAAAAGTAATTTTGTTCTTCTGTGTTTTATAAGTTAGATTCCGCATAACTTATTTAGTGTTAGTAAGAGTGCTCAAAGTGTTTTAGTTTGATTACAAACTATTATACTAATTCTTAACATAATATAGATCCAACCAAAGGGATCATCAATAAGTATGTGGGACATGATGTCACGAGGAGGCGAAGATCACAAGTGATGGATGCATAAGATCAAGGCAAGAGATTAATGCTAAAGATTGATATCAAAGATCACATCAGCATGTTCACCAGAAAAGAAAAAGAAAAGAAAGACGAAGACTATGAGCTCAAGACAAGCATAGTATGCTAGGTTTATTTTATTATTGTAACTTGGGTAATGCCCTTGTTTGGAGTGACCTCCCTTAGGGGGAGATTGTTGGAAATACGTTTTTACGTATTTAGGAAGATTCGGTCACTCCGACAATAGATTAAGTAGTAGCTCGTAGTTCTTGTTATTAAGTTAAACAAAGTTAGCAAAGCCTAGTCTACAAAGACTAAGGCCACGGCCCAATGTAAGCCCAAGCCCATCTCATGGTCTTGGGTATATAAACCCTCTCCTTAGATAGAAAGGGTGTGGATTCATCATAATTTTACACATAGTTCTTTCATTTGTCTCTCTAGAAGTGTGTTTGATTCTACCAAGTTTCTATCTCTTTCTCTCTCTAAAACATAAGCTAGATTTACATATCCTACAAGGGGATCGAGTCGAGCTCATGACTCGGTAATCAAAAACGAGGTGCCTCGTGGGGGAGATCCCATGTTTATCCATGTACATATTATCGCTTTCTAATGTAGTAACGTGAGGGGATTTGTGCCCTTCCAACCTTTGCTCCGTGGTTGTTTGTGACTTGTGACTATTAGATCATCATCATCTTCATGATTCAAGCCTCTCGTGTTCGTTTTACGTGAGCCTTGATCGTTTGCTTGGAAGAATTTCTCAATATCCACATGATGTATCCTTCATTGTTCTAACCTTAGGTTTTTAGCACACTTCATAGACGGCTATTAATTTAATGGTTTCACCTTTTCCATGCTAGATTAAGCATTCGACTACATCTCTAGTATGGGGGTATCCTACCCTTAGACTCGAAACATTTAGGACAATGTTTAACTTTAGTATGGGGGTGAATAGATACTTGCCTTGCTTACGTCTTCATGCACTCCAAAATTTTTGTTTTTGTCTCTCGTTTTGTTGCAAAATAAGGCTAAAAATGGCCAAATTTTAAATTTTTCTCATGTTTTTATAAGTGTTTGGTGACACGAATGTAGATTTTCCAATGGCGAGAATAAGAGTACTTTTTGACTCGACCGTGCGTGTTGAGCACTTAGCTTCGATTCCTTAACTTTTTAGGCTAAGTCTCTTAAATGAGGACGAGAAATGATAGCGTTAATTATAAGTTACTATGATAAACGTAGAAGTCGTTCTTCTTTCAAAAACTCATGTGTCCTAATTGTTTGCTTATTCTCCCTTCGCTTGTATATAAATTTGCTGATAAGTATTAACTTAGCGGTTTAGTCTTAATTGTTGGTTTAAAGCTTTTTCTAGGAAAACATTTGAGAATCGTCAGCATCACGGTTTTGAAGTATTGGCACCCGAATAATCAATAGCTTCTACCAAATAACAAGATTTCAAGTGCTCACCTAAATCAAGCAAAAAATTTGAAGCTCACAAGGCCGAAAATCTATGCAAAATTAAAAGTGAATCAAGCCTTAATCTTTGAAGCTTTAAAGATCCAAAATTCGCTTTTAGCATGAGGATATACGTATTTGGCCATAATAAACACCTCATGGAGAGGTTAAATAAAAGGCAAGGCAAAATCGATCCCAAAAGGTGAAGGTAAACCTATGATAATAAGGCCCATCCGGTAGGGGGCGTATAAAAGTCTTGGTAATAAGTCTCATGTTCAAAACCGTTCTAAAATCGTGTTTATCGAATCTCACTTGTTAACTTAATTTTTTGACATCGTTGTCTATTAGGGGAGTTTATTAATTTGATGGTTTTTATTACACCGTTTCGTTTCTATTTTTCGCCTTAATCTCTATCATCGCATAAGTCAAACAAATGTATCGTCATGATCATTTGAGACAAAATAAAATATAAGATATACCACTTAGGAAAATGAGAGTCTAAGTACGTGATTAGAACATATGAGTAGTGTTATCATTACTAACTTATAATGACAATGATCTCGTTACACTCTTGGCATGGAATTGGGTGAAAATCGAGGATAATGAATTTATCTCTATGTGGCACTCACATGTTCTTATTCTATGAACCTGAACGTCCTATTTTGCGATGAAAATCATACATTATGTCTAAAACACAAAGTAGTATTAGTGTAGCAAGTTTACCTTTGAATAAAAGTGCATAAAAATGAATTTTGGAGATGCTTAGATACTTTATTCTAGCATTGCGTGAGAGCAAGGCAATGGTTTAGTATCGGGGAGTGATGAGATGGCTTTTATACATGATCTCATCGTTATTTTTGGGCTTTAAATACATAAAATATCATCAAATGTGCCATATATATTCTTGTATTTGTTTAATGTGTATTTTAGGTACGGATATTTAGAAAATGACAAAAGATCACAAGAAACAAGCAAAAAAGAACATGGGAAACGAAGCCGCACAATGAACCAAGCCCTAATGGTGACTTTCCAAGAATAACCCTTGAAGAATTGAAGATTATACAATAAGGGTCCTCCAATATTGAACAATTGACACTTTAAACCCTTGTATATTCATAATTACAAGCTTGGTTCTTAAAGTTTGTCAAATTGCAAAAAGGACCCTCCACTTTGAAGAATTGGCAAGAATGGTCCCTCATAAATGAAGACTTGTCAAATTTAGTCCTCCAAGAAGTCAATCATACAAGTCAAGACCACATAGTGTGAAGAAAATGCCAAAACAGCCCTTCAAATATCATGAATTGGCAAGAAATACCCTTGAAATACTTTTGGAAAAGTATTTGGGGCAACAGTGTGAAAACTGAAACTTGGTTACAAAGGCAAATTCAGTTTTGGGTATTAAAATTGCAAACGAAAAGAAGAAAGAAGCCAAGGGACCAAAGCTGGCAAGACAACATAGATACCTAGACCAGTGGTGGCATGCCACGTGCCCCACTAACTCCATTCCACCAGTCAAAACACTCCCTCATGCCACATCACATTTCCACTTGGCTGGTTTAACTAATATTAATTAGTTAATACTAATCTCGCGCCTAAACACATTTTTAAAACCCAAAACAGATCAAATCCCATGTTCTTCATGTTCTTAACAAAAATTGGACATTCACTTAATACATGAAATTAACCCTTAATCTTTTCCAGATTTAAGATTAAGATGGTACTAAACAAAACACCACCCTTAAACCCCATGCCACATCATCCACCAGCTCACATGTTAAACCCTTGCTACATGTTTTTTGGGAAAATGACAAAACCTTTCTAGAAATCCAACCATCCATATTAAAGCTTACAACTTAAGCTTATTTGAGGCCATTGATCACAATTACAACAGCTGCCAACTCCACAAACGTCCAAGAAGAGTTCACATGAGTTCTAGTTTTCAAATTTCCACAAGGGCATTTCTGGTAGA
Source organism: Glebionis coronaria (assembly GCA_025667525.1). Classification (NCBI taxonomy): domain Eukaryota; kingdom Viridiplantae; phylum Streptophyta; class Magnoliopsida; order Asterales; family Asteraceae; genus Glebionis; species Glebionis coronaria. Next base: position 3,552,045 of record JANFOE010000109.1, read on the forward strand.
TCAATGCTTAGGGTTTTTAGTTTTTTAGCTTTTGAGGACCATGTACACCCTCTATATAAAGGGTATAGGGTCACACTTAGCAATCTGCTCTTGGTTTTTATTTGGTCAACATTCTGTAAATCCTTGTTCAAGTTTAATGAAAAGTGTTTGAATTGTGTGACGAAATCCAAGTGCCAACCTTATTATTTGCTTGTTATTGTTATATGTTTGTGATTTTGAAAGCTCAAAACCTGTTTTCAAACTTGTGCAAGAAATTGCAAAGTTTTCTAAAAATTGATATTTTGCTAAGTCTTGGTTCAAACCCTGAAATCTTTGGGCTATAAGTGGTCTATACACCCTGATAAGAAGATTATCAAGGTGTTGTGAGCTTGTAGTTTGGGTATATTCAAGGAGTGGGAACAAGTTTGCATTAATCAGCTTTTTCCTTTTTCCATTTTTTTCCGTTTTGATATAAATTGTGCTATAACCTTGTTTTTCTTAGCAGGGGTGTTATTGGAAGCTTGTGTCTTGTTGGGCTAGACACATAAGCTCACAAATTCGTGAGTGTGGAAGTACATCCATGAGGTTTGAACCAATTTCCCCAAAATTCTTGATTTTGAGTGAACTGTGATTCTGCTTATGTTTGTGTGTTCTTGGTGCTCAGATCTTGTTAAGACTGCATGTTTATGTTGTTTTGATGCTTATGTATGCATGTGCTAACCTGATTCACACTTTTGATTTGAAAATTTTGATTTCAATAATATAAAGGGGTGTTTGGGATTATTGCATGTGTTGGTGAATTGTGAATTTCAGTAAGTGTGAGGTGGTGTATTGCTTGTGTTCTTGTTTAAGTAGCATACTTGAGTTATTTGCTGCATGTTTTGTGCTTTTGAACACTCTAATCAAACAAATGCTCATAAAATCTTGAACATCAGTTAAATTGGCCTGTGATTTTGTGGACACTTAGTTCTAGGGTTAGACTAAGGCTAAAAAGTGATAAATCATAACCATTGTAACCTGTTTAGAAGATCTAGAGCTTTGAATTTGGGATTGTGGTCAAGTATATCAGCAAAACTTGTTCTTGACCATTTTTGTATATCAATGAACTGCTATTGCATGAAACTAGCTTAATTCTTTGAACCATTGTTTAAAACAAGTTTAATTGTGCTTATCTAATTCTAATATAGCTTGTGTATGCATTTGGTGCAATTTGGTTGACTTATTCTTGCTAAATCAGCATTTTACTCTAAACCTGCTTATTGTTCATATTTGTATGAAGTCTGGTGATGTTTTGATTAAACTATACTAATTGGCTAGGTGAAATTGTGATTTCTTTGTTGTTATTGACTCCTTGTAACCCACTGGTTACAAGGGTGCCTTTGCTTAACCTGAATCCAATAAAATCTCACATAAGACAAAAAGTCAAAAAGGTCAAGCAGGGGGAACCATTCCCACTGAAAGAAACAAAAAGTTCCCACTTATAGTGTTAAATTTCAAACAGCTTATTCATAAGCTATTCTAGCTTATTGGGACTTGCAACAACTTTTTTTTTGTAATCAATCTTCCTTATTTGACCCATTTAGTAATTTTGGAGCTTTGTGGACCTTGACTTTTAGGTTTGACTAGAAAACAAACTTAGTTTACTTTTACAAAATAGCTTTTAGCTTATCCAGTTTATTTGTGGTTATTTTTGAAAGTTTTTTGATTATTAAGCTTAGTTAAGCCATTTGTAACTTATTGCAACTTGAATCAGCCCTTGAAACAGTCTAGAACTCGAAAACGACTATTTTGTCGTTTTGTGTAGAGAGCTTTTGCTTATTTCAGGCTTATTTCTTGGAATTTTTCAAAGTTTCTTTTTACAGATAGCTTATTTAGGTCAAGAGAAGGATGTGTGTCAAATTATAGCTTATGGCATCAGCTTATACCTTAATGGGCCAAAAAGCCCATTAAGAATAAGTTGTTTGAAATAAGTTGTGATAAGCTCATTTTCAGCTTTTGGGCCTTTAAGATTTTGTGTTTAGAATTCAATTTTAAGCTTAACTGGAACTTTTGGGCCATTTTAATAAACATTTTTCTTATTGGGCCAAAGTTAGCCCATTAAGGGTCTGTTTTACTGTTTGGCCCATTTGAAGGCCCATTAGGGGTATTTTTGGTATTTCAAGTTCATATCTAAGTTTATTAGGTTAAAATAAGTAGGTTTGCAAGTTTTTAGAATTTTTTTACAACTTTTGAATTTTTTATTATTATTTTATTATTAAAATATTCATTTTTATTCTTAATTAATATTTTTCACTTTTTATATTTTTCCTAGATTAAATACATTAAGTTAGGATTTTTAGAACTTTCCAAATATTTTTAGCACCTTTTAATTCATTCCTAGGATTATTTTAAGTTATTAATAGTTTCTTATCATTTAGAAGTAGTTAGTTGGTTTTAAAATTTAGAAAAATAGTTTTTAGTTTAATTAAGTTATTTTTAGGTTTACAAACTATAAAATCTTTAATTGGGCTTTTTATTAATTATATTGATTTTTAGGGCTTTAATTAGCATTAAAAAATTAATATTTAATTAAATAAAAGGTTTGGTAAAGTTTTGATTTTTTGTAAACCCTTAGTATATTTTTTGTGGATTTATAGTAATTTATTGGAATTTTTTAAATAAATTTTTATTTTACCCCTTTTTACGATTTTACGTCTTTTACGTCTTAGTGTAATTTTCACGTATCCGTCTTCATTTTTCTTTTCTTTCTTCATAATATCGATCACAAATAATTCATTCAAATCTTAACACACATAACACTAGCCTCCTTGATAACGAATTCTTACTTGGGTCATTAGTGCACGGTTTTCCTAAATCGTCACGTACTTACCCTAATTACATTCCTTTTTCCTAAAAGGGTGTGAATTTACAACTTATCACACTTCGTCGTCCATAGGGATTTAGCCTTATCCTGTCATTCACGCTTGTGCGTCGCTTATTATTGACCGGTGTGATGAAGGCGTCTTCTTCCCTTTGGTCCTCAGAATCGCCTGAAGACGATGCGTCTTCTATAAGAGGCGCATCGGAAGGAGATGTCGAGATCTCTGCTACTTTTTCTTTTCTCTGTCTCCTTCTCTCCCTCCTAGATTCCTTGTTAGGTTTTGACCCTTCCAAAGCCCTAAGTTCCTTATCAAAGTCTAGGCCGATCCTTAGATCTCTCGTCGGGTATGTCCTCATCTGCGCTTTCATGAGTGTAACCAGAGCTGCAAAGTTTCTTGCGACATAGTCGCTCATGTCTTGGTTAGGTATGGGAGGTCTCTCTTATGCTACTTACAGCGTTGGCTCAGTTTTTGCATTTAGTGACTCGTTATGAGGTGCAATAGGAGCTTCGCGCGAGGATGACGCGTTCCCGGCTGCTTGTGGACTGGGAGTTATCAGCGGAAGAGTGGACATCTGTGGCCCTCTTCCAACGATTCCTCTCCCTGGGTTGTTGAGCGATTCAAAACTTGAGGATGCCCCAGTTGGTCTCGTTGATCCGCCCTTCGGTTGGGACAGGTTTGTGTCGTTTTTTGTCATTGCTTAGAGTTTAGTGTAGGGTCCCACGGATGGCGCCAACTTGTTGATACAAAAGTTGGATGGACCGAGCTTGACCCGAACTAGGCTTAATTCGGGGTCTTGTGGACTCCGGCTCTTGCACCAAGTGAAACTTGTTTGAGAACCATGTGCACTAAAACCAGGCACCGTTAGGCTTACCGTGGGTTTGTGACCCACGATTAGACTCCGGCGTGAGAGTAAGTAATCGATTTGAGTATGTGTGAGGGTTTAGGGTATTGTGTATCGTACCTTTGTAGAACCATAGGGGTTCCTTTTATACTCGAGAGAGTCCTGGCTGGGCTCTCCTCCTCTTGCGGCCAAAAGAAAGGATAATGACTCAAAATAGTTTGATCCTTATCGCATAACTAAGGTAAGTGTATATCCTCTTTCCTTAAGCGAATATAATCATAAGATAGATTATATTCTGTCTGATCCTGTCGCAGTGCTACGGGGACACGGCTAAGTAATAGACCGTATGTGCGACAACGGCTTACCGGGCCTCCTGGGCTGTGCGCGCGCTGTATAAGCGTTGATCCATACCTGATGGATACGGGTAGTTCCCGTGGGTCCAGATCCAACTCTAGTAGTGTACGCCTCAACGTGCACCAAAAAAGGATTTAATCTTCACCTTTGCACAAACTAGCTCGTTATATTTCTCTTCTAGCGTGCGATTATGGTTGACAAACATATCTTCAAGACACGTCGAAAGAGATAGTATCTTCTTGTTCAGATGCAACGCTAATGTAACCTCGCAGGATGCGCCCATTGCCAATTCTTTCATCAATAACTCATCAGACAACTCATCAAGATGTTGGGCGCGCGCAGGTGGAACAAGATGTTGAAGGAAATATTCGCAGTCAGATCCATTGTTCAAATCATAGAACCGAGTAACCTTCATTGAGGAAGAAAGTTACTAACCACAGTCGCACTCGTGGTAGCTTTGCACGTTTCTTCCTTGGGGCTGCAGAGTTTGTAGAAAAGAAAGTAAGAAACAAGTGATATTCTCATCGACAGTATGCCTTGGTAAGACAGTAGCACATGTTACCTTTGAAGGGCGGCCTCTGCGCAGGACTTGCCATGAAAGCCCCATGTAGCAATTTGGGCACGGGGCTTGGTAATACGTAAGTGAATCCTCTTGTGGATTCCCTCAAATGGCGTACGGGGTAACCTCTTAAAACCAGGGACGGGAATATCGTTCCCACACAGACCGATGGTTGGATTTTCCTTAGGAAGCGTCTCCTTATCATCTAAATCTTTTGCTTCCTTAGAAGACGTTTCTTCTATGGAGAATGGTATACTACGAATCGGGTTCGCGTTATGTGAGACTACCCTCTCCGCGCCCATAGTAGTGTCAGGGAAGGGAGGTTCAAGGGCAATAGTGCGTCTACCCACAATCAACCCACTAGCGAGTTCATCAGGGGTGCATGGCAAAGGACCCATTGTCACTTCGCACGAACGTTCCCGCTTCACGAGCTGCGAGTAAAACATTTCTACAAAGGCAATGTGTAGAATTAGATATAGGTACGGGTACAACTAATTTGGAACATCAGGATGGAAACTTTACCGTGGCCGAAGTCATCATAATACTGAGGGATATGATTCACGGGTATGGAAGAATTGAAGCTTAGTCCTAGGGCATACAGTAATGCCTCTGGGTATTCCTACATCGGTATATGATCCACATTTATCTTATGCGCGTCTTCTGCGTTGTACGTACCAGGAATATAGAGCTCATCCTTTATCATTGTCTACGGAGTAATAAAGTCGTATTCAAACGAAAACACGACGTTATCTATCCAGAAGAATTTGTTGTTCCAATTCTTCAGAGAATCTAGCTTCGTCTTATAACACTGAAGTTGACCGGGGTGTTTGCCGAATGATACCAATCCGTTTATCCAGGAGGGACGATAAAAGGCACGAAATAAGTTTATGGTAGGGTCAACATTCTTCAAAGAGCAGTTGATCTCGAAGTTGGATATTTTAGCCGCACCAATACAGTGCAGCTGAGATAGGCTGGCTCATTCAGTATGACGTAGCACCTTTCCCGGTTTCAAATGAAGGTAAGTGTTCGTGGATTATGACATTGATGGTTATTGGCTAGATTATTCGAAATGTTCTTCAGGCTAAAACTTGTAAACCACTCATTTTTGCCATGTAGCATTTCGTTAGGAGACTTATTCCATTAATAGTCTAGTAGCCGCGGCTAGGTCCTGCGACCACTAGACTGAGGGACATGATGACGTATAGTCCCTAGTCGGGTTGGATATCCCGAACCACGGGTAATACCCGTATCCATTGGGTATGGATCATTACTTGGCAGCGCGCAAAGCCCAAGAGGCCCGATAAGCCGCTGTCGCACACGGTCTATTACTTAGTCGTGTCCTCGTCGCACTGTGACAGGATCAAACAGAATATAATCTATCATATGATTATATTCGCCTAAGGAAAAGAGATATACACTTGCCTTAGTTGTAACACCCCCAAGTTGGTCAAATGCAGCGGAATAGTAACTGGGGTGTTACTTTGGTGGATCGATAGCAAATAGTATACAGAGCATGATCATAAAGTATCATTTAAAACATATTACATGAATTTATCTTTACAATTTAAATAAACTGTCTTGAAATCAACATTTATTGTTATTTGTAGAAATATCCCAGCCCGATGGTAAATATGATGCTTCCTATGATGCTGGAATCCAATGCATATGAACCTGCTTATTTCCTGAGAAAACATGTTAAAAATCGGTCAACATAAAGTTGGTGAATTCATGGAGTTTAGTTGAAAAAGTATAAGTACTTATATGCCAAACACCACGGTGATAGCAGGACATCACAGCCCAATACTATAGTAGTTCCTACTGCCCTGTAATAGAAGCTAGACATGATTCTCAGTACGCCCATTGGGTCTATCCTGATGAGGTTTCCCTTAATCCGACAATGACATAAACCTGCTGCTCGGCCTAAGCATCACGTGACAGCTGATCACGACAGGCCGGGTGTTGTCAATACCCGAATAGATCTATCCATACATTTCGCGCTACACTATTAACTATTACAGTCCACGGGAATGGGGCAAACAGTAGGCAATAAATTGTTGTTGTCTGTGCATGCTTGCATATAAATAGTTTTTGTATGTTTTCTCCCCCAATTATAAAACAGTAAAGATGGGGCCATGAACTCACCTCAGTAGTAATGATGTAGTGATGATGTCACTGAATGTACTGGCACAGTATGATCACGAAGCAGTGGAATTACCTAAGTAATTTATGTGTGTCTCAGTAAATGCACAAATAAAATGCATATATAAATGTAGTTGATGAAAATGCATGATCACAGATTTAATAAGTTGTTATCGTTTTAAGTGTTAAACTTATAGTAAGTTGTTGTAACATGTACACCTTTAATTTAATAGAAGTGTATTTATATTGGTTGAATGGTAATAGTTTAAATGAATTAAATAAAATGATTTTTATTTAATTAAGACTTATAAAAATAATGTTTCATAAAAAGTCTTTCAAGTTTCCGTTATCGTAATAATAATATACAATGCATATAATCCCCTAGTATGTGCTTGAGTTTATATAGATAAATCGATGGTTTTTAATAATTGCGAAGTTTTAGTGTTTTAGTAAAAGTGTAGTCGTTTGATCGGGATATATTTAGAAATATTAAATATTTTGTTGTTGGGCTAGTTTATTTATTCGGGTCAATTAACGGGTCAAATATCCTAAATATATTATATTTTATTATAAAAATAATTAATTAAATAAATTAAATATTTAATATAAAAGTGTTTTAAAAATGTGAAACATGTTCTTTTTAAGAAAACCAAACATGTTGGTGTTGTGGGAACAGGGAACAAATATGTTAGAGTGTTGGGGGACAAGAAACAATTTTTGGAAATGAAAAGTTTTACATCCGTCGTTTCTTTGTTTCATCCAACAGTGGGTAACCTATTTCTAACAATGGCAACATTAAACTATCGGTGGCAAGATCCATGCTATACTTGTCATTGTGGTTGTTTTCTAAAGCAAGTAGCGAGTTCAATAGTGATTCGTGGTACAAACTAAAAGCATCGTTGGAAAGCTAGCCGGGTCGTCTAGAGACCCGTGCATCTAGTTATATAAACCGAGGTCATTTGATAAAGTAAAATCATGTCCGAAATAGGTGTCGTGAACCTATGTTAAGGAAAAGTGTTTGTCGAGTCATTTTCGATCTAGCCTACGGTTTTCGATAAAGACTTTTGGGTTAAACTAAAAATAGGCTCGTGTAGAAGACATGGCTGTCTACAACTTTCATTCTTTACCCGACTTGGGGAGAGGTCGTTTAGAGGGTCAAAAGTGGGTCGTAAAAGGTCGTGATAAAACACTTATATTTTTCGACTAAGATAAGTTATGTTCGGCATGTTTCGGTAAGTGATTCCTAGTTCGTTTCTTAACCATTTTAAGTGATTTGAGTTACTATGAATACTTAGCTAGCTCGTCTATCATTCGACCCTATAAAACTTGTGGGCACTCGATCCTAGGTGGTTCGTTTAGGGTCTTAAAGGTCAAGGTTTAGGCTGCGTTTACATAGTACAATTCATTGTTCTCTTTAACAGAAAGTATACTTTCTGTTTCTAACTTTCTAAGTCTATAAATAATGAATTTAAAGGATCCAAGAAGCCAAATGACCTACGTCTAGTTTGTATACTACAAGGATCTGATTTTTCATGGAAGGTTTTCATGGGTCGTATAAATGGCCAGTATGTATTTGTTTCCCGATCTTACTGTTAACGAAAAAGACTTCTTGCCATATTAAACTACAAGATTCCATGTTTATGTTTTTAGCAGGTTTCAAGCACAAACTATGGATGACTAATGCATATGTTATGAAAACAAATAAGGTGTGTGAACTCACAGTGAAGGAGGGACACGAGTGTGGTTTGAAACCAAATGGATGTGGGTTCGTATGCCACTTCTTGACATCAAGCTCGAGCGTCACAAGCAAACCCAGGGAGATCAATCGATTACTAAGAGGGCGCAGTGATGACCGCAACCTTGCGTTCTCAACAGGAAACAAAAGGGAATGTTTCCTTTTGGTTAAATCATTATGGTGGTGATTTGTTTCTTGTGTGTGTTACTTGCAGCTTGAACCAAGGAGATCAATAAGGGAAAAGGTAAGGTCGGTATGCGTTTGTCCCTGCATGTGTCTTAACTAGAAACACAATTGGAGTGTAGTATGTTGGTGTTTTCGGTTTTAAGAAGTGAGAGCCGAGAAGAGGGATTGTAATGAGATTGGAGTTGGTGGTGTATGTATATACACGAATGAGGGAGAGGTGTGAAAACAGAAGGTTCGTTTGTGGTTTATATATATAGCCAAGAGAGATATGTTTGTGTGGTGAGAGCTTGTACACGAGAGAAAGAGAGGAGTGTAGGTGTTGTGTCATAGTCTTAGTACTAGGAAGATCCAAGTACTAGATTATCTAGTACCTTGGCATTAATGGTGAACAAGTACTTGGCCTTTGGAGTTGTGTATCCGACGGTGTAAGGCACAAGGGAAAACACAAATGCTAAAAATAGTATTAGGATTTATGAAAAGGTGTTGTACAAGTTTAGGTTAATGTTTAAAGTATAAGTCTAATGTGGTTTTGTAAGATTTTTAGTAATGTATGTATGGTTCATGTGGTATTCGGTTAAACTAAGTTTTGGTAGGAAGATTGATTCTAATAGTGGCCACCAAGACACAAGTAATAGTTTAATTTAGGTGTGCTTAAAATATGTTATTGAGTCAAGTCTATTATACTATAAGTTTATGTTCAAAATTTATTGTATACAGTTTTAATGTGCATATTTTGGATCGTCATTATTAATTATAATAAATATAATTATTAATTATTTGAGTACATAAATTTTGTCAAAAATAAATAAATAAATAAAATAGCACTATGGTTAAAATGTCAAGTTTTTAAGTAATATAAGTAAATAAATAATATTTACTATATTATGTTCTTGTTTGTAAAAGTCGTTGATAAAAATATTATAGGATGAGTAGTAATAAAGTAAATCCAGTGACGTGTTAAAAGCCCAAAATTTGGGGTTTTACAGCACTTACCCGTTATTTTAGCTTTGTCCTCAAAGCTTAAGATGAAGTTACTCGTCCAGGGAAATAAGTGAGGACACTTTTTCTTGAACGTGTAATCTCGTGAACTCAAGTTTATACTCACAGGTGATATTTAAAATGTAGTTATTGATCGTATGCCTCTGAGGAGTAAATTTTAATGCACAAAGTAATTTGTCTTTTATGTTTTGATAATTTACACATTTGGTCCTTCTATTTTGTAATGTGGCCCTTAGGGCACAAACAAAACAACCTAGGGCTTAAATTTAATTTCAAAAGTGGCAAAATCAACCCCTAGGGTTTTTAATCCGTGTTAAATCAACTAGGGCTTATAATATGTTTGAAAGGTGGCAAGACAAGTCCCTGATAGTTTACAAGGTTGGTTAAAACAGTAGAAGCTGGTTTTAAGTCTTGGCACAATTAAATGTGTTTCATGGGCCTTATCGGGCCTCAGTGTGCACAGATAAGGCTTGTTAATGTTTTAATAGTCCTTCAAGAGATTTTTAAGTCTATTAAGCTTCAACAAGCTTATGTGATGTGATGTTGGGAAAAAGAAAAATAAGTCGAGAATCAATAGCACAATGCTATGATCCAAGAGAGATGAACATGAATCTTTATAAAGATTTAATAATGATAAGGTATTTTGGACGAACTGTGAGCCAAAAGAAATACGCTCCATAACTGGAAAAATAATATCGATAACGAGTCTCGTCGAATATATTTAAGCCCACTTGTTTATAAATTTTTATTTACATCGATAAGCGTCCTCATCCATGTAAAGTAAAAATTCATATCTTCATGGTTCGGTGACCTATGATTTCTTTATTCAAACGAAAAAGCGTCCTAATTCGTTTCAATAAGGATTTCATAGCCCAACCTACTCGAATATTCTCGGCAAGGCTTACCATCAAAACGAATATAATATCTAAAAATAAATATTACAAACCAAAGTGTATGAGTCAATGAGTTGTGTTCCGTGAGTAGATGTTCAAATCTAAGGTGATTTGGTTAAGGTGAAAGTATAAGTAGTAATTATAAAACGTATAATTTAGTAGTATAGAACGTATAGTTTTAGTATTATAAAACGTATGACACTTATTAAAATTGATAAGTGTGAAGTTGGAATGTAAAAAGGTGGCTTTCGTTGACCCGTATTATTACTTATAGTATAGAGAGGGTATGTGTACATTTATTATGTAGTGAGTTTACGTACTTGGTAAACTTAAATACCTGTGATCATGGTTTTAGAATTTATAAAATCTAAAATGATGTATGCATATGCTCATATGTTCTAGGCGACTTAATAGTCCAAAAATGATCAATTGTATGTTTTGTATGCTCATAAAGATGTAGTCATACGAAATGTTCAATGAATAATAGTGTTAGCCCTATATTTATATAGTCGAACAAGAATGTAATAGGTCATCTTAGTCGTTAAAAGGTCTTGTATTGTAATAGGATTAGTCGGGAAAACCGGGCTTGGACTTTAAGCTAATATTGTATAAGTTAGGGGCGTAAGCCCAAAACAAAGCCAAGCCCGGCCCAAGGAAACAAAGCCCACGGCCCAAAAGGCCAAGGGTATATAACCCTCTTTCACATGTGAAAGAGGGTGTTGGTTCATTTCATTAAACACATAGTTTTAGTGTAAACCTTCCACCTCTCTCTCTACTTTCTCTTTCTACTTTTCTTCTCTTTCTCTCTCTAAGAATCTTGTGTTATGGATTGATTAGGAACAACATTTGGTATCAGAGCCTATAGTGGATAGGTGATTGAAGATTCGTGTGGTTTGTTCTTGAATTTTCGTGGCCTCTTTGATCCATATCTCACGTCCCATATCTTTTTTTGTGTTTTTATGGTCTTTTCTTGATACAAATCATCTACATACTAGTAGTAGTGATTTAGGTATCTTGGTTTTGGCTAAAACACAAATTTTTTGGATCAAAAGTTGCGAAATTTCTTGTTTTTCTTCATTCCGAAATTCTAGCAAAAACTTCCATCGGAAAGTACAATTTGTACTTGGGCTTCCATCGCAATAACCTTACCATCGGAAAGGGTTTGGTTCTACATTGCGATCGTTGGATTTTATTACTTATTCCGATCTGGCATTCCGATCGTACTTTGCGATCTGGATTCCGACAGGTATAAGGAAGTACTTTATATCGTTACTCTGCTTGAATTTTGTCAGCCACTTTGCGATCTGAGCATTGCGATCTGAGTATTCCGATAGACTTTGCGATCTGAGTATTCCGATAGACTTTGCGATCTGAGTATTCCGACAGGCTTTGCGATCTGAGCATTGCGATCTGAGCATTGCGATAGAGCATTCCGATCTGAAAGTGCATTGCGATAAGACATTCCGATCTGAACATTGCGATAGAACATTCCGATCTGAACATTCCGATGGACATTTCGATGGATATTTTGTTTGAGTAATTTTTAGACTTAGCCACTATCTAGACTAGTTTCGGAACGTAGTTTACACGAAGATTAAAAAAAAAAAAAAAAAAAAAAAAAAAAAAAAAAAAAAGAGTTAAAATTTTTAGGTCAGGTAAAATCAAATTTTTTCCCTACTAGTTTTTGGCTATTTCTAACTCAAATTCAAAATTTGGCGATACAAAATTTTTCGGCTTACCGTTTTGTCAGACTGAGGAATTTATTGTCGGGCTGAGAAATTTTTTTTTTTTTTGAATTTTCGGAATTTCAATTTTAACCACACATCATCACAACAAATCCACTAAGATCTGCAATTCATCCACAAGTATTCACCATGTCTAACAACAACATCAACATTGCAACTGCTAATCAAATTCGTTTGGAACAAGGTGGCAACGGTAACCCACCTGTGCTCACTGCCGGTTGCTACGTTCAATGGAGATCTCGTTTTCTTAGATTTCTCGATGGAAAAGAAAACCGAACTGCTCTTCGTCACTGCCTTGAGAACCCACCTCCAGTTTTTGAATTCAAACCAATTACAACACAGGCAGAGGATGGTACTTCATCAACTATACGAGCTATGGAGGATTTTGACACATGTTCTGCTGAGAAAAAGAAACTTCTCCAAGCTGAAGCTGATGCTGTAAATTTCATACTCACTGGAATTGATAATGATATCTATTCCACAGTTGATGCATGTCCTAATGCTATGGAAATGTGGAATGCAATTCATCGATTGAAGCAAGGTGAGTCAATCAATGTTCAAGATCTCGAGACTAATCTACTTTGGGAGTTTGGAAAATTCACATCTGAAGATGGTGAATCCATTGACTCATATTACTCGAGATTCTACAAAATGATGAATGAGCTTGTAAGAAATCAGTGCACCATCTCCAATCATCATGCCAATGTTCAGTTTCTACTTCAACTCAAACCGGAATGGCAAAGGTTTGTGACTTTGGTCAAACAAAGGGAGGATATCAAGACTATATCTTACCACAAACTTTATGATATCTTGAAACAACATCAGAATGAAGTGAATGAACTAAGGGCTGAAAAGGCAGAACGGTCTGCTAATTCTATTGCTTTTGTGGCTGCTACTTCAACAAAACCCGTTCCCCGTCAACAACCACCTACTCATTCCTCAAAGTCATCAAGCTCATCCACCAAACCTCTAGCTGTTGCTAAACACAAAGCAAAAGCAATTGTCCCCACTCCACCTCCAAAGTATGACACCGAGTCAGATGGAGACAGTGATGATGAACAAACTTCAAGGGACAAGAAGATTGAAGAACTCATGTCTTTACTCACCACAACTTATAAGAAGATCTACAAACCTACCAACAACAACCTCAGATCATCATCCAATGCTAGATATAAGGAAGTTGATCATGCACCTAGGTATGATCGTGATGCTAGGTATGATAATCAGAGGATGCTGAATCAAGTTGGGGCTAGAGATACTGTAGGCACTCCGGTGGTGCAGAAGACTGGGATTCAATGCTTCAACTGCAAGGGATTTGGTCACATGGCTAGGGAATGTAAGAAGCCAAAACGGGTTAAGGATTCGGGATATCACAAGGAAAAGATGTTGCTGTGCAAGAAAGAAGAAGCAGGAATTCCACTCACAGCAGATGAAGTTGATTGGCGTGATGACACTGATGATGAAGCCGATGATCAAGAGTTAGAGGCACATTATGTGTACATGGCAAAGATTCAAGAAGTGATCCCAGAGACTGATGATACTTCTGGACCCATCTATGATTCTGAGCCACTTGAAAAGGTACCATCACATGATAACTATAATGTGTTTGCTAATGAACGACGGCATCCTGAGCAACCCGAAAGCATCAATGACACATATGTAATGGACACGGAGGATAGCAATATCTCTACGGATTCACAGCATATGTGTAATGATGACGGAAAGGCTGTTCAAGATACTGACTCGGATGAGGACCGTGATTTGCTTGCGTCTATTATTGATTCTTTAAAACGTGAAATTGATGAAAACAAAGAAGCTAATAAACGTTTGAAGCAAGCAAACACATCCTTAGCCGAGGAGATAGACAGGCTTAAAGAGTGTGATTATGTAAAAGAAGCTGATCGACGAGTTGCAATAGCTAATGGTTTGGTATATGAACGTAAGGTGCTCAACGAACAATATTGTTCTGAAGTAACACACGAAATTCATATGTCAAAACAGAAGATATCGGAACTTGAAGAACAACTGCTGCTACATAAACTCCAAATTACTGAATTAGAGTCGGTTAACAAAGAACAAACTGAGCTTTATAAAACTCGTGAAGAAAAGGATATTGAAAAAATTCTTGCTTTGGAAAAGAGAGTCGACACGTTAAACAACATTGTTTACAAAACGGGTCAGTCTATTCAAACTATGAATATGCTCAATAGAAATATGAAAACGAGTTTTGTCAAGCCTGAATATCTCAAGAAAGCTCAAAGTACCAAGCCTGCTCTTTATGATATCGGTTGTTATGTTGATAATCTTGATCTTATGCTTTCCCCTGACTGCGACGAAATCATTCGTCAACAAGAAGAAAGTCGATCAAACTTAAGTGATTTAATAAACCTTTCTGATTCTAACAATCATATTAAGTTTGTCCCTCAAAAAGAACTTTCAAAAGAACAAAAGATGTATAATAGTGTTCCACCACCAAATGATGAACCACAAAAGAAAGTTTCTTTAAAAAGGAGTTTCAAAAAGCAATCAATTTTGTTAGAAAAGCGAATTTTGGATGAAAAACGTAAATGGGATGAGAAAAGCAAAAGTGTTCAGCAATTTGAGTTTATAAAACAAGGGGTTTTAAATTTGTACAAAGGTGTCGTCGACTATGAAAAAGTTTCTAGGGATACCATTTGGAATATTAAACCTAACCCACAAGTAGAAGTCGTCATTCAACAATGCATTGTTCCAACCATTGATGATCTTTCAAAAAATGTGGAAATGTTTTATAATGCTCTCACTGAGGAAATGTTAACTGATTTAAGCTATGTCAAATCTCTTGAAGATGAAGTTGATTTTCTTCAAATTAAATTAAAGACACAAGAACACCAACTTTCTAACGAAATTGATCGACTTTCTAAGGAATATTTTTATGCTGACCATATGAATGCTATACTTGGTGTGTATACCGATCTTGATCAATATTGTCATGTAGCATGTCTAGTGTCAGAATCGGACGCGAAATGTCGCAATCTTGAAGTAGAGCTTTCAAAACAAATTCAGTCATACAACAAACTTTCGAAAAGCTTTTCTCAACTTGAGAAACACTCCATTTCTCTTGAACTTGCTTCACAAAAAGGTGAAAAATCTCATAATCATAAAAAGTGTCTAGAAATGTCAGCTTCTTCGTTTCGTCTACTAAATGAAAAAGATTTTGAAATAAATGATTTGAAAGCTCAGCTAAAAGAAAGGGACATTGCCATTAGTGAGTTACAGAAACTCATTGAGAAAATGAAAGGAAAGTCTGTTTTGGGTAAACCATCTGCCGTTCGTCAACCGAATGCGGTTAAATGCCCTAAAACATCTATTTTGGGACAACCCCCACAGACTTTGCCTAAGATAGGAAATGATAAGAGCACTAATGTGATAGCACCTGGAATGTATAAGATGAACACTAGGTCCACTCAAACTGGAACAACGCAGTTACCTCAGAATACTAGGAAAACTAATCAACGTGTGTCTTCTTCTACAGGAGTAAATCCCACTACTAGTGTTAGCAGACCACAGCTTAAGAGCACTAGAGTTGAAGATAGAGTCATGCCTAACAATAGTCAAGGGAAGAAGAATGAAGTAGAAGAGCACCGTAGGAATTTTAAGTTTTCTAAGAATAAAACGTCTGTAACTGCATGTAATGACAGTTTAAATGCTAAGACCTCGAATGTTGAATTTGTTTGTGTTGAATGTGGCAAATGTGTTCGTACTTTCAATCATGATGCTTGTGCTCTTAATTATAATGGTGTGAATACTAGAACTAGGAAGCCTATTCGTATGCCCACTAGTACTAGTAAACCCACAAGAACTTTGAACCAATCCACTGAGCAACCACTTAAGAAACTAAGTGCGTTAGAATCCACTACTCTACGTAAACAAAGCAGGTTAAAGAAGCTTTATGAGAACATGATTAGGACATGTACACGGGGGTATTCAAGATTTACACCACCCGGATACAAATGGGTACCTAAGACAATCCCCATTCTAATTGGGTCTATGAATGTTAGCTTGCCTTTAGAATCTAGGTCCACTACTATTTTGGAACCCGTTTCTATCAAGGGCTCCCATTTGTCAAATGCTACATTGTCTTCTAATTCTTCTGCAGCTCGTCGAACTCATCCTATTCATAATGGACTCCGGGTGCACAAAGCACATGACGGGCAATCTCAAGCTTCTCATTAACTTCGTGGAGAAGTTTCTGGGTACGGTACGGTTTGGAAATGATCAATTTGCACCGATACTCGGATATGGAGACTTGGTTCAAGGGAATATCACTATAAAACGGGTTTATTACGTCGAGGGACTGAATCACAATTTATTCTCGGTTGGTCAATTTTGTGATGCGGATTTGGAAGTGGCTTTTCGGAAATCTACTTGCTATGTTAGAGACTACGATGGGAATGACCTTCTTACAGGTTCTCGTGGTTCTGATCTCTACACAGTAACTCTTCAAGACACATCTTCAACAAATCCAATTTGCTTAATGGCTAAAGCATCATCATCTCAAGCATGGTTATGGCATCAACGATTGTCACATCTCAATTTTGACACCATCAACTTGCTTTCTAAGAATGATATTGTGACCGGTCTTCCTAAGTTGAAATTCGTCAAAGACCATCTTTGTTCTTCTTGTGAGTTGGGGAAAGCAAAACGGAAGTCTTTCAAAACAAAGACTACCCCTAGCTCAAAAGGACGATTGGAACTTCTACACATGGATTTATGTGGTCCCATGCGTGTAGAGAGTATTAACGGAAAAAAGTATATTCTAGTGATTGTCGATGATTACTCTAGATACACATGGACTTTCTTCTTAAGGTCCAAAGACGAAACACCAGAGGTTCTCAAAAACTTTCTCAAGATGATACAACGCAATCTTCAAGCTCAAGTCTTAACCGTAAGAACGGATAGGGGTACTGAATTTTTGAACAAGAACTTGCAATCTTATTTTCAAGAAGAAGGCATCGAACATCAAACGTCTATTGCTCGAACTCCTGAACAAAACGGCGTTGTCGAAAGACGGAACCGTACTTTGGTAGAGGCTGCTCGAACAATGCTTTCTGCTTCAAAATTACCGCTATTCTTCTGGGCTGAAGCAATTGCAACTGCCTGTTATACTCAGAATCGTTCTCTCGTTATCCCTAGACATGAAAAGACACCTTACCACATCATCAATGGCAGGAAACCTACTGTAAAATTCTTTCACGTATTTGGATCTTTATGCTACATCCTTAAAGACGGTGAGAATCTCGACAAGATGAAAGAAAAAGGTGATGCATGTATTTTTGTGGGGTATGCTACATTGTCGAAAGGATATCGGGTCTATAACAAGAGAACAAAGATCATTGTCGAAACAATTCATGTGAACTTTGACGAATTGCCACATATGGTACTTGATCACAACAGCTCAAGTCCCGCACCTCAATATCCAGCAATGGCACCTACACAAAACAGTGTACGTCCCGTGCAAGAATGTCAACAAAGTACTCCTACAGCAGACTCGACGGATACGACACATATGAATGAGTTGGTTGACTTATATGATCCTATGTTTGATGAATATTACTATGGAAACAATCAAGTTGTGTCAAAGCCTTCCGCTGTCAATACTGCTGATGCACCTGAACAAAATCAACAAGACACAACTGCCTCTACTTCAGCAACCGTTGCTCAAGAGACAATTCCAGTGGATACTCAACAAACTCAAGAAACTGTCACACAACCAACATCACCAACCGTCAATGCTGAAGGAGGAAACAACAATCAAGCAGTCGATGCACAACCTGACGATGAAGAATTTATCAATCCGTTCGGTACACCGGTACACGAACTCGGAGAGTCTTCTAGTCAACATGTTGATCCGTCCAACATGCATACATTCTACCAACCATATCCATCTACTCACCATTGGACACGTGATCATCCATTGGTGCAAGTCATTGGAAATCCTTCACAACCGGTTCGAACACGCAGACAACTCGAAACCGATGGCGATGTGTGTATGTATGCACTCACCGTGAGTTCAACTGTACCTACAAACATCAAACAAGCCATGACTGATCATGCGTGGATTGAATCAATGCAAGACGAAATTCATCAGTTTGAACGCCTAAATGTTTGGGAACTTGTTGATCGACCCTATGGAATGTCAATTTTAGATTTCAAATGGATCTGGAAAAACAAACTGGATGAAGAACAAACCATCATCAAAAACAAATCTCGTCTTGTGGTTAAGGGATACCGTCAACAAGAAGGCATAGACTACGATGAATCATTCGCTCCAGTCGCTCGTTTGGAAGCAGTCAGGATATTCCTTGCTTATGCTGCACATAAGGGCTTCACGGTTTTTCAGATGGACGTCAAAACAGCTTTTCTCAACGGTCATTTGAAGGAAGAAGTGTATGTGAATCAGCCGGAAGGATTCGTCGATCCTCATCATCCTGACAAAGTCTATCGTCTCAAGAAGGCTGTATATGGACTTAAACAAGCTCCAAGGGCATGGTACGAAGAACTTTCAAACTTCTTGGTGTCCAAAGGATTCTCCAAAGGTTCTATTGATCCTACTCTCTTTACTAATAAATATGGGGATGACATAATGCTGGTGCAAGTTTATGTTGATGACATTATTTTTGGTTCTACGAACCCAAAACTTTCAAAACGTTTTGAAAAATTAATGCACAGCAGATTTGAAATGTCAATGATGGGGGAGCTAAAATTCTTTTTAGGCCTCCAGATTCATCAATCCCCACGTGGTATCTTCATTAACCAAGCTAAGTATGCTCAAGAGATACTTAAAAAGCATGGTATGACCTCATGTGCTCGCGTTGGTACACCATTGTCGACCACATCCCTAGACGCTGACTTGTACTCATATCCCGTAGATCAAACGCGATATCGCAGTATGATCGGGTCACTTATGTACCTTACAGCCAGCAGGCCTGATATTCATCATGCCACATGCTATTGTGCACGATATCAAGCCAGACCTACTCAAAAGCACCTCAAAGAGGTTAAACGGATCTTTCGGTACCTTAAGAATACCATTCACATGGGACTCTGGTATCCGAGGGAAACCGGTTTTCATCTAACAGCTTTTTCAGATTCTGATCACGCAGGTTGTCTTGATAGTCGAAAAAGCACTTCTGGTAGCATACAATTTCTAGGGGAAGACAAGCTCGTCAGCTGGTCGTCAAAGAAGCAGGATTGCACTTCGCTCTCATCAGCTGAAGCAGAATATGTGGCTCTATCCGCGTGTTGTGCTCAAGTCCTCTGGATGAGAACTCAACTCACGGATTATGGCTTCCACTTTGATAAAATACCTATGTATTGTGACTCAAAGTCGGCCATAGCCATATCTTGCAATCCGGTTCAGCACTCCCGCACCAAGCACATCGATGTCAGATATCACTTCATCAAGGAACAAGTGGAACGCGGCATCGTGGAATTATACTTTGTCAGAACTGAGTACCAGCTGGCAGACTTGTTTACAAAAGCTCTATCGAAAGATAGGTTCGCGTATCTCGTTGGCCGTCTTGGTATGAAGTATATGACTCCAGAAGACTTGGAGGTTTTGGCAAATGAAGCTGCTTGATATTCTCTCACAATGACTTCTAGGCGAATCACAGCTTAGAACTCGGACCTCAAATAAGGAAAGTTTATCACGGCCGATAACTTATCCTTCTCAACGAGAAATTAATATTTCTCGGTCATGAGCTTCCTATAAAAACATTCAAAGTTTTAAGTTCATGAAAAACGACTTCTAAGTAAATGTCAGCTTAGAACTCGTACTTCATCTTAAGGAAAGTTTATCACGGATGATAACTTATCCTTCACAACGGGAAAACAAATTTTCTCGGTCATGAGCTAGTCACAAAACATTCAAAGTTTTGAGCTCATGTAAATCGGAATTTATTTTAAAACCGTTGAACACAATTTTTCAAGAATTTCTCAAAAGGTTTTTCTAAATCTTTCAAAATTGTGTGTTCAACACTCCCTTCCTCATAAGTGGTTTTTATATCTCAAAATTGTCATATGTTATTTTTGATCAATTTTTGAGGGGGAGCATTTTAAAATCAAGCCTTTTAATGTTGTTGGGTACATCTCTAAAATTGTCATATTTTATGTATCCAACACATTCCGAAAATGATATGAAATTGTCAAATGTAATATATTATATCGGAAAAGGCATCTCAACTCCGTACCTCAACATATTTTGTGGTGTCGTTTTTCTAAAATTTTGTCAAATTTTGTCTCAAGACACACATATATTGTTAAGGGGGAGCGTCCCAACTGAAAATGTTCCATGATTCATGCGTGCACACATGTTTCTCTCCCGTCGATTTTTCAGGAATTGTCATATTTTAATCAATTAGTATCTCTAATATGATGTTTTTATATTAGAGATAGGGGGAGAAAATGTGATTAAAATGTAATATATCGCAACATGTGATCTTAAAGACTCAAGTGCAACTCTTTCCTTCACATGCCAAACTATTTCGTATATCGATGCATGTGTGTAGGGGGAGCTTTTCGGAAATGTAAAACTTTCAAGTGTTAAAAGTTTTGATTTTTATCAAACACTTTGAATGGTTTTCAATGGTTTAATGGTTACGATCTATACCCAAAACAACCTACTATCCACGACGGAACGATGGAGTCAAAAGGTGGTTTAGGATAGGAAACTAAGTCCTATGATCCAACCAGAACCGGAGGGATCTACCCAAGGACATTCCATAGCTAGAAATAGTTGTCCTTAGGAAAGATGGAGTGGAATGAAGCTGAATGCGGACCAAGTACTTAAGTTAGCACTGGAACAATCACAACAAGGTGCTAATGATGACGTATTGGTAAGCATTGAAGGAGTTGAATATTCTATGCAACTTAGGTAGAAACCGGGTTAACACATCTTTTGAAGACAAGTGTCATGGACCCAGTGATACGATGCACAACCCTTCCCCAGCCATTCGAGTTTCTCTTAAAAGAAACTTGTCTCATTGTCACGGAGATCAACACGTATCTATTGACTTTCTCACTCCGAGTCAGTTAATATTGAAAAGGTGGCAGTCTGCTCCAGCCTCCGAATACCAAAATGCACTTATTGAGTCTAGAGCCAAACGAGATCAATTTATCATCTCATTAGGACACAATCGAGTCCTACGCATTATCCTTGTGATATTGCCAGAACATCTGAGTGATAGATTCACAATGAAGATGGAAATCCTGCTTGAGCCAGCATTAAACAAGCTCATGGTAGGTAACCTGTGCGATTCTACACGAATCAAACTTGTGAGAACTGGAAAGCAACTAAGTTTGGATTCTTAATTGAATCAAACTTGATTCCAGGTTTCTTCGCAAAATCCATGTGATCTTGCCAGAACATTCAGAGTGACACTCATTAGTGTTCACAGTGACGAATGGAAATCCTTCCAGTGTCAACATCAAACAGCACTGCGGTAGGTAACTCGCAAGATTCTCTATGAATCAAGCTTGTGACAAACTGGAAAGCAACAATGGTGCGATTCTTTTAGAATCAAACTTGTTCCAGGAAATCTGAATTGACGACTCTAATCAGACGGATAATTTATCCTTATGATTCACTCTTTACGTTCGCAGTCTGCTTTGAGACGGTCGAGTAAAGAGAACTGGCTACTACCGCCGGGAAACCCTGTCAAGGAGGTTCTTAATCGAATCTACCTGATCACAGGTACGGTATTTTAATACCGTTTAACGGTCTTCACCGACCGGAGGTAAAACGCTACCGAGTTAGGGTGAAATGTTCAAAGCCATTTCATCCGTGTCTATATATGTTGCTGCATATCAAGAAGGTGGCGTAGCTGTGCAACCGATGTCGATTCAGAAGTCACAAGAGCACGAGATGGCGATAATCAAGATACCTAAGAACGTAAGAATGAAATAGGTCATCTTAGTCACAAGGAGTACAGATGAAGATCTCAAGCACTCAAAGTCAAATGACAAAGGCTCAAGATAAAGATCACGAAAGCATGAAGGAACAAAGCTGTTACAAACAAGATCAAGACCAAGATACAAGGCCAAAGCAGGAAGATCTCCTCTACAAGAATGTATTCTCTCAATCATCTTATGCTTGTTAAGCTTTTTAAGATGACCGATACATTGGGGGAGATTGTTAGCCCTATATTTATATAGTCGAACAAGAATGTAATAGGTCATCTTAGTCGTTAAAAGGTCTTGTATTGTAATAGGATTAGTCGGGAAAACCGGGCTTGGACTTTAAGCTAATATTGTATAAGTTAGGGGCGTAAGCCCAAAACAAAGCCAAGCCCGGCCCAAGGAAACAAAGCCCACGGCCCAAAAGGCCAAGGGTATATAACCCTCTTTCACATGTGAAAGAGGGTGTTGGTTCATTTCATTAAACACATAGTTTTAGTGTAAACCTTCCACCTCTCTCTCTACTTTCTCTTTCTACTTTTCTTCTCTTTCTCTCTCTAAGAATCTTGTGTTATGGATTGATTAGGAACAACAAATAGTATGTCTGTATGCTCATAAAAATGTAGTCATACGAAATGTTCTTGTGATCCTATGATTGAATACTCACAATCATAATGTATTGTTCAAAGTTCCAGTGATCAAAATGAATGAATGCTCATGATGCATATGATAGTGCAAAGTTTTTCATGCTGTAAAGCATTATGCAATTTTTGAAAGGAGTAATTTTACCCACTAGCTAGTACTACTAGCTAAAAATTTAGTATGAAATTTGTTAAGTTTAGTTAGATACTAAATGATTTTGTCAGATTTCCAAAGAGAAAATTTCCAAAGAGTAAATAAGATTTCCAAAGAGTTAGTTCAAATAAAGTTTCTCAAGAGTTACAAAAATCTAGTTAGATTTTTCAAGATTTATCGTAATCCATTTATATTTTCCAAGGATTTATAAAGAGTTGGTTAGATTTCCAAAGATTTACAAAATATAGTTATGATTCTCAAAAGGTTGCTAAAATCTCGTTAGATTTTTAAAGATTTGTTAACATCTAGTTAGAACTTTTTTTTTAAGATTTATAAAATGTAATCATAATTTCAAAGATTTATAAAATCTGGTTAGACTTTTCCAAAGATTTTCTAAGATTGATAAAAATCTAGGTAGATTTTTGAAGATTTATAAAATCTTGTTAGATTTTTCAAAGATTCACAAAGATTTAGTTACATTGTATTTAGATATTTCTAAGGATTGTTATGTGCAAAGTTGTTTGTGGTTACAATGCGTTGTTTCGGGCCATCATACTTTAGACGCCATTCTATAAACGTTTGAGGAGCGAGGGCACTTTAAATCGTAAACCCAACCACCCAGTCAAAACGCAATATCGGGATGGAACATCTTTAGTATAAAGCTCCCTACTAACATGGCATGTTTGTGTTCCAAATAGGGTTTCATTAAATACCTTAAGTATTAAATAGCTTCATAAGGACATTACACAATCGTAATATGTAAAGCACGTAAAGGGTTAGTTCATATAATATGTATGCTCTATATGCTATATGCCTAACTATTAGGGTCCCCAAAAATCAATTTTTTCCTTAAACTGATTTTTATGTTCAGTTATAGTCCAGTTTAAAATTTTTATTCTTTAAAATTTTTTTTTTTTTTAAGTTTTTGATCTGGTTCTCTATAACTATCGCTCTGATACCATTTCTGTAACACCCCCAAGTTGGTCAAATGTAGCGGAATAGTAACTGGGGTGTTACTTTGGTGGATCGATAGCAAATAGTATACAGAGCATGATCATAAAGTATCATTTAAAACATATTACATGAATTTATCTTTACAATTTAAATAAACTGTCTTGAAATCAACATTTATTGTTATTTGTAGAAATATCCCAGCCCGATGGTAAATATGATGCTTCCTGTGATGCTGGAATCCAATGCATATGAACCTGCTTATTTCCTGAGAAAACATGTTAAAAATCGGTCAACATAAAGTTGGTGAATTCATGGAGTTTAGTTGAAAAAGTATAAGTACTTATATGCCAAACACCACGGTGATAGCAGGACATCACAGCCCAATACTATAGTAGTTCCTACTGCCCTGTAATAGAAGCTAGACATGATTCTTAGTACGCCCATTGGGTCTATCCTGATGAGGTTTCCCTTAATCCGACAATGACATAAACCTGCTGCTCGGCCTAAGCATCACGTGACAGCTGATCACGACAGGCCGGGTGTTGTCAATACCCGAATAGATCTATCCATACATTTCGCGCTACACTATTAACTATTACATTCCACGGGAATAGGGCAAACAGTAGGCAATAAATTGTTGTTGTCTGTGCATGCTTTGCATATAAATAGTTTTTGTATGTTTTCTCCCCCAATTATAAAACAGTAAAGATGGGGCCATGAACTCACCTCAGTAGTAATGATGTAGTGATGATGTCACTGAATGTATTGGCACAGTATGATCACGAAGCAGTGGAATTACCTAAGTAATTTATGTGTGTCTCAGTAAATGCACAAATAAAATGCATATATAAATGTAGTTGATGAAAATGCATGATCACAGATTTAATAAGTTGTTATCGTTTTAAGTGTTAAACTTATAGTAAGTTGTTGTAACATGTACACCTTTAATTTAATAAAGTGTATTTATATTGGTTGAATGATAATAGTTTAAATGAATTAAATAAAATGATTTTTATTTAATTAAGACTTATAAAAATAATGTTTCATAAGAAGTCTTTCAAGTTTCCGTTATCGTAATAATAATATACAATGCATATAATCCCCTAGTATGTGCTTGAGTTTATATAGATAAATCGATGGTTTTTAATAATTGCGAAGTTTTAGTGTTTTAGTAAAAGTGTAGTCGTTTGATCGGGATATATTTAGAAATATTAAATATTTTGTTGTTGGGCTAGTTTATTTATTCGGGTCAATTAACGGGTCAAATATCCTAAATATATTATATTTTATTATAAAAATAATTAATTAAATAAATTAAATATTTAATATAAAAGTGTTTTAAAAATGTGAAACATGTTCTTTTTAAGAAAACCAAACATGTTGGTGTTGTGAGAACAGGGAACAAATATGTTAGAGTGTTGGGGGACAAGAAACAATTTTTGGAAATGAAAAGTTTTACATCCGTCGTTTCTTTGTTTCATCCAACAGTGGGTAACCTATTTCTAACAATGGCAACATTAAACTATCGGTGGCAAGATCCATGCTATACTTGTCATTGTGGTTGTTTTCTAAAGCAAGTAGCGAGTTCAATAGTGATTCGTGGTACAAACTAAAAGCATCGTTGGAAAGCTAGCCGGGTCGTCTAGAGACCAGTGCATCTAGTTTTATAAACCGAGGTCATTTGATAAAGTAAAATCATGTCCGAAATAGGTGTCGTGAACCTATGTTAAGGAAAAGTGTTTGTCGAGTCATTTTCGATCTAGCCTACGGTTTTCGATAAAGACTTTTGGGTTAAACTAAAAATAGGCTCGTGTAGAAGACATGGCCGTCTACAACTTTCATTCTTTACCCGACTTGGGGAGAGGTCGTTTAGAGGGTCAAAAGTGGGTCGTAAAAGGTCGTGATAAAACACTTATATTTTTCGACTAAGATAAGTTATGTTCGGCATGTTTCGGTAAGTGATTCCTAGTTCGTTTCTTAACCATTTTAAGTGATTTGAGTTACTATGAATACTTAGCTAGCTCGTCTGTCATTCGACCCTATAAAACTTGTGGGCACTCGATCCTAGGTGGTTCGTTTAGGGTCTTAAAGGTCAAGGTTTAGGCTGCGTTTACATAGTACAATTCATTGTTCTCTTTAACAGAAAGTATACTTTCTGTTTCTAACTTTCTAAGTCTATACATAATGAATTTAAAGGATCCAAGAAGCCAAATGACCTACGTCTAGTTTTTATACTACAAGGATCTGATTTTTCATGGAAGGTTTTCATGGGTCGTATAAATGGCCAGTATGTATTTGTTTCCCGATCTTACTGTTAACGAAAAAGACTTCTTGCCATATTAAACTACAAGATTCCATGTTTATGTTTTTAGCAGGTTTCAAGCACAAACTATGGATGCCTAATGCATATGTTATGAAAACAAATAAGGTGTGTGAACTCACAGTGAAGGAGGGACGCGAGTGTGGTTTGAAACCAAACGGATGTGGGTTCGTGTGCCACTTCTTGACATCAAGCTCGAGCGTCACAAGCAAACCCAGGGAGATCAATCGATTACTAAGAGGGCGCAGTGATGACCGCAACCTTGCGTTCTCAACAGGAAACAAAAGGGAATGTTTCCTTTTGGTTAAATCATTATGGTGGTGATTTGTTTCTTGTGTGTGTTACTTGCAGCTTGAACCAAGGAGATCAATAAGGGAAAAGGTAAGGTCGGTATGCGTTTGTCCCTGCATGTGTCTTAACTAGAAACACAATTGGAGTGTAGTATGTTGGTGTTTTCGGTTTTAAGAAGTGAGAGCCGAGAAGAGGGATTGTAATGAGATTGGAGTTGGTGGTGTATGTATATACACGAATGAGGGAGAGGTGTGAAAACAGAAGGTTCGTTTGTGGTTTATATATATAGCCAAGAGAGATATGTTTGTGTGGTGAGAGCTTGTACACGAGAGAAAGAGAGGAGTGTAGGTGTTGTGTCATAGTCTTAGTACTAGGAAGATCCAAGTACTAGATTATCTAGTACCTTGGCATTAATGGTGAACAAGTACTTGGCCTTTGGAGTTGTGTATCCGACGGTGTAAGGCACAAGGGAAAACACAAATGCTAAAAATAGTATTAGGATTTATGAAAAGGTGTTGTACAAGTTTAGGTTAATGTTTAAAGTATAAGTCTAATGTGGTTTTGTAAGATTTTTAGTAATGTATGTATGGTTCATGTGGTATTCGGTTAAACTAAGTTTTGGTAGGAAGATTGATTCTAATAGTGGCCACCAAGACACAAGTAATAGTTTAATTTAGGTGTGCTTAAAATATGTTATTGAGTCAAGTCTATTATACTATAAGTTTATGTTCAAAATTTATTGTATACAGTTTTAATGTGCAATATTTTGGATCGTCATTATTAATTATAATAAATATAATTATTAATTATTTGAGTACATAAATTTTGTCAAAAATAAATAAATAAATAAAATAGCACTATGGTTAAAATGTCCAGTTTTTAAGTAATATAAGTAAATAAATAATATTTACTATATTATGTTCTCGTTGGTAAAAGTCGTTGATAAAAATATTATAGGATGAGTAGTAATAAAGTAAATCCAGTGACGTGTTAAAAGCCCAAAATTTGGGGTTTTACATTAGTTATGCGATAAGGATCAAGCTATTTCTGGTCATTATCTCTTCCTTAGGCCGCAAGAATAGGAGAGCCCAACCAGGAATCTCTCGGGTATAAAAGGAACCCCCGAGGTTCCACAAAGGTACAATATTCACAATACTCTAAACCCTCACATATACTCAAACCGATTACTTACTCTCACGTCTGGGTCCAATCGTGGGACACACGCCCATAGTAAACCTAACGGTGTCTGTTATTTAGTGTGCAGGTCTTCAAACAAGATTCACTTGGTGCAAGAGCCGGAGTCCACAAGACCCTGAATTAAGCCTAATTCGGGTCAAGCGCGATCCATCTAACTTTTGTATCAACAACATCCTTGAGATGATTGTAAAACATGCACTTTAGTCCACTGAACATTCACCTTTCCACATTAACCTAACTCTCAAGTTTCCTCGGGAGGGAG
This sequence comes from Glebionis coronaria, assembly GCA_025667525.1. Classification (NCBI taxonomy): domain Eukaryota; kingdom Viridiplantae; phylum Streptophyta; class Magnoliopsida; order Asterales; family Asteraceae; genus Glebionis; species Glebionis coronaria. The sequence continues at coordinate 3,580,091 of JANFOE010000109.1, forward strand.
TTGGATGTTCTAGCATTCGATGACTATTTTAGACTTTAAATCCATCCATTCGGGAAATTATAAAACCAGGTCTCTAGCCAATCCATTCGTCAAATGATCAACTAAGTTTTGTTGTGCCCTCACAAACTCTACAGAAACCACCTCATTCGTAACAAGTTCATTAATCATGTTATACTCTGACACTTAAGTATCTAGACTTCCCACTATACATCTTGCTATAAGTCTTTGCTAATTTAGTTGTAGTGCTGCACTATCACAACATATAAAAATAGGTGTTATAATTTTGGACCACAATGAAATCTCAAGGATCATATTTCTCAACCGTTCAGCTTCCTTATCAGCAACTGTTAAAGCCATAAATTCAGATTTCATTGTTGAACTGGTGGTGCAAGTTTGCTTCTTGGGTGTCCAAGAAATTACACCTCTGCCAAGTAGGAATACTCAATAACTGGTAGACGAATTGTCTTCAGTATTGTTGATTTATTTGCATTAGTATCTCCTTCAGGAACTAACGGTTATCTAATTTATGATAAACTGTAGTCCCATAATTTTCTTCAAATATTGAAGACCCTCTCAATTACTTGCCAATGTTGAGTAATAGGATTACTAGTGTACTTATTCTGTTTATCCACAACAAAAGCAATATTAGGCCTTATACACGTTATGACATACATCAGACAACCATTCACCTTAGAATACTCAAGTTGAGACACAACTTGCCCATTATTGGGCATAAGCTTCTCAACCGTATCTACAAGAGAACTTACTAAAGTAAAATCAGAGTAATTGAATTTTCAGTACCTTCTCAATATAATGAGACCGAAAAATTGATACACCATTACTTTTGTGTTCAATCTTTATGCCAAATATAACATCAATCTCTCTCATGTTTTTAGAGAACTTTGATGACAAAAATTCATTTGTCATGTCAACTTCAAGTCAAGTGTAAAAAACCAGCATGTCATCAACATATAAATGCTGTTTCTTTTAGCAGATTTATCAAATTTATCATTTTTTTTATATCTATTTGTGAACTTGGTTAAGTAAATAATTGTTACACAAAATTATTTAATCAGAAATTTGATGTTATTACTCAAGTGCATGCTTGCGTCTATATAAGAACTTAATCGATATACATTTTGTTCATTGCTAGGCTTGATAAAACTATGAGATTGGTTTAAAACATATTTACATCGAATATAATTTTGGATATTTATAGAAGTGTCAAAAGAAAGATATAGATATTGTGATTTGAGCATTGGTTTCTTCACAATTATAATAAGCGCTTTTAATATAGATAATCGTATAATGGGTTAGATCTTGGACCCATAAACACAAACCGACCATAGCTCAGTTGGTAGAGCGGAGGACTGTAGTTGTTGCTGATATCCTTAGGTCCCTGGTTCGAATCCGGTTGGTCGGAATCTGTTTTTATTTTCTTTTGACATTTTTATATGTACGAAATGTTCATACTTCATAGTTCTGGGCAAACAAGAAGTTTAACAACCCCCGCACGTTTCACAGCACTATCATGTTCACTTTGGAAAAAGGCCAAGACACTCTAGAGGTTAGTTCCATGTAGCTTACGTTGTCATATTACTGCCCAGAAACTCGGTTAAAATTTTTAACTCGCTGACAAACCCCATAATGAAACATTATGTAATGACTGTGACAGTCACCTTAGATTGATGAATGAGTGTACATGTACTACCATGCCTACAACGATTATTCTTTGCATCTAAATAACTACAATCTTTTTCAAGTATTATACTATACAAATTATAGTGTTTTTGTAACATTACTGATATGATTTATTTGTGCTTTGCATCAGAAAGTGAGAAAACTATAAACAATGACCACTTAATTTTGAGTGACCTATTGACCGCCAACAATGGTGGTAAAGACCACGCGACTTCCGCCCTTAGCACGTGTCTTCTTCATTACTCCTCCCCAAAAGCACGCATTAAAGCCAACTATTGGAGGTGGTCATCCGGGTGACCAAATGAACGTTTTGTTGTTATGTGTGTGTGTATGTGTGGAGTATGTTTGCATTTAAGTGAGGTATGTTTGTGTCTTCTTTATGACGCTGATGTAGTGGTGAGATGTACTCACCAGTACATCTAGGTCTTACGTGTTAATGTTGTGCAAATAACCAGAGGTATGTGTTACTGTGTTAAAGAAGATGTCACCCAACTTGACTGCCTCTACAAATACACAAGTAACCCATAGATAGAGCAATGGCAGCATTATGCTATTTATTCTTCATAATCAGTATGCAGGCAAAACATAGAAGTAAAATAACCATTTCGGATTTCTAAGAAAGTTCCCTGAATCCATGCTCAAAATCAGAAAGGCTGAAATCTGTTATCAACAACAAAGCATTCATTATTTCTTTTTACAGCCGAAAAGATGATTACCATAGCATCTCATCTTTCCCATAGAATGGGTCAGATAAACTTATTGATGCATCTTTTGAGCAATGCATCCGAATACAATGCTTTAAGACCAACTTTGCAGGTTCCCCGATAGGCAATTTCTGCCCAGAAAATGTGTTAAGATAATCTCGCTAATGATTCCGAGGAAATACTCACTGATACACATGTTGCATGTTGTAATTATTTATAAATAAGAGCATCACGTCCTGGTCCGACACCAATGTAATGGATTGGGACGCCAACAAGTTCTTCTATTCTTTCAACATATTGGCGTGCAGTCTTTGGCAGATCAGAGTAGTTTCTTATGGAAGATATATCAGTCTTCCACCCGGGCATAGTTTCGTACTCCACCTGAAGAACATTATATATCTCCAATTACAACCGCAGGGTAAACAGCATATGAATGATGGATAATCATAGTTTGGAAAGTATAAACACAGACATCTTATTACATAAGGTAAAGTTATTATGAACATTAAACAGAAGGAATTGAGCTCCATGGTGCTAGGCTCCTAGGGGATGCTTGGACATGTTTTGATCGTAAATAGGGATTTAAAACAACTAATGAACACATAATCATCTTTAAATAAGTTTGAAGAAATATTCTTTAGGTGTATTGTGTAAGTTCTAACAATCATGTAGTTAGATGTTGAAGTGTCTGACAAATTGTAGAGAGTAGAGACGGTTTGTGAAATGGAAATAGAAGTAATACAAGAAGGGTAAAGTGGTAAACAAGTAATCTTAACCTTAGTTAATAAGCGTAACTGATATAAAAACTGATCATTTTACCAAAGGTCGTGTAGTCTAGACCAGGTGATGTTGGGAGATGCTCCCAACCAAGAGGTCGTGGGCTCAAGTCCCGCGTCAGGGATAAGTGTGGTGTATTTGTACTTGTAGAGTAAGATTGCAATACTTTGCTTTTCAGAAAAAAATAACAAATACATAAAACTGATTACACGACTTTGTTTATCAAGCAATGCCCTTATATATATGGTCTATTTGAGCCAAACGATTTCCCAAAAAGGTTAGCAATACAAAATTGCATTCATGAGGTTGGAGTATCATATTATTTTACCAGTACTTCAGTTTATAGCACCCAAAAGACTTTGATATCGTCATTTTGACGAATTCCCACAGACCCTGCAAATAATGACATAATAGAAACTGAAAGTGAAAAGAGGAGAAAAAGGGCACTTACCATTGACTGCTCGAGAACATGTAAATCAGCGGGGAATGAATTGATGGGTGTACCATTAGAATGTTTGTAAGCAACACCCAATTGAATCTCAGGAAGATCCGAAAGAACATCAAGTTTGGTGAGATTTAGCGAAGAAAACCCATTAATCTGACAAACGTATTTGAGAGCAACAATATCGAGCCAACCGCATCTACGAGGACGGCCTGTCGTTGTACCAAATTCCTGCCCAGAAAACCTCAAAAGGTCACCAGCTTTATCCATTAATTCTGTTGGAAAAGGTCCAGATCCAACTCTAGTAGTGTACGCCTTAACCTGCACCAAAAAAAGAATTAATCTTCACCAATGTAGAGAACTAGAAATAAATTATGTAATATGAATTAGAGAATAAATGCACATGAACAACTGCACAAACTTTCAGATATATAGAGTACTAATATACACAATATAGGGGGTGTATGGATGTGCGTTTTAAAGGTGTTTATCAGTTTTGCTGTGTTTAAGAAAGCTAATTAGTGTGAACTCAAACCGCAATAATCACATAATCAGTTCCAAAACATAAATCTAAACATCCACGCAAGTAAGTATATAAAGTTCAATTGATCTAGAACAACTTACCACTCCAACAATATCACCAAGGACTCTGGGAGCAATCCCTAAACCAGTGCATATTCCACCAGCTGACGGACTAGAAGAAGTTACAAACGGGTAAGTCCCAAAATCAATATCCAACATAGTTGCTTGACCACCTTCCACCAAAATCTTCTTTTTTTGCGATATGGATTCATTCATGAAGTGAACCGTATCAGTAATGTATGGTTCTATCCTCTCTGCAAATCTTTTGTACTTTTCAACTTCTTCCCGGAGCATGTCAGGGGTATATTTAAAATCCTTAAATCTTGAAGCTGCATCTGATAGTAAAAGTTCAAGCTTTTGTGGGAGGGTATCCATATGCCTCAAGTCGCTTACTCTTATACCATTTCGAATAACTTTACTGGAGTAACATGGTCCAATTCCTCTTTTAGTCGTTCCAATAAAAGACTTGGCCAGCTCAGCTTCTCTAAGCCCGTCTACCTCTTGATGAAAATCGAATAACAAATGTGCACGATCAGAAACTAGAATCCTTCCTTTGCAGTTAACCCCGTTAGATTCAAGGCCATCAATTTCTTTGAAGAACCCGGGAAGATGTACCACAACTCCATTTCCCACAACACACATAGTATCTTCATTCAGAATCCCCGAGGGAACAAGATGAAGTGCAAATTTTTTGCCTTCAGAATTGTAGATGGTGTGCCCAGCATTTGCTCCACCCTGAAATGAAGAAGACAAAAGATTCAATAAGAGAAAAGGCCAAATTGCCCTTGATTTTAATAGGTTCTGAAGCGAAACCTAAATCGTCAGAGTTAACCCAGAGTTAACAAAGGGTGGATGGACTTGATCATCACTACAATGGACTTAACAATAAAACTGGAACCATGTGGACCGAGACTCGGGCCATGATTTAGGTATGAGTGGTAAACACAGGACCAAAGTTGTAATTCACGGAATTAGATAAAGTAGAGCTACGTAAGTCTAACGTCCTTGTTTGTTATAGATTACAGTATTAATTATTGACTCACTGTTAACAGTTTATTTGCACACCACTTTGTAGATAAGATCTTCACAAGATTATAACTATTAAGAGCTTCTCTTAACTCTTACGCTTATAAAAACTGTGCCAAAAATATAATGATATCAGATCAAAACTCTAACTGAAGATGTATTCCAAAGAAACGTGCAACTGGGTATTAGGTAAACGGGGTATACGAAGGGTACATTGGTGGGCCATGGACTGGCATAAGTAATACTCTACTTATAACTTCCTTAAGATATTTTACAAAGACAAGTAGCGTTTATATTCCAACTTAAACAAGCAAAAGTTTGTTCCTTCTCTTTCTTATGTTAGAAACTGGTGGTGCAAGGCATAATCAGATGTTCATGCAATTAACTTCTGAAACAACACCTAAATATGCAGAATCTTCCGTATCATCCAAAACACACACTCATCTTTGAGTAGTTGATACTTAAAAATAACAAGGCATAAAGATACCGTAGTTTCCGAGATGTTCCACATCTTCTGTGAATAATCTATCTAACCTAAGTGAGGAACTAAAAGCATGGATGGGAAATAAAGAAACCTTCTAGCACCTAATATTTAAGCGGATTTGCTGCAGAGACATTAATAGCTACAATTTTTATAGTGTTATTTCATAACTGCGATAAGATCAAAACTATTTTTCTAGATCGTACATAATATAGATGTTTGGAAGTAAATTTACTGACCATGCATTAACAATATTTACGGTTTAATTGACTAATGTTGATGCTTCATCAAACTTTTGGTAGATTACCGACTTTTGTTAAAGGCAGCAGGTTACCGACTTGCTTTTAATACTAAATCAGCTTATTTTGTCTGGCCCAAAACGGTTAGTTCGCTTAGACGCTTAAATTTTTATAAAGCGCTTGGTACGATCTTCAATTCTGCTGACCATGAGCATAAGCTTAGGATAGTCGATATATCTTACTAATCATATCAGCTAACACCACTAAGCCATGATCCAACAAAGTATATCATAATGGGATTTATGAGCCAGTCAATCCTGATTTCAATTTCATCAATTTAAACAGATGGATCGTGCATTGATCAACGCATTTATTTTACCTTTCATCATAAGATGACATAATTTAACTTTAATAAACAGCTAAAGGTGGCTTGATCAACACATTTAGAATTCAACCGAGTCAATTTGACCCATGGCGTGTAAGGGTTAGGTTGTAATGAGTTGAGCACCAATAAAAGTGTCAAACACACTGATAGCTCAGATAAGAATACCATGACTCCATCCCGGTCTACCTTTTTTAATTATACATACTTGTTTATGTTTTATTTTTGTTCAAGTGCTGCAATTGTTTGTGTAAAGTCTCCTTGATCCAACATAATTGAGATATAGATGTAAAATCATACTTGCTTATTCCAATTTGTTTGTGGTCCTACAGATTAACCCATCCTGTTTATAATTGTTTAACCCATGCCATATTGACGCGTTTTTCAAAATACACTCATTCAGCTCCACGTGTTTTGACTCATTTACCCGTTAAAAAAGGTGGATGTGGTAAACTGTTAGTCCCTTGTAATTCGTTATTACTTATTAACTTAAGTAATAACTCTTTACTTCGACTCAAGTGTGTTGTTTTAACAATAGATAAGAACTAAAAGATTAAAACAACAATACCAATATACTTTTCAACGTATAGACTTTTATTAGAATCAAATAAAGAATCTATAACCCACTTTGTTTGCGGAATAACAAAGTGGTTGAATGAAAATGGGTTTTGATCTCCTCTACTTAAACGTCTAACCAAAGTTAAAGTCTAAGCTCCAATCTAAACGTTCATATGCATCTTGGCTATATGGTTTAGTTGGTATCGAGAGAGAAAGGTTTTCTAGAGTTTAAGCTCTTGTATTGGTTAACCCTTTCTCTCCCGATGTACACTCCTTATATAGGCAGTGTAAACTAGGGTTTGCATTTTGCATGTTTCAATGCATGGGTTTATCCGGTGGGTGGTTGATGCCCATGCTGGATAAACAATACAAAGTACATATTAAACTATTCTAGAAAAGATAAAGGTTGTACTTATATCTAAGTATACAAGCAACCTACTTTGACTTAAAGTTATCTTTTCCCGCCTAATGCAAACCATCAGAATACTGAAGAGTCTTCAGTATCCTAGAGGAGATCGACATCATTCAATTTGGTATTGTCAGACCAAACTGAACTGAAAGCCCTTCTTCAGTCCTTGTTTTTCAGCAACTAGACCGCCTAGTATTTGAAGCGAAGACTCCTTTGTCTTCTAAGGTCACTGGGAGGGGAGTGCTGAACTTTCTTCAGCTATAAAGTCTTCAGTAGGAATCGTCATCCTTCAGCAGACTGGCCTTACTGCTGAGCATGAAACACTTAGGGGGATTTTATATTCAAATCCTAGAGTTGCTTCAGTACTGACCCAACATAAACTACACAATGAAGGCCCAATTACCTTTCTATTGGTAAATGAGAACCATCTGACCACAAAAGCTAAAGTGTTCTATATGACTCTAGAAAGAAAAATACGCATTCCTGACATAAGAAAAAAGTGTTGATGTAGCTCACAAGAAAATATACAAACAGAGATGAAAGTATGTTGATACACGCAAACCTGAGCAATTCAAACCACCATCAAGTGGCCTAGTGGTAAGGTCCTTGACTCTCAAAAGAGAGGTCAAGGGTTCAAACCTCACTAGGTGTGTACACTTGGGGGTCGCCACGAAGGTTCACCTGCGACGACTCCGGGCTATCCAAAAGGGTAGTCGCCCTGGGATTAGTCGGCTTGCAATGTCGAGTCGGAAACCTAGGTATACCCAAAAAACCTGAGCAATTCACGAGTATACTTTATATATATATAAAGAGAGGTCAAGTGGCCTAGTGGTAAGGTCCTTGACTCTCAAAAGAGAGGTCAAGGGTTCAAACCTCACTAGGTGTGTACACTTGGGGGTGGCCACGGAGGTTCACCTGCGACGACTCCGGGCTATCCAAAAGGGTAGTCGCCCTGGGATTAGTCGGCTTGCAATGTCGAGTCGGAAACCTAGGTATACCCAAAAAACCTGAGCAATTCACGAGTATACTTTACATACATACATACATACATACATACATACATACGTACATACGTACGTACGTACATATATATATATATATATATATGTATATATATATATATATATATATATATATATATATATATATATATATATATACATACATACATACATACATATATATATATATATATATATATATATATATATATATATATATATATATATATATATATATATATATATATATACATACATACATATATATATATATATATTATATATATATATATATATATATATATATATATATATACATACATACATATATATATATATATATATATATATATATATATATACATACATACATATATATATGTATATATATATATATATATATATATATATATATATATATATATATATATATATATATATATATATATATATATATATATATATATATATATATATATATATATATATATATATGTATGTATGTATATATATATATATGTATATATATATATATATACATATATATATATATATAGAATTTGGATCATATGAGAACTTTTTAAAGTTGTAAAAATGAGAACCAACCAAAATCTCACAAATGACACTCTATTTGAAACAATTTTAAACCATGATTAAGTAAAAACATAATTTTTAAAGATTCGATGGGCTTTCTTTTAAAAATTGGTGAAATCTAAGTGATACATTTGATTCGAAGTGTGATACGTATCATGTTTTGGTAGTATGTATCAAGTTATTTAGTGGTGGTTGTGTATCAAGTGTACCAATTTATGTATAAGATATTAACTTTTTGAGATTTTGATGTATATGTATCACATTCTTAATTGTGTATAGTAATTTATTACACACTTATCCGTTGTTTATTAGTCGGTAGAGTGTTTAGTTGTATAAATAATGTATATTTTGGTGTAGTATTAGTAAAATGATTATGTATCAATGTTTTAGTGGTGTTTTAGATTAGTTCTCATTTTTACAACTTTAAAAAAACTCTCACATTAACCTCCCTCTATATAGATTTGCGTTCATGTAGTGACCAACCTTAAAATAAAAACAATAAGAACCAAACAAATTTTGCCAAGTGTCCTTTTTGATTTAAATAAAATGTAAATCAACATTGATGTCATAAAGGGTATTATAGTAAAACTAATAGTTTGCATAATCTGATACTTTTAAAGATGATCCCTTGTTAATAGCGATTAATGCCTCATAATTTATATACGTTATTCTTTTTGTCATCCCATTAGCTTCAAAATAAAATTTACATTTGTATTCGATATGTCTAGTTTTATACACACAATTTTAATTAATGAAAAATAATCAACCAAAATCTAATAGGTAAATGATCTACATATTTTTTGAAATTCCTATTTGCAGTAAGATGTGAAGTAAAGCATAATTTTTTTAGTATCCTTAAATTTAACCTCAGTATCAATTAGTAGCCACATTTCATTGACTTGCACGACGTATATCATCTTTTATGTATTAGTCGGCTTGTTTTCGTTGGTCGGTATGTATAACTCGAGTTTTTTTAGTGTGTATTTTTTCACATAACTGACATAAGCATCATTC